>CM071854.1:32206737-32826964 GCA_036507275.1 Sicyos edulis | reverse complement strand
AGGTTGTAGAAGCATGTACTAGGGTACAAGAAATTTGTTAAATGATGCATGTTAAATTAAGAGATTGATTTATAGTAAGTGTCGATTGAATATCTACACATGAGCTTGTGAGTTGTTTCCTTTAGGACAAAGAAGCAACTTATGTTAATTTACTTGTTCATTAGGTTAACGTAATCACTCTTATATATTTAGGGAGAGTTTAGGAATAATCATCCCACTAATGCATTCGATGCACTATTTAGAAAGCTACGCTGATTTGCAACGAGAGTCAGAGTCAGTGTGAACGAATGCAGAATTAAACGTTTAGATAAGTGAAATATGACATTTTCTATTTACCATTAATTACCCTAAGAATTGCTAGATGCTTCCCATAGCCTTGATCAGAGCCTTATTTACTTTCGCAATTAAGATAAAAATTAAACCAAAACCCAAAACTATTTTTCTTTATTTTTTGCATGACTCTTAGATTAATTTAACTAATTATAGGATATCAATTCTTGTGGAGAACGATAAATATAAATACTTATCACTTGCTGTAATTTTGATTGTATACTTGCGTAAAATGCGATTCGAAAGCGTATGACATTAGTATTAGTGTCTTATACTTAGAATTTATCATTAGAATATTTATACACACTGAAATATTGCATCAGCTACCCACCTCCCATTGGTTTGGTAGGACACTAGTTCTTGGCTTGGTCATGAATAGTTTGTTCATTAGAGGAATCAGTGGTACTTAAAGTGACAAGTGTAATTGTAGAGGTAGATTGAAAATTTGACCTAGCTATGAAGTAGGAAAAACTCGTAAAAGATTATATAGTAGATGACCAATTATACATGTAGACATAACTCTTCCTACAATGCGAGAGAAATCAGCACATGCCTTTAGTGGAATAAGCTTGTTGTCTAGTAGATAAGGATTGAAACTTGTGTCATTTAGCTTCTAGGTCCACTATTCTCGAGACTAGCTCACAATTACAAGTTTAGAGATAGAAATGGAAAATTAGTTTGAATTTTTCAAACTAATTAATTAATGGAAAAATTGCACAAACCACCCCTAAAGTATGATGTTTGTAACAATTAATTAAGTCCTTAAACATTCCATTTGAGCAATCACTACCCTTGAAGTATGATAACTGTTGCAATTAACCCCTTTTAAGTTAAATTTGATGATTCTCACATGTGTGAAAAGGGTACAATTGTCCAAAGAAATTTTCTTTTCATTTCTCTCTCTCTAAAAACATGTAGAAATCCATAAAATTTTCCCTCACTTTCACTTTGACCGAAGGGAGGGCTCTATCAAATGTACTAAAAATAGTGTTCATATATAATTTTCAAACAATTTCAAAGTTTATCAATTAATTATTATTCTTGCATTTAACAAGAATGAGATTATAGCACCATCAAAGAACCACTGTCCATGGCAATAACACTGTCTTTCTCAAACATAGATCTAAATCTGAAGAAGAAAGTATTCCCAATCTGAAGAAGAGTAATTGTTGGTTCATTTTTTTTTCTAAAAATAAGGCCACTCTAAAAATAATTAGTAAAAAAAGTTATTTATTACATACTTTATTTATAATACCGGTATTAATGAGTATTTATAATAAATTATTAGAATACATTAATAATTATGAATACAAATATTTTAAAATTTACCTACATTGTAATTAAGTTGTGATAAACAATACAATTGTTTTAAAACATTTACACTACTTATGCATAACATGATCAATACCACAAAATCAATATCCATAAATTCATATTTATATAAAAACTTATGTATTAATAAATAAATAGAGGTTTTAAATTTTAACGACATCTTCTATCATATGATTACTTGTTCTTTGATCTTTTTTCTAAAAATAAGGTCATCTTTTTTTTAGCAATAGTAGTCAGTAAAATTAGTGAGTATTGTCATGTACTAATCTTATAATACAAGTATTAATTATTATTTATAATAAAGTATTAAAATATATTAATTATTATAAAATGCAAATATTTTAGAATTTTCCTATATTCGTTTTTGTTTAAAAATAAGTAGCAGTTTAATATTTCCATAAAAAAACAATTGCAGTTCAATACGATCAATACCATAGAAACAATCCTGATCCATATATCCTTATTTATTTGAAATTCGTATTTATTTATTAATACATAATTAAAAATTTTAAGTATTTATGAAAAATCAAAACTAACTCCTTAATAAAACAAAAATAGTGTATCAAACTTCACAAATGGAAGAAAAAAAAAACTCTATAAAATCCCACAATTGTGGGAGATTTTTTATGTGAAAAGTTGAAAAAAAAAAAAATGAGAAAGAAATAGGTTTTTAAAATGTTGATTTAAAGAAGAAAGGACATTTATGTCTTTTGCAAGTTTCTACTAAAAACACTGCAATTAGTTTTGAAATTTTTTCTAAATTTAAATACTTTTGTAATTTTTTTCTTTACTTGGCTTAGTTCTGCTAAAATCCCTATTATTTTTTAACAGCTTTAATAGTAATTTGGTTTGTGCGAGTAGCTGAATCTTCTTTTTTTTAGCTGATTTTTTAGTTGTAGAATTATCTTTGTACGGTTCTCTTGTTTGCTAGTGATGCAGTTTGATTTTCTCTAAAAAAATGACTTTCCCCTTTTTCCCATTTCAATTATTGGAAGTGGGTTTGAATTTTATTATTTAATGAAAACCCATGTCTTCCCAATTTGTATATGTGTTCATTTTTTGGTAGAATTTGTTTTAATTCTTCTTTTTGTTGGGTGCATTTGAGTTTAGTGATGGAAAGCACTTTCAGGGAGATCGAAGATGGCGATTCTGTACTGGACTTGGACACTAATTCCACCATTGGCGGCAACGTAGAGGATATCTATGGAGAAGACTCTACTATAGAGGAACAACTCGTCACTCCGTGGACTTTCTCAACTGATAGGTAACTTTTAACTTTCTTGTATTTTTATGTTTGGTTCATCTCTGTTTATGTTACTTAATCCTAAGTTTTTGGTACTATTTGCTTTTATTTTTTGATCATGAATTACTAGTTGTAGACTTTCACTTCTTTCAGTTTTTTTTATCTTTTAATATTAATATTTCATTTTGGTTTGAATTAAATGTAGGTCCACTACTACAATTTTAGCCTTCCATGACAGTTATTTAAATTCAGAAATGTTAAAAAATCTAGAAACTGTCATAAAATATCTAAAAACACGCGTGTTTGTGAAAACTAGATGAATTTTCAGTTATTGAAGTTTTATGACAGTTATTGATATTTAGATAATTGTCATAAAACAATTGTAATGACATTGTAATAATTGTCATAGAATTTTTACTTTTTTCATAAGATTATGACGATTTAAAAATTGTCATAGAAAATAAATATTTGTAAGTTTTAAATTTTTTTTTTATTTATTTTTTATCTAAGTTTTTGAGTTTTTTTATTAAAATAAAAGCTAAAATCTTAAAAAAAGAAAAGAAAAGAAGAAAAGAAAGAAAAGAAAAGAAGAATGATTTTTTAAGTTGAAAACAAATCTACACATTTTTTTTTGCCATAATATTATTATTTGGTAGGCTGTCATACAATAAAAATAAATTACCTTGTTTTTCATTTAAATCATTTAAAATATAATTGTGAAACTAAAAAATTTATAGGAATGTTTTTTTTAGAACAAATTATAGGTAGATTTAGAATTACTGTTAGGCTAGAATATATTAAAAAACAATTTGATTTGAGTATTTAAAAAAAAAAAAGAATATGAAAAGGAAAAGAATTAAAAGGGATTTTATTTGAACTCATTTTAAAGTAAAAATGAAATATGAAAGTTGGAAAAATAAAAATCTATTTTAAGTTTTTTTTGTTTAAAATAAAAATGTCTAACAAAAGCACCTATACTTCAAACTTCAATAGGAGGATTTTTTAAGTTTTAAATCTCATTTAAGTTTTAAAATAATAGTAAAAATCAATTTAGAAAAGCAATTAGAAATAAAAAAAGAAAAAACACTCTCAATTATCGTCTTCTTCTTCATCTTCACCAACTCAAACCCTAGCTCCATCCTTAACCCCAATCAGTCACCGCCGTCAATTTGCCTTTGCCGTCGCCGATCTGCTCCTGCCGCCGTCGCAAGCTGCACCTCACGCCAGCGCAACCCGCGAGCCATGCGTGCACGCCTCCTCTGCTCGCGTCAAATAGCCGCCACCGTTCATGCCTTGCTCCCTCGCGCCTAATCTTGGGCAGACGAGAAGTAGCCTAGTCGCGACTTCACGACTCGCCTTAGCCACGGTGTCACGCCGAGCACCCAAGCCCAATCGTCGATTCCATCCACAAGCAAGCCCTACCTCACGTCAATGAATGAGAACCATCCACAAGCAGGTATCTTTTGCTCTCATTTTTATTCTTCATTTTGCTAGGGCTTTTTATGGTGAGGAGAATGAGAATAATCCATGTCCTTAATATTATGATTTTTGCAGTTTTTCCATTTAATTTTTGTATATGGCTCACTTTTACTTTTTGGCCAGAAATTGTTCAAAGCGTTTTCTCGATGCATCTTTTTTGGCATTCTTGATTGCAAGTTTCAAATGGAAGCTACTTGGTTAAATATTCTCCCTAAGTTTTTACTTTGTTGGATTCTTAATTATTTTTACTAATAGAACATTGTTCTTTCCTTTTGAAGTATAATGTATTTTTCTTAGTTCATCTCTATTATCCACTTTTGAGTTGGAATTTTCTAGATGCGAGTAGTTTTGGTAATTTATTTATTTATTTTGAGTATATATCGGGGGAAGAGGGGACAAACATCGATTTTCGGGCTTGGACCTGCAATGAAACCATTGCGCCAATGAAACCATTTATTTTATTGTTGCATATTTATTCCAAATCCTTTTAGCATTTCACGTACTCGATTTGTAATTTATTTTAGGAAGGCTCATCCCTATTTTAATAGAATGCCAAAAGAAAATTGCTTCTATGAGAATCTTATGGCAGTGATTAATTACCTGCTCAAGTTTTGTGAAATTATGAATTCTATTTTCATTTGGAAGATTTGAAGAGTATACCAATGATATTTTTTCTTTTTCAGCTATCTTAATTTTATCCTCTCTATTATTTCAAGTTTATGAGTTAGGAGTAGTTTATGAACTCAGCATACTAGATTTTTATTTTTGTCAGATTTTCTTAGTTTTATGGTTAGATTATAATACTTTTTAAATCTTTTTTCTAATTTCATACCTCGTTGAACTTGGATGTTTGTGGACTATCCAACTCTGGAAATGCTATCTTTTACAGTTCTTGAAGTTATCAAGTATCAACCAATTAAGGGATTTTGTTTTCTTTTTCTTTTGGGTATTCTCTTATTTGATTTTGTGTTTTTTTATATTTTCTTGCCTGAATTAATCAATCTTTGGAGGACCAGTATTATGAGGTTTTCTCTTTGGCCAAATTGAGTGTAAAATTGGATTTTTTTTTTGTTGGTTGATCTTCTTCTATCCATAAATGCCTGCCATATATCCTTGTTACATGTGTTTCCGCCTCTATTATCATTTGTTTGCTTCTCTATTCCAAGAATCAATTGGTATCCTTGCTACATTTTCCTTGAAAATTATCCTTATGGGTGAGGCATTGCTCAATGACTATAAGGTTTGGTTAATTGGGGCTATCTACATCTACTTTTACAATGTTGCTAGTACAACGAATAATATTCCAAAAACCAATGCTAAGTCCAATTCCTTCACTATTAAGTTGCAATAGTTGAGTTTCATGCTAATTATACTTCTTTTGAGTGTTTCTATATTATTTTTCTTTTGCCTCAAATCCTGAATTTCATGGTCTAATGCCTATATCGTCTTTTCTTATTAGGTGGTTGCTCAACAATGATATATTAGGTATTTGGTAACATAGCTTATTAAGGGACTTTTTAAGTTAACTATCACATTTTTTTTCTTTCTTCTATAGTGGTATTCATTTTTTTTAGGAATGGCGAAGAACGTGCAACAATAAGTAGCCAAGAAAATATGATTTCTAGGCAAGAAAAGAGGCCATGGAACTTTATCAAAGTAGTTTACAACTATCAACTCAATGGAAGCTCTAATTTTTCTTAAGTCTTTAGTAAATGGTAAAGCAATGGACCCAACATCTCATGTAAAAGCAAAGTGCATTGCAGTATGAACTTGCAGGCAAAGGTAATTTTTATAACTACCTTCAATTTCTGACCAACATGAAATTTAAACTATGTGTATGCTATCTGCAAACTTGGTATTAATCTTTTTACTTGAATAAATTTTGATATATTTACTACATCAACAAATTTTTTAAATTTTGTGGTTTCTAGACTTATACATCTTGTTGGAAACTTATAAAGGGCCTCATTACCTACTTTTATGTCTTTGATGCAACAAATTCTCATTGACGGCAATCACCATTATTGTTTTTCTTTTTTGTGTGCAGGAAGATGCAAAAAAAAAAAAAAAAAAGTTAAGAGGGGTTGGAAAACCGTCAAGTAACGTTCTAGTTGACATTCAGCAGGTGTCAAGTCTTGTCTTTTTTGTAGTAGTGTTATAATTCTTTTTGCGTTTTATGTTTATAGGTTGATGCAATCAACTCTATGAGGTAATGAACTTTTTGGGAACTTTTAACACTTGGAACACTGTAGTTTTGGGCATGTCGAGACTGATTCGTTTAGGTGCATTGTGTTAGGTGGATACAACTAATGTTGTTTTGTTGTCTGCAGTTCAAGGAGTACCTTTTTCTTGCTTATTCTGTATTTTGAGAAAAACAGGTAAGGACCATCTCTACTCGGGTTGTGTGGACCCTGCACAAAGTGAAATTCACTATGTTCTCTTATATGTATTGATGTTGAATAGGGTGTTTGTTGGGTGTATGCTTTGTTTTGATTGCTTGTTATTGTGTTAACGTGTTTACCCTATTATAGAAGGTTCTCACTTGGTGTAGCACATGGGTAATGAAATTGAATTGCTATAGTTTTTTTAAGTTAAAGTGTATAACTACTTAGGATATTTTATTGTTGTCCTTGATGAAGGGGACAACATAATGGTGGGGATTGAGTGAAATTTAAACGGAAGATTAGGCTTTAGTTGAAAAGTTGGTGAATGGTTAAATGGACTTATTATTTCTTTATAAATTTGGTTTATTTACTCTTTTTGCCTTACGAAATAGGAAGTCCTTTAACGTAGGCGCTTTTGAAAAATCATTAACGGGATGCTTAATTTGGAATCATAAAAGGGGGTCGGTAGAAGGGGATGTAGTGCTGAACGTTGTATATAGTCGAACTTATATGTATATCTATAATATTTTTTTTTGGAACTTTAGACCTATTCATATTTAGTAGATATTGATTTCATATTTAGTTAAGGTTGAAAAACTTGTAATTCTATTTGCGTTTTATGTTTATAGGTTGATGCAATGAACTCTATGAAGTAATGGACTTTTTGGGAACTTTTAACACACTCGAAACATTGTATCAAGTAAGTCTAGTTCTTACTTCTAAAATAATGTCTCAATCATACTTTTAATGCATTTTTAATAATGTTTATGAGGCTATCCTGCAGTTATGTGGTAGCGTAGAATGAAAATTGAAGTAATTCTTAGGAGTTAGTAAGTTATGATACAATTAAGTTTGCTCTTCAATAATTTTCTCGATCTTATACTAAATTATATGTTTAGGGTTAGCAGTTTTCTCTTTTTGAGTATATTTTCAATGACTTTATACTTATATTGGAAAATTTACATAATAATATATTTTTTAGCATTTTGTTCTTCATTTACTTAAATTTATATAATCATATTGTGTAGGTACTTTGTTCGAGGTAATGATCGTTTTGCATGGAAAGTTATCGTCCAAGTTGTCAATTATCGTACAAGTTGTCAAAGTATTCGATATAAACTACTTTTATATATAAACTACTTTGGATAGAACTTGTTAAAATGGAAATGAAATATGTTTGGCTTTTATGTGGATTGCAGAGTTATTTATTAAATTCACAATTATTGACAAGTTTAAATGATGCTTTTGAATTGATAGGTTTAATTGTAATTACCATGAATCAAATGAATAAATTAATGAAATATATTCAATTTTAGGATTTAAAAACTGTCATGGTATACTTTTTATGACATTTTTAAACAATCAAGACATAAAAATTATGATTATTATAATTGTCATGAATTTTAATCTATGATAATTTAAAACTATCAAGAAATAGAAATTATGACTATTATAAGTGTCATGAAATATAAATTCATGACAGTTTATAATTTAATTTTATTTGAAAAAATAATTTTATTTTATGACATTCTAAAATTGTCATGATAATAAAAGTTTAAATTGTAAAAATAACCTAATTTATGACAATTATAAAATGTCATAAATAGATATCATAAAGCCTATTTTTCATTAATTCATGACAATTTTTAATTGTCTTGAAAAAATATTTATGACACTGTTATAATTTTCATAAATTATATTTTATGATATTTTTATTATTTGTCATGGAAGACTTACCATGATAGGGGATACTATGACAAAGTATAATTTTGTGAAAATTGTCATGATAAGTTAATTATGACAATTAAAAATTGTCATAGAATGCTAAAATTGTAGTAGTGGTCATTCATTTTCGATGTAAGCTGATTGGAAAACTTTTTTATGGACAAGTGTTAAGGCAAGGATAAACAATGTTCATGAAAGTTGTTGTGGCTAGTGATGGTGTGTTTTCTTATTTTTCACATAAATTGGCTTCATTCATATTTGTTGCTTTGTGCATAATAAGTCTTGTTTTTTTTTAAAAAAAAAATTGAAGTTGAAAAAGGGTTGGTATTTTGTGTTTGAATATGTAGAGGAATGTTATTTTTTAGATAATGTTTGTTTAAGTTTAAGTTATGTGAGTTGTTTTTTTTTAACTCAAATTATTGATATTTTTTCTTTGAATTGATAGAGATCGTTATTGTGGTTATTGGAATATACAAGTTACTTTGGTTGGTGGAAATCTATTGAATATTTAATGTCTGAAGCATATTTTTAGGAAGATCGAATCATTGAAATAAAATATTATATATATAATATATTATTTTTAAAAACAAATAGATGACATTTTATGACGCGTATAGAATGTCAAATTAAAACTTTGCTTGATGCTTATCCCTTGTCAAAAGTATAACTTCTCTTGGCGACATGTCGAAAGTATAACATCACTTGACATTTGCAATGTGTCAATAGAATAACTATACTTGACGCTTACCAAAAGTCAAATAGTTTCTGTACTTGACTGTCCTAACATGTCAAGTATGCATGTAGTTGAAGTTTATTTGACCGTCAAGTAAAGATACATTACTTGACAATAGTATATTTGACGTTTAGAAAACCGTCAAGTAATGGTTTATTTGATATTCAACATGCATCAAGTAATGTCTTTTTTGTAGTAGTGGATTCATTTCCATTTGGCTTCCCTATGTTTTGAGATTAAATGGCCCTTGCCTAGTGACTTTCAGTTGCTTTTTCTTCCACCTAATTCCAAGAATTGCTACAGCTAATTCAATGTTATGTAAATCAGAAGAATGATCAATCGGTTAACTCAAGAGTTTTTAAGGGAAATTTTTTTTCATGTGATAATCGAAAGAGAATTTGTGAGATCAAGGTGTGGTAAGTAGAATGGGTCATGTGTTATCAAAATGGGACCTAAACAAATTGTTTTTCCTTTCATTGTTTATCTTCCTTTTACTACCTACCAAAACAACATTTAAAACAAACTAATATGTTTTTACTTTGGCATGTTATTGGATATTTTTTTTTAGTATTTTCAAGAAGTTGGAGTCTTAATTATGAATTTAATTGACCATTTTCTTTTTGTTTATTAAATCATAGATGAAGTCTCAAGTTCAACCTTCTATTGATATTGATGTCGATGTCGATGCTTACATAAGAAAAAAATTAGGATTCAATATCAGAAGAGGAAATAAAAGATATTGTAGCTCAAGTTATGCATGTGACATTCTAAGAAATAGAACCACAAAATTTTTTGTAACACATAAAAATTTGTAAAATGTATTCGAGAAGAGTAAATGAGAATAAACAAAAACTTTTAAGTTTTGTTCAACCAAAAGAGGAAGAAAGGAGTTTATATTTAACTATAATTACATTCTCTCAAGAAAAATGTGAGGGAGTGCTTGTTAAAATGATTGCGTAGGGAGAATTGTCATTTAAATTTGTAGAGTCTAAAGGACTTTGAGAGTATAGTAATACCCTTCAACCAAAATTTATTTAGCTTAGTCATATGAATATTGCTAAGAAGATTTGGAATATGTATATGAGTGAGTAGAAAAAAATTGAAGAGAGCAATGACGAAACCAAATCAAAGTGTGTTTAACAACTGATACATGGACATCAGTTCAAAATTTGAATTATATGGTTGCTACTGCACATTTTATCGATGATAATTGTAAATACCACAAGCGAATTTTAAAATTCTATTTAATTTCAAATCATAGAGGTGATACATTTGAAAAATGTTTAGAGAGAGCATGTTAGAATGGGGGATTGAAAGAATTCTAGCAGTGATGGTAGACAATGCAAACTCCAATGGCGGTGCTATTTCATATTTAGCTAGAAAAGTCAACAATTGAAATGGAGATATTTTGGGCGAGAATTTATGCATGTTAGATTTTTTGCACATATTCTAAATCTTCAAGTTAATGATGGCTTACATGAGCTTTCATGAATCTATTATAAAGATTAGAAATGCAGTAAAATACGTAAGATCTTCACCTTCTCGGTTGGCCACCTTAAAAAAATGTGGAGTGGATGAAAGTTATATTCCACGAAATCTGTTTCTTGGAATTCTACATATATGATGTTAAGTGTTGCAGAGATTAGGGGTGCAAGTCAAACCCGACCAAACCGCCTAAACCGTTGGCTGTTCGAGTTCGTTTTGGTTGAACCGGTTGGAGTCGTTTTCATGACTCAGATAACCTATTTAAATAGGCCGGGTTCGGTTTTCAATAGTCCCGTGCCGACAAGAACCGAACCGACCGAACCCTACATTTTCACTCAAAAAATTTATAGAAAACCTGAAAAGCCATATTCTCAAACGTTATTATCCAGATGCATGTATTCATTCGGTGCATTTCATCATTTTTCTTGGCAGCGATTCTCCTTTTTGAACTTGTACATTGGATGATCTTTGAACTTCAAATCGTTTTAGTTTTGTATTTTTTAGTATAAAAAGCAATACAAATATTTGGGAATAGAAGACGTTTGAGAAAAATACCAGAAGAACAAGAGAGTTATAAGGCTTGAGAGAGTGCTAGAAAAGTAATTTAGAGTTGAGACAGAGAGAAAAAAATTAGGAAAGATAATTGTGATTTGCGAGAATTTAGAAAGGCAATTTTTTGCTTGTTTTGTTGCAATTCTAAACAACTCTCGATAAGTTCATTTTTTATTTTTTAGTTTTCCTTTTTGTCTTGTCTTATCATCTTGTAGAATGTGTAGTTGAATTCTAAACAACTCTCGATAAAATCATTTTTTATTTTTTAGTTTGCCTTTTTGTCTTGTCTTATCATCTTGTAGAATGTGCAGTATTTACTTTTTTCAAATATATTTTATATTTATGGTCTTATCTTGTCAATTGTCATTGTATGATAAAATCAAAATGTGTAGTGTGTCATAGCTCATATATTAAATATTAATATTTACTTTTTAAAATACATTTTATAAAATATTTTATTCATAGATATCTTTGGTTATGTTATCTACTAGATTTTCGAATTTATGTTTTTTTAGACATGTGTCTAATGTATATTATTAAATTGATCAAATTGTTTAACTAATTAGGTTTATTTAAGTTTCTTTTAACTAATTTGACATTATATTTTAAATTTATAATACTTTATTAATTAATGCTCCAATTTTTTTAGGTAACTTAATATTAAATTATCAATCATCAAATCATGAATAATTCAACAACGAATGATAGTGAAATTGAATGTGAGAAGAATGATAAAATGGATGAGCTTGGTGAGATTCTGCCACCACCATTAAAGGATGAAAGGAGGAGGAAAAGAACTTCTATGGTATGAGATCATTTTACTAGATTATCTGATTGTATAGAAGATAAACCTCAAGCTAAATGTAATTATTGGGACACTATATATGCTTGTCATACAAAAAGAAATGGGACAGGGACAATGAAAATGCATGTTGAGAACTATTGTAAACAAAGTCCTTTTACAAAAACAAAAGATGCATCTCAATCGAAATTGGTATTTAGAAACAATGATAGTGTAGGAGATAATTCAACAAATACTTCTCTTGGGTGTGTGGTTTTTAGTGTAGAGAATGTTAGGAAACTTCTAGCTGAAATAATCATAATTGACAAGTTATCCTTTAGATTTGTGGAGAGTGAAGGATTTAAAAAGTTTGTGGAGGGCACCATTAGCTTATTGGAACCTAATTTTGTTCTCTCATCTCGAACTACAATTGCTAAGGATATTTTAGCTATATATGCAACAAAAAAACAAGCTTTGAAAGAAATTTTTGTAGATAAAGGATATCGAATTTCACTTACAACTGATAGGTGGACATCTTGTCAAAATATTAACTATATGGTTTTGACTGCACATTTTATTGATAGTAGTTGGAAGTTGCATAAGAGGATCATCAATTTTTCTCAAATAGATGATCATAAAGGTGAGACTATAGGAAGAGAAGTTGAACGATGTTTGAAACAGTGGAGAATTGAAAAGGTATTGACATGTTGGTTTGTGACTCACATATTTGTAGGGAATTTTGTGTATTTAACCTTTTTACCATAGGTTAAATGTTTATTACCTTGGGTAATTTTGTATTCCCATTTGGGCCTTGTGAGTTAGGTTTTTTGTAACCCAATTTGTAACATCCTATTTAAGCATCCTTATGGGTGAGTTTTTGTTTGAGAGAGACATTAAATATGTAGAGCATTTGGTGAGGTTTATGGTTTGGGCAATGTTCTCCCTTCTCCTCCAATTTGTTTATGTGAGTAATGGAATTTGACTCTTGGTTCGACAGTAGAGTAGGAAATTTTTCGAACCACTATATATCTGGTCTCCTTCTTCTCCATTTACTCAATTATGTTTTATCTTGTCTATTGATTTCTTATCAGGTATATTTGTGTTTTGAGATTAAATTGCTAACAATTGGTATCAAAGCTTTTGTTAGGAGAGTTCTTTGAAAAGTTTGATTTTAAATTTGATCTCATTCTCTTCAATTTGGATTTTGCAATTTGTATTCTAGGTTTAAAAAAAAGGAAAAAAAAATTAAGATTGAAAGCATTGTTTTATGTTTCTTTAACTGGAATATCAACCAAAATTTTGATCAAATTTGTATTTTGAGACAGTGTTAAATTTGTGATTACAAAATATGTATTGAGAGCACTTGGCAGAAATCCAAATTTATGCTTCGTCATTGTGAATGCAATCAGGTGCGTTGAAACATGCTGTTCCGAAAAGCTGTATTTATGAGGCGATATTTTAACACAAGGTTTGATTTCATTAATGGTTGATTGTCCATGTGTATTTGGTTTCGTATTGAAAAATTCTAGATAGTATTTGGCACTTTGTGGTATATATTTATATATACGTTATTGATTTTGAAAGTTTGTGAAATCAAAGTGCATTTGATTACTTTATAGGTTTAGAAAATTGGAAGTCTGAGAGATTTTGTCAAATTAGTCATTAAGATTAATTTATTTTTTTTTAAAATTAGTCTCCTGGCATATATTCCATTGACATTGGACATTTATTTTGAAATCAAATATATTGTTTAGTTCATGAGATTTGTATTTGAGATTTCCTAAGATAGTATTTGATGGATTTCCTACAAATTGCAAGCAATTGTGATATTTGAATTTCGGAACCATGCAATTGGGTTGGGGCTTCAATTCACGTATTTGCAAATTGCATTTGAGTGAGTTCGAATAGTGATTTTGTTTGTTCTAGCTGTATTTGGTATTTGCTCGAGTGATTGGGTGAAATTTGTCAGATGGACATTTGTGGCACTATTTGAATTTTGAAGTTATTGGAATTGTTTTCAAGTTTTTTGAAAATTTGGTTTTGATGGGTTTGGTGTACCTCTCGTTTAGTTAGTTCTTTTGTGTTACAACAAATTTTGGTGCAAGATGACATCACATTTTGAATTGGCTAAATTCGATAGACTTGGCGACTTCAGTCTTTGGAAGAAACAAGTGAGAGCCCTCGTTCAACAAAGGTAGTTAAGACATTTGATCTAAGTAAGTTTCCTACCACCATGATTGATGAGTAGGAAATTGAGATATCTGAAATCGCATAAGTACTGTGACATTGCATCTTGCTTATATGTGTTGCATATGGTAAATAATATTTTACCTTAAAGAGAGGTTATTTGATTTCCGCATTGATCCGTCAAAATGTTTGGAAGAGAATATTGAGAAATTTATTAAAATTTGTGGGGATTTGGTTTACTTTGGTAAAATTAGACTCTGAAAATCAAGACGTAATTCTCCTCAATTTGTTGCCTGATAAGTTTAGAGAGATCAATTTGTTATGTCTCCCTTTGGACTGTTTTTGGTTGATCATTTGGTGAAATGTGAGGGTGTTAAGGTAATTATGGGTAATTAATCAACATTGTCAAGTCAAAGGGATTTGTTCAGTTAAGCTGAAATTGGATGATGGAACCACCCATATTCTATCATCATTTAGAGATGTCCAAGGATTAAGAAGGAATTTGATATCCTTGGGTATTTTGTATAAGGCAGGTTGTACCTTCGAGTCAAATAATGGATTATCATTGGTCACTAAGAATAATCCTGTTAAGTTGATTGGAAATTTGTGAATAGATTGTATTTGCTTTTTGTAACGGCCCGAAAATTTCATCCCGGTCTTCCCAGGAGGCCCAGGGGCATTTTGGTAATTTTGGGTCGGGCCGACAGGGAATTAAATAGCGCGTCGAGTGAGATTCGAGCCAGGGACGTGTCGCGTGCTAGGCAGGGGGCGCTGCCAGTCGAGCCACTGGGCGTGTTTGTTAAACTATGCGCGCGATCTGATATATATGCCGTGCGCAGTGGTTTTTTTTTATAAAAACAGAATTTTCGCCTGAGCCTTCTTCTTCCTCTTCTCCTTCCTTCGCGATTTCTTCTTCTTCTCCCTCGATCGACCAGCGATTCGCCGGGTTTTCCTCCACAATTCCAAGCCGGTTCTCATCTCGAACTGCCGGAGGTCCGATCTTCTTCATCCCTGTAAGCTTCTTCTTCTTCCTTACCTCCAAAATTCGAGCTTTTCTCCCCTGTTTCAGGCTTCGCCATTTCCGGCCGAGTCGAGGTAATTTGAGGTATGGGTTTTGTGCAGCTAGTGTAGGGGAGTTCGCCATCAACAAATCACCCGTCGAAACCTCTCGGATCGCTCGAATTCGAGCTTCTCCTTCGCCCCACTAAACAGTGGTTGAAAGCAGGGCCACATCCGAAGAGCTCGCGTGCGTGCAGCAGCGCCAATGCCAGCCGAGCCTCGCGCGCACCGCCGTCCGTGCTCGCGCGCGCGCATCTTCTGCCCTGATCGTCCTCTGCCCAGATCGCCTTGCCGGTCGCACGAGCGCAGAAGCTCGCCTCAGCGCCCAGCCGCATCGCGTCGCCCGGGCCCCTACTCGCCGAGTCGTGCCGCATCGCCAGTCTGCTTCGCGCGCGCGCGCTGTAGCGTCCTCGCCAAGACCAGCCGAGCGCGCATCGCCAATGCTCTGTTCGTTCGTCGCGCGCAGCTCGCGCCTCGGCGCTTCGTCGTCAGCGCGCCAGTACGCCATGCGCGCGCCCATTCTGCGCCCAGCTCGCCCGGCCGGCCGTTCTTTGCCCGTTCGTGCAATCGGCTCGTTCGTGCGTTCGTCGTTCCTCGTGAGTTGCTCCCGAGCTGAGCTTCGTTTATTTTATTATATTTAGGCCTATTGTGTGATTTTTATTGTGATTGATAGGTTCTCGGTAGCTAGTTCGGGTTCGTTCGCCGCTTAGGTTTTCGTGTCAAACGTCCCCGACCAAGGTAAAGATTTCTTACCGGAGTTGTGTGGACCCTGCGATATTATATGTGATTGCTGATTGATTGCTTGTTTGTGTTTATTGACATGTGTAGCTAGGCATTCTATTCTGAATTCCCGATTAGCATGATTTTCCTGGTTTAATTCTCATGTTAATCCATGCTAGGTTGTTCCTCTTTAGCATGCTCGTATCTGTTCCTTGCTTCGTAGTATCATGCTAGGCTCGTTGTATTCTTATTGAGCACGTATTGGATTTTATGGAATTGTTTCTTCATTTTTGCTAGGCGAGGGTTAGAATTGTAGGTAGATAGCATCATCCGGGCCCGATGCATAAAGAACCTTGCATCCATGGCGGGGACGTCGAGCAAGTCATTCCGTCCCTGGACCCCGTGAGGATTAGCTAACCAAGCGGTAGGCCCCCCGCAATCTTGGGTGAGGGTGGCAGTTGTTAATGCCCCAACGGTCGGGATGATGACTTGGCATTGCCTCGTCCCCGGCAGCCGGCATGTCCTCAGCATGTTTGGCAGTAGCCCCTAATTGCCACCTGTTAAGGCAAGGACGGCTTCTGGTGTAAGCCTACCACGGCCGTTCCTTGGCCCCGGATCGCGTGGTTGGCCGACATAGTTTACGTGTCCAGTCTCACACCCCTATGTCGGTGACACCGATCCAAAGATTTAGTTAGGCGTGGTATTTGGATATGGGCGGCTTGCCTCTAGACCCGGCACCCCATAGTTCGCAATAGCACGCGGTGCATGCTTACGCTCATTACAACGCCGATCGAGAGCTCCTCGGGATTGTGAGCGGTGTACCTTTCGTCGAGAGATAAACAGCAGCCGAGGCCGGGACTTGTTTCTCGTATAAGGCGACTTATATATTGGGTGTGTGGTGATATTATTCGGACTAAGACCCTAAGTGGCATCCGAGGCCCAAGTGTGGGCTAAGCTATGTGCTCTATTCTCGTGTTTATATTCATAGCTTGCATACGCTCATCGAGATGACCATGTATATCGTATTGTACCCGGTTGGGGATTCTTACTGAGTAATTCGTTACTCACCCTTACTGTGGTTTTTCCACAGGTAACCAAGTTGCGAGACAAGATGACTGAAGGAGGAGCTGTGATTATGGGGCTCAATCATCAAACTCTGATTTTGTGTTATGACTCTTTATGTTTTATTTTCCCCTGAATGCATGTAGCCGGGCACGGAGCCCTAGGATGTTTTCTGAATATGTTGTGGATTCCAGCATTATTATATTTAGACATGTTTTGAATGATTTTAAGAAATCTCTGATCGGAGTATACTTTGGAAATGTATTTATCTTGGAGCAGTGCTAGGAAACAGGGATGTGAGTTCTAGGAAATTGTTTAGTTTTTAAAGGGGTTATTTTGAATGTTTTGTTTTAATTGGAATCGAAATCATGTCATTTAAATATCCTTTATTTTGATTGCATGCATTGGGGTAAGGGCCCATTTAGTGCCCCATTCGGGTCGGTCCCCTTACGGTTGGTATCGAGCTTAGAGTCATAAATTGCGTAGTATGACTGTTGTTGTAGGTCGTTTTCCCATGATCACTAGCACTCCGACGGTCATCAGTACGCCTAAGTTTACTATTTGTTGTAGAAAAAGGTTAAAAATTTACAATACTGTCATCTAGTGTATGCCTTGTGTAGTGTTGTGGAGCGGAGACGCAAGGTGTTCGACTCGTTATTGGTTTGGGTTTAGAGCACCATCATGCCAACTTCCCGCGGTGTGTGATGTATGTTGTGGCTTGTTGTGGTATCCAGTAGATTCGGATGCCTTGGGACATCGTTCGGAGGAGGTAGAGATTGGACTCCCATAGGCCAAGCGTGGCCCAATTGATGGTTTTCCCCTAGTGAGAGGGTGGAAGTGCTTTGCCTTGGAATGCCACTCCAAGAGAGAAGTTAGGCGTGGTTGTCTTGATGTGGATATTGGTGGAGCAGGTCCTGTGTGGACTAGCTGGGTAGCTCAAGTGCTTGATCTTGAGCCTTGTTAGATTATTTGGTTGCCCAGAGAGTGGTTGCAAAGTTGGTAGCCTTCGAGGAGGTTGATGAGGCATCTTTGTCTTCTGTGAAGTGTGGTTGTTTGCGGCCGATGGCGGAACCCTATAGTTAAGTGTGCACAAGAAGTAGTGTTCCCTACGGATTTGGATCCGTTGGTGGTTTCCTCGGTGGTGTGATAGAATTGAACACTCTTCTTTTGGTAAGCCCTAGAGTAGGGCTAGTTGCTGCATGTTGATAGAGCCGGCCAGAGTTTGTTGAGCATCATGTGGAGATGCAAGAGTAGGCCGTGAACAATTAGCTTGATGAGATGCCTTAGGCATAGTTGTTGGAGTTGAACCCTTGTATGCCGAGCCAGAGTTCGTGTCACTTGAGGTTGTGACCTTGTTGGCCCCGTTGTAGTAAGATGTGGATTTGGTAGTAGTGGCACTTGAGGTGCATTGGTTGGGTGTGGCGCTTTGGCACTAGATGCGGTTCGAGCTCGAGTTTGGCATGGGCATAGCAGATGGTTCTATGCCGTTCGGAGTTTAGCGTACTCCTTTAGCCTTGGATCTATTTAAGGTAGTTGCACCTGTGTAGGTCGTGCAAAAGGGCTAGTTCAGTGGTGATCAAAAGATTTCAAGCGAAGGGATGTTCGAAAGGAGCCTTTTTCCCGGTGTTATTGGAGGTTGAGTAAGTCAAGTGGTTGTTGGTTGGTAAGTGTTAGTACGCGTGCATCTCACGCTAGTGTTAAGGCCAAGAGATCTTTGTGGTTGGTAGTGCGGTCAACTACCTTCGGGTGCCTAAATCTCAAGAGAGTTGAGCATCGTAGAAGCAAGTTGGGTCGGTGAGGACCATGAGTTGGATGTCTATAAGGTGAGTAGGATGCCTTGTGAGAGGAATGAGATGCCTTATGGGTAAGCACCCTTGGTAGAGGCATGGCATAAAGTAAGTTTGGTTTGGCACTGGTTATGCTTTGGTAGAGCAAGGTTGCCACATGACTTCGAGCATCGTGCGGAGATGGAACTTTGGGTGTTCCGTTGATTGGTTGTATCTCTGCTAGGAGCTAGTGTTGTTTTTGGGAGAAAAGCATTTGTTAATCTTGGATCTCTAGAGGAAGGTTGGGAGTTGTGCACACAAGTGTCTTTTGTGTGGTTCGTTCGTGGCGAGAGTTTGAGATCCATGTAGGGTTTGCTTTGGGGATCCGGTGCTCGATTCTTGGAAAAGTTGGACTCGGTGGAGGTTGTAAGGCTTTAGTGAGGTGGTAAGGATACCATGCTCGTAGTGTCGAGTTGTTGCTTAGGTAAGATTTGTTAAGTGGACCTAAGCTTGGTTGTGGATCTTCTTGTTGATCGTCATGACTAAGAGAGTTGTTCGGATCCTTCCTTGGGTAGGAGTTATGTTGTGATTGACGTCTGAGTAGGAGGATGACGCATTCGGTAGCGTTTCGGGTCCTCTTGGTTTCCAAGGAGTTGGAGTTGGCCAGCATGGTTGTGTTGCTGGAAAATGGAGTTGTTGTTGTTGAGCGGTTGGTGAGGCCGTTAGTTGGCGAGTGGATGTCGAAGGTTGCCGGAGAACCCTAGGTTGTGGGAGCCTCTCTAGAGCTCAATCAGCCCCGATAGTGAGTTTCAGTTGGCAAGTTGAAGCCGTGTAGTTTGTAGCCTGGGGAATTCTTTGGCGATCTTGGCGACCTAGCAAGTTAAATTTGTTTGGAGTAGAGTCCGGATTGGTTCCGGTATGGTGACAAGTTGATGCTTGGTGTTGACCAAAGTGTGGATTGAAATTGCTTGAAGTCAGTTTTGCTCGTGGGGCGAATGGTTCGTGCCCTGTTGGTTGTCTTCATGTTCCCAGGAAAATTGAGAGTTGCCCCGTTGGTATTTGGAGGTTCAGTTCGTGGTGGACCCCTATTGCTACCCCGTAAGATTTCGATATTTTGGCTTTAGTGGAGCAAGATAGTGAGTGTAAGTGGAGCTCTCTGTTCTTCGGTTGTCTGCTCGTAGGAGCCGTTTCTTTATGGGTTTGGCAGTTTGCTGCCGTCGGTTTGTTAAGGATTTTTCCGCCATAGCCTCGCCCCTCACTCGTCTCGACGAGGAAGGGTGTCGAGTTTATTTGGAACAGAAGTGTGATGAGAGCTTTGCGTGCTCAAGCGCGATTTGACTTCAAAGACGATGTTGGCGATCCCGAGGGGACAGGTGGTTTCGTGGTTTACAGCAATGCTTCCAAGTTCGGGTTGGGTTGTGTGTTGATGCAGCACGGGAAGGTCATTGCTTATGCTTCCCGTCAGCTGAAGCCATATGAGCAGAACTATCCGACTCATGATATGGAGTTGGCGTGAGTGGTGTTTGCAATCAAGATTTGGAGGCATTACCTATACGGTGAGCGGATTCGGATGTTTACCGATCACCAGAGCCTCAAGTATCTGTTTACCCAGAAAGAGTTGAACATGAGGCAGAGGAGATGGTTAGAGTTGGTGAAAGATTATGACTGCGAGAGTTTGTATCATCCGGGTAAAGCCAACGTTGTAGCTGATGCCTTAAGTAGAAAGACATCGCACTCCGCGGTGTTGTTGAGCTCCCAGCCCAGATTACGGAGAGAGTTCGAGCGGGCTGAGATTGCAGTGTTGTTGGGTGAGGTTACTGCCAGAGTAGCTCAGTTGACAACGGATTATTGATAGTCAGCTGAGTGACCCCGCACTTAAGAGATTGTTTGACAGAGTTAGTGCTGATGGAGATTTTGACTTTGTGTATTCACCAGACAGTTTGACAGAGTTAGTGCTGATGGAGATTTTGACTTTGTGTATTCACCAGACAGTGGGCTGACGTGCAGAGGCCGGTTGTGTGTTCCGGATGTTGCAGGATTGCGAACAGAGTTGCTCTCAGAGGCCCACAGTTCTCTGTTTGCTTGGCACCCCGGAGGTACCAAGATGTATCGGGATCTTAAGCAGACATTCTGGTGGATGGGTATGAAAAGAGATGTTGCGGAGTTTGTCAGTCGATGTCTCACTTGTAAGCAAGTGAAGGCACCCAGGCAGAGACCAGCCAGTTGGTTGCAGCCGCTGAGTGTGCCTCAGTGGAAATGGGAAGAGATCTCCATGGACTTTATTTTTGGATTGCCGAGGACTCTGAGGAAGTTCTCTCAGATTTGGGTGATAGTCGATCGATTGACTAAGAGCGCACACTTCATTCCCGGTAGAGACACTTATACCGTGGAACAGTGGGCGCAGTTGTTTTTGGAACAGATTGTTCGCTATCACGGTGTGCCTGTGAGGATTGTGTCTGACCGTGATTCGGGGGCTTGTGTGTTGGATTTCCCGAGCAGTTGGGACCAGTACATGTATCTGATGGAGTTTGCATATAACAACAGTTATCAGTCGACGATTCAGATGGCTCCATTCAAGGCTTTGTATGGTAAGCGTTGCCGATCTCCTGTGTTCTGGGAAGAGGTTGGTGATAGACAGGTTTTGGGTCCCAAGTTGCTGCAGTTGACCAATGGTGCCGTGCAGAAGATTAGAGCTCGTATGTTTGACATTTCAGAGCGCATGAGAAGAGTTATGCCGATGTTCGGAGTCGGGATTTGGAGTTTGAGGTTGGCCAACATGTATTCCTAAAGGTCGCACCGATGCGAGGTGTTATGAGGTTTGGCAAGCGAGGAAAGCTGAGTCCCCGTGTTGTTGGTCCATTTGAGCTTCGAGGAGAAACCAGTGGGGATCCTTGCCTTTGAGACCAAGACATTGCCTAATCGTGAGATCCGTTTGGTAAAGGTTCAGTGGAGGAGTCAGAGTTCAGAGGAAGCCACTTGAGAGCGGGAGGATGAGATGAGATTGCAGTATCCCGAGCTGTTCCAATCTTAAGTGACTTTCGAGGACGAAAGTCTTATAAGGGGGGAATATTGTAACGGCCCGGAAATTTCATCCCGGTCTTCCCGGGAGGCCCAGGGGCATTTTGGGGCATTTTGGTAATTTTGGGTCGGGCCGACAGGGCCGGTTTTGAAATTTAAAATTGCCGGAATAATTATGAGTCAATTTGAATAGGATCGGGATTTTTGGTGAAGACATTTGGGCTTGGGAAAGAGTAAAATTAAATAGGGAATTAAATAGCGCGTCGAGTGAGATTCGAGCCAGGGACGTGTCGCGTGCTAGGCAGGGGGCGCTACCAGTTGAGCCACTGGGCGTGTTTGTTAAACTATGCGCGCGATCGATCGATATATATGCCGTGCGCGATGGGGTTTTTATAAAAACAGAATTTTCGCCCGAGCCTTCTTCTTCCTCTTCTCCTTCCTTCGCGATTTCTTCTTCTTCTCCCTCGACCGACCAGCGATTCGCCGGGTTATCCTCCCCAATTCCAAGCCAGTTCTCATCTCGAACTGCCGGAGGTCCGATCTTCTTCATCCCGGTAAGCTTCTTCTTCTTCCTTACGTCCAAAATTCGAGCTTTTTCTCCTGTTTGAAGCTTCGCCATTTCCGGCCGAGTCGAGGTAATTTGAGGTATGGGTTTTGTGCAGCTAGTGTAGGGGAGTTCGCCATCAACAAATCGCCCATCGAAACCTCTCGGATCGCTCGAATTCGAGCTTCTCCTTCGCCCTGCTGCTCGTGGCTGAAAGCAGGCCCTTGTCGCCGAAGCGCGCGTGCGCGCAGGCAGTGACAGCCCGAGCCTCGCCGCACGCCGACACCGCCTCGTGCTCGCGCGCGGCGCATCTCGCCACGATCGCCCTCTGCCCGGATCGCCTTGCCGGTCGTGACGAGCCTATGAGCTTCGCCTCGGCGCCCCACCGCATCGCGTCGCGAGCCCCCTCGCCGAGTCGTGCGCGCATCGCCCGATCTCGCTCTTCGCGTCGCGTATGGCGTCCTCGCCAAACACCACCGAGCCGCGATCGCCAATGCTCTGTTCGTCCGCGCGCGCTCGCGCCCAGCGCCCGTCGCGCTCCGGCCCAGCGCGCCGCCACGCGCCAATTCTGCGCCCAGCTCGCCAGCCGGCCCGTTCTTTGCCACTCGCTTCGTGCAATCGGCTCGTTAAATGCGTTAAATGCGTTCCTCGTGAGTTGCTCCCGAGTGAGCCTCGTTTATTTTATTTTATTTAGGCCTATTGTGTGATTTTTATTGTGATTGATAGGTTCTCGGTAGCTAGTTCGGGTTCGTTCGCGCTTAGGTTTTTCGTGTCAAACGCCCCGACCAAGGTAAGGATTTCTTCTAGGAGTTGTGTGGACCTGCGATATTATATGTGATTCTTTGATTGATTGCTTGTTTGTGTTTATTGACATGTGTAGCTAGGTATTCTATTCGAATTCTCGATTAGCATGATTTTCCTGGTTTAATTCTCACGTTAATCCATGCTAGGTTGTTCCTCTCTAGCATGCTCGTATCTGTTCCTTTGCTTCGTAGTATCATGCTAGGCTCGTTGTATTCTTATTGAGCACGTATTGGATTTTATGGAATTGTTTCTTTGTTTGCTAGGCGAGTTAGAATTGCGGTAGATAGCATCATCGGCCCGATGCATAAAGAACCTTGCATCCATGGCGGGGGACGTCGAGCAAGTCATTCCGCCCCCTGGACCTCGTGAGGATTAGCTAACCCAAGCGGTAGGCCCCGCAATCTTGGGTGAGGGTGGTAGTTGTTAATGCCCCAACGGTCGGGATGATGACTTGGCATTGCCTCGTCCCCGGCAGCCGGCATGTCCTCAGCATGTTTGGCAGTAGCCCCTAATTGCCACCTGTTAAGGCAAGGACGGCTTCCTAGTGTAAGCCTACCACGACCGTTCCTTGGCCCCAGATGCGGTGGTTCAGGCTGACATAGTTTACGTGTCGTGTCTCACACCCCTATGTCGGTGACACCGATCCAAAGATTTAGTTAGGCGTGGTGGATGGATATGGCGGCTTGCCTCTAGACCCGGCACCCCATAGTGTGCGAGTAGCACGCGGTGCATGCTTACGCTCATTACTGGCGCCAACCGCAGAGCTCCTCGGGATTGTGAGCAGTGTACCTTTCGTCGACGACAGAGGCAGCCGAGGCCGGGACTTGTTTCTCGTATAGGGCGACTTATATATTGGACTGTGTGGTGATATTATTTCGGACTAAGACCCTAAGCGGCATCCGAGGCCCAAGTGTGGGCTAAGCTATGTGCTCTATTCTCGTGTTTATATTCATAGCTTGCATACGCTCATCGAGATGACCATGTATATCGTGATTGTACCCGGTTGGGGATTCTACTTGAGTAATTCGTTACTCACCCCATCGTGGTTTTTCCACAGTAACCAAGTTGCGAGACAAGATGATGAAGGAGGAGCTGTGATTATGGGGCTCAATCATCAAACTCGATTTTGTGTTATGACTCTTTATGTTTTATTTTCCCCTGAATGCATGTAGAAGCACTGAGCCCTAGGATGTTTTTCGAATATGTTGTGGATTCCAAAGCATTATTATATTTAGACATGTTTTGAATGATTTTAAGAAATCTCTCGATCGGAGTATACTTTGGAAATGTATTTATCTTGGAAGCAGTGCTTGGAAACAGGGACAGGTTCCAGGGAAATTGTTTAGTTTTTAAAGGGGTTATTTTGAATGTTTTGTTTTAATTGGAATCCGAAATCATGTCTGTTTAAATGTCCTTTATTTTGATTGCATGCATTGGGGTAAGGGCCCATTTAGTGCCCCATTCGGGTCGGTCCCTTACACTTTTAGGCAATGCTATTGTTGGTGAAGTTAAATCTTAACCTTTGGGAATTCCTTTTTATGAACCTTTAGGAATTCCATTTTGTGAGTATTGCATTATGGATAATTTCTCTATACTTAAGTTTTACAGATAAACATAAGTTTGATAGAGTTTGTTCACACATCCATTGATAATTTCGC
Organism: Sicyos edulis; assembly: GCA_036507275.1. NCBI lineage: Eukaryota > Viridiplantae > Streptophyta > Magnoliopsida > Cucurbitales > Cucurbitaceae > Sicyos > Sicyos edulis. Next base: position 32,802,102 of record CM071854.1, on the reverse strand, counting down.
TATGCTTAGTTTTACAGTTGAAAAACATAAGTTTGATTGAGTTTGGTCACACATCCATTGGATAGCTTCTCTATACTTAGTTTTTCATATTAAAAACGTAAGTTTGATAGAGTTTGGTTGCACATCCATTCTAATTTGGGGGGTCCATTTAGGATCCAAATTTGTGGTAGTTTTATAAATTTGTCCTTGACATTTGATAATTTGGGTTCAAGGAATTATGTGTCTATTGTGGCCCTCACAGCTTCAGTTTTACAAACTGATTAGAGATAGACAGAGATTGGTTAAAAAACTTCCGTCCAATTTTTTGAGAAAATAGACTCATGGGGTTATGCCTTATCTGAATTTGGATCTGACTCTGAAATTTGGATTGAAGATTTGTTTGTAATTTGCAAGGTTAGGCTAGTGGCAAAAAATTTCACACAAGAAACGACCATTGGTTATGTTGAGGTGTTTTCACCTATTGTTTATTTGATTCCTACAACAATTTTCTTATATGAATTTTTGGATGAGGATTTGGTACAACCAATTGGTTTTATTCAAGAGGGCTATCATCGTTTAGTTTGACATTTGCAAAATTTGGTTTATGATGATTTGTTTTAGGTTTTCTTGTATTTTGTTAACATTTTGTTTGCTTCAATCAGTTGTTCAGAGATTAGAAATTTGGCACGTCAGCTGAGTTGTGAATTTGATATGAAGGATCTGAGGATTACATCCGAGGGTTTATTCATTAAATTTGTTGATTCTAATGGTTCAGGTTGGCAACCAATTTGAATAGGAGAAATTTAACAGGTTATGTGCTCATGCTCTATGGCAGTGTGATCAGTTGGAAATTGAATTTGATGTTTGTTATTGTTCTCTATTCTACTGAGGATGGACATTTGTTTTTACTCAATCAGTTAAGGAATTAGTTTTGGTTAAAGGGTTGATTTCTGAAATTTTTAGTTTGTCCAACACTATTCTACATTTTTGTTAATCAAGATGTTTTTGTATTATCTAAATATCCTAATTTTGGTTGAACCAAACATGTATTTGAGAGGTTAATTTGTTTTTGTGATGCAGTACATGAGAAAAAAATTGTTTTATTCAAGATCAACACCACTCTCACATCAGTTGATATTATGAAGTTTATGCTAGCTGCAGATAGTTTTGAGTATCTCCTTGATTTACTCAAACTTGGAGCTGGCTGATTTGATCGTGACCATTTGAAATGTTGAACTAGAGGGTGTTTAGTCATAGCTCCATATGCTCGTCAAGAGGGTGATTGTTGGATTGTGACTCACATATTTGTATTAGGGAATTTTGTGTATTTAACCTTTTTACCATAGGTTAAATGTTTATTACCTTAGGTAATTTTGTATTTCCATTTGGGCCTTATGAGTTAGGGTTTTTTGTGACCCAATTTGTAACATCCTATTTAAGCATCCTTATGGGTGAGTTTTTCTTTGAGAGAGACATTGGAGATGTAGAGCATTTGCATTTGGTGAGGTTTACGGTTTGGGCAATGTTCTCCTTTCTCCTCCAATTTGTTTATGTGAGTAATGGAATTTGGCTCTTGGTTCGACATTGGAGTAGGGAATGTTTCGACCACTATATATTTGGTCTCCTCCTTCTCCATTTACTCAATTATGTTTTATCTTATTTATTGATTTCTCATCAGGCATATTTGTGTTTTGAGATTAAATTGCTAACATGACATTGCCAGTTGATAATGCTTCATCGAATGATAGTGCTATTGCTTATCTAGTGAAATGTGTTAAACATGTGATGGTGTTGGATGATGATTATTTGCATGTTAGATGTTGTGCACATATTTTAAATTTAATTGTAAATGATGGTTTGAAAGATGTGATGAGTCGGTAACGAGAATTCCAAATGCAGTTAGATTTATTAGATCATCTCCTGCTAGATTTGCTAAGTTTAAGAAGTTCTTGAAGATGAGAATATTTCTAGCAATAGTCTTTTATGTCTTGATGTACCGACTAGGTGGAACTCTACATTTTTTATGCTTGAATCGGCTCAAAAATTTGAAAATGCATTTGATAGATTGGATTATTATGACTTAACATATTTGAAAGTGAAAGAGGAGAATTAGAATCTAAACGGTACTGATTGGGAGGTTGCTCGAATTTTTACCTAGTTTATCTTTATTTTATGATGTTACTCTTAGAATTTATGGTTCACTTTACATTACATAAAATATGTTATTCGAAGAAATTGCAACAATTTAGAATTGTATACGAAGATATTCTTTAGTAAGTAATAGTGACAGTTTGATTATTATTGACATTGCGACAAAAATGCAATTGAAATATGATAAATATTGGGGAAATAGTGAAAAAGCAAATTACTTATTATATGTTGCATTTGTTCTCGATCATCGCCACAAGATGAAGTTTTTTATGTATTGTGCCAGTTAATTATTTGATGATATAGTGGCAAAGGAAATTGGGAAAAAAGTGGAGGACGTGTTGAGAAGATTGTTTAACGTGTATAATTGGTTAGAGTCTAAGAATTCTTCTACTTCATGTTCAAGTGCATCATCCTCTACGTCAAAGAGTCGAATAAGTTAATCTACTTCTACTGATTCTATTGTTACAACAAGTAATCCTTTTCGCTTTCAACATGCTGATATGGAAGATGATGAAGATGATTTTGATGTAGACACAGAGGTGGATGTTTACTTATTGGATCGACGTGTAAAAGTGGATGAAAATTTTGATATTTTAGAATGGTGGAAAGTGTACTCTTCTAAGTACAAGATTTTAAGTAAGGTTGCACGTGATGTTTTAGCAATTCAGTATCTACTGTTGCTTCTGAGTTTGCATTCAGCACTAGTGAGAGAGTTATCGATCCTTTTTGCTCTAGTTTGGCTCCATCCACAGTTGAGACACTTATTTGTTCACAAAATTGGCTACGTTATAATGTTAACAATATCGATCTTCAATCACATTTGGATGAAGTTTCTCTCATTGAAGAAGGTTCATAACTTTTTATATTTTTTTAATTCAAATTTAAAACTATATTAAATTCTCTAATTATATAATTTTTTTTGATAGACTTCAAATCTTACATAGATGAAGGTGCTAAAGGACAATGAGTAGAAGAATATGCGTATGAAGAATGAATTTGAAGAGAAGAATGAAATTAAATTAACTAAGCTATCTATTTGTTTACTTTTAGTTGTTTTATTTGATATTTAATTTTAATTATAATTTTTTTATTTGATTTTATAGTTAATGTTTTCATAAATCATTATTCATGTCTACAATTTACTTTTTAAATTATTTAGTTCCAAAGTTGTAAAGAATGAGTAATTAATTAAAATGTTTTTTTTTAAAAAAAATTTGAATCTAACGAATTGTTCTAATTTATAAATGAGCCTATTTTATGAAATAAGGTAAAGTTATTTTTTTTTCACACAAAAAAGTGAGGTGTTCATATTTCAGCCTTTAAAATTTTAAACATTTGTTTAAAAAAAATCATAATCCTTTTTATTTTTTGGAAAGACAATTAAGCACACATATCTCAATAAATTCATAAACTACACTCATGAAATTTGTTTTTTAATAAATAGTAAGTGAACCATAAATGTGGGGAAAAGATTACACATTTTTCAACCAAAAAGACTCTTTGGAAACTTGAGTCATAATAAAGTAGAGAAAAGTTTATTCATTAGCCTATGCCCCAACCCTATTATTTGACAATTGCAAAGTGAAGAAAATTACAATATTTCTTTTCTTCTTCTTCTTCTTCAATTAGAGAAATGTTTTTTTCCTGCAACTTAAATATTTTGGAGTTACCATCTTTTAACCTTGTTTCCAATTCCATTGTAGGACTCAAAAGATCTTCGAATTTTTGGAGCAGCCAACACAAATTTTGACTGCACTCGGTACATTTTTGTTTCTTAAAATATTTTAGAACCGATTGCACCAAACCGACCGAACCGAAAAATATGCGGTTCGAGCGGTTCAATTTTTCTTATGAGCAGTTCGGTTGCAGTTTCATTTTTTCCTTCACTAAATATTCGGTTTGGCTCTGGTTTTGAATAGTAACCGAGCCGAACCGAACCGTTTGCACCCCTAGCAGAGATGTTCCTGTAACGGCCCAGATTTCCATTCCAGTTCCCTAGGTACGTTCGGTTCAGTATTCGGTTGTTCAGTTGGGCCGTTAGGGCTGTTTTAACCATTAAGGGCATTTTGGTCATTTTTCTCTTAGGGCTGGCCTTGTAGAATCTTAGGGTTCCGAGGCTGTTTCTGTCTTTTGCAGAGACTTGAGAGTTTGTTGGTGGCAAGTTCCCAAGAGTTGTGTTGATTGTTAGGGTTTTGGAGGGAATCCACTTAAATGAGAAGTTAGGTTTTAAAAGTTACTACTTGTGGGATTCGAACCCTTGACCTGAAGGGGACTTGAAGGCATGGATTAAATGAGTTTAATTAAAGAGAAAAGTTTGCTGCAGCTGAGACTCGAAGGGGGAAGCCCAGGGAAGGAATCGTCCAAACCTAAGTGTAAAAAAAAAGAAGAAATCGTATTTGGTCTTCCCCTAGAGTTGCCGCACGTATTCTTCAAGTTCTTCCCTTCTCCTTGCCGACTTCAACTCTCCTTCATCTCCCCATCATCTTCTTGTTGATTCTTCAAGAAGCCAACATCAAGTTTTCGAGAGGTAAGCTCCTTGTCCTAGCCGTGTGTTTCAAGTGTTGAAAGTTCCCCATAACCGAGCAAAGTCTCTCTTCCCTTGCAGCCATAGCCGAGAGTCTTGGTGAGTTTTTGGGAGTGCCGAACACCTTTTCTCTTCTTTCTCTTGTCTAGCCACAACTCTAGAGCACTTCACCTAGCCGAGAGAGTGCCAAGAGCCAGCGCTTGCAGCCCTTGTTCGCTATGGCAGCATTGCCCCCATCTGGCCGAGGATTGCTGCAGCCGCACGTACAGAGCGCCGCAGCCGCGAACCACAGCCCCAGCATCGCCCAGTCGAGGTTTGCCGCAACCCTGCCCTTGTCCTCCCGTGCAGTCGCTTCGCTAGCAGCCTGTTCGCTGATCACGCTGCACTTACGTCACCCCGCCCGAGCAAACTACTCGCCCTAAGACGTAGTACGAGTGCCCGTTTGCAGCTGCGAGCGTCCAGTTTGCAACTGATAACTCTCAATTAGAGAGTTATTTAGTCCTCTTTAGGATGCATTTATTAAAGAAATCATGCACTTTCATCATAAGTCCAATGCATAGGATACTTCTAAGATTGATAATTATATTGAAAATGCTATGCATGTTGGAAACAAGGCAGAGATTAGGAAATCAAATGAATTAAGTGTTTTGTGTGCTAAGAAGCTAAAGTTTGCAGCATTATGGATCGCATTTCTGGAATTCCCATTTTCGCTAAATGTTTTTTTTATCATTGCAGGGCTTTAAAGTTCTAGAAGCATTAAACTCATGCCTCAATTGGTGAAGACTGAGGAGCAAATTAGATGAACCATTCGCAAACAAGCTAATGCTGTAAGCAATCGATCAAGGGAGACAGCTTCTGCAAAAAAAATGCCAACTCTGTGCCTATGGCAGAAAAGGTGGAAAAGGTTGATATTGTCTGCTAGGGACCAAAAGCAAGTGCCATTTTGCCCTAGAATCTGGGCCGTTGATCTCTACCAAGAGGGGAGTATATATAGATCATTTTGGGAAAAGAAAATGGAGCTCGTTTTTCCTTGTTTTATTTTTTTTTCCGCCTTGATTTCAGAGCTTCTAGGAACGAGCCCTCGTTGTTGGGAGCAATTCTACAACATTTCTGCAGTTTTCATCCTGAGTTCTTTCTTTCTTTCTTTCTTTTACCTTATGTATTTTGATATTTTTGTTGAAACTCTATTTATAGGTTGTATTTCTGCATGAAATTGCTTAGACGTTTGAGCTTAATCGTATTTCGTAGTTTCTCCTCTTGCTTTCTTGTGTTTTCCATGCTCTACACCTTTTCCTTACTAGTTGGAGTGTTACTATTCCATTAGTTACTGTTCATAGTCGTTGTTTTACAGTTTGAGTTTAGCTTTATGACGACTACCGCACTCTAACTCTCTGATTTAACACTTATTTGCACAACTATGAGCTAAACTTGTATAAGTGAGGGTCGAGGGGAATGAGTATGAGATGCATGTTTTTTGGGTGAGTAGGGGGATGTTAGGCTAAGTCATGATAGCCATAATAACTAAGAACATGTTTCGATTGACCATCCATTCATGTTTGCTTTTCATTTCATCTCGAGAGAGAGGAAGATTAGAGAAATACTATGCATGACCATTAGTTTCAATGCTAGGGGCTCCTTCTTGTTAAAGAGGTCGACTAGAGATAGCCACCTTGCTAGTGCGCATTTCATCGCTGTTAGCTTCGAGCTTAGATGCGAGAGCTCTAGATCGAAGAGAATGAATGCATCTTGAGATTGGTCCATGTTTGTGCGGAGCCGACTTCTCACCATAGCCTTACCCTTAATGCATGTTAATGCATCTTGAGAGTATTTATCTTCTGTTTTCAGCACTTCCTGTTACATTGAACCTAGCACGTTATCAGTTAAATTCTTTTTCTGTATATCAATATTGAAGGCATTAGCATCTATCTTGCTGCATTACATTAAGTGGTTCATTAGCGTCTTTAGCATCATTGTCGCATTATAGTATCACTTACATTGCGTTCATCATGAATCTGGTTACCAACAATTCCCTTTATTTTTATGTTTAAGACTTTGCAAGTAACACTTATTTCGAAATTAGCCAGTCCCTGTGGAGATGACTCACATATAGTTATCACTTGAATACAAACGACTGCGTATGCTTGCGTGTTTGTCTGCTCATTGCTTAAAACATTGTCCGTGATATGCATCACCGTCAGATTAGCATTTTTGTTATTAATCACAGTCGAGCTAGGTTATCAAGTTTTTGGCACCGTTGCTGGGGACTGGTGTTTGTTATTTCTGTTTAAGTGTTATTTGGAAAGTGGTGCTGAATTGTATACATGTTAACCGCATTGTGTGTTATTGTAGGTTTTGACATTGCATGAGTGATTTCCTTGAGTTGGAATTTCAATTTAATCCTGAGCCTGAGAGAACGTTTCATAGAAACCGAAGAGAAGCTAGAGCCAGAATGGCTAACCAGCAAGGAAATTATCTAGAGAATGCTCCTCATCTTGATGCTTAGAACGTAGGACCGAATCCAATTGCAATGCAGAATCCGAATGTCAATAATGCTAATGCTGCTAACCCAAATGCTAATCCCAACCAACCGATAGATGAAATGGATAGAGCAATCAGAGATTGTATTGATTATGCTACACATGGGCTGAATCCGGGAATTGTGAGACCGGATATTAGAGCGAGAAATTTCGAACCTAGACCTGTTATGTTCCAGATGCTACAAACAATTGGGCAGTTCTATGGCCATGCATATGAAGATCCTCACATGCATTTACTATCATTCCTGGAAGTAACCAATTCATTTCGGATTTCAGAAGTCACAGAAGACAACTTGCGATTGACCTTATTCCCATATTCGCTGCGAAATGGAGCAAAAGCATGGTTGAATACATTGCCAGCAGGGTCAATAGAAACTTGAGATCAGTCAGTGGTGAAGTTTCTGATGAAGTACTTCCCGCCAACAAAAAATGTTGATATTCGACATGAGATTACTGAATATTGGCAGCATGATGATGAATCTGTAAGAGAGGCATGGGAACGCTATAAGGACCTGTTGCGAAGATGTCCACAGAGTGGTATATCGTATCCAGTACAGGTGGAACAGTTTTACAACGGATTAGATAACCTATCCAAGATTATGCTAGATACGACAGCCAATGGGTCTCTGATGAACAAGACTTATAGAGAGGTTTATAATATCTTGGAGACGTTTTCGATGAATAATAATCAGTGGTCCCAGCCGAGACGAAGCACCGCAAAGAAAGGAGGGTACTTAGAAGTGGATGAGTTGACAACATTGCAAGCTGAATTAGTAGGTTTATCCAATGAAATGAAGAACATGCAGATGAAGAGTGCTACTAAGACAATGAAAGCTGCGCCGGTCAACCAATTACAAGCCGAAAGCTGTGTTTACTGCGGTGAAAGACATATCTACGAATTCTGTCCACACAATCCTGCTTCAGTAATGTACATGGGAAATGTGAATAACTCGAGGCCAGCCAATAACCAGTATTCAAACACTTACAATTCTAGTTAGAGGCAACATCCAAACTTCTCGTGGGAAGGTCAAGGAAATGCTGCGAACACTCAGCAAGGACAAGCGAAAATGCAGTAGCCGCTCAGATTTTCCAATAAGAATATGCAAGGATTTAACAATCAAGGCTATCAAAAGCGCACACAGCCTCTACAGATACCAGACACTTCTTTAGAGAGCTTGTTCAAGGAGTACATGGCTAAAATCGATGCAAGTATGCAGACCCAACAAGCTGCCATGAGAAACTTAGAAGTTCAGGTGGGTCAGTTAGCATCTGAATTAAGAAACAGGCCTGTGGGAAAGCTGCCATCAGACACTGAATCATCAAAGAGAGACGGAAAGGAGCAAGTGCAGTAAATAGAATTAAAGAGTGGAAAGCCACTGAAATATGATTAAAAAAATTAAGAACTATGGAATTTGGGTGTAGTCGGTTTGAGAGAGGCTTGAAGTGCTAGAAGGGTGTGTGCGTGGGGAAGAACGCTTTAATTAGATGCTTTGGCTAAACTTGGGAGGATCAAAGGATTGAGCGTGGTGTTTTGGAGTCGTAGGCATTAGTGTTTATGGGTGCTTAAGTTCTTATTCTAGCAGGGAAGAATTCTTTGTTAGGGATAAAAATTGTTTTGAAAAGCATGCAAGGCTAAAAGTGATAAGCGAAAGTTGAGAGCTTTAGTTTATGACGAAAATTTCTATGGCAGAACTGCAATGCTGAGTATTCAGGAATGGATCCTTTTGATAACTCGTGCATGATAGGGGCATTGTATGTAGCATTCTTTGTGAAGCATTGTTCGGGACGAGCAATGGTTTAAGTCTGGGGGTTTGATAACTCTCAATTAGAGAGTTATTTAGTCCTCTTTAGGATGCATTTATTAAAGAAATCATGCACTTTCATCATAAGTCTAATGCATAGGATACTTCTAAGATTGAAAATTATATTGAAAATGCTATGCATGTTGGAAACAAGGCAGAGATTAGGAAATCAAATGAATTAAGTGTTTTGTGTGCTAAGAAGCTAAAGTTTGCAGCATTATGGATCGCATTTCTGGAATTCCCATTTTCGCTAATTTTTTTTTTTTTATCATTGCAGGGCTTTAAAGTTCTAGAAGCATTAAACTCATGCCTCAATTGGTGAAGACTGAGGAGCAAATTAGATGAACCATTCGCAAACAAGCTAATGCTGTAAGCAATCGATCAAGGGAGACAACTTCTGCAAAAAAAATGCCAACTCTGTGCCTATGGCAGAAAAGGTGGAAAAGGTTGATATTGTCTGCTAGGGACCAAAAGCAAGGGCCATTTTGCCCTAGAATCTGGGCCGTTGATCTCTACCAAGAGGGGAGTATATATAGATCATTTTGGGAAAAGAAAATGGCGCTCGTTTTTCCTTGTTTTATTTTTTTTTCGGCCTTGATTTCAGAGCTTCTGGGAACAAGTCCTCGTTGTTGGGAGCAATTCTACAGCATTTCTGCAGTTTTCATCCTGAGTTCTTTCTTTCTTTCTTTCTTTCTTTCTTTCTTTTACCTTCTGTATTTTGATATTTTTGTTGAAACTCTGTTTATAGGTTGTATTTCTGCATGAGATTGCTTAGACGTTTAAGCTTAATCGTATTTCGTAGTTTCTCCTCTTGCTTTCTTGTGTTTTCCATGCTCTACACCTTTTCCTTACTATTTGGAGTGTTACTGTTCCATTAGTTAATGTTCATTGTCGTTGTTTTATGGTTTGAGTTTAGCTTCATGACGACTACCGCACTCTTACTCTCTGATTTTACACTTATTTGCACAACTATGAGCTAAACTTGTATAGGTGAGGATTAAGGGGAATGAGTATGAGATGCATGTTTTTTGGGTGAGTAGGGGGATGTTAGGCTAAGTCATGATAGCCATAATAACTCAGAACATGTTTCGATTGGCCATCCATTCTTGTTTGCTTTTCATTTAATCTCGAGAGAGAGGAGGATTAGAGAAATACTATGCATGACCATTAGTTTCAATGCTAAGGGCTTCTGCTTGTTCAAGAGGTCGGCTAGAGATAGCCACCTCGCTAGTGCGCATTTCATCGCTGTTAGCTTCGAGCTTAGATGCGAGAGCTCTAGATCGAAGAGAATGAATGCATCTTGAGAAAGAGCATTTGGTCCATGTTGTGAGGAGCCGACTTCTCACCATAGCCTTACCCTTAATGCATGTTAATCACACTCAACAACCGTTGACCCAAGCCTACGTTATCAATGAGTATTTATCTTTCATTTTCAAAGACTTCTGTTACATTGAACCTAGCACGTTATCAGTTAAATTTCTTTTTCAGTATATCATTGTTGAAGGCATTAACATCTATCATGCTGCATTACATTAAGTGGTTCATTAGCGTCTTTAGCATCATTGTCGCATTGTAGTTTCACTTACATCGCGTCAAGCACGAATCTGATTACCAACAATTCCCTTTATTTTTCTTTTTAAGACTTTGCAAGTAACACTTATTTCGAAATTAGCCAGTCCCTGTGGAGATGACTCACATATTTTTATCAGTTGAATACAAACGACTGCGTATGCTTGCGTGTTAGTCAGCTCACTGCTTAAAACATTGTCTGTGATATGCATCACCGTCAGATTAGCATTTTTGTTATTAATCACAGTCAAGCTAGGTTATCAGCAACGTAGTAGCATCGCCTCGCCTCTCCAGCCTGCACAGCCTCATTCGTTCGCCCCAGCAAACACACCGCAGCATCGAGACGTCCCTTCTACATGCCACCTCGCAGTCCGCCAGCGCACACGTTGCAGTAGTAGCGAACCAGTGCCCAGTAGCCTCGCACGTCCTTGATGCTTGCTGCCGCCTGCACATCTGCCCGCCTGCTGCTGCACGCAGCCCTGCCGTGAGCCCTACCTTACCGAGATCTTGTTGCTTTTTCTGTGAGTAATTCCTGAGCCCTTGCCTCTTGACCCTTAGTTGTTTTAGCTGTTGGTTTTAATTTGAGTTGACTCTATTAACTGCCTAGGTTGTTTGGGTGACTTTGCATTTCGAGGGTCATTTATTGTTGTGATTGTTTTCTGCATATTTCCAGGTAAGGATATCTTACCGTTGTTATGTGGACCCTGCGATATCTCATGATTGTATCTTATATGCACGTTGATTGTTATGAGCATGTTAGTATATAGAACTGCTTTGTATTTGACTTCTTGCTAGCATGTTTGCGTGTTTGTACATGTTAGTGTCATGCTAGGTTTGTTCTACCAGCATGTTTATGATTTCTGCTTTAAGTTCGTAGTATCATGCTAGGTTATGTGTTTAATTTGTTGAGCATGTATGTCTAGCCAGGAATCGTTTACTCTGAATTCTTATATATAACTGTTAGGGTTTGTCATCATCTAGAGACTGAGAGCGGACATAACGTAGTTTGTCCCTACTGATCGGGATTCTGTACGAAGCATAACGTACTTTGCTTTCACCCTAGCAGCCGATGTGGATTTGCTCCCTCATCGGCATAAGCCTAGTTTGTAGCCTGCTAGAGCGGAACCCCATATTTTGGGTCGGGTTCTTACAGTTGGTTTCAATTCGAGAATTTTTTTTTTGCAACTTAAATATTTTAGGGTTACCATCTTTTAACCTTATTTCCAATTCTATTGTAGGACACAGAAGAACTTCGAATTTTTGGAGCAGCCAACACAAATTTTGACTGCACTCGGTACATTTTTTTTCTTAAAATATTTTACAATTGATTGCACCAAACCGACCGAACTGAAAAATATGCAGTTCGAGCGGTTCAATTTTTCTTATGAGTAGTTCGGTTGCGGTTTCATTTTTTCTTTCACCAAATATTCGGTTCTGCTCTGGTTTTGAATAGTAACCGAGCCGAACCGAACCGTTTGCACCCCTAGCAGAGATGTTCCTGTAACGACCTAGATTTCCATTCCAGTTCCCTAGGTACGTTCGGTTCAGTATTCGGTTGTTCAATTGGGCCGTTGGGCTGTTTTAACCATTAAGGGAATTTTGGTCATTTTGCTCTTAGGGCTGGACTTGTGGAATCTTAGGGTTCCGAGGCTATTTCTGTCTTTTGCAGAGACTTGAGAGTTTGTTGGTGGCAAGTTCCCAAGAGTTGTGTTGATTGTTAGGGTTTTGGAGGGGATCCGGTTAAATGAGAAATTAGGTTTTAAAAGTTGCTGCTTGTGGGATTCGAACCCTTGACCTGAAGGGGACTTGGAGGCTTGGATTAAATGAGTTTAATTAAAGTGAAAAGTTTTATGCAGCTGGGACTCGAAAGGGGAAAGCCCGGGAAGGAATCGCCCAAACCTAACTGTAAATTTTAAGAGGAAATCGTATTTGGTCTTCCCCTAGAGTTGCTGCACGTATTCTTCAAGTTCTTCCTTTCTTCTTACCGACTTCAACTCTCCTTCATGTCCCCATCATCTTCTTGCCGATTCTTCAAGAAGCCAGCATCAATATTTCGAGAGGTAAGCTCCTTGCCCTAGCCGTGTGTTTCAAGTGTTGGAAGTTTCCCCTAACTTAGCAAAGTCTCTCTTCCCTTGCAACCATAGCCGAGAGTCTTGGTGAGTTTTTAGGAGTGCCGAATACCTTTGCTTTTCTTCCTCTTGTCTAGCCATTACCCCAGAGCACTTCACTTAGCCGAGAGAGTGCCAAGAGCAAGCGCTTACAGCCCTTGTTCGCCATGGCAACATTGCCCCTATCTGGCCGAGGATTGCTGCAGCCGCACTTACAGAGCGCCGCAGCCGCGAACCGTAGCCCCAACATCTCCCAGTCAAGGGTTGCCGTAACCCAACCATTGTCTGCCCGTACAGTCGTGTTGCCAGCAGTCTGTTCGCTGATCACGCTGCACGCACGTCGCCCCGCCCGCGCGAACTACTTAGCTGAAAATAAAGCACGAGTGCCCGTTCGTAGCTGCAAGCGTCCAGTCTGCAACGTAGTAGCCTCGCCTCGCCTCCCTTGCACTGCACAACCCCATCCGTTCGCCCCAACAAACGCACTGCAGCACCGAGACGTCCCTTCTACACGCCACCTCGCAGTCCGCTCGAGCACACATTGCCGCAGTAGCGAAACTGTAGCCTGCGTCGCCTCTCCCGTCGCTCCCGAGCAGCAGCCCCTTGCGACGCCCGCACCAGTGCCCAGCAACCTCGCACGTCCTTGATGCTTGCAGCCGCCCGCATGCCTGCCCTCCTACTGCTCCATGCAGCCCTGCCGTGAGCCCTACTATGCCGAGATCTTGTTGCTTTCTCTATGAGTAATTCCCGAGCCCTTGCCTCTTGACCCATAGTTGTTTTAGCTGTTGGTTTTAATTTGAGTTGACTCTATTAACTGCCTACGTTGTTCGGGTGACTTTGCAGCTCGAGGGTCGTTTATTGTTGTGATTGTTTTCTGCATATTTCTAGGTAAGGATATCTTACCGTGGTTGTGTGGACCCTGCGATATCTCACGATTGTATCTTATATGCACGTTGATTGTTATGAGCATGTTAGTATATAGAAATGCTTTGTATTTGACTTCTTGCTAGCATGTTTGCCTGTTTGTACATGTTAGTGCCATGCTAGGTTTGTTCTACCAGCATGTTTATGATTCCTGCTTTAAGTTCGTAGTAACATGCTAGGTTATGTGTTTAATTTGTTGAGCATGTATGTTTAGCCATGAATCGTTTACTCTGAATTCTTAGATAGAATTGTTAGGGTTTTTCATCATCCAGAGACTGAGAGCGGACATAACGTACTTTGTCCCCACCCCGGCAGCCGATGTGGATTTTCTCCCGCATAGGCATAAGACTAGTTTGTAGCTTGCTAGAGCAGAACCCTACCTTGGCCGATTCTTAGCTTCAGATCGAAGGTACATGCTGTACAGACGAGTGCCGAGGGCCTCGCACTAATGTATTCAGGTACACCGCTTCCGAGTCATAGGCATGCATACCTGGCCCGCGTAGTTTATCCCTAGGCCCCCACATTTACGTCGGTTACAGCAGCATGCGGTATGCGCGCACACACTTTAGTCGCCGGTTCGGAGCGCTCCCCCGGGCTAATGTTCGTGAGTACAACACTTCCATTCCAGTTTAGACCAGACTTCGAGTACTCTTCCGTTAGTCAAGTATTAACTAGCCGAGGGTAAGAGGCCCTCGAGGACACCTATTTTGGGATCAGTTCTTGAGCTGATCAGTTGGCAGAGGGAGAAAGACCCTCGAGGGTGTCTGACATCTATTTGGGATCAGCTTTTGAGTTGGTCATTTGGCCGAGGGAGAAAGACCCTCAAGGATGTCTTTGGTCGGTTAAGAGAGCCAATCATTAGGCCGAAAGTAGGAGACTTCCGAGGATTCCAGATTTGCCCGTTAGCTCGTTGAGCAAAGATTTGTGTTGGTAACCATTTGCATGTATACTAGGATGCTAGATGAGTGATGTATCGTATTGTACCTCGGTTGGGGATTCTTGCTGAGTATGTTTGTACTCACCCTTATTTCTGTGGTTTTTCCACTAGGTAACTTGGGACACCATTGGGACGGCTAGCAGAGGGAGCTGACTGATCATGGGAGCCGCGACACTCTGTCTTTCTATTTGTCTTTAGAGTCATAATTTCCTTGTTAGCATGCTAGGGAAACTATTTTGCTTTGAGAAGTTGTTTTAATTATTAAGTTTTAAATACTGGCCAGGACTTGGTTGATGATGTTTTATTGAATGGATGCTTTTCTACAGATTTAATAAATGAACTTTCTTGTTAAGCGGTTTCAAAGTTATTTTAAATGATTTTAAATTTTAAGCATGCTAAGTGAGAACCGGGTTAATGACCACTGTTTGGGTCGGGTTCTTACAGTTCCAAAAGACATTTGAAAGACTAGCTAGAGCTTGAGGATGAACATTATAGCATAGAACTTAGTGGAGGTGTGAATGACAATGATAAAGGAAGAAGAAAAAGGACCCCCTGTGAGTAAAGATTGGAATAACGCCCATGGATTTATTAAGTTTTTAAAGATCTTTCAAGATATGACCTAAAGGGTTTCAACTAGTTCTTCCTCATTGACATCACATAGACATTTTCAGGAAGCTTGCTTGATTAAAAAATAACTTCAAGTATATTTTACATCTAATAATATTTTGTTGACTAATATGGCTAGAAGTATGAAGTCAAAGTACCTAGTATATTGGGAAAATAGTGGCAAAACAAACAATCTATTGTATGTTGCAACTATGCTTGACCCTCGTTACAAGCTTAAGTTTGTATTCTTTTCTCTTTCTAAGTATTTTAAGGATGACGACTCTACTATTGTTAAAGAAAGCATACCTAAAGTTGAAAGAGTGCTTCAACGTATTTTTGAAAAGTATAAAAGTGTTTATATGAAAGATGAGGTGGGAAATATTATGGTCGTAAATTCAAGAAGTAATGATTTGAACACTAAAAAGAATGGTGACGAGATTATGGATGCAACATCAGATTTTACTAACTTTTTGGATACAAATAATAAAATTTAAAATAAATCTGAATTAGATAAATATCTTTCTAAGATGTGTGAGAGGGGTATAGATGATGATTTCGACATTTTGGGTTTGATGGAAACAAAACTCTCAAAATTTTAAGGTTCTTTCTAAGATGGCTAAAGATATATTGAAAATTCCACTTTCTACCATAGCCTCTGAATAAATTTTTAGTACTAGAGGTAGAGTACTTGATTTTTCCTGTAGTTTGCCAACTCCAAAAACAGTTGGATATTGATTTGCATACATAATTGGATTCGTTTTTCACTTATTGGACAACATTGAAGAGATTATTAATGGGCATACAGATGATATATCATTGACATTAGAAGGTATTAAATTTTAATTATTACGATTCAATTATTTCATTGTTGATTTATACTATTTTGTTATATTTTTAATATATTTGATTTGTAGAAAATAAACCACGAACCAATTGACTTCTTTGATGGTTGTGACGTGAGGGAGAATTGGAGATGGAACACACATTGGTTTTTTAAATATGTTAGTTTTAAGTTTTTACTTGTTTGTTACTTTAATATTTTGCTGTTGCTTATTTCTTATTGTTTATTTTGTAGAGAATAAGTGGAATTCAAATTAAAATGTTTTTTAGTGGACGATTTTTTGTAATGTGAGATAATATTGGATGATGGAAATTGTGGACTTTATATTTAATAAGTGGTTTTGAATTTATTTTATAAATTCTTTGAAATGAAAAATTGTATTTAACAATAGATATTGTGGACTTTATATTTAACATGTTATTTTTTGGAATGTAAAATTGTAATAATGCAATGGAAGATGTCATATGACCCGGATGCTATTGTGTTCCACAATCAAGTATTTTCTCAACCAAAGATTTGTTTGTGTCTTGCTTTTAGGTCAGAACTATTTATGCATATTAAGTTGGTTAATACTTTGTTAAATGAGTGTTTATGAGAAATGTTGTTTTTGATATTTTTAAAAAAGTTGGACATTGGATCAGATCTAAAACTGAACTAAACCAATTGAAAATCGAACAAATGGTTTTATACTTTATTGGACATTGGATTGGATCTATTTTTTGAAAATCGAAGATATCAGTTCAATTGGGGTTTGGCACAAAACCAAACCGAAATCACCCCTAGCCTTAGGTACTTTTCATTTCATCTCATTCAAACTTAGAACATTTGGCCTAAGTTAAAAATGTTCTGTCTCTTCCCCTCCATAAAGGCTTCTAAGAATAAAGGAACCAATTTGAGGTGTTCCAATGGAAAATCTATCGTAGTTGTTGTAGATCTGATGAGCTAGGATCGAGGTGATAAAGACATTGATAAGAGCTGACAGTTAACATTATAATAGGAGTAGTGTATGTAAGGGCCCGACCCAATCAGGGTCTAAACTTAAGTCCTTAACTCTACGTGCATGAAAATATAGACAACCAGGGCATGCATAATAAAATCAATAGCAAAATCCATAAAGTCTCAATGCAAAAATAGAAGTTCGAAAGCCATCAAAACATAAATAGTAAAGGGTACCAATAACTTCGAAAACATAAAAACATAGGAGTACTAAAATAGTTTAAACATGCCTCTGAAATAGTTCATGTTGATAAAGACTAAACAGACACAAAAGTAAATGTAGTGTGTTCCGTGGTCATCTCCAGATCCGTCGATCATCCATCTCATTACAATCTAGTAGTACTTGTGGGATTTCCATAGTGGAAAGGGTGAGTTTTTGAGAACTCAGTAAGGCTACCCCAGCTCGGGGATAAACATGCACAAGAATACAAATATCTGTAAATAAGTATGATCATCAACACAATCGAAGGGTATACAAAACCCGAGCTCTTAGGAGTTAGGTTAGAAACATCTTCCTTGACCTACACCTTGTCGAGTAGTCTAAAGGTCACAAACCCAAGACCAATAGTTCACACAAATCCTCTGACTCGAGGGCAATCTGACAACCTACTTCAGGTCGAGGGATCCTGCGAGTCGAGCTGCCTGTAGGCCAAGAGGTCACGTACTCACAACGAGAGGTGGCGCCACACCAATCACCAAGGAACCATATAGGCTCATACCACATACCTGTAGAGTGCCTAGGCTACTAGTAGAAACCATCTAGGGTCGTGAGCATGACCAGTCGACCATCCACGAGAGTCTTGAGGAGAGAGAGAATATAATCTTAAGTTGGAGTGTGAGCCCGAATATCATCATCCACACCTACCTACTAGTCTCCTCTATCCGATCTCTGCAACTCGTTTGGGTCCAAAGGAGGCATCCAGCCGTGCATCAAACATCATGCAAGTCCATATCAGGACATACAAACCACATGTAACTCGACCATATCAGGCAGGCATACATGAATCATGCATCACTAGTCATACAAGAGACAAGACATGAAATGCATATGCTCTCGTGCAAGCAAATGCAACATACAATGCACATGGTTATGCTACAAATAGAAAAATTAACTAATGCAAGTGCATCGGCACATATATTAACCATATGTCTACGAGAAGAGGGTAAAAGGTCCCTTACCTCGGCTGAATCCCTTAAACAGCATTCAAGGATCCATTAGAAGGTCTTGAAAGTCAACTCAATGATTCGAGCCCTGAACAGAACAAACCGATCAAAACTAGCATCTCAAACCATAAAAAATGGACTAAGATTATTAAATTTACCTAACCACGAAGAATCTAAAAAACCATGCTTCATGGTCCCGTGTGCTTTTCAAACTTGGCTCGAAGAATGAGAAAATGACTCGAGTCAAATCCGGTCAACAGAAAAGTCATTGGGTCAAACTTACCATTTAAACCTCAAGCCAAACAACTTTTACATCTTTTTTTGAAAACCGGGAAATCGGAGCTTCGCTCCCCTATACCGGGGGCACCACTGGCCCATCCCTAAACTATGGCACTGGGATACTTCGAAGGGTATTCTAGTTTAAGCGCTTTCCAGTGGCCTCGAACTAGGGATCTCTCAAGGAAGCAAGCCTTAAAGTCCTTTGCCTCAACCGCTGGGCGGCCCAACACCTTTTACATCTTAAACCAACACAGACACTAAACTCATAACCAAACACTGCCTATTCTTACTCCAAATAAGCATTATACCTGAATCCAAACATTATTAATCCACATTTTAATTAATTTAACTTTTAAGCCAAACAAGCCTAAAACTCATTGGAATGTCTTTAAACCCCCATCCAAACACTATAAACCATAATTTTAATACCTATAAATTAGTAAGCAAACCACACTCAATCACAATTTAAACAACTTTAACCCACTAAACAAACAACCTATAACTCCAACTTAAATGAGTTTAAACCACAACCAAACAAGCTTAAATCACATTTAAAATATCCTTAACCCTTAACCAAACACCACTCTTCTTCTACCTTGGGATGGCATCAACTAACAAAAGATAACCCAAAAACAACCTTCACCTTGCTGCTCCAGTGAACTATTTCAACGACGGTGACCACCAGATGACAACGGTGAGCTGAATGGCGGCGGCAGAATCACGATCTCGCGGCAGTGACTTCACACCCATGGCTAGGCTTCTACACGACCACAAACATGAAGCCCACTAGAAGAACCCGCGCGAGCTGCTCTACTCCTCAGCGAATGGCTGCAGACCGACCACTGTAGTGCTGCTTAGTCCGACAAAGTACAACCCACGACGAAGATGGTGAAGCTTGAGGCGCACTATTCCCAACAACGACCTTGACAATGCCATCGCCCAACGCTGCTCCTCGACTCACCCAACAACGACCTCGAAGATGCCACAACGTCGACGATGACACTTCAACTCCGAACTGGCCTCACCAAAGAAAAAATCACGACGGCAGCGTAACATTTGGTGGAGAAGATGGATGAATAGTGGATTTTAGCCTCATCCACACTCAAGTCTTATATACCTAGGGTAAAAAGTCCATGCTGCATTCTAACTTCAACTTATTAATCAAAAGTCCCAAAGAGACCAAATAGGGTTATTATAGTTTATTTAATTATTCCTAGGACGTGTCAAATCTAACCAGTCAATTTTCTATTGTGATTTCTTACATATGATGTAATTAATTGTATGATTTGCATTTGCCATTGGATGCATGTCATATGGATTTAAAATATCACAATGAGTTAAAAATCCATGCATCCTAAATATATTACAATATATCAAATATATTCAGGAATTGGATTCCATATTTAGAATTAATCAACAGGTAGATCTCATTTAATGATTATTGTGATGTATGGATTTTTATGTTGAAGAAAATAGTTTTTCAAACCTCAACGTAAATATTCATTTAATTGTTTTTTTAAAAAATGAATGTTGACTGAGAAATTTCGGTCAATTACAAGTTGTCACGTCATTATCTCAAATTTAATGGCGAAATTAAATTTTGGGACAATATTTCTCAAAATTAATTTAAATAAAAAATTGGTTTCTCTTGAATTTGGGCCAAAATAAAACCAGACCAAGTGAACCGAACCATGAAATCCAAGCCCAAGGGCCAGGCCCAAAAGCCCATCAGAGCCCAAGCCCACGATTCATGAGAACTCTATAATAGAGAAGTTCTCTTCATTTCAAAGAGTGGAAAATTTTGGAACTTGAGAGGGAATTTACATTTGTTGAGGTCTCTCCACGGTTTTAAAGATCAAACGTCGTTTCAAAGGCAAAAATTACTTCGAAAGAAAAATAATTCCATAAACGAGCAGTTAAATACGAAGAACACAAATTTTGTTCTTCAAACTGTTCTTCATATCAAGAACATCCATTCAGAAAGAACGAATCAGAGGATCAAGTCATAGAGATCGAACCATTTTCGTAAGATCATCTCAAATTCAAGTTCAACTCCACGAAACTAATTTCTCAGGAAATCTCATGTGAACAAATTGGCACGCCCACTGTGGTTGCTCAGCCCAAAGCACAACCACCCAAGAGTGCAACACCACTTGAGTCTCCATGCTTGTTTCAATTTAGATCTTTGGAACCCGTTGTTGTTAATTTTCAAAAGAAATCCTTAGACCGCAATCTTAAAGAAGAAACCTTTCAACAGGTTTATGCTCTAGGAAGATCCATGTAAGTGCCAATTGAAGATGAAAATGGAGGTTGGATCGTTGTAACACGTCGCAAGAGGCAAAAGTTTACCTATGTTCAGAAAGAAGCGCGTTTGTTCCAAGAGCCAAAGAGGAATAGATTCCCAAAGAAACGAGGCAAAAGAATTGCAAGGAAATCCAAGCCTGTCATAGAGGAATGCAAAGATTTTCTACGAGTTTCTCATGCAGTAACATTGGCGGATTTCTTTCCATAGAAATGTTTATGTGATGGAAAAGAAAAAGCAATAGACATTGCTACATGTGATGGGATTTGCACAAGTGATGACTCGACAATTTCTTCAAAGGCTCATACTGAGCCTAAAAGTATATCCTTCTTTAATATAGAGGATTTGTTATCACTTACTCAAGAAGAAAAATATTCTCTTATTGAGGCATTGTTGGACTCAAGTGATGAGAATGCTAAAACATCTACTGTAATTGCGCCTAGTTCGCCATGCATGTCGATAAGTTTCATGATGAAGACCTTTTATTGGAATCAAAGCCTCACAATCGTCCTTTATATGTCTCGGGCTACATACAAGAACAAAGAGTTGGACGAATTCTCATCGATAATGGTTTGGCAGTCAACATAATGCCTGAGGTTACCATGAAGCAACTAGACATGTTTATGGAAGAGCTCTCAGACACCAAGTTGTTAATTCAAGGTTTCAATCAAGGTGGACAACGGGCAATCAACATGATTCTATTAGAGATCATCATTGGCGAGTTGAGCTTTGATGCTTTATTTCATGTCATAGACTGCAAGACAACATATCGACTACTGTTGGGTCATCCCTGGATCCATGAAAACTGAGTTGCGCTTCATCATTACATCAATGCTTTAAATTTTTCCAAGACGGTATGAAGAAAGTAGAAGCTGACACAAATCGGATCTTAGAAGCCTAGTCTTACAACGCCGATGCAAAATTCTTTACAAAGAACAAGGATGTAGAAAAGAGAGTTGTAGAAGAGGTCTCCTCAGTAAAAGAGAAGGATAAAGCTAAACTAGAGCAGAAACTCGATGTAAAACAGAAAAGTGTAGAGGGAGAAGATAAGTCGTGCCATATCAAGAGTGAGGCTTCAACTAACTCAGTAGCTTTTCAGGTGTTGAAAGGCGAGAAAGTTTCAACGTCACCTATCTTACGCTATGTTTCTTTGTCTTGACGAAAAAAGGGTGACGTACTTTTTGCTCAATGCTCGAAAAATTTAAAAGTAGGTGATATTGAAATGTTGAAAGAAAATTTCACCACTCCTTTGACAAAAATGAAAAAGCAATGGAGCCAGAGAAATGAAGATGATAAGGTGAAAGTGACTTTGCCTGAAAGGGGAACTAAAGATGGGTTCGACCCTAATGCATACAAACTTCTTGCCAATGCAGGGTAGGACTTCACGACTTATACTGAGTTCAAGCGCTTAAGTATCTTTGAGGATCAAGGTGAGCTTTCATCAACCCAAAAGAAACGGTTGAAGAAAGGTTCTACTCTGCCAACTTTCAAAAAGGGACTCGGATATAAGTCACCCTAACCGATTCGCATAACACGAAGGGAGTAGGCAAAGGTGACCGATGCCAACAACATAACAATTAAAGAGCTCAAAGAATCAAAGGAAAATAAGAATGTTGGTTATAGGGCCCGCCTTTAAACGCATTGGACCATCAACATCTCGTGTTTCAGCGCTTCAAAGGTTAGGTACATAAAAAAGAAAAGAGAACAAAACGTATGCTACCACCAATGAGACAAAATTACCTATTTTTAAAAGATTGAATAAAGTCATGGGTGAGACGAGAACATCCTCGACTTTAGGTGGAGTACGACCATCCGCCTTTCAAAGGTTAAGCAAGGCAAAAAGGAAAATAGATAATACAAGTCCAACTACTGATAAGACCTGACCGTTGGCTTTTCAAAGATTGAGCACAAGCACGACAAAGATTGAAAGGAATACCACGTCTGTTTTTTACCAAATCTCTCATGAAATCCTTAGAGAAATTGTCAAAAATGAGTCATCGAGTAAAATAAGAAGCGATGAAGACATATACAGTGTTGTTCCATCCTGTATGAAAAGAAAAATTTTTGTTAAAGTTGAAACAGAAGGTTTGCTAAGAGTAATGCGACATGATCTTCACCAACCCAAGAGAAACGAATATAGTGCAAAAGGAAAATGAGTTTTCGTGCCATTACATCACAATTGTAGAAGAGACAGAGGTTGAGATGGGTGAAGAGGATGTGGATTAAGCGCCGCTTCCATTAGAAGATTGCATTCAGTCGACAGTGGATGACCTTAAAGAAATAAACCTTGGCACTAATGAAGAGCCATGCCCAACTTTTATAAGCACGTTGCTTACGCCCGAGGAGGGGTCTCAGTATCTGAGTCTACTTACTACGTACAAAGACATCTTTTCTTGGTCATATAAGTAAATGCCAAGACTTGATCCAAAAGTGGCGGTCCATCGCCTAGCTGTTAGACCTGGGTCCCGATTAATCAAGCAAGCTCAGCAATATTTTAGACCAGAATTTATCCCGTAGATAGAAGCTAAAGTGAATAAGTTGATTGAAGCTGGGTTCATCCGCGAGGTAAAATATCCAACATGGGATCGCCAACATTGTTCTAGTAAGAAAGAAGAATGGGCAACTTCGTGTCTGCGTAGATTTTCGTGACCTAAATACAACATGTCCGAAAGATGATTTTCCATTGCCCATCACTGAAATCATGGTTGATGCCACTACGGGTCATGAAGCTTTGTCCTTCATGGATGGATCATAAGGCAATAATCATATAAGGATGGCTCTTGAAGATGAAGAACTGACAGCCTTTCAAACTCCGAAGGGAATATACTGTTATAAGGTCATGCTGTTCGGATTAAGAATGCTGGTGTAACCTATCAGCGAGCAATGCAGAAGATTTTTGATGATATGCTGCACAGACGTGTTGAATGTTATGTTGACGATCTCGTGGTTAAATCTGTAAAGCGACGAGATCATTTAGAAGATCTAAAGATAGTTTTCAATCGACTTAGAAAGTATCAACTGAAGATCAATCCTCTCAAATGCGCATTTGGAGTAACTTTGGGAAAAATTTTAGGTTTTATAGTAAGACACCGAGGAATTAATGCCATACAAAAGATGAAGCCACCAAAAAACTCGCATGAGCTTAGAAGTCTTCAATGGCGCCTAACTTACATAAGAAGGTTCATTTCAAACTTAGCTGGTAGATGCCATCCTTTTCAAAGATTGATGAAGAAATGAGAAATATTTGAGTGGGATGAAGCATGCCAAAACGCCTTTGAAAGCATAAAGAAGTACTTGCTTAACCCACTCGTCTTAGGAGCGCCTATAGTCTGAAAACCATTAATTTTATACATCACTGCGCAAGAAAGATCCCTAGAGGAATTGTTCGCACAAGAAGAAGAAGAGGGAAAGAAGCGAGCATTATATTATCTAAGCCGAACTCTTACAAGAGCATAACTAAACTACTCTTCCATCGAAAAAATGTGTTTGGCTCTATTCTTCTCCATCATTAAGTTGAGGCATTACATGTAGGAAATTCACTGTGCGTCTAGTTGCAAAGGCTGACCCAATAAAGTACATTCTATCCCGACCAATCATTTCAGGGCGTCTGGCTAAATGGGCGATTCTGCTTCAGTAGTATGACATTGTTTATGTCCTGCAGAAGGCTATAAAAGGACAAACGTTGGTAGACTTTCTAGCAGACCATCCCGTCCCTTCAAATTGAAAGTCGTGTGAAGAATTTCCTGATGAAGGTTTTCCTTGTTGAAATCACGAACCCATAGACTATGCATTTTGATGGTGCAGCATGAAAAAGTGGAGTAGGTGCATGCGTCGTCTTCATTTCGCCTGAAATGCATATGTTGCCTTACAACTTCACACTTAGCAAACTATGTTCGAACAATGTTGCAGAATATCAGGCCCTTATAATCGGTCTTCAAATGGCCACCAAAATTAGCATAAAGTACATAGAGATATTCGAGGATTCAAAATCGGTGATAAGCCAAGTCCTACTCTAGTACGATACAAAGCATGAGGATTTGAAGCCATATTTTACGTATGCCATGCAATTACTAGAGAAGTTTGACAGCTTCATCATAGAACACGTTCCAAGGTCAGAAAATCATAAGGCTGATGCATTGGCTAACTTGGCTACTGCTTTAACGATTTCTAATGAGGAATGTATGAGCATTGCGCTTTGTAAAAAATGGGTCAGCTGAAAGCGAACATCATGAGACCAATGCAATATCAGTTTGTGAGATTGAAGAAGAAGACTGGCGTTAACCTATCATTGACTACCTTCAACATGGGAAACTCCCTATAGAGCCTCGACACAAAGCAGATGTATGAAGGAGAGCTGCTTGATTTATCTATTACAAAGAGACTTTTCCGTCGCTCATATGAAGGGCTTCTTCTCTGATGCTTGGGAAAGGAAGAGTCGAATATAGCACTAGGGGAGGCACACTCAGGCATTTGTGGAACTCATCAATCTGGTCCAAAGCTTCATTTCTAGTTAAAGCAAATGAGTTATTATTGGCCTACTATGGTAAGAGATTCCATGGAACATGCAAAAAAATGTGAAGCTTGTCAGTTTCATGAAAATTTCATACATCAGCCGCCAGAGCCTCTTCATCCAACCATCCTTCATGGCCATTCGAAGCATGGGGACTTGATCTTGTGGGTTCTATAACTTCAAAGTCATCAACAGGTCACTCTTATATTTTGGCTGCGACTGATTACTTTTCAAGGTAGGCTGAAGCAATCCCTCTACGAGAAGCGAAGAAAGAAATATTGTAAATTTCATCTGAACACATATTATCTATCGTTACGGCATTCCACATCGCATTGTGACGGATAATGCAAGACAATTCTCCAATAACGTGATGGACAAGTTATGTGAAAAATTCTATTTCAAACAGCACAAGTCATCCATCTACAATACATCAACAAATGGATTAGCTGGAGCTTTCAATAAGACCTTGTGCAATCTAATAAAGAAAATAGTCTCCAAGGCAAAGAGAGATTGACAAGAAAGAATTAGTGAGGCGTTGTGGGCCTATCGAACTACACATCGTACACCTATAGGAGTCACTCTGTATTCCTTAGTCTATGGAGTAGAGGCTGTACTCCCATTAGAAAGAGAACTCTCGTCGCTCCGAATGGCCATACAAGAAGGGTTGACAGTTGAAGAAAATTCAACACTCTGCCTCTAAGAGTTAGAAGCATTGGATGAAAGAAGACTTGAAGCGCAACAAACATTACAATGTTATCAAGCACGAATGATCAAGGCTTTTGACAAAAATATCAAGCCTCGTTCATTTCAAGTTGATGATAAAAGAGGCCGAATTGGCAGATAGAATGAAAAAAAATCATTCCCACGATACATCAAGTCTAAAAAAAAGGGAAAAAAAGAAACTAAAACATCAAGTTATAATCCAGCAGCCTTCGCCGCTAACTTGTAAGCGCTTCTTCAAGCATTGTTAGTGTCTGCCTATTATTGCTGGTAGTCTGAGCTTCTTTAGTTGCACTTATTGCTTCCTCAAGTTGAGATACTTTTTATTGTATTTGAGCTGATAGTGCTGCCTCTGCAGAAATAAGTTCAGAAACGATTTTACGCTCGGCTTTCAATTCTTTTATCTTTCGGGACAGGTCATTGGATTGCTTGTGAAGATAACTTTTCTTCTCGTTTGAGGTTCGCATATCTGACAACGCCTTCTCTACCCCTTTTTTAAGCTCTGATAGGTCTTCATCATCACTGGTTGAAGCATGTTGGGAAACGGCCGTATGCCTCAAGTCGTTGTATGTGCGTATTTTCTCGAGTATTCCTTAATCGATGTTCGGATAAGAGTTAAATCAGTTGTAGTAATATCTGAGATGCCTTGAAATATCGTCTCCATAGTTGACTCAAGGGAGCCTGCAACCTCAAAAGGTTGCATTCTCTAACAAAGTTTTGGCTTGAGCCCACATGCGGATGGCGGATTTTCGATTTGCCCCGGTAACAATTTCGTCACTGGTAAGATGTAGTGGTGTGGTATACATAATGTCCGTGTCCCCTTGCTCCTGGCGAGGATCCTTTGTGTCCCCTTGCTCCTGGTAGGGCTCCTCGTTGTCCCTTTGCTCTTGGCTTCTGGTGGGTTGATCGACTTCAATAATCGGCATATTAATTTATTCCCTATGGATAGGAGGAGTAGGACCAATAAGTGTGTGTGATGTCTGCAAGGAATGACATAGAGTCAAAAAAAAAAAAAAAAAAAAAAAAATATATATATATATATATATATATACATACATATATATAATTTAAAAAAATGAAACATTAAAAAGAATGATGCTCACCATAGGCAATGCCAACTTTGAGCGCTCTACATCATTTGAATGGCCTTAAAAGGGGATGTGATCAATTTTTGGAGATTTGCTTACTTGCCTTCGACAGTTCCAGTGACGATCTTCATTGCTACTACAACTCTTACCTTCACCTTCACGAATGCGTTTAGAGTGAATCGCAACCTCGACCGTGGGTGCATGTTCAGTTTCTTTCACTTCTTCTACATTCAAATCTTTGTGGGCTTTATGTCTAGCAGAAGAAGAGCTAAAACTATCCACAAGAATCTGGATACCATCTTCCATGTATTTGCCATGCTTTTTCGCTCACCATTCTTTGTAGGAGTCAGTAATTTGGGTATTTGGGTTTAGCTCATATGCTGGAATGTATACTTTGGAGGATGTTGAAAGTTGATTGCAACTTTTCTTTGGAGGATGGAATGTATTCTATTTGGGTTATATGCCTCAAGAGTCATCAACCAGCACAACCGGAGACTCATGAAAAATTAAGTTGATGGAAATGATAATTCTTTGATATCATGGATAGTTTCAGCCTTCACTCTTGAAGGGGTGTTCGCATGCCACATTATTGCTTCACCTCGATTGATCAATTGCGCCTTAAAACTGTTTAAGTATCATTCACCCCCTTCTCCAGAGAAGTAAGCCATCCCAGGACCTCTGACAGGGTTTATGACCTTATGATGAGTGCCAAAGTAGCGGGCAAGCCAACCATTAACATAATGAATAGGAAAGCAGTTATCCGAGCGCCTAATAGAGGAAGGCGCGTTTGATATTTTCCCCAGACCATAATAAATATTCGACAAAGCTGGCACAACAAGGTAAAAGAGTCTTCTTTCGGCCATGAAGGATGCAACCTTAAACACACCAGGACGCAGTGGACGACCACTTAGAAGAGGAAATACGAACAAGCATAACCAACATGAAAGAAAGATAGCCAAGTAAGTCTCATCCTTTATATTTTCTGTTATGCCAAGTAGATGGAAAATCTCTTGTTCTTTTTCCATCCAATTACGAGTATCTAGAATAGACCCGTCAGGATTATGGGTAGAAGCAGGGCGTGTTTTCTTCTTTGATCTCCTACTAGGAGGTCTGTCGTATTTTTTTCCCCCTTTAAACCAAAATGAGATCCATGTGTCAATCGGAATCGTTTTCCTGTCTTTTTGTTGGGAAGCAAGACGATGGTATGCATAAAAAAGGTATTGGAAACTGGTGGGGAGGGAGTCAGACCTTCCATTCAGTCTCAACACATCTTTATAGCCAGGAATGACTTCATCGTAAAATGCACCCTTGATAGAAAGACCGCACAGGTTCCACATGTCCCACAGTGAAATGGATACTTCCCCAGATGATGTGTGAATGGTATTTATAGATGGACACCAGGCTTCAAAAAAGGCTTGCATCACGTGACTATTGCAGTCATAGGTATACAAGGAGGCCATTACTACTGAAATTAGTCCAGCATTCTTCAATGCTTTAGTGTTTCGAGAGACAGTAAACTCTAGCCATTCTCAGTAAAGAGCCACATGAGAAAATTCACCATTAAGCTTAAGTGAGGAACCCCAACAAATTTTTCCTTCAATGATTTGAAGCCCTAACGTTGGTTCTGGTTTCACAGATGGACTTGTTGTATGTATAGGGGAGGCTAGAAGCCAGGTTGTAGCAGATGTATGTTTATGTAGAGATCTTTTTGCCGACCAATCATATAGAAAAATCTAATCTCTGGAGTCAAGCCTCATCTCTCTGTATGGTTCGTCGATGGGAAGAATAGTTCCTTCACGAAAAGGCTAGTCCTTGTGGCTCATAACAACAAGGCAATGCTCGGTAGAGTTTGAAATCTCTGTGAAATAGGTCATTGTCCTTTATTAAAAAAAATGGATCATTAGAATCATGGGGTTTCGTAAGCGATCTATAAGTACAAGTGAAATTTGAAAATGGTACGCTGAAGGTTAAAAAAATAAAGGGGGTTGAAACTTAAAATAATAATAATAATAATAATAATAATAATAAAAGGGCTAAGGTATTGGTAATTTTTTTTAAATGCCTCATTTTGCGCACCTCTAAATATTCATGACACTCTTCATTAATTTCGTGAGAAATGTCTCATGACTTTTCCTCAACATTGAAGGCCTGTTAGAGATTCGAGGGCCTCTTAGAGCATAAAGGGTTTGTTAACACATAGGGTCATTTATAACACTTCTATAAGGTGGAAAGTGACTTTATAACAACTTTTTGACCTCAAAGTCTCTTTTATTGGTTAATGAGAACCGTTGTCGATACGTCGCAATGACATCACTTAAAGGGAACATAGTGAGCACCGCAGCCGAAGCAAGATCATCTATGGCGCATCCTATCGCAAGGTCGTTTATGGCGCATCCTGTCGCAAGGTCGTTTACTTTGCATCTTGTCGCAAGGTCGTTAATAGCGCATCCCGTCACAAAGCGCACCCTACGACAAAGTCGTTTATAGCGCACTCTTTGACAAGGTCATTTATAGCACATCTCGCAACAAGGTCGTTTATAGCGCATCCCGTCGCAAGGTCGTTTATAGCGCATCCAGTTGCAAAGTGCACCCCGCCACAAGGTCGTTTATAGCGCATCCCGCGACAAGGTCGTTTACAGCACATACCTCGACAAGGTCGTTCACAGCGCATACCTCGACAAGGTCGTTTATAGGGCATTCCATAGCAAATGCACCCTTCGACAAGGTCGTTTATAGCGCATCACGTCTCAAGCCCGAAAATCTGATAGGGTCAGTCATAGCACTGATCCGACAAGGTCATCCATATCACAGATCCAACAGGGTCATCCATAGCATCATTCCGACAGGGTCATCCATAACACCAATCCGATAGGGTCGTTTATAACATCAGGCATCAGTCCGACAGGGTCGTTCATAGCACCAATCCGATAGGGTCGTTTATAGCACCATTCGGGTAAGGTCGTTTATAGCACCAATCTGGCAGGGTCGTTTATAGCATCAATCCGGCAGGGTCGTTTATAACACCAATCCGACAGGGTCGTTTATAGCATCAGTCCGACAGGGTCATTTATAGCACCATTCCGGCAGGGTCGTTTGTAGCATCAGTTCGCCAGGGTCGTTTGTCGCATCAGTTCGACAAGGGTCGTTTATAGCATCAGTCTGACAAGAGTCTTCCATAACATCATTCCGAAGGGGGGATCCATATCAGGGATTCAAAAAAAAGTTATTAAATGAAATAATTGTAAAAAAAAAAGGGCTATGCATGAAATTGAAAAAAAAAGTAAAAAAAAAAATTGAAAGTTCGAACAAAAACATTAAAAAAAAGAAGAAGACATTTTGTTTATTAAAGAAAGGAAAAAAATGTCTTAGGTCTTCCTCTTAAGATTTTGAAAGAATGAGAGATTTTTTGTAAAGACCCGACCCGAAAGAGGTCCTAAACTAGGCCTTTACCTCAATGAATGCTTTTAAAACTTAAAATAATATACAAGATCGTTTTTCAGATTCTGAATGAAAAACAAAACTTGTAAACATCCATTCAATAATCAAATATAAAAATGTCATGAAACCTGTCCCTGTTTCCAAGCACCTGTTCCAAGCTAAATACAGTTTAAAACATACTCTGATCAGATATTTATTCAAAACATTCAAAACCACAAACAGTTTACAATAGTGTCAGAATCCAGAAACAATTAGAAAACATCCTACGGGCTCTGTGCCCAACTACAAGCATTCAGAGGACAACCTAAAACATAAATATAAACTCAGAGTTAAAAACAACATTTATTCCATGATCCGCAGCTCCTCCTTCAGCCATCCTGTCTCGCGCCCTGATTACCTGTGGAAAACCACAAAATAAGGGTGAGTAATGAATTACTCAGTAAGAATCCCCAACCGGGGAACAATACGATATAACTGGCCATCTAGCAGAAAGTATGCAAGCTATGAATATAAACACAGAAGAGAGCACATCACTTTAATCCATACATAAATACCACGGATGCCATCTTGCGGTCTTACTCCAGAAACTACAACGCATCTCGATACTCTACGAGAAACTAATCTCGGCCTCAGCTTTCCTACTACTGTCGATACGAAGGGTGCATTGAACTCAAGATCCCGAGGAGCTCTCCAGTCGGCGTTGTAATGAGCGTGTGCGCGCACCGCATGCTGCTGCAAACCAAGGAGGTGCTGGGTCTAGGGCATGCTGCCCTGGTCCAGTACGCATGCCTATAAAAATCCATGGATCGGTGTCACTGAACATAATGGTGTGAGACCAGGACACTATGACTATGTCAGCCTATACCACCGCACCTGAGGCTAAGGAACCGGCCGTGGTAGGCTTACACCAGGAACCGGTCCTTGCCCTATCAGGTGGCAATCAAGGGCTACTGCCGACACGCTAAGGTCGTGTCGACTGCCGGGGACAAGGCAATGCCTTGTCATTCCCCCGACCGTTGGGGCATTTAACGATGATCCGCCACTCTCACCCAAGATGCCTTTGGTGGCATGCGTTAGGGTTAGCTAAACCCTAACGACGGATCAGGGACGGAGTACTGTCTCGCACGTTCCTGCCACGGATGCAAGTTACATTATGCATTCTTGCCCGGATGATGCTACCTAACAGAACTCTAAGCTATAAACAGATAACAACAAACATTCTAATACGTTCTCAGCATAAACAATGAACCTAGCATGTTACTACGAAGCAAGAACAGATAACGAACATGCCAGAACAGAACAACCTAGCATGGAACTAACATGAGAAACAACACAAGAATCATGCCATTCGGAATTAAGAACAGAGCACCTATCCACTAACATGCTGATAAACATACACACGCATACAATCAACAATCACAGAAAATATCGCAGGGCCCACATAACTCCGGTAAGAAATCCTTACCTGGGTCGGAAGGCAAACACACACAAGAAAGATTCTAAGCTGCAACCGAACCTAAGCTAGCTATCGGGAACCTAACAGACAAACAACAAACATCACAATTTATAAGACTTAGGCAAAAATGCAAACAGAACTCGACTCGGTCGGAAGCAACTCACACGGTACAGGGCTGGCAAGCGGACAGGCAGGCTGCAAGGCACGTAGCTCGGTGACGGCGTGCGGACAGCGGCTTCACCGAGCGGCGTGGCGCAACGCAACGACACTGGCGCCGGCTTGGGCGGCGACGCGAGCGTGCGTGCTGAGCGTTGAGGCTGCGCGCGAACGGGCGATGCGACGCGGGCGTGCTCGAGTGCGGATGGGCGCGCTGGCGATCGGGGCTGCTGATTATGCGCGGGATGGCCTGAGCGATGCGGCTCGGTTCTGGGCGAAGCGCTGCTGCAGCTGGCGAGATCGAGAGACGAGCAGGAGCTGCGACGCGATGGGGCTGCTGCAAGCGACTCGGTACTGGGTGACGGCGCGATGGGCGTGCGGGCGACGACGAGCAGGGCTGCGATCTGATTGGTGCTGCAGGCTAGGCGTGCGACGGGCAGCGATCGGGAACGGGAGTTGCAGGCTGGCTAGCGGTGACGGCAGGACTGCTCGACTGGGGCTGCTCCACGCTTGGGTTGCTCGGCGCTGGGGCTGCTCGGCTGGGCTGCATCAAACACAAAACTTAACCATCCCCTTCTCTCGGCCAGCAAGAATATCACCAAAAGACGAGAAGGAGAGATTGAGGAACGCTTACCCGGGACGAACGAAACGACGGATCTCTTGGGAGGAAGACGCACGACAAGATGGCTTGGAGAGATTGGTTAGACGGCAAGGAGATTTGGGGATGGAGGAAAAGAAAACCTATTTCTTTTCTTTTTAATCAAACTCACCTAAATCCTGAAAACCAAGGCAAACCAAGATAACCTGCGGAATGAGCATCAATCACCACTCGAAGTTTGACTGGTAGAACCAAACTGCTAACTCCCTAGCCTCCCAGGCTCGAATCCCAGCTGATGCACCTTTTTCTCCAGCAAAACTCTTATTTTTATTTTTGCATCTCTCCATACCCAAACTCATCCAAAAAGCAACCAAACCCTACATTTGACCATCCAAGAATATTAACAGCGGAGAAAGACAAAAACGACCCTAACGGCCCGACCAAATTACCAAAATGCCCTTAGGGCATACCTAGAAGACCGGGATGAAAACCTGGGCCGTTACATTTTTAAAAAAATATATACAAAAAAAAGTGATTTGATAAAGAATGTGGTTTGATGAAGAAGAAACATGAGAAAAATGTCGACAAAAATAAAGTTTTTTATAAAAAGAAATAGAAAATGTTGAAGAAAAAAAAGTGTTATAGAATAAAAAAAAGAGGAAAAAAATGTGGTTATAAAAAAAAAGAGTTCATTTTCCGTAGTTTAATTTTAGAATAAAAAAAATAGCATAAAAAAATGTGTTTTGAATAAGGAAAAAATGTTTAGAATAAAAAAAAAGGAAAAAGTGGTTATTTTAAAATTAAAAACACAATCATTTAAAAAAGACAAAAAAAATGTTTTACTTTCTCTGCACTTTTGTTTTAATTACAAAACCAATATATATGAAAAGAAAGAAACATTTTTTCAAAAAAAAAAAAAAAAAAAAAAAAAAAAAAGAAACATATATGAAAAAATAAAAAGAAACAGATTGACTTGAAAAAAATAAAAAATAGAATACAAAAATACAAAGGAACAGTAGACAAGATTAAAAAAAAAAAGCACAGAAAAAAAAAGAGTTACCCATTTTGGTTTGTAAATAAAAAAAAAAAAGGAAAGGACCTAAACCGTAGTTTTGTTTCTCTTAGCCGTCCTTCAATTTTTCTTTCAAGAAAAAAATCTTCATTCACCTCTGTGCATTAACAGAAAAGAATTTTGAAGTCTCACCCAAAAACAAAACTAACGATGGCAGGTGTTCTCCAGTAGCTGGCAGCGATAAGCTTTGCATACAAAAAAAAGGAAAGAAAAAATCTTGTGATCATGGTCTTCTTGTACCAGGCTAAATGCGCTAAGGGGTGAATAAAATAGAATTGAGAAGTCGGTATTTATAGAGAGTTTTGGAGATCCAATCCATAATTGCAACAAATCTGGATTTTTGTTTTAAAACTTCAAATCTTGAGATAAATCGTGATATTGTGCTGAATTTAAGATAATTTTAAGGTTACCAAATCTTTATCCAATCTCCTAACTGTTGTTTGAATATTTTTAGAGAAGAAAGCCTTATAAAATATCTTGAATTTTAAATAAAAAAATCTGTGGTTTGAAAAAATGAAATAAGTGAGATGTAATAAGAGTTTAAAATATGTATTTAAGTTAAAATATTAATTTGATTTTAATTTAAATTGTACTTAAACTCCAATTGCTTATCTTTTACCTAGCTAAATTGAATTGTGATAAAGGGTTAGGATTTGGTTTGCCGAATCTTATTCGGTTTAGCTTGCCATTGAAATTTGAGTTAGAGCATATTTTCAACTCTACCGAAACTCCTTCCAAGTGGATTGTTAAATATTGGGGTAACCAAATTAAAAAAAAAAAAAAAATCAAGTTTACATTTGACATTTGACATGGCATTGAAATTTCACAATTGTGTTTACGTTTGACATTCAAGCCAAATCTTTTTATTTTATTATTATTATTTTTTTTAGTTCTAAAGGGGCCAAATATTTGGGGGCAATCAAGTTCTCTCCAATGGAGGCTAAATAAATTGAACAAATTTTTTATCACTTTAAGTTGGATTCAAGATTTAAGTTCGAATTTTACAAGTAGGGCTTGATCAAAATAATTGAGTGTAATCCAAATCTTGACTCAATTCAAACTTGATAAAATTAATTCTATCCAAATTATAGAATTTTAGTTTTATCTCAAATGTTGGCATGATTCCAATTTTACCAATTCAAATACAAATTTGGTTGAAATTTAGTGTTGCCATAAAGTCAATTCGAAATTAAGTAGAGCATAATTCTACTAAATTTCAAACATTTTATCAAATTCTTCCCGGAGTTTACAAGTCAAAGAAGCTATCCACACTATGAATCTCTTGAAATTAGATTGAAAATTGCCATTCGAATTTTACTTCCAATTTAAGTAGAATTTGTCCAAAATAATTGGGTGTAACTCAAATCTTACCCCAATTTCATATTTGATAAAATTAATACTATCAAAATTATAGAATTTAAATTGTATCCAAATATAGGTGTCGTTTAAATTTTGCCCATTCAAATGCAAAATTGGGTTAAAGTTTTGACATTTCCAAAAAGTCAATTTGGAATTGAGTGGAGCATAAATTCTACTAATTTCAAAATTTTCAGGCCAAATATAGAAAATAATGATTTTGACCAAAAGTCAATTTGGAATTGGTTTATCTTGAATTTTGGCCAAAATAAAACCAGACCAAATGAACCAAACCATGACATTCAAACCCAAAAGACCAAGCTCATGGGCCAGGCCCAAAGGCCCATAAAGGTCAAGCCTATGATGCATGAGAACACTATAAATAGAGGAGTTCTCTTGATTTCAAATGGTGGAAAATTTTGAAACTTGAGAGGGAATTCACATTTGTTGAGGTCTCTCCACGGTTCTAAAGATCAAACGTCGTTTTGAAGGCAAAAATTACTTCGAAAGACAAATAATTCCATAAACGAGCAGTTAAACACGAAGAACACAAATTTTGTTCTCCAAACTGTTCTTCATATCAACAACATCCATTTAGAGAGAACGAATCAGAGGATCAAGTCATAGAGATCGAACCATTTTTGCAAAATCATCTCAAATTCAAGTTCAACTCCACGAAACTAAATTTCTTTGGAAATCTCGTGTGAACAATGAATGTAATCTTTTAAAAAAAGGAAAGGAGCCAATAATCCATAAAATTAAATTAGAATTAATAGGATTATTTGTCGACTTGGTTTCATTAGTTAATTAAATTAAGTAAAGAACATTGTGACTCAGTGACAATCTCTAAAGGACCGCTACCTAAGAAAGATTTTACCAAAGGATAGAGGTACTTAATTTGACAGTTTACGGAACACAATCTAGGGGGTCATTTAGTGGAGGGTTGTGAGGTCACTTTGTGTAGAGTCAAGTTAATATGATTAGATTTTTAACGTAAAAAATTTGGCAATTCACCTTAAAATCAATCTAACCAATATAATATTTATAATGATGGGATCTTAGACCTAAAAGTGGTAACTAAGAATCATAAGTAAGATTTATCCTAGTATTGTTTCATGGTTGAGATAGTCTCACACTAGGGAAGAGCATATGACCTATCCTACAATGGCACTTAATCTATACCTTTGCAGCTGTACCATGGCATTAATTTAATAGTAATAGGGTCTTGAACTTTATAAGTTTTTCAAAATCAATTCACATAATCCTAAAACCTTGGTTGATGTTAAATATCAATGAAAACTGAATAGTTATTGTACCTTTTATTTTCAGCAACATGTCTAAAACACTAGTCTCAATTATGTTCATTGATAAATTAATTAGGAAAAACTATTTAACCTAGAAGAATAATATCAACACTATACTTGTCATGGATGACAAGAAGTTTGTTCTGACGAAGGAATGTCCTCCACTATCAACACTTAATACAACACAAAATGTTTGTGAGGCATATGATCGTTGGAAAAGGATGAACGAAAAGTCAAGAATCTATATTGTGGCAAATTTCTCAAACGTCTTGGCCAAAAAGCTTGAGAGCATAGGAACTGCTTTAGAGATGATGAACATCTTACATGGGATATGTGGGCAACTGTCATCTCAGGCAAAACATGATGTTTTATGGTCATTAGAAATGCTAAGATGAAGGCAAGAGTATCTGTAATGGAGCATGTTCTCTAGATGATGACGCACTTCAACACAGTTGAGATGAATCAGGCTATTATAGACGAGGCTAACCAGGTCATCTTTATTCTGGAAACATTTCATAGTGGTTTCCTACAATTCAAAAACAATTTTTTTTTATGAACAAATCGTTTTCTCTCCAACCACTATTGTTAACGATTTTCAAATTTTTGAGTCCATTATGAAAGTCAAGCACAAAGAGGTCGAGGAAAATTTTGTCTTAAAGAAGTTCAATTAAGGGGCTTCGAGCTTAGGGACAGAGTCTAGGGGTCGGACCCCGCAAGCATAGAATGTTAAGAAGAAGAAGTTTGATGGAAAAAAGAATAAGCAGATCGCTTCCAAGTAAAAAAGAGTCAAGGTTGAGAAGGATGGAAAAATGTTTCCATTGTTAAAAGCTCAGCCACTGAAAAAGAAATTGTCCTAAGTACAAAAAAATGAATAAGGAAAAGGAAGGTAAATATGATTTACTTGTTCTTGAATCTTTTTTAGTCAAAGAATCTTCCGATTCTTGAATACTTGATCTAAAAGCCACTAATCATGTGTGCTCTCCATTTCAGGGAAGTGACTCTTGGGAAAGTTTGGAACCTGGCAAGGTCATCTTAGAGTTGGGAACTAATGATGCTGTGTCAGAAGTTGTTGTTGGAAGCATTAAGTTATTTTTCAACAATTTATTTTTAGTTTTAGAAAATGTGTTATTGGTTCCTCTTAAAAAGGGAACCTAGTTTCTATTGTTTGCCTTGTCTATTTCTATTTCAAAAATAGCTTGAAGCTTTGTTAAAAAACCTAACATAAATAACTTGTATTGTTTAAAAATTTATTTTTAGTTTTAGAAGATGTTTATAAATACTGAATTGTTTAAAACTACTAACTAAAAAACAAACTGACAAAAGGTTTCTCATCAATCTAACACATCTTTGGCATTTAAGACTTAGTCACATAAATTTAAATTGTATTAAAAAACTAGTTAAAAGTGGTTCTATAAGTGACTTATAGATGGAAACTTTACCACCATGTGAATCTTACCTTGAAGGCAAAATGACCAAGAGACCCTTTTCGGCAAAGGGGTATAGAGCAAAAGAAGCCTTAGAGCTTATACGATCAGACTTATGCGGTCTCGTCAATATTAAAGCACGAGGAAGAAGGAATATTTTGTATCATTCACGGATGAATATCACAGATATGGTTATGTTTACCTAATGTAACATAGGTCAGAAACTCATGAAAATTTCATGTAGTAATAAGACAGAAGTTGAAAATACATTGGGTGAAAGGATTAAGAAACTACCATCAGATTGTGGTTGAGAGCATATGGACCTGGAGTTCCAACACTACGTTTTAAAACATGGAATAAATTCCCAACTAAAGGCCCCCAAAACACCTCAACAAAACGGTGATATAGAAAGGAGAAATAGTACCGTTTTGGAAATGGTTTTGTCGACGATAAGCTTTACTCAATTGCCAAACTCTTTTTAGGGATACGCATTGGAGACCGCGTTTAATATATTCAGCATGGTTCTCTCTTAGAGTGTCCCAGATATGCCCTATGAGCCATGGAAAGAGCGTAAAGTAGTTTACTCCACTTTAGGATTTACGAATGTCCAGCTTATGTGTTGTACACAAATCCAAAGAAGTTGTAGCCACGTTCGAAGTTGTGCCTATTTGTAGGCTACTTAAAGGTAAATAGAAGAAGGTACTTTTACAGTCCTGAAAAGAATAAGGAATTTGTCTAGATGGATGCCACGTTTCGAGACGAGGATTACTTTAGAGACCATAAACCTCGGAGTGCAATGGTATTGAAGGAATTATCTTTTAATAATGCATCTGCAATAAGGGTTATTTTAGGAAAATCAACAAGAGTTCTTGATCGGTCTCAAGCATTGAATGCTAAAAATTCATTAGCTAGAATAATTGACGAATCCATAGGATATAATAGTCTGATCCAGCCCAGTTAGGAATCATGTGTGCCAAAATGGAGTGGGAGGATAG
Source organism: Sicyos edulis (assembly GCA_036507275.1). Classification (NCBI taxonomy): domain Eukaryota; kingdom Viridiplantae; phylum Streptophyta; class Magnoliopsida; order Cucurbitales; family Cucurbitaceae; genus Sicyos; species Sicyos edulis. Next base: position 32,763,269 of record CM071854.1, on the reverse strand, counting down.
AAATAATCTAGTTTTCTACTTAAATGTCTTGGAGACACAACACGTCAAGTTGGATAACATTGATGACCCATTATCTTTTAGAAATATAAAGGAAGATTTTGACAAGAAGAAATGGATAAAAACCATGAACCTCGAAATGGAGTCTATGTACACAAATGTGCTCTTAGAACTTGTAGATGCTCCTAAAGAAGTCAAGCCAATAGTGCGCAATTAGATCTACAAGAGGAAAATAAGTGTAGATGGGAACGTGCGAACCTTCAAAGCTAGACTAGTGGCAAAGGGTTTCACTCAAAGATAAGGGGTGGATTATGAAAAAGACCTACTCCCCTGTTATCATGTTAAAGTCTATAAGAATTCTCCTATCCACTGTCTCATATTATGACTTTGAGATATGGTAGAATGATCTGGCGTAGCGTAGTTTAACCCCCCTAATTTTGGCCATGATCCAAGTTCAAGCCTCATTGTTGTATATTTTGTTATTACCATTTTATTCCATTTGCTATTTTTACGAACTTTTCTTTTATTCATTTTTTAAGGTACGTTTTCAATTGTACTTTTATATTTTTTTTAAATACTTTTTTATACCTTTCATTAATTTGATCTTTTATTCATTTTTCTTTATATATTTTCATTCCTTTATACAAACATTCTTTTTTCCTTGTGTTTTTTTTAATCAAACCTTTGTAAAAAAAATTGAAAATTAAAAATTAGCTTACCCTTATATTTTTTTTATAAAACACAATTTGCTCCCAATAATTATTATGGGGTGTGGTTCGTATGAATCAAAATGTTATAAATATAATTTATAGTTCTCATCTACCTGACCATTAATTTTCTACGCATTTTATTAACAATCAAATATTGTAGGTTAAGAGATTTGTCTTGTAAAATTAGTCAATGTATGTGTATCTGTATAAAACATAGTTTGCTCCCCATAATTATTATGGTTTGTGGTTCGTATGAATCAAAAGACTATAAATATAATTTATAGTTCTCATCTACCTGACCATTAATTTTCTACGCATTTTATTAACAATCAAATATTGTAGGTTAGGATATTTGTCTTGTAAAATTAGTCGATGTATGTGTATCCGTACCTGACTTTAGAATATTGTAGGTTAGGATATTTGTCTAGGATTGAATCACTAAACAACGGTTAAGGATATTCTAAAGTCTCTTCGAAGAACGAGAGATTATATGTTAGTGTACGATTCTAAGGATTAAATCCTTACTGTGTACACATACTTTGATTTTCATTATGATAAGAACTCTTGGAGATCCACATCAAGATCAGTATGTACCCTCAACACCATAGTTGTAGTTTGGAGAACCATCAAGCAAGGATGTATCGTAGACTCCACTATGAAAGTTGAGTACGTGGCTACTTGTGAAGTAGGAAAACAGTAAGACTGAGAAACTTCTTTATAGAGTTGTAAGTGGTTACAGTTGCACATAAGCTAATCACATTATATTGTGATAATAACAAGGATGTGGCTAACTCCAAGGGACCAAGAGGTCATATAAGAAATAAGCATATAGAGAGGAAATATCATCTCATTAGAGAGATAGTGCATAAATACGAAGTTGTTGTCACCAAGATTGACACGGTTGACGACATTGCTGATCCATTTATGAAGACTCTCCCGCCTAAAGTGTTTGAGGGTCACCTAAAAATTTTAGGTCTACATAAAGCATCTCATACGATCTAGAGTAAGTTTAAGCTGAATGTTTTGGTCAGGGGCGAATCAAGGGATTAAGTTTTGGGGGTTGATTTTTTTTTCCTCGATCTTCATGAGTGTATGGGTATTGCTCTTCAATTATTTTTATGAGACAAACCTTATATTCCTACAACATTTTGTTGACAAAAATAAAATATTAGAATGATGACCATGATTGAACTTATAACATTTTAGTCCACACAAGAATCACAAAGCATGATGATTGAGACATATATAAAATATACATACATACATTTGTATAGGTATGTATATATGTGTGTATATACATACATACATACATACATACATACATACATACATACATAAATATATATATGTACATTAGGTATATACATATATATATATACCTAATCTACATATATATATATATGTATATATATGTACGTATATATATATATACATACAAATGTGTATATATATATATATATAAAATAATATGTGTATACAGTGTATATATATACACATATTATTTATATATATATACATATGTATGTTATATATATGTATACAGTGTATCATTGTTTTAAAGAATAATTTTTAAATAGTTTTACAATTACAATATATAAAAGATGAAAGAAAAATAATGAAAAAAAAACATGTTCAATATAAAAGAAAAATAAAAGTGAGAATAAGAAAAGTTTGATCATATATATGACTATAACTAAAAGGTTACGAATTGAGTATTTAGATCCTAATTATTGTTTAATTGCAAACATAAAATGAATACAAATATATTTAAGGAAAAAAAATATATAAATTATATATATAATTGAGAATTTTTTTATAATGAAAATAGAGAATTATATAAATCACTAAATAATAGGAGATAAAATTAAATATATAAAAGAAAAAATAAAAGTACATAAGAAAGTTTTATATAGGGAGGAAAATAAGAATAAAAGATGAAAATACTAACAAAAAAATGTATTTCTAAAAATGGAAAATATATAAATAATATAAATAAAGAAAAAAATAAAAATTTGAACTTAAAGACTGGGAAAACAGAAAGTGCTGAAGAAAATTTGACGAAGATTAATAAAAAGAAAAAATAATATATTAAATAGCAAAAATATGTTTCAAGAATGAATCAAACATGTACCACTTATAAATTGGGAGGCCAACATCAACTAAGTTATAATAGTTATTCAACTTTATTTGCATATTTTATATTTTATAGTATTAATTTCAAAATTTTGAGAGGTCATGGCCTGTAGTCTCAATCTATAAAGTACGAACACACCGATTTGGGCTGAGAATCTAGATCGGATACGTATCAGACACAGATACGACAAAATAAGCCTGAGATACGTATCATATACAGTAATTGAAGTATTTAGTTTTTTTGTTTTATTTATTTAATATTGGACATGAGAAAATGCATACAAGAAATTGTTAGGATACGTGAGAATACTTTTGCATTTTTTAAAAGGGTGAATTAGGTAAATGACTAATTTTAAGAAACTTATTAAGGGAATGTCTAAAATTATTTAGACTTTAAATAAAAGTCTATTTTTAATTTTTATAAATAATTAAATATTTAGTTAAAATATAATGGACAATTATGCCCTCTAATATTTATTTCGTTTTTTTCTTTGTAAATATTTAAAATCTGCTTTTTTTGTAACAATCCAGGAAAATCTCTAAACCTCTTTAAAACGATTAAAAATAATCATAAAAAAATCTTGACCAAGTTAATTTACTTTAAATGAATTATTTTCAAATATCAAAACTAAACGTCTTAGATACATTGGTTTTTGAAAAATTAAAATCTAATGAACCCCAATGTTGGACATTGATCACTTCCATGCACATACATCTTACCTGAGTTTAATGTTGGACATTGATCTACTCCCATACTCGACCATTTTCCCAAACCTCAATGCTAGATAATGTTGTTAGATATTTTATGCATAACATGAATACTAAGATCTTGAATAACATGATTATTACGAAATGTAATTGAATCTAATTAGTATTAAAATATACCTCCTGACATTGTGCTTCAAGAACCTTTTGATTCAACACAAGGAATGGGTGTTGCACTAGAAGAAATTAGTTTCTCCCACCTTGCCTATAAGCTTGAATATATTTTTTCAAGCTTTTCTAATGCTTCTTTCTCTTTCACTTTCACACATTTGAGATGGACAAATGTGTTCTTATTTATAGGTTGAGAGAGGACCAATGTGAAGCTTCTAAACGTAAGATTAACTTTTCATCAAAGTTAATTTGTAGAAACTTAAGTTTATGAGAAATGAAACTCACTTCTCATAAACAATGAAACTCACAATCTCATAAACAACATTTCAATAACATATCAATTGAAAACATATTTTCTTAATAGACCATCTTAATGGAGAAATGAAGGTTTCATTTTTAATTGATAATGAAACCACCTTTTAGATTTTTGTTTTTCTAACAATCTCCCACTTGGTCGATAATAAAATTCATTAGTGTTTTCGTATTAAGAAACATAAGGTGCGCATGATATTCTAAAGACTTCATTATCACAAGTGTCTCGACTAATCTAGTTGTCAATGGGAGTCATTATCATAAAGACGTGATATGATCATAGCGCGTGCACATTATTCGACAACATGCTTACTTCCATGTACTACTACATTAATAACTTTCATAACTAAGCCATAAGTGAGATTAACTTTAATGGTCGCATAATGTCTTTAAGTAAAGATTGTTTCTGTTTTCATCTTAACATAAATGTGTACACTTTAAAAAACAGAAGTAGTAAATTTAAAGAAGACCTAGTATTAAGAGCTCAATAATTTTCATTTGTAAGTGCATTATTAAATGTGACATAAACAATATTTAGGCACCATCTGCAAGACCCATGCTTTCAGTGTGTCCTTGAAAGGTCTTTGGAGGTAGCCCTTTTGTAAATATGTTTGCCACTTGTAGGTCTGTACCTATCAACTCTACAATAATTTTCTTAAGTTTAACATTTTGCTCCAGTAATAGGTATTTTAGATCCATGTGTTTTGAACCTTTGGTTATCCTATCATGTTTGGAGAAAAAGGTTTGCGGCTTCATTGTCGTAGTAGACAGTTAATGACTTAGAGATAAAACTTAAAGCGTCAAACTGCGAGACAAAATTACACAGCCATGTTCCCTGAATTGAAGCCTCATAAAATGCCATATATTCAGCCATCATAGTGGATCCAAAAAGCAACTCTTATGTTTTGCTTCTCCATGATATTGCACCTCCACATAAGAGATACACATAGCCAAGAGTGCAAGTCCTAGTGTCAGGACATCCAACAAGGTTTGAGTCTGAATAGCCAGTCACCTATAGGTGACTTGATTTTCTATATGTGAGCATATAATTCCTTGTATCTTTTAGGTATCTCAGTACTTTCTTTGCAGCTTTCCAATGAGCGATTTCTGGGTTACTTTGAAATCTACCCAACATACCAACCGCATGACTAATATTAGGTATGGTACAAACCTGTGAATACATTAAGCTTTCCACAATAGATGCATAAGAATATTTGGTCATTTTTTCTCGTTCCATAAGAGTCTATGGACACTACTAAAGAACAAGTTTGTCTCTTTTATGCAGTGGGACAAGACTAGAGGAACAATTCGTCATGCCAAATCTCTCAAGAATTTTATCAATATATGCTTTCTGAGACAACCCGATAAGCCCATGTGATCTATCATGGAATATTTCTATGCCTATCACATAGGAAGCCTCACCCATATCTTTCATTTCAAAATTTGTTAAGAGATAATTCTTAGTTTTACGTAGTAGACCAAGATCACTACTAGCTAATAATATGTCATCAACATACAAAACCAAAATTATGAACTTGCTCCCACTGATCTTGAGATATATACAAGGGTCAACTAAGTTTTCTATAAAATCGAAAGTAGTGATGATTTCACGAAACTTTAGGTACCATTGTCTTGAAGTTTGTTTCAGTCCATAGATTGATTTCTTAAATTTGCAGACCATGTCTTCCTGACCTTCAATTACGAAGCCTTTAGGTTGACGCATATATACTTCTTCTTCTAAGTCTCCATTTAGAAGGCAGTTTTCACATCCAATTGATGTAACTGAAGATCATAATGAGCTACTAACGCCATGATAATTCTAAGAGAGTTTTTCCTAGAACCAAGAGAAAAAGTTTCATTATAGTCAATGCGTTCTTTCTTATTAAAACCTTTGAAAACAAGTCTGGCTTTATATCGTTCAATTTTACCATTGCAATCACGTTTGGTCTTGAAAACCCACTTACAATCGACTACTTTTTGACCTGGAGGCAATTGAACGACTTCCTATACTTGATTGTGATTCATAGATTTTAATTCATCTTTCATGCCATCAATCCATTTAGTAGAATTAACATCATTAATGGCCTGTGAATAAGAAATCAGATCTTTAGTCCCTTCAGATTCTATTAAGTAAAGAAAATAATCATCAGGAATAACAGATCTTTTTTGTTTATGAGATCTTCGTAAGATTGCTTCATGTGGTGCTTCATTATCATTCTGAATAGTGATAATCTCATGATGGAGTTGGTGATCATTTATTGAGTTTTTCTCATTATGAACAAGTTCAACAATGAGGCGATTCTAAATATCTTTAGAAATATAGGGTAAAAGGATGGGTACCCTTATTTCATTAATGATCACTTCTTGTTCTTTTATACTCCCACTGATTTCACCATTCTCATAGAATCTGGCATTACCGGTTTCAACAATTCTCGTACTTTGGTGAGGACAGTAAAACATATATCCTTTGGATTTGTCTGGGTAACCAATGAAGTAACCACTGACCGTTTTAAATCCAATTTCTTTTCATTTGGATTGTTAGCTTCAGCTTTGCAACCCCAAATTTAAAGATGACTTGAACTCGGTTTCCATCCTTTCCAAAGTTCAAAAGGATTCTTTGGAATGACCTTACATGGAACCCTATTTAAGATGTATACAGCTGTTCGTAATGCATCCATTCATGTATGTACTATTTTGCCTTTCAGCTACACCATTCTGCCATGAAGATCCAGGCGTCGTGTATTGTGCAACAATTCTAAGTTTTTGGAGAAGTCTAGCGAAAGGTCAAAGATGTTATCCTGTTTCATCATACCTTCCATAGAATTCACCACCTCTATCTGACCTAATAATTTTCACTTTTCTTTCTAATTTTCTTTCAACTTCAGTAATGAATTGTAAGGGACCGACCCGAATGGGGCACTAAATGGGCCCTTTTCCCAATTCATGCATTCAAAGTAAAGAACATTTAAACAGACATGATTTCGGATTCCAATTAAAACAAAAACATTCAAAATAACCCCTTTAAAAACTAGACAATTTCCCTGGAACCTGTCCCTGTTTCCAAGCACCTGTTCCAAGATAAATACATTTCCAAAGTTTACTCTGATCAGAGATTTACTAAAAGCCATTCAAAACCTGTTCATATACAAAATGCTGGAATCCACAAATATTTACAAAACATCCTAGGCTCTCGTGCCCGCCACATGCATCTGGGGAAAACAAAACACACGAGAGTCATAATACAAAAATCGAGTTGGAAGATCTGGGCCCCATGATCACAGCTTCTCCTTCTTCACCATCCTGTCTCTCGCATTCGGTTACTGTGGAAAACCACGAGAATAAGGGTGAGTAACGAATTACTCGGTAAGAATCCTCAACCGGGGTACAATACGATATACATGGTCATCTCGATGAGCGTATGCAAGCTATGAATATAAACACGAGAATAGAGCACATAGCTTAGCCCACACTTGGGCCTCGGATGCCAACTCAAGGTCTTAGTCCGAGTAATATCATCACCTGATCCAATACATGAGTTGCCCTATACGAGAACAAGTCTCGGCCTAAGCGCATCTCTCGTCGACGAAAGGTACACTGGCTCACAATCCCGAGGAGCTCTCTAGTCGTGGCGCCTGAATGAGCGTAAGCATGCACCGCGTGCTACTGCAGAACTATGGGGGTTGCGGTATGGAGGCAAGCCGCCCATGTCCGATCACCACGCCTAACTAAATCTTTGGATCGGTGTCAGCGACATAGGGGTGTGAGACACGGACACGTAAACTATGTCGGCTGAACCACCGCACTTTGGGCCAAGGAACGGTCGTGGTAGGCTTACACCAGAAGCCGTCCTTGCCTTAACAGTGGCAATCGGGGCTACCGCCAAACATGCCGAGGACACATGCCGTTTGCCGGGGACGAGGCAATGCCAAGTCATCATCCCGACCGTTGGGGCATTAACAACTGCCACCCTCACCCAAGATTGCAGGGCCTACCGCTCGGGTTAGCTAATCCCTCACGGGGTCCAGGGACGGAATGACTTGCTCGACGTCCCCGCCATGGATGCAAGGTACTTTATGCATCGGGCACGGATGATGCTATCTCTACCGCAATTCTAACTCGCCTAGCAAACAAACAAACAATTCCATAAAATTCAATACGTGCTCAATAAGAATACAACGAGCCTAGCATGATACTACGAAGCAAGGGACAGATACGAGCATGCTAGAAAGGAACAGCCTAGCATGGATTAGAGAACCTAGCTACACATGTCAATAAACACAAACAAGCAATCAATCAGCAATCGCATAATATATCGCAGGGTCCACACAACTCCGGTAAGAAATCCTTACCTTGGCGGGGACAATTTGACACGAAATCCTAAGCGCGAACGAACCCGAACTAGCTACCGAGAACCTATCAATCACAACAAAAATCACACAATAGGCCTAAATGTAATAAAATAAATGAGGCTCGGCTCGGGAGCAACTCACGAGGCGCGATTTAACGCATTTAACGCAGCCGATTGCACGAACGGGCGGCAGCGGGGCTAGTTGGGCGCTACTGGTGCGCAAGCCGGGCGCGGACAGATGTTGGGCGGCAGGGCGCAGGACGCGGGCGCGCGAGCGCAGCAGAGAGCGCATTAACCTGGACGGCGCGCGCGCGTGGCACGGGCGGGCGAGGCGTGCGCGCGGCGCGCGCGGCGATCGCGCGGCGTGGCTCGGTGAGGCTCGCCTGCGGCGGCGACACGGACGAACAAGGCTCTGTTTTTCGCGCGAAGCGGGGCGATGGGAAAATCCGAATTCGATCGATCCACGGGGATTCGACGAGCGATTCTTTGATGACGAACTCCCCTACACTAGCTGCACAAAACCCATACCTCAAATTACCTCAACTCGGCCGGAAATGGCGAAGCCCGAAGCAGGGGGGTGAAGAACTAGAATTTTGAAGGAGAAGAAGAAGAGAAGAGAAAAGGGAGGGAGAACTCACCGGAGGAGATCGATCGGTCGAGGGAGAAGCGAGTTTGGTGGGCGAGGGGAGACCGGTCGGTGAGGAGAATCGCGAAGGAGAGAAATGAGGAAGAAGAAGAAGCTTCGGGCGAAAATCTGCTTTTAAACTAAAATCCGATTGAAACAGGCTTAACATAAAGGTGGCGCGTTTAGAAGCACAAGAGCGTTCAGTGGCTCGATTGGCAGCGACCCCTGCCTAGCACGCGACACGTCCCTGGTTCGAATCTCACTCGACGCGCTATTTAATTCCTCATTTATTTTTACTCTTTCCCAAGCCCAAATGCCTTCACCAAAAATCCCGATCCTATTCAAATTGACTCATAATTATTCCGGCAATTTTCAATTTCAAAACTGGCCCTGTCGGCCCGACCCAAAATTACCTAAATGCCCCTGGGCCTCCCGGGAAGACCGGGATGAAATTTCCGGGCCGTTACAATACTCCCCCCTTATAAGACTTTCGTCCTCGAAAGTCACTTAAGATTGGAAACAAATTTCTGGGATCACGCAATCTCATCTCATCCTCCCGCTCCCAAGTGGCTTCCTCTTAACTCTGACACCTCCACTGAACCTTTACCAGCCGGATTTCACGATTACGCAATGTCTTTGTCTCAGAAGCAAGAATCCCCACTGGCTTTTCCTCGAAGCTCAAATCCTCATTCAGCTGCAAAGGCTCAAAATCCACAATGTGCGATGGGTCCGGCATATACTGCCTCAACATCGAAACATGAAAAATACTGTGCACTGCCGACAATGACGGAGGCAAGGCTAATCGATAAGCAACCCTGCCGATCCTCTCCAAAATCTCAAACGGACCAACAAAACGGGGACTCAGCTATCCACGCTTGCCAAACCTCAAAACACCTCGCATCGGTGCGACCTTAAGGAATACATGTTGACCAACCTCAAACTCCAAATCCCGACGCCGAACATCGGCAGATAACTCTTCTCTCATGCGCTCTGAGTCACAACATACGAGCTCTAATCTTCTCGTGACGGCACCATTGGTCAATCAGAGCAACTCGGGACCCAAAACTCGTCTATCACCAACCTCTTCCCGCAACACGGGAGATCGGCAACGCTTACCATACAAAGCCTCGAATGGAGCCATCCGAATAAATCGATCGATAATCGTTGTTATATGCAAACTCCATCGAGATATGTGTCGGGTCCCAATCGCGCCGGAAATCCAACACACAAGCCCTCAACATATCTTTGAGAATCTGGTTCACCCTCTCATCCGCCCATCCGCTCGAGAGGTGAAAAGCGCGTCTTTGAAATCGCACTCGATTCCTAAAACCTTCTGGAGCGCTCTCCGAAACAAGAAGTGAACCTCGAATCAAGGTCAGATACGATCCTCACAGGCACACCGTGATAACGAATGATCTGCTCCAAAAACAACTGCGCCCACTATTCCACGGTATAAGTGTCTCTACCGGGAATGAAGTGTGCGCTCTTAGTCAATCGATCGACTATCACCCAAATCTGAGAGAACTTCCTCGGAGTCCTCGGCAACCCAGAAATAAAGTCCATGGAGATCTCTTCCCATTTCCACTGAGGTACACTCAGCGGCTGCAACAAACCGGCTGGTCTCTGCCTGGGTGCCTTCACTTGCGACAAATGAGACATCGACCGCAAACTCGCCACATCTCTTTTCATACCCATCCACGTAATGTCTCGCTTAAGATCTCGATACATCTTGGTACCCAGGGGTGCCAAGCAAACGGAGAATTGTAGGCCTCTCGAGAGCAACTCTGCTCGCAATCTCGCAACATCCGGAACACACAACCGCCTCAGACGTCATTGCCACCATCATCCGGTGAATATACAAAGTCAAAATCTCCATCAGCACTAACTCTGTCAAATAATCTTTTAAGTGCGGGGTCACTCAGCTGACTATCAATAATCCGCTGTCTAATCGATGGCTGGACTGTCAACTGAGCCACTCTGGCAGTAACCTCACCTAACAACACTGCAATCTCAGCCCGCTCGAACTCTCTCTCTCCGTAATCTGGTGGGAGCTCAACAACACCGCGTGAGTGCGACGTCTTCCTACTCAGAGCATCGGCTACAACATTGGCTTTACCGGATGGTACAGAATCTCATGATCATAATCTTTCACTAACTCTAACCACCCGCATCTCATATTCAACTCCTTACGAGTAAGCAGATACTTGAGGCTCACGGTGATCGGTAAACATCCGGATCCGCTCACCATACAGGTAATGCCTCCAAATCTTGATTGCAAACACCACCGATGCCAACTCCATATCATGAGTCGGATAGTTACGCTCATATGGCTTGGTGACGGGAAGCATAAGCAATGACCTTCCCCGTTTGCATCAACACTACACCCAACCCGAACTTGGAAGCATCGGCTGTAAACCACGAAACCACCTGCCCTTCAGGGATCGCCAACAGTCGTTTGAAGTCAAAGCTGCGCTTTGAGCGGGCAAAGCTCTCATCACACCTCTGTCCCAAACAAACTCGACACCCTTCCTCGTCGGACGAGTGAGGCGAGGCTATGGCGAAAAAGTCCTTAACAAACCGACGGTAGTAACTCCGCTGACCAGAAAGAAATGGCTCCCACGAGCAGAAAACCGAAGGACAGAGAGCTCTACCTACACTCACTGTCTAGCTCCACTAAAGCCAGAAGATCAAAATCTCACGGGGTAGCAACATGGGTCTACCACGGATTGAACCTCCAAATGCCAATGGGGCAACTCTCAACTTTCCTGGAAACATGAAGACAATCAACAGGGCACGAACCATTCGCCCCACTAGCAAAACTGACTTCTAGCAATTCCAATCCACACCTTGGTCAACACCAAGCATCAACTTGTCACCATACCGGAACCAATCCGGACTCTACTCCAAACAAATACTAACTTGCTAGGCTACCAAGATTGCCAGCAATTTCCCCCGAGCATACAAACTACACGGCTCCAGCTTGCCAACTGCAACTCACTACATGGGCCTGACTAAGCTCTAGAGAGGCTCTTCACAACCCAGGGTTCTCCGACAACCCTCGACACCCACTGCCAACTAACGGACTAACAGCCAACTGCCTGAACAACAACAACTCCTTTTTCCAGCAACACAACCATGCTGGCCAACTCCAACTTATTGGAAACCAAGAGGACCCGAAACGGTACCGAATGCGTCATCCTCCTACTCAGACATCAACCACGACATAACTCCTACCCAAGGAAGGATCCTGTAACAGCCCAGTTTTCTATCCCAGTTTTCGAGGTGCCTTCGGGTCAAGTTTCGGTTGTTGGTTGGGTCGTTAGAGCTGTTTTGCCCCTTGGGGGTATTTTGGTCTTTTGGCTCTTCGGGCAGGAATTGTGGTTTTCAGGGCTTCGAGGTAGTTCCTGCCTTCGTCGAGGCTTGTTTGGGTTGGACTGCGAGTCCCGAGATATTTGGGCTAGTCGTTTGGAAGTTCGGTTGTGATTTGGGATTTTTGCAAAGTGATGGTTGGTTGTGTGCTTCCTTTGGGATTCGAGCCCGGGCCCTTAGTGTTGCTTTGGGAGTTGGGTTTAAGTGAGTTTTATTTATTGGAAAAGGTTACTTCAGTCGGGTCTTGAAGGAGGAAGCCGGGAAATGGGATTTTAAGGATTTTAAGAATTTTTAGAAAATTGGAAAAAATGGATAAGGATGAATTAAATGGATGAAATCCCTAAATTTCCTTTTTATTTTCCCATTTTCCTTTTTCTTTTATTTTTTTTCCAAAATCCCATTTTCTCTCTCTCTCTCTCTCTCTCTCTCTCTCTCTCTCTCTCTCTCTCTCTCTCTCTCTCTCTCTCTCTCTCTCTCTCTCTCTCTCTCTCTCTCTCTCTCTCTCTCTCTCTCTCTCTCTCTCCCAGAGCAGCAGCTCTTGACCCTTGCCGAGCGACCCTAGCTCGCCCCAATGCCGAGGCCGGCCTCGCCAGTGAGCCCCGCCTCGCTGCCAGTCGCGTCGCCCAGCTCTTGTCGCGAGAGCCGCTCGAAGTCGCGTCCCCTCAGCGCGTCGTCAGCGCCCGCGGCGCCCGCCCTCGCTGCCGCCGCCGTGAGTTCGCGCGCCGCGCCGCCGCCCATGTGCGTGCCCAGCGCCGTGTCAGTAGCGCCCGATGTCCGCGTCAGCGTGCCCTAGCGCTGTGCAGCGCCAGCAGCCTACCTAAGCGTCTGCGGTGCCCCGTCCGAGGTCACCGTGCCTCGTGAGTTGCTCCCAGTGAGCCCTGTTTGTTTTATTATATTTGGGCCTTTTGATTGTAATTATTGTTGTTTTTGTTAGGTTCTCACTAGCTAGCTCGGGTTCGATCGCAGCTTAGGTTTCTTGTGTTTAGAGGTCTTTCGGCCAGGTAAGGATTTCTTACCGGAGTTGTGTGGACCCTGCGATATTATATGTGATTGTTGATTGTATGCTTGTTTGTGTTTATTGACATGTTTCATGATAAGTGCTTTATTCTGAATTCCCGACTGGCATGATTTCCTATGTTGTTTCTCATGTTAGTCCATGCTAGGTTGTTTCTTTTCTGGCATGCTCGTATCTGTTCCTTGCTTCGTAGTATCATGCTAGGCTCGTCGTATTCTCTTTGAGCACGTATTGGATTGTATTGGATTGTTTGCTGATTGTTAAGGCAGGTTAGAGTTGCAGGTAGATAGCATCATCCGGGCCTGATGCATAAAGTACCTTGCATCCATGGCAGGGACGTCGAGCAAGTCATTCCGTCCCTGGACCCCGTGAAGGATTAGCTAACCCGAGCGGTAGGCCCTGCAATCTTGGGTGAGGGTGGCAGACTGTTAAATGCCCCAACGGTCGGGATGATGACTTGGCATTGCCTCGCCCCCGGCGGCCTGCATGTCCTCAACATGTTTGGCAAGAGCCCCGATTGCCACTGTTAAGGCAAGGACGGCTTCTGGTGTAAGCCTACCACGACCGTTCCTTGGCCCCAGTGCGGTGGTTCAGGTGACATAGTTTACGTGTCGTGTCTCACACCCTATGTCGGTGACACCGATCCAAAGATTTAGTTAGGCGTGGTGATTGGACATGGGCGGCTTGCCTTCGCACTCCGGCAACCCCATGGTCGCAGAGCACGCGGTGCATGCTTACGCTCATTACACTGCCACCGATCGAGAGCTCCTCGGGATTGTGAGCTAGTGTACCTTTCGTCGCCGATGAGACAGCCGAGGTCGGGACTTGTTTCTCGATATAGGCGACTTGTGTGATGTGTGGTGTGGTGATTTATTTCCGGACTAAGACCACGAGTTGGCATCCGAGGCCCAAGTGTGGGCTAAGCTATGTGCTCTATTGCGTGTTTATATTCATAGCTTGCATATCTTTCTCGCTAGATGACCATGTGTATCGTATTGTACCCGGTTGAGGATTCTTATCGAGTAATTCGTTACTCACCCTTATTATGTGGTTTTCCACAAGTAACCATGGTCGAGACAAGATGGGTGGAGGAGGAGCTGTGATCATGGAACCCGTTGTTCAACTCTCGAGTCTTATGTTTATGTTTATGATTTAAATGTCCTCTGAATGCATGTAGTTGGGCACGGAACCCTAGGGTGTTTTTTAGAATGTATTTCCGGATTCTAGCATTGTTGTAAAGTTTGTATGTTTTAAATAAATCTCGATCGTGAGTATGTTTTGGAAATGTATTTTTCTTGGAGCAGTGCTTGGAAACAGGGATGAGTTTGAGGAATTTATGTTGATTTTTAAATGGATGTTTTCATGTTTTAGTTTTTACTTAGAATCCAAACACCACCTTGCAAATTTTCTGTAGATTTGTATGCATGCATTGAGGTAATGGCCTATTTAGAACCTCATTCGGGTCGGGTCTTTACAGTTGGTATCAGAGCTCAGAGTCATAGATTCTGTAGACTAACCTTTTGTGTAGGTCGTTTTTCCATGATCATCAGCACTCCGACAGTCATCAGGTACGCCTAAGTTTACTTTTTGTTGTTGAAAAAGGGTTAAGAATTTACAATACCTGTCATCTAGTGTATGCCTTGTGTAGTGTTGTGGAGCGGAGACGAGCAGGTTCTGACTCGTTGTTGGTTTGGGTTTAGAGCGCCATCATGCCAACTTCCCGCAGTGTGTGATGTATGTTGTGGCTTGTTGAGGTATCCAGACAGATTCGAATGCCCTGAGACGTCGTCCCCGTGGGAGGCAGAGCTTGGACTCCCGTAGGCCATTTGTGGCCCAGTTGTTGGTTTTCCCCTAGTGAGAGGGTGGAGGTGTTTTTCCTTGGAGTACTACTCCAAGAGAGGAGTTAGCTATGGCTGTGCTTATGTAGATGTTTGTGGAGCAGGTCCCCGTGCGGACTAGCCTGGGTAGCTCAAGTGTTGATCTTGAGCCTTGTTAGAATATTTTGTTGCCCAGAGAGTGGCTGCAGAGTTGGTAGCCTTCGAGGAGATTGTTGAGGCATCTTTGTGCTCCTGTAAAGTGTTGTTGTTTGCAGCCAGTAAGCCGGAACCCTGTGGTTAAGGGTGCAGTGAGCAGTGTTCCTTTCGGATTGGATCCGTTGGTGTTTTCCTCAGATGTTTGGTAGAGTTGAGCACTCTTCCTTTGGTGAGCTCGGAGTGGAGCTAGCTGCGCATGTTGAGAGAGCCGGCGAGTTTTGTTGAGCATCATGTGGAGGTGCAAGAGTAGGTGTGAGCCTTCGGTTTGATGAGATGCCATAGGCATGGTTTTTGAGTTGGAGCCCTTGTATGCCTAGCCAGAGTTATTGTCACTTGAGGTTGTGATCTTGTTGGCCCCATTGGTAGTAAGATGTGGTTTTGGTAGTAGTGGAACTTGAGGTGCATTGGTTTGTGTGCCGCTTTGGCACTAAGTCCAGTTCGGAGCTTGAGTTTGGCTTGGGGGCAGAGGCGGTTCTATGTCGCGGAGTTCAGCGCAGACTCCTTTAGCCTTGGATCCATTTATGGCGTGGCACTGTTTAGGTCGTGCGCAGGGCTATTCGAGTGGTAGTCGATGGACCGCAAGCGAAAGGATGTTCGAGAGGAGCCGGAGCCTTTTCCCTTTGTTGCTGGCGGTTGAGTAAGTCAGCAGGTTGGCAGTTGGTAAGTGTTGGTGCGCGTGAGTCTCGCGCTAGTGTTAGGCCAAGAGATTTCTTTGTGGTTGGTAGTGCGGTCAACTACCTTAGAGTGCCTTAATCTGAGTTGAGTTGAGCATTGTAGATGCGAGTTTGGTCCAGTAGAGAGACCCTGAGTTGGATGCTCATGAGATGAGCTGGATGCCTATGAGGCGAGATGAGTTGTTGCCTTGTGAGAGGTTTCGGATGCGTTTTGGGTAAGCACCCTTGGTAGAGGCTTGGTATAAAGTAAGTTCGGTTTGGCATTGTTATGCTTTGGTAGAGCAAGCTTGCCTCAGCTTCGTGTATCGTGTGGAGATGGAACTTTTGGTGTTCCTTGGATTGTTTGTATCTCTGCCAGGAGTTAGCGTTGCTTTTTGGAAAAGCGCTTGTTAGTCTTGGATCTCTAAAGGAAGGTTGAGAGTTGTGCACAAATGTGTTTTGTGTGGTTCGTTCTGTGGCGAGAGTTTCAGATCCATGTAGGGTTTCCTTTGGAGATCTAGTGCTCAGTTCCTGGAGAAGTTGGACTCCAGGTGGTTGTTGTAAGGCTTTAGTCGAGGTGGTTAGGATACCGTGCTCGTGGTATCAGGTTGTTGCTTAGGCAAGATTTGTTAAGTTGGACCTAAGCTTGGTTGGCGGATCTTCTTGTTGATCGTTGGTTGGAGTTCAGTTGGAAACTGAACAAGAGCGGTGGTAACTAAGCCGCGTGGTTTCTGATCGTCATGGCTAAGAGAGTTGTTCGGATCCTTCCTTGGGTAGAAGTTGTTGTGGCCGATGCTTTGAGTAGGAGGACGACGCATTCGGTAGCGTTTTGGGTCCCCTTGGTTCCCAAGGAGTTGGAGTTGGCCAGCATGGTTGAGATGCTGGGGTGAGTTGTGCCTGTTCAGGCAGTTGGCTGTTAGCTCGTTTGTCGGCCGTGTGTGTCAAGGGTTGCCGAAGGATCCCTAGGTTGTGGAGAGCCTCTCTAGAGCTCAGTCAGACCCAGGTAGTGAGTTTCAGTTGGCCAGCTGGAGGCGTGTGGGTTGTAGCCTCAGTTGAGTTGCTAGTAGTCTTGGTAGACTAGCAAGCTAGTGTTTGTTTGGAGTAAAGTCCGGATTGGTTCCGGTGTGGTGGCAAGTTGATGCTTGGTGTCGACCAAGGTGTGGATTGGAATTGCTTGAGATTAGTTTTGCTCGTGGGGCGAGTGGTTTGTGCCCTGTTGGTTGTGTTCCTGTTTTCAAGATGTTGAGTTGCCCCGTTTGGCATTTGGAGGTTCAGTCTGAGATGGACCCCTGTTGTTGCCCCGCGAGATTAGATGTTGTTGCTCTAGTGGAGCAAGACAGTGAGCGTATGTGGAGCTCTCTGTCCTTTGGTTGTCTGCTAGTAAGAGTCTTTCCCTTCGGGGAGTTGTCAGGTTCTTCCTTGGTCTCGGAATTGATGGTAGTGGTGCTAGCAAGAGGGAAGAGTTTGTTGGCTGCTTGGAAGTAGTCGTTTGTCCAGTTAAGCGGATTCTTGGATGGTGTTCTAGAGGCTGCAGTAAAGGTTGTTCTGCCTCTTGTGAGTGTTTGGCCAAGATTTGGTTCGTTTGTTGTTTCGAGAGCTAGTTCGGTTCTAGCTGGAGGGCGTTGCCCTGAGGTCTTGTTCCTTGTCAGGAAGTTTTGGGAGTTGACCCCTCCCTCGGCAGTTGAGTAAGTTCTGTTAGTTTTGGGTTGGTGATCCGATTGGTTGAGTTTTCCTTGGGTGTTGCTTCCTAGAGAGTTGGTTGTTGTTGCCTTGGGTTTGAGCAAGTCAGCGAGCGTGTGTGATGTTTGCTTGCCCTTGAGTTTGCTTCGCTGGGAAGTCGTTTCCCGTTTGGTAGGAGTCAGCTTAGCTCCTGAGTTGTGTAGTTGATCGAGTAAGCGCAATGGTCACCCCGGACGTGAGGGTCCCTGCTTTGTGTTGTTAGCAAGCAAAGTTGTTTGTTCCGCAAGGGCGGAGGCTCTTGATCGAGTTGAGTTGTTCGGGCAAGTTGTTGTTCCTTTGGGGAGTGATGATTTCCTTTCCCCCTAGCCTCTGTGGTGGTTGAGTTGCTCCTTGGATGCCAGCCTCGAGTGTTAGCTTCTGAGGTAGTCTTGCGGATTCATGTGGCTCAGGATCCGTAAGCTTGGAGGTTGTCGTCATCCGTTTTCCTTGTGAGGTTTCGGGAGTGGAGCTTCTAGTTGGAAGTTGAGTTAGACCTAGGCTAAAAGGAGAAGTCTTTTGAGTAGCCAGTTGCATTTTAAGAGTTGAGTGGTAGCTTGGAGGCGAGCGTTGCTCGTTATAAGTTTGGGTTGAGTTCTGTTGAGCAAGCCCTTCTTGGGCTTTGTTCCTAGTTGTTGTGCGTTCGTAGTTGGCGTTAGCAGAGCCGCGTTTGAGTGAGTTGGCACATAGGTGTCGTGGCATTGGTTGGTAAGCGGTTGAGCTGTTTTCCTCAAGGTGTTGTGCCGCAAAGAGCTGCGTGATGGTTTAGTCCTTGCTTCCTGAGATTTTGAGAGGAATGTTGGTTGTTCCTTGCCTGGCGATGTTCTCCTTGGCCAGTTGTTGGTAGGTTTTCGTTGGAAAGTTTGCGTTCGGCCGTTGAGGAGCTCTAGTTTGTTGGTTTGGCCGAGTGGAGCCTGTGCTTGGCCCCTGTCTTTTAGAGGTGGCCGTAGCTGAAGTTTCAGCTGGTGTGAGTGTTGTTAGCCGTCGGGTGTACCAGGATGGTGCCCCTTGCCTTTGGTTCGGCGTTTTCTCCTTAAGATGGTTGCTTAAGCGTTGTGGTCGTGTTCTAGTTGGAGAAGTTTGCCTTTTGGATCAATCGCCAGCTGGTGTTTCGCTTGGATCTCGTTAAGGCTGTAGGCAAGATTTGAGGTTCGCTGGTCTCTTGTGAAGTAAGAGTAGGCTGTTTGGTTTTCTGGAACCTATGAGGTTCAGTTGTTTGGTCAGCTTGTTGTAGGGTTGAGGTTGTTTTGTTGTCAGCCGTGAGCTTCCAGAGGAGTTTTGCCAGTGCGTGGTGTAGAGTTTCAGAGCTTGTGGCCAGTCCTCGAGTTGTTGAGAGTAGCACCGTTTGAGAGTTGGTGCAAGTTGAGGACGTGGTTTGCCGTCTAGTTTTTCGCATTTGTTTTCTTTCGGAGTTCAGTGTTTGGCAGTCTCGATGGCTTTGTGGCCTTGAGTTTTTGAGAACCCAAAAGGGTTTGGTTTTCGGAGAAGGTTGGTGCTGGTTTCTGTGGAGTTTTCCTGGAGCTGTTTCGTCTTAGAACTTTCGAGGATGAAAGTCTTAAAAGGAGGGAGTATTGTAATGTGACCAGCTTTTCTATCCCAGTTTTCGAGGTGCCTTGGTCAAGTTTCGGTTGTTGGTTGGGTCGTTAGAGCGGTTTTGCCCCTTGGGGGTATTTTGGTCTTTTGGCTCTTCGGGCAGGAATTGTGGTTTTCAGGGCTTCGAGGTAGTTCCTGCCTTCGTCGAGGCTTGTTTGGTTGGACTGCGAGTCCCGAGATGTTTGGGCTAGTCGTTTGGAAGTTCGGTTGTGATTTGGGATTTTTGCAAAGTGATGGTTGGTTGTGTGCTTCCTTTGGGATTCGAGCCCGGGCCCTTAGTGTTGCTTTGGGAGTTGGGTTTAAGTGAGTTTTATTTATTGGAAAAGGTTGCTTGATCGGGTCTTGAAGGAGGAAAGCGGAAATGGGATTTAAGGATTTTAAGGATTTTTAGAAAATTGGAAAAAATGGATAAGGATGAATTAAATGGATGAAATACCTAAATTTCCTTTTTATTTTCCCATTTTCCTTTTTCTTTTATTTTTTTTCCAAAATCCCATTTTCTCTCTCTCTCTCTCTCTCTCTCTCTCTCTCTCTCTCTCTCTCTCTCTCTCTCTCTCTCTCTCTCTCTCTCTCTCTCTCTCTCTCTCTCTCTCTCTCTCTCTCTCCCAGCACCCGGCCTTAGCTCGCCAAACCCCTGCTCGCGATCTTAGCTCGCCCAGTGCAAAGCCGGCCTCGCCAGTGAAAGCCCGCCTGCCAGTCGCTACTGCAGCCCAGATCCGCCTGAGTCGCCCCGATCGCACCGCGCGCCGTCGCACCGATGAAGCCGTCGCGCACGAATCTGTCGTCGCTTGCGCGCCGCCGCGCTGCGCCCTGCGCGCCGCCGTTGCGTCGCGTCGCCCAGCTCGTGTCGCCAAGCCGCTCCGAAGTCGCGTCAGCATCAGTCGTCGCGCCGCGCGCGCCGCCCGCCGCCGCTTTCGCCGCGCGCGTTCGCGCCCCACTCACCATGCCGTGCTCCAGCGCGCCCAGCGCCGTGTCAGTAGCAGTAGCGCCACGAGAAGCGCGCCGGCGCGCTTAGCTAACGGTGCCTAGCCGTCGGCAAAATGCCCGTCCGAGTGTCGCCGTGCCTCGTGAGTTGCTCCCAGTGAGCCCTGTTTGTTTTATTATATTTGGTCCTTTTGATTGTAATTATTGTTGTTTTTGTTAGGTTCTTGCTAGCTAGCTCGGGTTCGATCGCACTTAGGTTTCTTGTGTTTAGAGGTCTTCAGGCCAGGTAAGGATTTCTTACCGGAGTTGTGTGGACCCTGCGATA
This sequence comes from Sicyos edulis, assembly GCA_036507275.1. Classification (NCBI taxonomy): domain Eukaryota; kingdom Viridiplantae; phylum Streptophyta; class Magnoliopsida; order Cucurbitales; family Cucurbitaceae; genus Sicyos; species Sicyos edulis. The sequence goes on along the minus strand of CM071854.1, from coordinate 32,742,640 downwards.
TTATATGTGATTGATGATTGTATGCTTGTTTGTGTTTATTGACATGTTTCATGATAAGTGCTCTATTCTGAATTCCCGACTGGCATGATTTCCTATGTTGTTTCTCATGTTAGTCCATGCTAGGTTGTTCCTTTCTCGGCATGCTCGTATACATTTCCTTGCTTCGTAGTATCATGCTAGGCTCGTTGTATTCTCTTTGAGCACGTATTGGATTGTATTGGATTGTTTGCTGATTGTTAAGGCATGTTAGAGTTGCAGGTAGATAGCATCATCCGGGCCTGATGCATAAAGTACCTTGCATCCATGGCAAGGACGTCGAGCAAGTCATTCCGTCCCTGGATCCCGTGAGGGATTAGCTAACCCGAGCGGTAGGCCCTGCAATCTTGGGTGAGGGTGGCAGACTGTTAAATGCCCCAACGGTCGGGATGATGACTTGGCATTGCCTCGTCCCCGACAGCCGGCATGTCCTCAGCATGTTTGGCAGTAGCCCCTGATTGCCACCTGTTAAGGCAAGGACGACTTCCTGGTGTAAGTCTACCACGACCATTAATTGGCCCCAGGTGCGGTGGTTCAGGCTGACATAGTTTACGTGTCCAAGTCTCACACCCCTATGTCAGTGACACCGATCCAAAGATTTAGTTAGGCGTGGTGATGGACATGGGGCTTGCCTTCGGACCGACAACCCCCATGGTGTGCAGAGAGCACGCGGTGCATGCTTACGCTCATTACAGCGCACGATCGAGAGCTCTCGGGATTGTGAGCCGTGTACCTTTCGTCGACAGTGAGGCAGCCGAGGCCGGGACTTGTTTTCGTATAGGCGACTTGTGTGATGTGTGGTGTGGTGATTTATTTCCGGACTAAGACCACGAGTTGGCATCCGAGGCCCAAGTGTGGGCTAAGCTATGTGCTCTATTCGTGTTTATATTTATAGCTTGCATATCTTTCTCGCTAGATGACCATGTGTATCGTATTGTACCCCGGTTGGGGATTCTTACTGAGTAATTCGTTACTCACCCTTATTATGTGGTTTTCCATAGGTAACCATGGTGCGAGACAGGATGGCTGGAGGAGGAGTTGTGATCATGGAACCCGTTGTTCAACTCCGAGTCTTATGTTTATGTTTATGATTTAAATGTCCTCTGAATGCATGTAGTTGGGCACGGAGCCCTAGGGTGTTTTCTGAATGTATTTCCGGATTCTAGCATTGTTGTAAAGTTTGTATGTTTTAAATAAATCTCGATCGTAGTATGTTTTGGAAATGTATTTGTCTTGGAGCAGTGCTTGGAAACAGGACAAGTTTCGTGAATTTATGTTGATTTTTAAATGGATGTTTTCATGTTTTAGTTTTTACTTAGAATCCAAACACCACCTTGCAAATTTTCTGTAGATTTGTATGCATGCATTGAGGTAATGGCCTATTTAGAACCCCATTCGGGTCGGGTCTTTACAGATCCGAACAACTTTCTCAGTCATGACGATCAACAAGAAGATCCGCCAACCAATCTTAGGTCCACTTAACAAATTTTACCTAAGCAACAACCTGATACCACGAGCATGGTATCCTTACCACCTCACTAAGCCTTACAACATCCACCTGGAGTCCAACTTTTCCAAAAACTGAGCACCAGATCCCCAAAGCAAACCCTACATGGATCTGACTCTCTCGCCACAGAACGAACCACACCAAAGGCACTTGTGTGCACAACTCCCAACCTTCATTTAGCGATCCAAGGCTAACAAATGCTTTTCCCAAAAGCCACACTAGCTCCTGGCAGAGATACAACCAATCAACGGAACACCCAAACTTCCATCTCCACACGATGCTCGAAGTTGTGGCAACCTTGCTCTACCAAAGCATAACCATGCCAAACCAAACTTACTTTATACCAAGCCTCTACCAAGGGTGCTTACCCATAAGGCATCCAACCCCTCTCACAAGGCATCCTATTCACCTCATAGGCATCCAACTCATGGTCCCTCAGCTGGACCCAACTTGCTTCTACGATGCTCAACTCTCCTGAGATTTAGGCACTCGAAGGTAGTTGACCGCACTACCAACCACAAGGATCTCTTGGCCTTAACACTAGCGTGAGATGCACGCGCACTAACACTTACCAACCGCCAACCTGCTTGACTTACTCAACCTCCAGTAGCACTGGGAAAAAGGCTCCGGCTCCTCTCGAACATCCTTTCGCTTGAAATCTTTCGATTACCACTGAACTAGCCCTTTTGCACGACCTCCACAGGTGCAACTACCATAAACGGATCAAAGGCTAAAGGAGTACGCTAAACTCCGAACGGCATAGAACCATCTACTATGCCCATGCCAAACTCAGGCCTTAACCAGATTTAGTGCCAAAGCGACACACCAACCAATGCACCTCAAGTGCCACTACTACCAAATCCACATCTTACTACCAACGGGGCCACAAGGTCACAACCTCAAGTGACACGAACTCTGGCTCGACATACAAGGGCTCAACTCCAACAACCATGCCTAAGGCATCTCATCAAGCTAAAGGCTCACGGCCTACTCTTGCATCTCCACATGATGCTCAACAAACTCTGGCCGGCTCTCTCAACATGCAGCAGCTAGCCCTACTCTAGGGCTTACCAAAAGAAAGAGTGTTCAATTCTACCAAACAAGCGAGGAAACCACCAACGGATCCGATCAAGGGAACAACGCTTGCTACGCACCCTTAACTACTGGGGTGGTTCCGCCATGGTGCAAACAACCACACTTTACGGAAGCACAAAGATGCCTCAACAACCTCCTCGAAGGCTACCAACTTTGCAACCACTCTCTGGGCAACCAATAATCTATCAAGGCTCAAGATCAACACTTGAGCTACCCAGGCTAGTCCACACGGGGACCTGCTCCACAAACATCCACATCAGCACAACCACAGCTAACTCCTCTCTTGGAGTGGCATTCCAAGGCAAAGCACCTCCACCCTCTCACTAGGGGAAAACCATCAACTGGGCCACAGTTGGCCTATGGGAGTCCAATCTCTACCTCCCTCTGGAACGATGTCCCAGGGCATCCGAACCTACTTGGATACCACAACAAGCCACAACATACATCACACACTGCGGGAAGTTGGCATGATGGCGCTCTAAACCCAAACCAATAACGAGTCGAGAACACCTTTCGTCTCCGCTCCACAACACTACACAAGGCATACACTAGATGACAGGGTTTTGTAAATTCTTAACCCTTTTTCTACAACAAATAGTAAACTTAGGCGTACCTGATGACTGTCGGAGTGCTAGTGATCATGGGAAAACGACCTACAACAAAAGGTCAATCCACAGAATTTATGACTCTGAGCTCTGATACCAACTGTAAGGGACCGACCCAAATGAGGCACTAAATGGGCCCTTATCCCAATGCATGCATTCAAAGTAAAGGACATTTAAACAGACATGATTTCGGATTCCAATTAAAACAAAAACATTCAAAATAACCCCTTTAAAAACTAGACAATTTCCCTGGAACCTGTCCCTGTTTCCAAGCACCTGTTCCAAGATAAATACATTTCCAAAGTTTACTCTGATCAGAGATTTACTAAAAGCCATTCAAAACCTGTTCAGATACAAAATGTTGGAATCCACAAATATTTACAAAACATCCTAGGGCTCGTGTCCCGCCACATGCATTCAGGGGAAAACAAAACACACGAGAGTCATAATACAAAAATCAGAGTTGGAAGACTGGGCCCCATGATCACAGCTTCTCCTTCAGCCATCCTGTCTCGCAATTCGGTTACCTGTGGAAAACCACAGAATAAGGGTGAGTAACGAATTACTCAGTAAGAATCCCCAACCGGGGTACAATACGATATACATGGTCATCTCGATGAGCGTATGCAAGCTATGAATATAAACACAGAATAGAGCACATAGATTAGCCCACACTTGGGCCTCGGATGCCAACTCAAGGTCTTAGTCCGGAGTAATATCATCACACAGTCCAATACATGAGTTGCCCTATACGAGAAACAAGTCCCGGCCTAAGCCTGTCTACTTTCGACGAAAGGTACACTGGCTCACAATCCCGAGGAACTCTCCAGTCGGCGTTGTAATGAGCGTAAGCATGCACCGCGTGCTACTGCAGACTATGGGGGGTTGCCGGGTCTGATGGCAAGCTGCCCATGTCCAGTCACCACGCCTAACTAAATCTTTGGATCGGTGTCACTGACATAGGGGTGTGAGACACTGGACACGTAAACTATATCGGCTGAACCACCGCACTGGGGCCAAGGAACGGTCGTGGTAGGCTTACACCGAAGCCGTCCTTGCCTTAACAGTGGCAATCGTGGGCCGCCGCCAAACATGCCGAGGACATGCCTACCGCCGGGGACGAGGCAATGCCAAGTCATCATCCCGACCGTTGGGGCATTTAACGATCGCCACCCTCACCCAAGATTGCGGGGCCTACCGCTCGGGTTAGCTAATCCCTCACGGGGTCCGGGGGCGGAATGACTTGCTCGACGTCCCCGCCATGGATGCAAGGTACTTTATGCATCATCGGGCGGATGATGCTATCTACCGCAATTCTAACCTCGCCCTAGCAAACAAACAAACAATTCCATAAAATCCAATACGTGCTCAATAAGAATACAACGAGCCTAGCATGATACTACGAAGCAAGGGACGGATCACGAGCATGCTAGAAAGGAACATCCTAGCATGGATTAACATGAGAATTAAATCGGGAAAAATCATGCTAATCGGGAATTCAGATTAGAGAACCTAGCTACACATGTCAATAAACACAAACAAGCAATCAATCAGCAATCGCATAATATATCGCAGGGTCCACACAACTCCGGTATGAAATCCTTACCTTGGCCGGGGACAATTTGACACGAAATCCTAAGCGGCGAACGAACCCGAACTAGCTACCGAGAACCTATCAATCATAACAAAAATCACACAATAGGCCTAAATATAATAAAATAAATGAGGCTCGGCTGGGAGCAACTCACGGCGCAGCGAACGCACATTTAACGAGCCGATTGCACGAACGGGCAAAGAACGGGGATGGTCTGGGCGTGGCTGGGCGCAGAAATGGGCGAGCTGGTGCGCACTGGCCTGGGCGGGATGATGCCGGGCGAAAGCGGGGCGCGAGAACGCGGGCGCGCGAGCGAGGCAGAGCGGCACAGCTGGGACGGCGCGCGGCGTGGCACGGAGCTGGGCTAGGAGTGCGCGCGGGCGCGAGGCGATGCTCGGCGTGGCTCGGCGGAGGCTCTGCTTCTGCGCGCGGCGACGGGACGAACAAGGCTCTGTTTTTTCGCGCGAACCGGGGCGATGGAGAAAATCCGAATTCGAGCGATCCACGGGGATTCGACGAGCGATTCTTTGATGACGAACTCCCCTACACTAGCTGCACAAAACCCATACCTCAAATTACCTCAACTCGGCCGGAAATGGCGAAGCCCGAAGCAGGGGGGTGAAGAACTCGAATTTTGAAGGAGAAGAAGAAGAGAAGAGAAAAGGGAGGGAGAACTCACCGGAGGAGATCGATCGGTCGAGGGAGAAGCGGCGAGTCACTGGTCGGCGAGGGGGAGACCGGTCGGTGAGGAGAATCGCGAAGGAGAGAAATGAGGAAGAAGAAGAAGCTTCGGGCGAAAATCTGCTTTTAAACTAAAATCCGATTGAAGCAGGCTTACCATAAAGGTGGCGCGTTTAGAAGCACAAGAGCGCTCAGTGGCTCGATTGGTAGCGACCCCTGCCTAGCACGCGACACGTCCCTGGTTTGAATCTCACTCGACGCGCTATTTAATTCCTCATTTATTTTTACTCTTTCCCAAGCCCAAATGCCTTCACCAAAAATCCCGATCATATTCAAATTGACTCATAATTATTCCGGAAATTTTCAATTTCAAAACCGGCCCTGTCGACCCGACCCAAAATTACCAAAATGCCCCTGGGCCTCCCGGGAAGACCGGGATGAAATTTCCGGGCCGTTACAATACTTGTACAACATCCACAGACTGATATTGTTCATTCAATAGATAAAGATAACAATAAGGTGAATAATCATCGATAAAAGTGATGGCATATTTCTCCCCTCCAAAAGTTGCAACGTCAAAAGGTCCACAAATGTCTGTATGTATTATTTCAAGAAGTTGGGTACTTCTTGTGGCTATTTTCTTTGTGTTTTTAGTAGTTTTTCCTTTAATACAATCAACACACGTTGTAATATTAGTAAAGTCTAGGTCTGGAAGAACACTATCTTTTACTAATCGTTTGATTCTTTCACTAAATATGTGACCCAGTCTTTTATGCCACAAGGAGTAAGAGTCCTTTTTACCTGACTTGGCTTTAGTTTCTTTATCGTGCAAGGTGAAATGGATTTCAACAATTTAAGATGAAGTTTATAAAGCCCATCAACTAAATTTTCAGAACCAATAAGACTAGAGTTTTTAAACAAAAATTATCATTTCCTAATTCAAAAGAATATCCAAATTTATCAAGTGCGCTTACTGAAGTCAAATTAGGGGAAATAGGCGGTACTAAAGAGTCTGACATAAGTCTAACTGATAACCGCTATCTAAAATAAGGCGAAAAGTTCCAATAGCTTCAACTAGAGCTTTGTCTTTATTCCCATAAAAATGAAATTTTCACTTGGATTTGTGGTTTGGATCGTAATGAATCCCTGCATAGAATTCGAAACATGAACATTAGCACATGTATCAATCCACCAAGTAGAAGACGGTACATCATTAAGATTCGATTTGACTTACGAAACCCATAGGGTTACCTTTATTTTCGAACCATGCGCAATCTGTCTTGTAATGTCCAGGTTTCTTGCAGAACTTGCAAGCATCATCTTTCTTTTTCTTCTTGGATGATTGAGAAGATTCATCAAATTTGGGCGGACCCCTTTTATGGGTTGGATTATTCTTTTTCCCAAATTGTTTTCCAACTCCTTAAGTGAAATGAGCAATTTTAATGTTTTGATCTTGTCTAGACTCCTTTTGAACCAATTTGTTAGTTAATTTATTCAAACTCCACTTTTCTGTAATAGTGTTATAATGAATTTTGAATGGTTAATATTGAGGAAGTAAACTAGTCAGGATGAATTGGACGAGAAATGCATCATCCATAATCAATCCTAAATTCTTAAGTTTGGCATTAATGTTGATCATTTCAATTACATGGGCATTCATTGAGTGAGAACCATCAAACTTCATGGTTACAAGATCTGCCATAAGTTTCCCAGCAAGGGATTTATCTACAGTCTTAAGCCGATCTTCAATGGCTTGCAAATATTCTTTTGCACTCTCAGTTTTAGGTAGGGACGTTTTGATATTGGTATCTATTACCATTCGTAAAAACATTAGGCTTAGTCTATTATATCGATCTCAATCATTATGAAGCTTGTTTTTCTCAAGAGTACTTTCGTTAGTGAGTGGAGTTGGCTTCTCTTTAAGGAGAGTCATGTCCAATTCAAGTAATCCCAAGGAAAACTCAACTTGCTCTTTCCATTTTGAGTAGTTGGTTCCATTGAGTTTTATAATAGATGTAGCCATTGAATTAAGAGTTGTTGGTATGTTAACTACAAATAGAGATTTAAGGATTTAGGCTTTAAAAAAATGTAATATTTTAGTTTATTAATAACATAATTATAGGTCCTCCTATGGGTAGTCGCCTAAAATTATATACATTTATACCATCTTTGGTTATTATATCTTAATGAACATATTTATTGAACAATTTACTTTATTATTGCTTAAATATATGATTAATCGTCTGTGGACGAATATTGATTTATGTATTTGATCAATATGCATTGTCACATAAAGATAATGTTTATAAGAAAACCAAAGTTGAAATTTATGGAATAAACTTGTTGTTTGTAATATCAATAAGTCATAACAATAATCTAATAATAATTATCTTGATTAATTATGTGATCTCAAAATAATAATAATATCATTAGAGAACACTAAACCATAAACATTAACAATTAAGTTTTTTTTTAATCCAAAATTGATAATAAATAGAGAAATCTTAAACATAAAATTACATAATTTGAAAGATAATATATGATGCAATTATCTGGTATTTAGCCCTTTATGAATCATATGTCTTTATAAGTTTTCAAATTTCTTTTAGTCTTCATAATATTATAAATTTTAAATTACACATAATCGTGAACAAACTTTCATGCCAAAATTGCATAGTTCAAATGCATTTTCACGATCAAATGAACATGCCCAAAGTAAAATTGTGGAATTATAAAACATACATTCACGTCATAACAGTTGGATTGAGATTTACTACAATACAAAGTTTGTGGTTAATCTATATATGTTGATTTGATTCAATTTATATAAACTCATGAATGAACAATTATGCATTCTAAACATCGCTCTAATACCACATGTTAGATATTTTATGCATAACATGAATCCTAAGATCTTGAATAACATGATTATTATGAAATGTAATTGAATCTAATTAGAATTCAAATATACCTCCTGACATTGTGATTCAAGAATCTTTTGATTCAACATAAGGAATGGGTGTTGATATTGAAGCTTTCTCACAATTGCTTCAATAGAAGAAATTGGTTTCTTCCTTCTTGCCTATAAGCTTGAATGTGTTTTTTCAAGCTTTTTTAATGCTTCTTTCTCTTTCACTTTCACACATTTGAGATTCACACATTTGAGATGGACAAATGTGTTCTTATTTATAGGTAGATGGAGGACCAATGTGAAGCTTCTAATAACGTAAGGTTAACTTTCCATCAAAGTTAATTTGATTAAACTTAAGTTTATGAGAAATGAAACTCACTTCTCTTAAACAATGAAACTCACAATCTCATAAACAACATTTCAATAACATATCAATTGAAAATATATTTTCTTAATAGATCATCATAATGGAGAAATGAAGGTTTCATTTTTAATTGATAATGAAACCACCTTTTAGATTTTTGTTTTTCTAACAATCTCCCACTTGGTCGATAATAAAATTCATTAGTGTTTTCGTATTAAGAAACATAAGGTGCGCATGATATTCTAAAGACTTCATTATCACAAGTGTCTCGGCTAATCTAGTTGTCAATGGGAGTCATGAATTTTATTACCACCTTTTAGATTTTTGTTTTTCTAACAAATGTGATCATGAATCCACTAGAATAAAAAAAAAAAAATAGAGGGAAACATAACTCACTTGATAAGTGTTGGGGTAGATCTATGTACGTATTTGGACGATTTTACAAAGTATGCAACATTCATTATACATCCCATTCATAAATCTGTTGTACATTTATTGTATATCTTTGTCATTCATTAGCAACTTGGGACGTCGACAAATTTGTTGTATATCTATTGTACATCTTTGTCATCCATTAGCAAATTTGGAAGTCATGTCTTGCTCTAGGCATGTTGCAGTTGTGGGATATTGTGGTCGTATGAATGATCACAACCATGTCTGTCTTGTAATTTGAATATACATCCATCTCATCTCAATTACCGTGGAATGCAATAACTCCGTGGCATAAGTTTGACTTGCTCGAAATTGTGGAAGTGCTTATTGATTGTTGATTAATGATGTGATAGACTACTACGGGGATTAGTGTAATGATTTGGTAACTTTCTTTTAGGAAAGGCCAGCCTCTGAACTTCACAATAGTTGAAATAAAAATTGAGTTCAGAAAAGTTTATTTTTCATCAAACCACTAATTTCCAACTCTCTCCGGTTAACTATAAACTGCATAGTTTACATCCACCAACTCAACAATAATCCAAATTTAAACCTATTTCCAAAGGCGTTCATTCATGCAGCGTCTCAGTTTTTAACTTGTGTTAGCGAAGAAGTTGTTGATCATCAATGGCATAAAATCTAGACACTCGTAAATAATTATCCTCATCAAAAGTTCTAATGGTGGAAGAAGCCATCCATGAATCTTGGTGAGGATGCAAATTGAGGAGATGAGACGTACCTAAATCAAGAGTTCTAATGATTTTATAACTTAAATCGATAACAAATGTTAGATATTTTAAGATTTGATTTGAAATTTATTCAATAAAATATATTATTGTAATTTAAATATACCCACTTAAAAGATTTGAAAAACAAAAATTTGGTTGGTTGGATAAACTTATTCTCTCCTTATTTTATGGGGATGAATTTGACGAATTGGAAAAAATGCTTCTAATATATATATATATATATATTTGATAGGTAATTAAAAAGATAAAAAGAGGGGTAATAAGGAGCTGTTTTATTTATTTCTCATTCGAGATTTTAAAAATAGACATTGATTTTTACTCTAAAAAAGTTTAGACATTTTAAAAATATTTTTCCTAAAAAAAGACATTTAGTACTGATACCCCTTTTAAAAGCCGTTTTTATGAGCCAACCATTATATTCACCGAATTAAACTCATATTAGTGAGCCCGACCCATTATTTTCATTTTATTGAACCCATTTTATTGCTGTTAAAATGAAATTCAATTTCATATGTTTTATTTAGTAAAATTATATAAAGAAAATAGCTAACCTAAATTCAATTTCATACATTTTATTTTAGTAAAATGGTCGTATCTCAAACGTATTCATATCTTAATTTTTCAGAAATTGACGTATCGTGGTGTCGTGTGTATCCGTATCCCATATCTGTGTCCGTATCCGTGCTTCATAGGTCTCAATAGTAGTCTCCTCTTAGTTAGGTCATCATGTAGGAGATTGTTAGGGGTTGTGCTCTAAAGGCCTTTTAATTTGTAATTAAATAGCATCATTTATTGAGTTTAGTTGTAATCAATAAAGAGTTATTAATTAATTAGTTATTTATTGATTGATCATATAATTATCACATTATCCCAATTGAGTGCTTTAATTAGATTAACGTCGTTTACCTTTCATTATTGTTATGTACGTTTGGACAAGTATGTTGGACATACAAGCAAATCTAAGTTAAAGTGAATAACCTAAAGACGTCTACTGTATATGGAACATGGTTGGGTCTCTCATCTTGGTGAAACTGTTGATATAGCTTGCTTTGGAATAGTTGTATGCAACTTAATCTATGTTGTTCATATATATGGAGGCATGTTAGTGGGGATGACTATGTAAAAGAATTTTGCATAAAAGTGAGAATCGAAATACACTATCCGCCTAAGTAATTTTGTTATAGACGTCGATAAATATTTAACTAAGGTGATCGTATGCTAGTATGATCTCAATCATGAGTGAATTGTGAACTCCTTGTGAAAGCGACATTTGATATGCATTGGTAAGAGCAGCCAAACAACGATGTTCAGTATGCCTCCCACATTAGAGATTGTCGTTGTGAGTAGTTGGGAGCACAATATCCCAAGATGAAATTCATTCATTCCCTATTTGTTTGGAAGTAGAAGAGTTGTTCTCTACAAGACTGATTTCAAATCTTGAATAGAGGGTATCCACCTCCCATTGGCCCGAAAGGACACTAGTTCTTTGTTGGACCAGGAATAGTTTGTTCATTAGAGGAATCAATGGTACTTAAGAAGAAAGGTGTGATTGCAGGGGTAAAATGGACATTTGACAAACTGCAAAGTACTAGCAACTCGAGAAGGATCATATAGCAAATGACTTATTCAATAGTGTGAGAAAGACCAGCACATTCCTTTAGTTGAATAAGCTTGTTGTCTAACTTATAGGAATTGGATCTTGGGTCGTTTAGCTTCTAATTTGTAGGCCCACTATTTTCCATACTAGCTCACAATTAACGGTACAGATAGGTATGGAAAATTAGTTTGAATAGTTCAAACTAATTAATTAGTTTGTTGAACATATTAATTAAAGATGAATTTAGTTTAATCAATTGTCAATATATTGGATATATTAATATATTAAAAATTATTATATAAGTACTAATTATTAATATATTAGATATATTAATAAACTAATAAACTAATATTCATTAAATGAATATTATTAAATGAATATTTATTGGATAATATAAATTATAGAAAGTTAATTATTATATTGGATAGATTAATTAAGAAAATATTTATTGGATAAATATTAACGAGTTGTTTATTAATATATTTGATACATTAATAAATGGATTTAATCATTAGATACACTAATTAGTTACGACATAATAATTAATGCATGACACCCTCCTATTGGATGGGAAGGTGCGAGTAAAGTCTATGAATAAAGGTTTGGGGAATCGAATCAGTGACGCTGGTGCTGAACTGGTTTACAACTAAATAATGAAATCATTGTGCTATTGACCCATTCGATTAAAAAAAAAAGTTATAGTTGCATACCATACATTTTAATGAAGGGGTCTTGTTTTTCAAATTAAAAAAAAAAAATTGGTTAATTGTTGTGAAACATATGACTAGTGGTCATCTTGTGAACCATATGGCTAGAGGCCATGTTGTGAACCATATGACTAGAGGTCATGGGTCAAATTATGACCACTCGGATTTCTACATCTTTAAACTATGACAGTTCGGATCCCTATATCTTCAAACTGTGACAGTTCGGATCTCTACATCTTCAAACTTTGACAGCTCGACTCTCTTCATCTTTGAATCGTTTTGTGCTACCTCAATTGGTAAATTTCACTCAAAAGTCACATTGATGAACAAAAACATGTGAGTTGTGGATTTTTCTTGGAAAAGAAAAAGAGGAAATTATTATCTTCGATATAAATTTTAGATTGGTAGCTTGTAGTGTGAGAAGGTTGTTTCAACTTTTGTTGGATGAAATCCTATCGTGAATGTTGAATTGCAAAAGTATGATGAACAATCACTTGATTTCAGTGTTGTGGTTCACGATCTTGTTGAGAATTATGATAGAGTGAATTGGGAATAGGAAATAATTTATCGATGGAATTGAGTGGGTGTTTGGGTTATATATTTTTAAATTATGATATCTTTAGTAATCTCATGATTTTTTATTTAATTTTAAACTAGTTTAACTAATATTGGTATATAATATTTAATTTTGAAATAATAAAAAGTTAAAAATTTGATCTATACAAATTGTTTAATAAAATAAGATTTTGTTCCAAAATTATATTTGTGGGATTATGTACAATTTATACATATATATATGTATACTTTGGAAATTCAAATTAGAACGATTTAACTTAAGAATATTAAATGTTGATTTTTTTTTTGTTTATTCGTGAAATAGTGAAAATAAAGATTGATGTTTATTTGTTTTTTTAGAAATAGAAGATTACGATCTTAAAAGATCGTTGTTTTAAAGATATTTGAAATAATAAAATAAGAATATTGAGATTTGAGAGTAGTTATGGAGGGAATAATTCATCATGAATGTAGATTTTTAATTTTTTTTAAAAAAAATATCATTCCTTTTAAAAAAAATTGCCAAATAAGGGAGGGGTACTATCGGGAGAAGAATACTCTCTCACTTCATCAAGCAGAAAAATAGACATAGAATTAAATGAAAAGAAAGGTTATCCCACGGTTATTAAAAAAAAGGAAAATGGTAGGAAATGGCTTAATTTAGTGAAAAATATAGGTCATGACTTTTTTATATTGAACTTTAAATTCATGACCTAAAAAAATGAGGGAGGAGAGATGAATGTTTTCATTTTCAAAATACCCTTAAACTTGTTTTCCCATTTAGTTGTTTCACGAGAAAAAAAAGACCAAACTTTCCCTAAATCTAAGCATAGCCAATTTCCCCCTAAATCTAAGTATAACTAATTTGAAAAATTTTCAAATTTAAATACTAATAACAGTCAACAAATCCCTAAGATTAAGGAGGTGGACTAAAAAAAAATGAAAATCACGAATCAAAGTTGTCGATCACGATGTACAATGGATGTACAGACATAGTGCATGTTGATAAGTTGTATGGACTACATATGCGGTACATAATTTCGGACAACATAAGCATTATTAGGGGTGATAGGGGGTACATGGACATATTCAGGGGAAAACCGAACAATGTATTATAATGAACCAATTCATACTTATAAACACATTCCAAGAAAGATTAACAGCAATAACACAATAAAAATGGATAAATACATAGCATAAATGAGGTTTCAGTCTTAAACATATGTAGGCAATCCATTAGGCCAAAACCAATGATATAAACACCCAAACAAAATGCAATAGGTAAAGTTACATAAAAAAAATGTAGACACAAAGGAAGACTAGGCAAAGTTTATATGCTTTGCGCGTTACGTGACTGATTCATCGCATTTGCTTAATCACGATGTACAACGGCGGTACAAACATAGCGCACACTAATAAGTTGTAGGATCAACATATGCGGTGCATAATTTCGGATCCGTCGCATGTGTTTAATTTTGAGCCACTTGAACTCATTGATCTTACCTTTTGAAAAAAAATTTATGCCAACAATGTCTAAAATATGCATAAACTAAAAAAAAAAACCATGAAACTTGTGCCAATAGTGTCTAAAATACGCATAACCTAAAAACAAACAATTATTCACAAAATATATAAATAGGCAATAATAATCAACATATGCACTCTTATTATAACATGATATGCATAGAATATGTGCCAACAATGTCTAACTTATGCAAAAAAAAAAAAAAAAAAAAAAAAAAAAAAAACAACGTTACTCACATAATATATACAAGTGATAACACTAACATAACTAACATATGCATCAATACTTTGTACAGAATAGATGCCAACAGTAATTAACATAAGATATGTACAGAATACGTGTAACCAAGGTCTAACATATGCAAAATAAAAATAAATAAAATAAAGGAAAATATGTTTCCTACAAAGTAGAGATTCTATTAGGTATAAAATACATGTCAACCATGTCTAACATATGAAAAAAAAACAATATTAAAAAAAAAAACAAAATCCGTAGGAATTCGGTTTTAGATGTTAATATCTTTAAAAACCAAAGCTTAAGAGATTTGAAAGCTTACACTGGAAAAAAAAATGTCGGAGGATTTAAACACTTACATTAGAAATGTTTATATCTTCAGAAACATGACTTCAATGTCGTTCCCTTTCGAAGTCTTGAGAATCGAAGTCCAACAAAGTACGTGCATTTCACTTATGGCTAGATTTTTCAATGCGTCCCATCATCAGTCACAAATACATAGGTGGAGAGTTTTCACAGGGGTTGTTCAATGAGAAAAAAGAATCAAAATGAATTTTTTATCTTCTTCAAAAATGGATATTTAAGGCGCTTATGAAACTCAAGCTCATTTAATATTCCCAACCATTTTTTAATTTATATTTCCTATATGTAGACTTATGGGAAGGAGATATATAGCCCTATATATTTGTGAACGTTAAGAACAAAAATTTTAAATTACGTATAAATTTTTAAAATTTTCAAAATCTCTCATACCATGGTATTTTATAATTATTGATATAATTATATTTGACTAATGTTTTTAGAATTAGTTAGGTTGTTTATAATTGATCTAAATTAAAAAAGGTAGTTACAAATAATATATTTAAAATAGATTAAAAAGAAACTCTATGATTTTTCAAAAAAAAAGGAAACTCTATGAAATATAAGAGGGGTACAATTGTAAATTACTTTTTATATTAAAAATTAATTAAAATGTTTAAATAAAAAAGACATAAAATTAAATTTTAAAAATCGTTAGCCACGTCCCTAATTAGTTTCTAAATTCTAGCTATTTTCCTATTTGTCCCAAAAAAAAAAAGCAAATTGTTACTATTTCCCTTATTTCATTCATATACTTGAGAGTTCAGCCCAAGGAAAGCTTCTAAATGGGCCCAAAAGAAGAGTAGACCTTCTCAACGTTTAGGCCCAACCTTGAGATTTATTTGTTTATTTTAAGGGTATTAGTAGTGTATAGCTAGATTTTTAGAAATTATTAAGTAAATAACTAATCTTTTTCACCATTTAAATGAATGTCTAAAACTAAAAGGAAAGAGATAAGAGATACTTTGTTTTCCATAATTACCCTTAATTTATTAAATTTTTAATTAGTCAATTAATTATTTAAATCTAAATTTCAAAAATAAAAATTAAGTAAATCTCAAACTATCTGCACATCAACCAGATTTTAAGGAGAAAATTTAAAATGTAAGATATTATATAAATATTTTTTAGTTTTTTAAAAAAGAATCTTCATCGTCATTGCATCTTGAAAGTAGGAGCATCTGTGAAAGTTTTTGTGTAATTCATCGATTTCATCCATGGAAATCTGGGCAGTTGACTCGTGGCCGCAAAGAGTCTGCCAAGTTAAAGGAACAAGGGTGACTGATCTGAAAACAAATTCCAATTAGGCTTCTGCAGAAGTTTCCTTTTATGGTTTCTTTTCTTTTACACCATTGAGACAATGTTCATCTTATCCTCGTAGTTGATTGTATTTCTCTCTTACTGTTTTCAATCTTCCATTGCATAAATTTAGAGATTTTTTAAAAACATGATTTATTTTAAGTTCGTCGGCTTTTCACTATCGATGGAGAATTTATTCGTTTTCTATTTTTTTTTTGTGCCTTTTTATACTCCCACGTACTCAAGCCGCTAGAAATGGATAAATTACTTTTTTTTTCTTTTTTAAATAAATTATATAAGTCTTATATTTATCCTTTTTTGTGGGTTTTCTTGGAACTGTATTGAATTGAACAAGACTCATGGTATGTTGACTTTTTTTAATTTTATTTTAGTTTTATTATCATTCTCAGCTAGAATGTAGGCATATGTACTTGCAATCGTGCTAAGGGATATATAATTGTACATTTTTCCAAAAACCAAACAAAAGAAGCCTAACGATAGTATGCTGATTTGATTTGATTTTATTTCAAATTTATTCTCATCTCCATTATGATGCATTCACGTCCCAATATTTTAGGAGACAAATGCTATATACCTCCAATCATCTTTGACCAGGAGCTCTATGGTGTAAGTTGAAATCTAATGACGCCTCTCTATTCCAAGATGTAAGTTGAAATTTATTGTTTTTCATTTACATTCCAAGATGCAAGAGAATGTAAGCATCTCTAATAAATCTTGAAATAGTTTTTTCAGTTTTTAAAATTTTTATTATTATTATTAATCTATTGTAGATTTCCAAAACTGTGAATTAAAAATTCAACGAATCTTTTAGCAAAGATATTTTCTTCTTATTTTTTAAAACAAAAATTAGATTGGGTTGTTATTACATAATCTAAATTTAAATAGAGTAGATTTGATTTTTAGGTGGTTATTAAAAATATCTAAAATAAAATTAATTAACTCCTAAAAAAAGTAATTAATTGTAAGGGTACAAGAGTCCATTATAATATATTTAATTATTTAAAAAATCTAGAAAATTGAATTTAGACATTTATTTTAACTCCCTACAAGAACAGATATTTATTTAATAAGTTTGGGTAAAGTAGTTATTTCCCTAATTCACCCTTATTTTAATATGAAAACGAACTTTGTCTTTCACCCAATATGAAACAGGAATTGAAACTTGTAAAAACACACTTTAGTTATAAAAAAGAGCACTTCCTTTAGAATTTGTAAATAATTTATTGTCTTTCTTTTAATAGACAATAGTATTTAACTAATAGGTATTTTAAATATAAGACAGCTGTACAACAAAAATAAAGTTTTAGCTGCATCTATATAACCCCAATAAATATGAGGTTATAAGTTAGAAATACCTCATCTAAATCTGTTTAAAAAAAAAACCTTATCTAAATATTGTTGAATAATAATAATAATAATAAAAAACTATGTCAACATTTTATTGAAAATGTGTAATTATGTTTTCTTAGATTTTGTCAATCTTGTGACATATTACTAAATAATCTTTGGTAGAGAATGATATTATAAACTAATTTCACATTTATCATTCTTATTAAGAATACATCACATTATCTTTCCAGCAAGGTTGATTTATTATTGTCGATAAAAATAATAACCAAGTAATATTATTGTGTACCTGATAATTAAGAGGTCATAATTTTGAATTCGAAACACAATTATGTAACTAAAGAAAAAGTTGATTCATTATTTAGTATGAATTTTAAAAGCTATGTATAATTTTCTATTTTCAAATTATAAATGACTAGTAATTTATTTAGGGAATTTTGTGGTAGATATGCTTGTGGTAATTTGAGTTATAGGTTTGAAATAATTATAGAATAAGTTGGCATCTTGGATTCAAAGCTGTGGTAGTTAAAAGGTATTCTTCACATTTTAATTATAATTAGATTTTTAAATGATTTTTTGTTTGAGATAGTGGATGTTTGGCAATTTTTTAAAGAAAAATTCTATGGAACACATTTGAATATGATCATTCTTGCTGAATTAAAAAAAAAAAAGAGATCATTCTTGCTGTATACAACAAGTGGGAATGAACATTTGGACTCGACTCTTTTTACCATTAAGTCAATAATATATATTTTAATCAATTGAATTATGTTTAAATTAATTGAATCTAAATTTAATAATTTAAACTTCGTCCAGAAATTGAATAAATTAACATACATAAAAATAAATAAGAGAGTTTGTAAAGGACAAAAAGTTGAAGAAGACTAGTTAAAAGATATCGTGAGAAGAAGGTGACACATTATGAAGACAAAATATTACAACAGCTGTTAGTGAAAAGGACTTAGAAAAAAATGGAATTTAGTAGAAATCAGAAACGATAAAAAAAGGTTGATATAGTTGATAAAGAAGGTATGAAATTAATTTATTACGAATTTTTTAATATTCAAATAATGTTGTTGGGTCAAATAGAATATTTCATGAAATTAAAAAAAAGAAGAAGTATGTTTCATATAAATTAAACGGTTTCCAATACACATATATATATATTTATTGTAACAACAAAATGGTAGATCTATGTCTAAATCAATTCCAACCGATAGATCTAATCTAAATCCAATATCAAATACCAAGATGAAATTGTAACAAATAAAGAAGGATAATGGAGAAGAGAGAAAGCACACCGATTTATAGTAGTTTGAGAATGTTTCTACTCACTGTTATGAATCGATTGAACTTATTTGATTCCCCTTTATAATGTCATTGATAGATTGTACAGGGACTCATAAAGGTGACTAGAATTTCTACTCTCATTTTCAAAGGAAATAAAACTCCCAAATGTGCTTTATATATATATGAACACTAATACAGATCTCTCATGATCAGTAAACTAACCCTGAGTTAACTAAAGTTAAAACATTAACTCACAAAATGAGCTAATACAAGATGTGTAATTCACCTAATAATATATATATATATATATATATATATATATATATATATATATATATATATATATATATATATATATATATATATATATATATATATATATATATATATATATATACTAGAATAAAGTCATTTTCCTATAAGATTTGATGCCAAAATATTAGACCAGATGAGTTGTATACTTGATGCAGAAAGAAAACAATAGTTAATTCCATTTGAATAAAAAAGAAGAAGAAGGGTTAATTCATGGCTGAATGGACGGACTGGACGCGTTTTTCACACTGGATTCCACACAAAAGTGTTATTTATATAAAATAAAAAATTGCCTTTTGGAAGTAAAAAACATTTTTTGTTAGAAACTTAGGTTTAAATTTTTGGTAATTATGTTCATTATTCAAAATGTTGGATGTATGACCTGATTTTAAAATATATTAAGTCTTTGTTAACATCATATGAGGTGAAAGTTCATGCATAAAAAAAAGTTTTTTTTTTTAATATATCTTTTTATTTTAGAGTTATTGTGATATATAACCAAACACAAGTTATTTGATATGGCTAAGGTCTAACTCTTTTAAATAAAGAAAATTGTTATTGTACAAACCAAGAATAATAAATACCGACATTGAGATTAGAGGTTTGATTCTACTCCTATATGAAAAAAAAGATAAAAAGTTATAAATAATTAACTATATGAATGCAAAATCATAATTAATGAAGCAATTGACCTTTCATGAAGTTATTTCTCAATCTCTATCCTCAAAATTTCATCCTAAATTCAATACAAATCTTTGACAATTTGTTTTGCAAACTTAATTTCGAATGCGAAACCTATACAATATTAAATATCATTAATGAAGGAGAGGTTGTAAGGAAGCGATAAATTTCTTAGCTCAAGGCAAGAGGGATTGGGAAAGTGAACATAATTCAAACACTATACTCATATATTAACAATCACCAACTTTGTCATTTGAATCGAGGAAGTCTTTTCTCTTGGATGAGGTTTTGGATAAGGAGTTAGTTTAAAAAATTATTTAGAGTAGTTAGAAATTGTGAGTTGTAACAAAAAATTCATTTGGATGTGGATCTTTTTTTTTTTTTGAAAAGTTAGAGACAATAATTTGTTAGGATGAAGATTTGTGAGTAGTTATTTTGAGTAGTTAAAAAAATAGGCTTTGACCTCTGTCCCGCTCCATGGGCTTCTACGAGGGTTAGCGGAATCGTAAACCAAAGAAATTTGCCTCCATTGAAAGTGAGAACTCCCGGTTCCCAGTCTCCTTACCAGGTTGGTATGGGCGCACGCGTCTTCGTCTCCTTGACCCCCATCATGCAAAAGGGACGCAACGGCTTTCGTGCTAGCACACTCGACCGTTGAACTATCTGTTTTCGTAAAACCATCTGACCGTGTGATTCAATTTCAGTTGACTAAGGAATTTTTTTTTAAGTACTTAGAAATGAATTGTAAGAAATGAAGCGTTATTTTTAATTTGAAATGAAGAATTGAAAATGTATGGTTATTTTTAATAATAAATATAAAAAGTTATTTTGAATAGTTATAATTTATTTGGACGTGATTTTTTGAAGAGTAAGTGAATACTCATTTTAAATCCTTCTTAAATTCAAACAAACAAGCTCCCTTAGAATTTTAGTCACAGGCCATTAAGGCTAACTCACAAATAAAGTCTAAACAAATTTATATCAAAGAAAATCATATGAGGATATTGTTTGTGCTGTCCTTTCAAAATCTGACTCTATTTTGACACAATTTCAATAGAGAAAATCACTCATTTATTGAATCCAGCCAGTAGATAATCAAATTATCGTATGGCCAATGAAATCTATATGGGACAACGTGATGAAAAGCAGAAGAATAAAAAAAATACAAAATAGACTTATTAGAAAGAAAACCAAAATAGGAAACGAGAGCCATAGCTTAAGAGATTATGGTTTGTGTTCGCCTCCCTCAACAATAATTAAACTAAAAAAAATTAAAAAAAATTAAAATAAAAAATCCAAATCTCATAGAAAATAAACGCCATATAAATGATTGAATTATACTAGATCTGAATGAACGGTTCCAACAAAATGGAGCTTTCTTTTCAATAGCTCTAAATAATTTGAAGTTGGGTAAACTATTTCATTTTATTTTAAAGAAGCAAGTGAATGAGGACAAAATATATACCGATCGAAAGGATCAGTTTGGCCTGTGGGGGCGGTCACAAGAAAATGTCGAGATTGAATCCGAATTATGAATTATAGACTTGAGACGTTACAGATAATTTATTTGAAATTTGAATTTGGTAGCATACAAAATGCTTGAAACGAGAGAATTCTCCTTATCTAAAATCATGGAAATTAACAGTAGGTGGGAAAAAATACATAGGAAAGCTGTTTTCCTTTTGTATCTCTTTGATGAAAAGAAAAATTGACAAGTAGCTTTGAAAGGAAGAGAATGATAAGAGAAATATGTCTGTTTATTATAAAGGAAAAAAAAAATATTGGTTACAGTTGGATAGCAAGAAATAATGCATTTGGTTGGTGAAATGAATAAGGAAATGTGTGACTATTCTTTTGTTTTGTTTTTATTTTTTTCAAATAATTTTTTTAAGTATAAATGAAGGGAAGAAATCACAAATCCTATATAGAATATATTATTACTGTCAAATAAATAAGAGTTAAATACTGAATTTTAGATGGAACTGTAATCATGGTTGAGTTGGATTACCTTCACAAAGTTAAACAAACATGCCATTAAAGATATCCATTTTTTCGGCTCCGCCCCTAACGGGACAGTAAATCCTTGTTTAAAGGGGAATGGAGGAGTGAATGGGGGAGAAACATTCTGTGAGAGCTAAATGAGGATGAGGACATGAAATGTATCTCCCAATTCTAATCGTTGCCCCGTATAATTTGCATTTTAATAAATATTTTAGACATGTATAGTTTATATATATAAAAAAAATGATGTATCGTTAATAATTTTGATAATTTAACCTGCCATGGTATAAATAGATTATTTTATATAGTATATATGTAAATTATATAACCAGAACAAGTTGTGACATGTTGGCTTAGTATTGGGCTGGACTTTGAAACGATCTGTCTTGGTACTGAAAACAAAAATAAATGAGTAATATATATGTATATTAATTAGCATATTTTTCACATGGATGGATTGATATATCCTAGAGTTTTGGATGGATTGATATATACTGACTTCTTAGTGCACTAACTTTTGGTAGAGTTTAAGAGGATGTTTTATCTTCCAACCATTTCTCATTACTTATATCATACAAAAAATAATAAAATGTAAAATTGTATATTTTATTTAATTGAGATAGAAAAAAATGAAAAAACAATAATTCAATGGCGAATAATTCTCCATCGAGAAATTGATCCCGTGAATTCCTCATGGAGAATCCCCGCTCCAATCACTACTACAAAAAGCTCATTCCATGACTATAATTTATAGTCATAAACACCTTCCATGACTAAAATCAAGAGTCATTGTATCCGCTGTCACGGAAGGTTCAACCATGACACTATAGTAAAAGTGTCATGGTAGAATTAATAATGACACTATATTATAGTCATAGATGAACCATTAATGACACATATACTGAGTCATTGATGAAGTAATTACGACAATTTAAAAGTGTCATCATATTACCAGTTATGACATTTTATTATAGTCACAGTTAATTTATTAATGACACATATACATAGTCATGATTGAGTCATTTATGACATCTTATTTTAGTCATAGTTGAACCATTAATGACACATATATATAATCATTGAAGAAGTATTAACGACATGTTAATATTGTCATTTTAGCTTATATATTGACACTTTTTATAGTCATCAATTTATGTAATATAACTATTTATTTATGTCAATTTATTAGTTTCATGATACTTTTTTATGTCTATTTACAACCTGTTTTGTTTGTGTATATTTATCGTCAAAAAGATTTATACTGTGGAAACCCTGGAAATCTTATTCAACAAATATTATTGCATATATGACTAAATAATTTGTACATTACACTTGAACATAAAAAAAATCAATATCAATAAACTTATAATTCTTAAAATATCTACAAGGAGTTTGAAAACTAGAAAATTTACAATATAACAAAGAAGCATGGTCTGTTATCCCTCGAAATATACGGGGTCTGTAGATGCAAATGTTCCTCACCTTGAACAACATACCTGCACAATATAGTAATAAAGTTTTAAATTAGAAATTGCAATAGAGAATATAAATATATAATATAGAAAAGTTAAAGCTATAAAGAGATTTACGAGAATTATCGCAACGTTCTTAAATCCTAAAACTGAATAAATCCAAATTTTTGGTAAAAGAAGCAATGTCTAAGTTCAAATCTAAACGTGATTGAAATAGAAATCAGTTGTAGTTGCAAAAATGAACAAAAAAGATAAAGAAAGGAAAAAACAAAGAGTTGGGGTTTAAGTTAACTTGAACGTTCAAGGAAAAAGATGAACGACCTCTCAAAATTGAAGTTTTTGGTGAAGTCGATCCACTTTCGATCCATCTCGTCTTCCCTTTCCCTACATGTCGAAAGCGCCTATTTAAAGATATTTGTAAACAAGTAAAGCTTATCAATCAACCATGAACATATAAACCAACTGAATTAAAAAATTTGACAAAACTTCTTAACATAAAACACATGGAGATAAACTATTCATTTAAACTATTAGTAAGTACGAACAAAGCATGAGAATAACCAATAAGAGAATCATAGGGTCTAGAAGAAGCGACCAAAACCCAAGAATATTCCAAATACCAATATTTATCATGTACATAAAAACTAAAGACTCTCTCAAAGAAAAGCTAGTGCAGCAAACTAGAATCTACATTTTCAAAATTTAAAATGTTTATCAGATACACTAACATTCCAAAACAATACTAGCTTGTAGCTTCATGCTTTTAATAAATTACTAAGAAGAAAAATGTGATTAATAAATTACTAAGAAGAAAAATGCAACCATTTCACTCATAAAATGCATTTACATCTAAATAAAGGCAGTGAAAAATAAAGCTCAAGCATCTTTGTTCATCTTAGGAAAAGTTTAGTTAAAAAAATGTCCAATCCATTCAAGTGTTTATATTTGGGTTGAGTGATTGGAATCAGACATCGAAAAACCTTAATTCATACAACATAAACTAGGACATGAGCAGAACAAAGACCCCAAAAAAATTAAATTTAATAATGGAAACATGTGGAGCAATTGGATTTGGAAAAAAAGGCTAAAAACAATGACCGGAGTTGAGTGATTGGAATCTGAAGTCTGAAAACCCCGAGCAAGTGTTGAAAACTCAGTGATCTACTTTGAAAAAGACAACCATCCTAAGTTTAGTTCAAAATGATTTTATAAATTTACTTGTTACAACAATCAAACTCTACCTGGAACTCACTTGTATAGTTGGATGGATTGATAATTAGGCCGGTCAGGATTTAACCCACTCATACCACTAATTAAAAAATATATTTCCTTCAGTTATGCTCCACAAGTCTTTTTTTATATGACCATTTCTATTTCTTTGGTTGCTTTAATTTTCTAAAATTCTAGGAAGAACATAAAAAAAGTTGTTCTATTTTTCTAAGACTCTAAGCTACATAAAGTGAGCTTTTGCCAGCAATCAACAATCGTGAAACGAAGAAGAACAAAAATAAAGAAACAAAGAAACGAATACGATAAATGCAAAAGAAGAAGAAATAAGAACACACATAAA
Organism: Sicyos edulis; assembly: GCA_036507275.1. Lineage (NCBI taxonomy): Eukaryota > Viridiplantae > Streptophyta > Magnoliopsida > Cucurbitales > Cucurbitaceae > Sicyos > Sicyos edulis. The sequence continues at coordinate 32,717,698 of CM071854.1, read as the reverse complement.
TTTACATAGTTCACTAATTCTTTGGTGGGTGGTGAGATATGAATGGTACATATAAACCAAGTGTTTAATTGCAACACTCACAAAACTTTAGAGAGGTAATTGATCAAATTAGAAGTTTATGAGGGTAGTTGTTACAAACCACATAGTTTAGGCCTTAGGGGTGGTTTATGCAGTTTTCCCTAGATTTTAAGCACATGTGAAATGATGAAAAATGTACCAAAATTCACATTTTTATAGACAATAAGAAGAGAAAAGAAAATAAAGCTACACATACCATGCGACTAAAGTGCGAGCAATCCTCTCAATACAGATTAAAATGATGCGGTGATCCCGCAAAAAAATTTAATCAAATTGGAACTCATTTTACAAGTAATATAATCAATAACAAAGTGGAGTAAAAACTACTTAAATTCATGATTGTCCATTACGAGAAGCAATAAAATAATTGAATCAACAGCTACAAGGCCAGTGGTACAAATCATCAACCATACCATGGTATATTTTCATCCACAACAACAAATGGGTTATTCCATAGCGATTGGCTTTCCTCATTATTTTTCAATCGATATTAAAAGATGTCCGAAACGGAAGAGAAAAAACTAAGATTAGTAGAAGTGCAACAAAATGTTACTTGGTGATTTTTAAAGAAGTTTAAATCTTCAAGACTTTTTGGTTCATTTAGGTGAAAAGAAACTAAAAGTTATGTGAAGATCAAATGAAGTTTAGGATCTTCTTGAGAAGCTATTTGAAAAGGTGATGGCAGTGATGGATGAGAACTTAGGTTTTTCTGAGGATACATAAAAGTGCGCTTAAACGTGGTGAAGAAGGGTGGAAAAGGCCTTCTATGGCACCAAAGTCAGCCACTACCCACCGTGCCCACACCCGGAGCTGGTGAGCAATGGAAGATACAAGAGTGTTTGGCACAGGGTTTTGGCCCTCCCAAATGGGAACAAGAGATCACTTGCTTCGTTTTACAACCCATCAATGGAAGCCACAATAGCTCTTGCAGCTTAGCTGGTGGATAAAGCAAACCGAGGATGAGGCGAAAGAAGGATATCCTAAGTTTGTGTTCGGAGACTACATGTCGATTTATGTAGACAGTAAGTTCCTCCCAAAGGAACCAAGGTTTCAAGTCAGTGTAGAGCAGTGTGAGGGGCACGAATCAAAAGGAGATCTTTGTTACACATTCACTCTCTTGATGGCCTTTCATTCAAGGATTTTCATGTGGTAGTGACGATATTCGAATAATACAAACTGTTTCTTTCTACTCCTTTTCTCCCCCACGAAAACAAAATAAAGAAAAGAACCTCTCCCGCTTGGGGTTGTGTGTGTTTGTGTTTTTAATTTGCTACTGTTGGTATGTTGTGGAAGGTTTCCAAAGGACCCATATTTAGTGTTCTTTTCCAATATTGCATTTCGTTTCTAAAGAGTGAATAGTATTTTGTTATTTCTTAAATGCATGTATACAAATTCTACATATGCATGCCAACTAGAGCATAGTTCAATAAATTAAGGCTTTATAACCTCGATCTAAATATTAGAGGTTCAAATTCTCACCCTACATAAATAAATAGGCATACAATGCATATATACACACCATGTATCTAACTGTTAGACCTCCAGTCATGCATACATATGCTAGGAGGAATATGAAATATCTTTGAAAAGGAAAAGGCATTGCCTCCTATTACTCAAGAAAATCATAACCCCATTCTATCCAACTATATCCACTTGCATAATGTTTAACTTTGTCTTGAAATCATATTCATATTAACATGCTAGTACACATATTCAAAAGCAACATCATTAATTTTAAAAAAATGAAACAAAAATAATTGGGAGGAAATAGAACTTAAACAAAGAATAGAGAGTCATTCGTTTTTATTTTATTTTAGTACCTCTATAAACCCATTGCCATCTGGATCAAGACCTTGAATGATAAAGATGGGAGGGATTCAATTTCTTCTTTAAAATTTTTCAATTTGTTTGCAGTATAGTCCATTCCAATACAATCTTCACCTCTTCAAAGTGAGATCTTATTGTCATCATCCTTATCACAATGCACCTTAATCCAAAATCAAATTTGAATCCTCAAACCAATTAGCAATATCCAAAAGCTTAAGTAAATGAGTTCATGTGAATTTTTAGATGATACAAACAAAAATCTTACAAGTGGAAGAAAATCTCAAGCCTGAAATCCAAATAATTGCTTATCAATTCTTCACAAAACTCAGTCAATTGTTTAAGAGTGATCCCTTTGGCAGCCTCTAATGTTTTTTCTCTTAGACAATACATCAAACAGTTCATCGGCAAAGTCCTTGGAGTTCACATCCATCCCTAAAACATAAATTTCTTCAATATTAGAAGACAAATGAAGATTAATTCCACAGAGAAAAAAAAAGATTCACCAATTGCTAAACTACAAATTAATTCAATGTCTTTAAAAAATTGGCCTAAAATTAATGGAAAAAATGGTGTCCATACATTAAATTGCAGATATGGTATCAACTACTACAGAGACAAGCTCAAATTTTATGAAAGTAATAAACAGTGGAGAGGGGAGAAGAAAAGTTGTGCAAACTTGCACTAGAGCCATTAGAAAACAATTATCAAATTGACTCTTTGTAACCATTGTTTTAAAAAATGAGAAAGAAAGTGAAAATAATGAGAAAAAGAGAGTGAAAATAACAACTTAAAAAGAGAAAGAGAGTTCTAAACTAAAACAAAAGTTGAATTAGATGCAGAAAGCAAACATTACCAAATTGGTTTTGGAAATTTGTGTGTAATCATCAACAAGAGATTCAACGAAGAGAAAACCGTTAGAAACTTAATTCATAAAAAAAAAAAAACAACAACAAGAATCTAACATTTAGAAACTTAATTCGTCAAAAAAAATTGAAAAACTAACTTGAAAGGAAGAGAAAACCAAAGAGGCGATTTTAGGCGTTCTGGTCCGAATGAAAACCAGCGATGACATTTTGGTCCGAAAGAAAGTAGCGACGACGTTCTGTGTTCGACCTCTTATTGGAGTTCTGGTCAGAACGAAAACCACCGACGGCGACTTCGCTTTTCCGATGTATTTTGCGAAGAAGAGAGGGGTGAGCAATGGGTTTGTGCGCACAAGATAGGTTTAGGAAATTTTTTTTATTTGTTTTAATTTTTTTTTAAAACTTTTTAATAACTTATAAACTCTATGAATATTTAGAAAAAAACAACGTCATTTCCAGCTCGAACACATGACCTAATTTATTTTTTATGACTCTAAAATATAATCATAGATTTAAAAAAAATAAAAAACGCACGTTTTGCCCTTTTATGACTCTTTTCCCTTTTTTTTTTACAAAATTGAGAAAACAAGGTGTCATGGTATGTCAAATTTCTAGTAGTGAATGCCCAAAAATTTTAACGGTGAATTTCGTGGGGATGAGAATTAAAATGAGTAGTAGGGATGAGACGACAAAGTCATGCCCATCCCCGCCTCGCCCTATGAACATCTCTACAGACCACTAACCTTTTTGGTGGCTTTCCTTTTTGTTAATACTCTTTTTGTTAACTTTTTTTTGTGGTGCTCTTAGGGGCTATTTGTTTGGCATATTTAGGTAGGATTTAGTTTTAAGATTTATTAACTCCTCCTCGAAAACCTACAACCAAAAGAGTTTTTATTAACTCGTCCCCATTTTTACTTTTAAAATAAGTCTCATTTCTAACCATTCAATTTTAATCATTCATTTATAACTACTTAATCATTTCTAACCACTCATTTTTAATCATTTCTTTTTTAACTACTAAAAGTAACTTCTCATTTTAAATTTACATCAAAACAAGATTTTGACTCTAAATTCTCTATACAAAAACTACATTCAAACGAGTTTTTTTACTACACCTCTCAATTTTTAACTATTCAAAATAACTTCTTAATATAACTCATTAAGCTAAATCCTACCAAGCTAAATCCTACCTAAATATGTCAAACAAACGGTCCCTTATCAATGCAGGTTAGAAACTAGTAGATTTTTTGTTAGTACTCTTTTTTTTAACGCTTTTTGTTAGTACTCTTATCAATATGGGGTTGGAAACTAGTAGATTGGTCTTAAAATTAGACAACACAATTATATATATATATATATATATATATATATATATATATATCAAATTAAGAGAAAACGTTTGATTTTTATTTTTTTTTTGAAAATGAAAACGTTTGAAAATTGAAGCCATGTTCTACAAAACTAAATAAATATGAATTTGATAACCATTTAATTTTTTTTTTATTTTAAGAAAGGATTCTTTTCTTTAATCAAATTTTTACAACAATTTTACATTCAATTTTTAATATTTTGATCATCACAAAAAACAAAATAAAAACTCCTTTTCTTTCTTACGAGCATATTTGAATTTAAAATTTAAATTTTTTGACTTGATCTATTAGATCATGTGTAAAATAAAAATAAAAAAAAATGTCAAGACCACCATATCTCTATAATAATGATAAAAGTGTAGAGGGATAAAAGATTCCGCTAGATGGATTTTGGGATTCCACTAGATAGGTGAAGAAAGTTAAGAAGTAATTTAGGGAGATGGAAGTCATTCTACTAAATACAAAAGTGTGTGGGCTTAGGGAAGATCTCCGTGGAGATCGACCGGTAAGCGTGTGTGGGCACATTTTTGTGCGTTTTTGGGCTCTACTTCACCCATGGTGGAGAAAAGAAGGGTGTTTGCGATGAAGGGACGCAAAATTGGTGGGAAAATCGGGCTGAGGCAAGGTTGCAATGTAAGTTTAGAAGGAAGAGAGTAAGTGTGTTCTCAGGAGGGTGCAGAGTAAGGAAAAGGAAAGGGGTTGGAACGAAAAAATGACAAAGGAAGGGATTGGGAGTGGGAAGAACACCATTTGATAGGGGAAAGGGGTCGTGGACGTAGATGAAGATTACCGCTAGAGAAGGTGACGAAGGTCGAAGCAAAATGGGCATAAATCTCGCCGGAGAAGATGAAGTTGGTCCAAGTAATTTTTGCAGCGTTGATAGAACACATGTGATGGGTCAGATTTATCTCTCTGAGTCATGGCAGCTGCTTGTTGATGAGCTCGAGAAGAAATTTTTTGGCACACATGTGTGGTCTGCTGGAGGAAAGGTCATTTGCAAAGGAGAAGTCAAGATTTTAGAGACCTTTTTATTGTGTTTTAATGCTTTGTTTTGTTGGTTGCTGCTGTCAATGTTAATTTTTAGCTTTAGGGGGTTTTGTTGGTTCATCTCTTAGTGGAACTTGATTTTGGTGGATAACCCGAACCGACCATGCCATCGATTTCATGCCATCGATTTTGGTTCATCTCTTAGTGGTCCTTAATTTTGGTGGGGTCTCGTACTTCAGTAGTTTTCATGCTCCCCGGGTTATCCCCCAAAGTTCTTCATAAGTCAACCGTGTTCGAGTTGATGATGGTTTATTGGTCTTTTTTGCTTGGATTTTCATATCTCAAGCTAGTTAAGACGTTTGGTCGATAGGGTTGTTTGTTGTTCAAGATGAACTTTATTTATGGGTTTCTATTTTTTGGATGGCCACCTTCAAACATGTGGTTTGGGGTTTATACCAATATTAGGGAGATAGTCTCGTGTGAGGTTTGTACTGTTGTTTGGGTTTAGTTATGAAGTTCTGCTGTTTTCAAAAAAAAAAAAAAAATACAAAAGTTGTAGAGAGGTGTGATGCAACTCAACCGTTTCTTAGTCTTTTTTTTAATGTTTTTTCGTCTCTTCATCGAGTTTTATTTGTACGTAGGACATTAATTAATTGTCACTAAAGCATGACTAATAATTCTCTCAACACTAAAAATTATTCCGTTCAAGTTGTTCACAAATTTAGGAAATCCTTTCACCTTATCTTTTTTTTTTTTTTTTTTTTACTTTTATGAACATGTGCGGTGCAATTTGTTATCCATTAGGGAAAATGTATAGTTTAGGTGTAGGGAGGTTTAGATCGATTTTAGCATGCTTTAATTCATACATTTGACTATTGTTGTTGACTACAGACGCTACATGGGTATGTTTTCTTAAATAAAGTCAGATGTAACTAATATAATTCCACAATTCTTTCGGTTAGTGGAGACACAATATCATAGAATGATCAAGGTTTTTCAATCAAATAATGCGCCTGAATTAGCTTTTACTCAATGTTTTCAACAAAAAGGTGTTGAACATCAATTTTCATGTGTGGCAAGGGTAGAACAAAATTCATTGTTGAAAGGAAATATCAACATATTTTGAATGTTGATAGGGCTTTATTTTTCCAATCTAAAATACCCATGGTATATTGGACTGCGTACGTATTGACAGTCATGCATCTCATTAACCGTATTCCATCCCCAGTGTTACATTGGAAAATTTCTTTTGACTCAAGGATGGATGCTGACTATGTTTCTTTTCAGAGTTTTGGTTGTCTAGCTTATGCTTTGACTCTCTTATGCCACTGGCATAAATTCTCACCACGGGCGATTCCTGCCATTTTTTGGGATATCCATTTGGCGTTAAAGGTTTTCAATTGCTGAATCTAGAAACTCGTGAGATATTTATATCTCGAGATGTTGTATTCTATGAGGAGATTTTCCCTTTCCACTTGCTTGATGGGAAAGTTGCAGATAAAGCCAACTTCTTAGCCAAAGAAGTGGTACTTGCCCCACTCTCTGTTCCACTACCTAACTTAGAGGTTCAAAATAATAACCTAGATTAGTGTGATGATGAGCAAACTAGCATTGCAAAGAGCAATCCTAGTGTGCAGCCTGAAGTTGAATAGGGAGATAAGGAGAACGTGCCTTCTATAAAGCTTGTTGACCCGACAATTGGACACGAATTGCACCATAGCTTCGAGCATTCACGCACCCTTTCAACTCGAAGGTCCACTCGGATTGTTCGAAAACCATCATATCTCCAAGACTGCCATTGTGGATTAATTTCACAGATACCATTGCGAACCTTATCTACACGGTATCCATTGCATAACCATGTGAATTATGATCCCCTTGGTCCATCTTTTAAGTTTCTTTCTTTGCAAGTATCTTCCATGTATGAGCCGATGCACTATCACTAGGCCCCATTCCCCACTCTTATTGGAGAGATACTATGCAAAATGAACTTCGTGCTAGGGAAGCCAATGGAATTTGGTATGTGGTTCTACTTCCGAAAGATAAACAGTCTGTTGATTATCGGTGGGTGTATAAGGTTAAATACAACGCTGATGGTTCGGTGGATCGTTATAAAGCCAAGTTGGTAGCCAAAGGCTACACACAACAAGAAGGGTTAGAATTTCTTGAAACCTTTGCTCATGTACCCAAGTTGGTCACTGTGCGTGTTTTACTTCTCCTAGTTGTTCCAAAAAATTGATGCTAGTACAATTGGATGTCAACAATTCATTTCTCAATGGAGATTTATCTAAATAAGTATACATGGACTTACCTTTGTGTATACTGAACATATATATTCATCTTCTAGTCCTTGGTTGGTTTGTCGTTTGCACAAATTCATTTATGAATTAAAGCAAGCTTCACGACAATAGTGTACAAAGTTCTCATCCACACTCATTATGATTGGGTTCACTTAATCCAAATCGGATTATTCGTTATTGCATGGTACAAGTCCTACCTTTATTGATGTATTGGTATATGTTGACGAAATCATTTTTACTGGGGCTGATGTAGCTCAAGTTGATGCCTTAAAGGAAACTTTGCACAAATACTTCCAACTCAAGGATTTTGGGCCTTTGCAGTAATTTCTCGGTTTAGATCTTGCTCGATCCACTAGTGAAATATTTTTTTCTCAACGACACACTACACACTTCAGTTGCTTGAAGATGCTGGGTTATTAGGTGCCAAGTGTGAGGTAGTGCCCATGGATCCAAAAATCAAGCCGTAGGATTCTTAATAGGCTACTTTGTTGGATCCAAGCATTTACAGACGGTTGATAGGGCTACTTATTTATCTCACTATATCTTGTTCAACTATCACATATGTCGCGAACAAACTCAGTCAATATGTTTCTCATCTATGTAAGTCTCATATGGCTGCTGCTCACCATTTATTATGGTATTTGAAGGGATTTTTGGGTCAGGGAATATTGTTCAAATCAACAAAGGATTTTTCATTGAAAACTTTTGCTGATTTAAATTGGGCTTCTTGCATTAACTCTCGATGCTCCACCACAGGCTTTTGTGTCTTCCTAGGTGATAACATGATATCATGGAAATCCAAGAAACAAATTACTATGTCTTGATCATTTTCCGAAATTAAGTATCGGGTCCTCGCTCTCGTGACTTGTGAGTTGTTATGGTTGTCGTATTTGTTAACTTGTTTGCAGGTTGTTCCTAAGCCAGCCTTGTTGTTTCGTGACAACTAGGCAGCAGTATATTTGGCTACCAATCCAATTTTTCATGAACGGACCAAGCATATTGAGCTAGATTGTCACTTCATTCGAGAAAAAAATATTCGCTGGTTTTCTACGGTTATTGCAAGTACGAAGTCAAGATCAGATAGCTTACATCTTCACGAAGCCATTGCCTGCCTCCTCTTTTCAATCCATGTGTTCCAAGTTCGGACTTGTTGATTTATATCGTCCAACTTGAGGAGGGAATATTAGATTAACCATAAATTAATGTTTTTCATTAATATTGTAAATATTTATAATCTAGAGTTTTCTATTCTAATATTGTAAATTCACGAAAAGCTTTTCTATTCTCTACATTTTATATCTTTGTTGATATCCTTGAATGTCTTGTAAGTTAGGAGCACATTTTAGTTTGAATTTTAAGACATGATAAAGATGAGTATGATTAGAGCTTTCCTTAAATTTTTTTGATGTCGTCTCATTAGTTTATTGATTGAAAAATGTTCAAGAATTGATGCATAAATTACCTATTCCAATAAGATTTTGAGTCTATGAGCAACTCATTATATTTTGCTTAATTTATTTCTTATTAAGTGAACAAACTTAGTGTGTTTAATGTAGAATTTTCTCATGAATGAATTTTGAAACTTTTTTTTTTTTTTTTGTATTGATGCTTTAATACGATAAGGGCATTTAACATTAACCATTTTTTGGACTTTTAAAATACCTACCTTTAAAATCTCCTTTAGTTAGCTACTTTGAATCTATTTTCTATCTTTTCTTGATTATAACACATTATATTTAGCCTTTGACCATCTGATTTGTCAGCCTCAACCGTTGCACCTTCTTAAAGATAAGAGAAAAAAATGTTCCATGGTAGTTAATGGTTGAAAGAAGAAGAAAAAAAGGTGAAAAAGTGGTGGAAAGTGAAAACAAAAGAACCTATACAAAATAAGGCCAAAAGAAAAAATTAATATATATATACACACACACATTTTGGAGAAAAGTTTTCCAATAAAATTTGAGTTATTATGGTTTCTCCTAGGTTCCTAGTGCAAGAATGAAGTCAGTTTTCAAATTTTATATTTGTAATGGGAGGTAGTTTTTATTGTCCAGATCAAATAATCAGAAAGTGGTTGGATGCAAGTTAGATTTTAAGGTTAAATGTCACTCAAATGAGACTATCTCTAGATATAAAGCCAAGTTGGTTGTCAAAGGCTTTCATCAATCCTAGATATTGATTTATTGAGACTTTAGTCCTGTTGTTAAGCCCACTACTATACGTGTTTTGTTGACTCTTGCATTGGCTCATAACTGAATTATTAGGTAGATTGGTATCGACTATGCTTTCCTGCATGGATGGTTGAATGAAACAGTATATATGGATCAACATGTTGGATTTTGTGAAGATAATGGGACAGATAAAGTATGTCGCCTACATAAGGCCTTGTATGATTTGAAATAGGCTCCGAAAACCTAGTTTGACCGTTTGACTAATATGTTGAAACCTCTAGGTTTTGTTCATTCCCTTGCTGAAACTTTACTTTTATTTAAACATACCTATAATACATGCTGATATGTTCTCGTGTATGTAGACAATATTTTAAATCTAGAAAATTCATTCATTTTTATGGATTGTGGTGTATTATCCCAAGATAGATGGTTTGTTTCTTTCACAGTCAAAGCATTAATTAGTTAGCTTTGTTGAGAAGAATGAATATGGACAATGCTCATTCTATAAATACTCCTATGGTGAGTGGATCTTTTCTCTCAACTCATGGTGGAGAATTATTTTATGATGTTAAGCTGAATCGAAGTATTGTAGGTGCGTTGCAGAACATCTTGCTTACTAAACCCGAGTTAGCATTTAGTGTTAATAAGGGTTTTCAATCTATGCACTCACCAATAGTGATTCATTGGAAGTTTGTCAAACAAATCTTAAGGTTCTTCAAGGCACTACGTCCTATATAGTCCGTTATTAACTAAGCCATCTACTTTGTCTATTCATAGCTATGCAAATTCTGACTCGGTGTCTGATCTTGATGATAGAAAAGTTACGTCTGGGTTTTGTATCTTTTTTATGGCAATTTGATTTCTTAGGGATCCAAGAAACAAACAATCACATTATGATCAGGCACTAAGGCTGAATATTGATGCTTAACAACTGTTGCGACTAAGTTATTTTGATTGATTGTGTTGTTTATTGATCTTAAGACTACTTTTATTTGGTTTCCTATATTATGGTGTGATAATTTGAGTGTGAATCCTGTTTCACATTCTAAAATCAAACATGTTGAACTAGGCATATACTTTGTTAGAGATTTAGTTCTTAACATGAAAGTGACTATGAAACATCTTCCATCATTTTCCCAGATAGATCATGTTTTTACAAAACCATTGTCTACCACAGGATTTCTATAGTTGTTGTACAAACTCAATGTTTGGAACCCTACCTTTATTAGTTTATGGGGGATGTTAGGAAAGAGACTCACTTGAGTATTGTGGTCAGGCCCAACAACCTTAATATTCGGCTGAGTATAACTCTTATATGTTTCATGTATTAGGTGTATTTCATGTGAGTTGGAGTTTTTTTTATATGAGTTGTGATAAGATGTGTGTGACGTATTATTGTATTCAGGATGTTTTTCATCTCTATGTTGTCTTTATAATATTCATTCTCTGGGATTGTCTTGTTAGAATTTAGTTGCATAAATTTAGATTGACTAGTTAATAACTCATATTCCTTAGGAAGGCATTCTAAGTTTAGAATGTTCAAAATTAGTTGAGTCATGGACTCCTATTTTTGTTCTTTTTTAGTTGTAATTAACAACTATATAATGTTGTGTTTCTCATTCTCTCAATATCAAATTAAGGGAATTTTTTCTCTTTTGTGTTCCATTCCATCAAAGTAGTCTTTTACTATAACATATGGTATTAGAGCCTTTTCATAGGACCTGATTGAACTAGAAAGCAATAGCTCTCTAAGTCAGATATGGAATATGGCAACCGAAAGTTCATTTGTGCAACTAGCCGTTCCAAAGTTTTGATGGGCACTATGATCATTGGGCAATGTTCATGGAGAATTTTCTCCCCACTAAAGAATATTGGATTGTTGTGGAAAATGGGTTACCTGCAGCAGCAAAAAGTTGTGTCTCAATAGAGACACAAAAGAAACATGATGAGGATCAAAAGTTGAAAGATTTGAAGGCAAAGAACTACTATTTCAAGTATTAGATCGTTCAATCCTTGAGACAATCCTAAATAAGGATAAATCCAAAATCATATAGGATTCAATGAAGAATAAAGTTCAAGGGAAAACAAAGGTGAAACGTGCACACCTTCGAGCTCCATGAAAGGAGTACGACATTCTAGAAATGATGGTCGATGAGTCTGTCAATGAGTATTTTTCTCGAACTCTCAGAATAGTCAACAAAATGAAAGAAAACAGTGAAAGCATGAGTGATGTTGATGTGGTCTAAAAAATTATGAGATCAATGACCTCCAAGTTTAATTATGTTGTGTTCTATTGAAGAATCAAAAGAAACAAGCGTCTTAACTATTGATGAATTACAAGGAAGCTTACTTGTGCATGAGCAACGAATAAATATGAGTTCCTTTATTGAACAATCACAAGTTTTAAAAATCTCATTTGGAGAACAATCCACCACAAGAGGTAGAGGTTGAGGTAGCTATAGAGGCAGAGAGAGAGGCAGAATTTTTTTTGATAAATCCACAGTAGAATGCTACAAATTCCATAAACTTGGATATTTTCAATGTGAATGTTCGAGTAAAGAAGAAAACTATGCAGAAACGCATGAAGAAATGTTGTTGATGACCTCTTTACATATAGAAGAAGCTAATAAAAAAGATACATGGTTTCTTGATTCAGATTGCAGCAATCACATGTGTGGAAAGAAAGAATATTTCATCATTTTTTATGAAAGTTTTACAGATAGTGTGAAGCTCCGCAATAACACAAGTTTGACGGTAATTGGAAAGGGCAATGTAAGATTATAAGTGATTGGAATGGTACAAATCATAACAGAAGTATTTTACGTGCTAAAGCTAGACAATAATTTGTTGTGTATTGGGCAATTATAAGAGAAAGGATTGGCCATTCTGTTTCATCATGATAGATGCAAGGTATATCATTTTGAGAAAGGGTCGATCATGGATACGGAGATGGCTATGAATAGAATGTTCAATCTACATGCTATAATTTCATCATCTGTTGTTTCAACACAATCACTGAAGATACTTTGGCATTGCAGATATGGACACTTGGGTTATAAAGGTTTGAAGACACTTCAACAAAAACAAAATGGTGAATGGCTTTCCAGAACACAAGTCTTCATCATAACTTTGCAAGGATTGTATGGTGGGAAAGCAGCAAAGAGCATCAATTCCAAAGAAGAGCTCTTTTATAGCAACACAAATCCTTCGATTAATCCATGCTGATATTTGTGGGCCAATCAATCCCATTTCAAATGATGAAAAGAGGTACCTGATTACTTTCATCGATGACTTTAGCAGAAAAGCTTAGGTTTATTTTTTAAAGGAAAAGGCAGAAGCCTTTATTGTTTTTCAAAGTTTCAAAGTTCATGTAGAGAAGGAATCAGATTTATTTATCAAATGCTTGTGAACTGATTGAGGAGGAGAATTTATATCACATGAGTTCATAAAATTTTGGGGTGACAATGGTATTCAAACACAACTTACAATTGCATATACACCACAACAAAACGGAGTAGCAGAATGAAAGAATAAAACTATTATGAATATAGTACGTGACATGCTTTTTGTTAAGAAAATTCCAAAAATAATTTGGCTAGAAGCACTCAAATGGACAACACATGTTCTCAACCGCAATCCAACGCTTGTTGTTAAAGATTAGATTCCATAAGAAGCATGGAACGGAAAAAAGCCTTCAGTTGAGTATTTTTGTGTTTTCGGTTGCATATCTCATGTTCATGTGCCTGATTTTGAAAGAACAAAGTTAGATGATAAGAGCATGAGTTGTGTACTATTGGGAGTTAGTGAGGAGTCAAAGGCTTACAAACGTTTTATTTTTATCCAAATTCAAAAAAAATTATAATAAGTTAGGATGTTGTATTTGAGGAAGATAAGGCTTGGGATTGGGATCAACAATATGAAAGCACGATTGTGGGTGACTTAGGATAGGGAGATCAAGATGATGAAGTGGAGGAAACACAGATGAAATGACTGAGATCAATATGGAGTAGATTATACAAAAGGTATTTGCACCTATTGCACGTATGGAATCAATTCGACTGGTCATTGCATTTGCCAATGAGGTTGGAATATTTACCAACTAGATGTGAAATCAACATTTCTCCACATATAGGGAACTAACTGAGAGTATATTTGTGGAGCAACCAAGGGGCTATGTTCAACCTGTAAATGAATGAAAGGTATATTTATCGAGCAACTAAGGGGCTATGTTCAACCTGGAAATGAAAGAACGATATATTAATTAAAAAAACACTTTATGGGCTTAAACAAGCTCCTAGTAGATATATGGAAAATCTAACTGAACTGCATTTGCAATTAGTGAAAAGAGCTTTGAGATACTTGAAGGGCACTACCAAGCTTGAATTTTTTTTATAAAAAATGGAGGAATTGATGAGCTAGCTGCTTACACTGACAGTGACTATGCTGGAGATGTAGGAGATAGAAAGAGAAGTTCATGTTATGTGTTCTTATTGAGCTCAAGAGCAGTTTCATGTGCATGTCAAGCAATATGGTTAAGCAAGGTGTTAGCAAATTTGAACAAGAATCATGAAAAATTAATTACTATTTTTGTGATAGTAGTTTTGCAATCAAGCTTTCAAAGAATCCAATCATGCACGGTCATAGCTAGCATATTGATGTGCATTTTCATTTTCTTCGAGAGTTGACTAAGGGAGGTAGTGTTGAGTTGGTGCATTGTGATTCTCAAGATCAACTAGCAGATGTGATGACTAAACCTCTTAAGTTGGATCATTTCTTGAAGTTGTGAAGACATTTCGGTGTTTGTTCAGAGGCTGATATAAACTGAATGGTCCCCAAAGGGTAGCCTAGCGGTTGAGACTAAGGACTTCAAGGCATGCTTCTTTGAGAGATGCACTAGTTCAAGACCCGAAGTATCTCGGTGTCATAGTCTAGGGACGGACCAGTAGTGCAAAAAAAAAAAAAATATATATATATATATATATATATATATATATATAAACTCAATGAATTCAACATTTCAGTTTAAGAGAGAAATTGTTAAAATTTAGTTGCATAAATTTAGATTGACTAGTTAATATCTCCTATTCTTTAGGAAGGCATTCTAACTTTAAAATATTCAAAGTTAGTTGAGTCATGGACTCCTATTTCGCTCTTTTTTAGTTGGAATCGACAGCTACATACTGCTGTGTTTTTCATTCTTCCAATATTAAATTAAGGGAACTTTCTCTCTTTTGGGTTCCATATTCCATTAAAGTAGTCTTTTACTCTTACATGTATTGTGTGAAGAAAGACAATTCATAATGAATAGTACATAGAGGTTTTCTTCTTTAAGTTCTTGACATTTTCATCTTCTCTATTCATCATTTCACCACCACGTCATCCGTTCTTCTTACCTCTTGTTTTGTAAACTTGGAGATGTGTAAGCTTTCACTTTCGCCATACCCAACTTGTAGTTCATAGTAATGGTTGAAGACATTGGGGTTAAAGACATGGTTGCAAAGAAAAAAATAGAAGAAAAAAAATAAGTAATTGCTCAAAAGTCTTAAAATTTGACAAACGTACTAATTGAAAGCTTCTCTTACCGACAAAGAGACTTAATACTTTCAAAGTTGAGAATGATTGCACAAATGTTAATTCAGTGTTATGTTGATGTCAAGTACATGGACCTATGAAAATGAAAGCAAAAATATCTAAAACTACATATGCATGTAAAAATAACTAATCTTAATCATGTTTTAAAAAATTTAATCTTAATCAATATTTTAAATGTGGATGTCGAAGTTATTTGGGAAAAATCTTCCTTAAACAGAATGAATATTGAGAAATCTAACTCAGAAATTAAAAATAAAAAAAAAAAGAACAAAAATTAATGTGGAAAAACCTAAAAATTCAGGAAAAAAAAACCATGTATTATATTATGCCTTGAACGTATTAATGCATTGTATGTGCGCAAGCGCATTCTGAATTCTACGTTGCATCCTGCATTCCGCACTCGCTAACCGCACTTCGCAGAGCATTCTGTTTCCGTAGCACGGTCACGCATCTGCATTTTGTAATAGGGTTTAATGAAAGTGTCTATATCTGTAAATTTCCGTCTCTCTTAATAATATTGTTCTTCTCTTCTGCCCGTGGACTAGCCAACACAGCATTGGTGAACCACATAAAATCTGTGTATTGTTTATTCTTCGTCTTTCACGTTTATCGTTATCTATTTTCAAATCTTCGCTTATCGATTGTTATTTTCCGTTTTCATAACACCATGGATTGAAAGAACTTTCAATATACAAAAAATCCTCACAATCAGGCACAATTCTCTCTTCCGAACCCAATTACATAAATACTATCTTCAAAACTTATATTAAGCTCACATCTTTTGCCCCACTCTCTATAAGAGATCAACGCACCAAACTTAAAGTGTTTATGATAGAAATACTATGCAACCAAAGTTACATAGTTTATTAATCTATAGTATTTGGAACACACCACTTTCCTAAACGCTTCCAATTCTTTGAACTTTTTTCCATTCTTTTCACCTTCCCAATGTATAACAATTTTTTTCTAATATTTTCCCAAAAACCCAACCGATCAAGTTTCAATTTTTAGAACTGTTATCACAATTAGGGATAAAATGTATATCCGTATGCATTTTAAAATAAAATATCGATAAAACTATTTAAATTTTAAAAAAATATTATTTCTTTCAATTTTTTACAGCGAAAAAACAACATATTTCACTCTTTTAAATCATTTTATATTTCTTTCTATTGATTTTTGTTTTCTAAAATAGCGGTATTGTGTTGCTACTTTTGCTATATTTTGTCTATTTTTTAATGATATTAAGGAAATGATGTCCGAAGCTATATTGACATGTGAACGGAACACTCTATAATCATATATATACATCTATACATATATATAGTACTAAAAAAAAAAATCAAAAAATCTATACACATATATATACATATATATATATATATACACATATACATACATATATATATATATATATGAAATTGGATGATTTGATATCAAAATTCGATAATTTGAATTTCTCACTCTTTTTATACACACACACACACATATATATATATATATATATATATATGAAATTGGATGATTTGATATCAAAATTCGATAATTTGAATTTCTCACTCTTTTTCTAAAATGATATTAAGGAAATGTTGTCCAAAGCTATATTTACATGTGAACGGAATACTCTAATCTTACTTTTTACATACACACACATATATATATACATATATATACATAAAATTAGTTCATTTGAATTTCTCACTTTTTAATCAATAGACTATAGTACTTTAACTCAATACTTATATTGGCAATATCAATCCTAATTTTTCTTTTTCTTTTTTTAATCTTGATCATTTGTTTTTAGTAAATATTTATCCAATTCTTGAATGACAATAATAAATATATTTTAATGATCTATAGATAACATTTTCTTAATATATTCATAGTTATTTGAGTTAGTTTTCACACACCTAACTAATATTTTAAAATATATCGTTTGGCCTTTATATAAAAAAAATAATATTTAGATAGATAACGCTAATAGGCTCTATTTCATATTACTTGTGATATTAAAAATATATTCAATAGCTAGATTTGTTTATACTTCACGCTTATTAATTTTTGGGGTGGGGAAATGAACATTATTGTTTTTTTTTTTTTTTTGAGTAAAAGCATTTATCATTATTATGTGTTAAATAATGATATGTTAAAATACTATTTTGGTCCCTCGACTTTTAACTTTGTTCCATTTTAGTCCCTAGACTTTCAAATATCCAATTTTAGTCCCTCAACTTTGAGATTTGTTTAATTTTGGTCCCCAATTTTAGTCCCTCAACTTTGATTTTTATTCAATTTTAGTCCCTCAACTTTGATTTTTATTCCATTTTAGTCCTTTCCATGTTTAAGCCATTAGTTTTACCATTATAATAAATAAATAAAATCTTCTCAACTCCCTTCTCTCACTAAACCGATATCTCTCTGTCTCATTTCTTGTTTTTTTTTTCATCCCTTTTCCATCTTGTTCATCATCATGAAAACAGAGTAAAATCAAAGGTCATATTCCTATCTGCTCCTTCATCCTCAAGCTCCTTAAATCCATCTCCACATTGGCCCCAAACCCCTCCCGTCATCACCCACTTCTACAAATTGAGAGATGGCCTATTTTACTTCAAACTATGAAATAATTAAATTCTAAAAATCCAACAATTCTATAATTAAATTCTAAAATTATCATTTATATACAAAAAAAAAAAAAAAAAAAAAAAAAAAAAAAACAGATTTGTGAAGTATCCATCATAACCGATAGACAAAATATGCTTATTTCCTTTTGATCCTTTCCAAAAGCTCCAACCCATTAACACCTTCATTAATCATAACCGATGGAAAAGGAATGAAAAAAAAACAAGAAATGAGACAGAGAGATATGGGTTTAGTGAGAGAAGGGAATTGAGAGGAGATTTTTTTATTATTATTTTTTATTGGTAAAACTAACGGCTTAAACATGGAAAGGACTAAAATGAAATAAAAATCAAAGTTGAGGGACTAAAATTGAACATTTCAAAGTCTAGGGACCAAAATTAAACAAATCTCAAACTTGAAGGACTAAAATTGAACATTTGAAAGTCTAGAGACTAAAATGGAACAAAGTTAAAAATTGAGGGACCAAAATGGTATTTTAATCATAATGATAATAGACACGTAGCAAATAATTATAATAGATATAGCAATTTCATATAAAAGGTTGACATTATTTTAAAAAAAAAAACAAAAGGTTGTATTATGCTTGCAAATTATGATTAAGATCGAATGGCTTAAAGACATTATAATGTTGCATTACTTGATTGGTGAAAAATAAAATTATATGTAATCAAGTTGAACCGAGTGAAATTATTCATCCTAATTAGTGTTTTACATGTTATGTGCAATCATAGATGATGATGTGTACACTACAAAAAGATATAGCGGCTTAGAGACATGTCTTTTTTTCCAAAAAGTAAAACTAATCAATCTTATCATAAAATTTCACAATGACATATGGTATATGATGGACTTGACTTATTACACATTATTATCTTCAATCAAAAGATTAAATGTTTGATTTTTTTACTTTAATGTCTTTATGTGCTTACTAGAATTATTAGCATTCATTTCGGATGGGTCAGTGACACTTTTATTGTTTGGTTGTAAACTAGTTTAATACCAGCGTCACATGTTGGAATTCGAGAATCGGTATTTGTCCACCTCCCCCTATGTAATCAAAAAAAAAAAAAAATTATGAACATTCATACGCCCAAGAAATTCTTGGTCCTCCCCCAACAAATCTTTCGGACCCCTCTAGCCAAAGAAGTATTAAGAAAATATTTTTTTTTAAGTTCAAAATATGTGAGTTATAAATTCATATTTTATGTCAATTGAGTTATACTCTTCTTATATTAAAAAAGAAATCAAAAGTTCAAATGCAACTTTGTTCATTTTAACTATTTAAAAATAGTTACCATATTAAAACATAACTCAATTAATATGATGTATAATTTAGTTATCAAAAGGTTATGAATTAATCATCGAAAGGATTAGTGGGGCGTTGGTTTCATTATATGCTGATAATTCTTCTCATTTATTTGAGAACAGTAATACCATCTTGTCGGGTGTTTGTGATTCTCCTCTCCTAATTTGTATTACAAAATTAGGTTATGTATGTCCCCAAGGGGTAGCCCAGCATTTGAGGCTAAAGACTTCAAAACATGCTTCCTTGAGAGATCTCTAATTTGAGGCTGCTGGAAAACGTTTAAATTATAATACGTAATTTCGAAGTATCTCGGTGCCCCAATCTAGGAACGGATCAGTGATGCCCTGAGTATAAGGAAGTGAAGCTTTGATTTTTCGATTTAAAAAAAAAAATGGTTATGTATAAAAATGGTTGACTTTGATTAGATAAATTAAATGAGAATTTGAGAATAGGAAACTTACCTAATGATCAATTTATGCAACAAAAAAAAAGGTGAAATGTTGCTTGAGTTCATCACTTTCCTTAAAAAACATTGGTACATGGTAGGGCCATAGTCATGAAGAACATTTCAAGCTTTTTTGCATCCATTATGTCATGAATTTCAGGACTTTGATAAGACAATCTACCTATATACTCTTTACTGCAAAATGAACTAATTAAGTTATCAAATTAAATCTAACTCAATCAAAATTTGAAAAATGGGTAAAATTTCCTTTCCTGCCTTAGGTTAGGCATTTTTTACTGATATCCATTTTCACTCCACGGTCAAAGATTCAATCTCTGAAATCGCTATTTGTAATCTCTTCCTCCAAAAAGCATCTTTGGACTAATATCCCAACCAAATTAGCCAACTTAAAATAGTCCGGACATAAGTTGAATCTCGAAAAAGAAAAGAAAATCTAAAATCACTTCTTTTATTTTCTTTTTTCTTTTTTTTCTTTTTTTTGAGATGAAATCACTTCAAACTTTAACATAATTTTAAGTTAATTAATTTAATAACAATTGACTTTTTCTTTTTCGTTCAATAATACTTAATAACCGACTTTAATTTTATGAAGATTTTAGAATGTTAGAATTTTATAACTACACTTCGATAAAATTTGAAAGAGGAAAACATTCTATTTCATTTGTAATTTACAAGCGAATATGTGACAATGTTTATTTATGCATGTGTAAGTTAGGAGTGTTACCATCGAAGGTGTTTTCACTCATTATAGTCTTGGAACGAGTTCTCTTTTCATTTTTTGTTTAGAGGTTACTTGTATGTTAATATGACTTGTATCAATTGGTTTTTTTTAATCAACTTATATTAATTGGTTTAGTCTCTCTAACTTATCAAAACTCAATTTTTGAAGTGTTCAATATTCTTCCTTTCCCCTGTGAAGAATGATTAAATAAATACTTTCACTTGTTGCATTTTTTACTACGTATACTTGGGTAAAATACAATTCCAAAGTGTAAGACCTTAGAAATAGTATCATATTCATCAACAAAAAATCACAATGGAAGGAAAAAATATGATGAGCTAGGAAAAAACATGGATTTGATAAAATTGAAAAAGAAGGCAAAGGAAAAAAAAAACAAAAAAGGTTGTTTGGTTACATTTTATCTATCAATGGGTTATCGGCGGAGGCTGTAGAGCAGTTTGGTTGGAACAATGGAAATCTTATGCTAGAATGCTCGGAGGTTGAGCAACTCCTGAGCGAGGAGGGCTATTTGCCATGAAGTGCAAAGGGGCAATCATGGAGTCGTCATTGTTTTTTTTTTTTTTTTATGAATCCAAATGTTGCAAGAAATTTTTTGTGATGTTGAAGTTATTTTTTAATTTTGATTGTTGCTTTAGTGTTCCGAGAGAGGGTCTTAGAGGCCTCTTGCTATTTTGGAGTTCGTCGATTGATGTAAGCATCTCTTTCTATTCTCAGGGTCATATTGATATCTCTATCAAGGACTAGGGTGAGTGGTAGAGATTTACTGGATTCTACAGTAATCCAGTTCAAGTGAAGCATGGAGATTCCTGGAATCATCTAAGATGCTTGAACGAAGCCAATAAACTCCCTTAGTTGGTTGAGGGTGATTTTAATGAGATTTTAGAAGATGTGGATCAATTGTTTAGGGATAGTAGAAGTTTGACTAGGACGAATGATTTTCATTTGGTGATTATGAGTGTTCACTCATTGATCTTGGCTTTGTTGGAGATTACTTTACTTGGATAAAGGAGAAAAACTCAAACACAGCAACTAGAGTTTAGCTTGAAAAGTATTTTGCAAACCCACTCTTTATTTCTAAAACGGGTAAGATTTCTATTAAACATTTAAAATTTTCATTCGTCTAATCATATAACTATTACTACAGATTTTCACTAGGCTTTTAAAGGAGGTGTTATAACAAATTTTTGTAAACCTTTAAGATTCGAAGACAACTGATTAAGTTTCAAGAGTGTGAGAAGCTTATTAGATCTAACTGGAACATGAGAGGTGGGAGGGGTGGTTTGGCTTCTAGTTTTCTTGGGTCTGTGAAAGATTTTCTGAAAGAATTAGTGAGATGGAACAAGTCTAGGTTGAGAGGTTCAGTGAGAAGTGTCATAGTGGAAAAAGATAAGGTTCTTAAGTGTTTAATTGAGGGAGGAGGGAGTTTTAGATCTAATGGGATTATTAAAGCTGAAAAAGAAGATTGAAAACCTTTTCGAGGAGAAGAAAGTTTTTTAAAACAAAGATCAAGAGAATAGTGGGCTTCTCAAAGAAAGAAAAAGAATATATTAGATTAGTTAATGGGCACTAATGGTACTTGGTGGAATAAGGAAAAGGATATTGCCAAAATTGCCAAAAGTTATTTTGATAATATCTTAAAAGTTCGGTCTAGGTGTGAGGCGGCTAAGAACAAAATTATGGGGGATGTTCAAAGAAAGTTTAGTGAGAGTGAATCTAAAGAGCTGGATAGGATGTTCATTCGGAAAGAATTTTAGTTTGCTTTAAAAATTATGAGCTCATCCAAACCTCTTGGCCCGGATGGCACAAATGTTAATTTCTTTCAAACTCATTGGAATATTGTGGGAAATCATGTGGTGCAATTTTTTTTAGGGGTGTTGAATGAGGGGGTTGAGTTAGAGCAGGTTATAGTACTTTGATTGCTCTTATTCCTAAAGTGTTGTTGCCGAAGAAAATGGAAGAGTTAAGGCCTATTAATCTTTGTAACACTGTTTATAAGATTATTGTAAGGCGATAGCTAATAGGCTTAAATATGTCCTCGATAAGATCATAGCTTCGAATCAAGTGGCTTTTGTTCCTAGTAGGCTTATTATTGACAATTTTGTCCTTTGCTTTTAGTGTATTCATTCTATCAATAATAGAAAAAACAGATAAACAAAGGTGGGTAGCATTAAAGCTTGATATGAGCAAGGCTTATTTATGATAGGGTTGAGTTTAGCTTTCTCTTTGGGATGATAGAGAAGTTGGGTTCAATTCCTTGTGGATCAGGAAAGTGGAGATGTGTATTAACGCGGTTAAGTACACAATGCTTATTAATGATAATCCTTATGGTATTATTTCTCCTAGAAGAGGCCCGAGGCAAGGTGTGTTGGAAAATATCAAACGTTTCATTCTTCATTGAGAATGAAACTTGTATTCTCCATTAATATGGTCTATTTAGAAAATCACTTACGTTTTCCAATTGGTATGTTAAGAAATGTTTGTGCGAGGTGAGTTATATTTCTCTCAAGTTTATGAGAAATGTTCATGGAATGTGGGTTTCACTTCTCTAAAATTTATGAGAATTGAGTTTCACTTCATTTAAGTTTATGTTTCTTTTAAGTTAACTTTGATGGAAGTTAAACTTATGTTTAAATGAAGACATACATTGGTCCTCCCTCTACCTATAAATAGGAACACATTTGTCCATCTCAAATGTGTGAAAGTGAAAGAGAAAGAAGCATTAAGAAAGCTTGAAAAACACATTCAAGCTTATAGGCAAGGAGGGAGAAACCAATTTCTTCTATTGAAGCAATTGTGAGAAAGCTTCAACATCAACCCTCATTCGTTGTGTTGAATCAAAAGGTTCTTGAATCACAATGTCAGGAGGTATATTATAATCTCAATAAGATTCAATTACATTTCGTAATAATCATGTTATTCAGGATCTTAAGATTCATGTTATGCATAAAAAATCTAACAAGGTGACCCCCTATCTCCTTATTTGTGAAGAAGACATGTCTCGTCGCTTTTGATTAGGGAAGAATTTAGTAACTACTCTAACAATTTTTTGAATTAATATGCATTGTCCTGATATCTCTTATTTATTCTTTGCTGATGATAGTTTGTTATTTTTTAGGGTGAATGAAGATCAATGTTATAAAATGAAAGATAGTTTAAATTGTTATGAGAAAGCGTCAAGCCAAACTGTTAATTATGATAAGTCCTCTATGTTGTTTAGTGGGAATACAAGGCACAATGAGTAGGAAAGAATGAGTAAACTTTTGGGAGTGAGATTTTATGAGAATTTAGAGACTCATCTACGTATGCCGTCCAAAAATTGTAAGAATAAAAGGGCTTTGTTCCGGTCTATAAAAGGGAAGTTAGAAAAATGTTTACAATCTTTGAAAAGGAAGATTCTATGTAGAAGAGGAAAAGAAGTGATGATTAAGGTGATTGGACAAGTTATCCCCACAAAAACTATGAGTTGTTTTAGGCTTACTAAGTCATTCAATGAAGATCTAGAAAATCTGTGAGCTCGATTTTTGTGGGGGTGATGGCTCTCAAATAGAGTCAAAATTCTTTCTATTTTAAGATCATTGTTTGAAGTTATTATTTAAAATTCAATGCAAAAATGATAAATATAATGTAACGGCCCAGAAAATTTCATCCCGGTCTTCCCGGGAGGCCCAGGGGCATTTTGGTAATTTTAGGTCGGGCCGACAGGCCCGGTTTTGTATTTGTTAATTGCCGGAAAAATTATGAGTCGATTTGAATGGGATCGGGAATTTTGGTGAAAACATTTGGGCTTGGGAAAAAGTATAAATAAATAGGGAATTAAATAGCACGTCGAGTGAGATTCGAGCCAGGGACGTGTCGCGTGCTAGGCAGGAGGCGCTACCAATCGAGCCACTGAACGCTCTTGTGCTTCTAAACGCGCGATCTTCTATATGAGCCTGTTCGACGCCAGTTTTGGTTTAAAGGCCGAGCTTCTCTTCTTCTTCCCCATTTCTCCTTCGCGATTCTTCCTCCGACCGACAGCGATTTCCCTTGCGATTTCTTCCTTCTCCAGCTCCATTTCGACCGTGCTTCTTCTCCAAATTCGTAGTCGATCTCTTCCCGAGCAGCAGGTAAGCGTTTACTTCTCCTTCTTCTTCTCCTTCCTGCCCTCCCCTGTTTCCGATTTCGAGTTCTGCTGGCCGAGAGAGTGAGGGAATTGCGTGGTTTTCGTGCGGCCGGTGTGGGGATTCCACCATCGTGAATCGGCCGTCGAATCCTCACCAATCGCTCGAATTCGAGCTCGTTCTTCTCCAATGCCCTGTTCGCCCCTGTTCGTCGAGCTCACCAGATCGCCCTCGCCAGATCGCACGCAGCGCGCCGCTGTCGTGTGTCATCGCTTCGCGTCGCGATCGAAGCCAGCCGCGAGCCACGCCAGCCACGGCGGCGGCTCGTGCTCGCTGCGCGTCTCGCGCCGCGCCAGCTCGGTCGCGCGTCGCATCGCCAGCGCCGCCAGCCGAGCCGCGCGCGCGCGCTTCGCTTCGCAGATCCGTCCGCGCCAAAGACGCCCATTCTGCGCCCAGCCGAGCCCAGCCGGCCACTTCGTTGCCGCCGTCGCTCAGGCAATCGGCTCGTTCGTGCGTTAAATCGTGCCTCGTGAGTTGCTCCCCGAGTGAGACTCATTTATTTTATTATATTTAGGCCTATTGTGTGATTTTTGTTGTGATTGATAGGTTCTCGTGAGCTAGTTCGGGTTCGTTCACGCTTAGGATTTCGTGTCAAATTGTCCCCAGCCAAGGTAAGGATTTCTTATCGGAGTTGTGTGGACCCTGCGATATTATATGTGATTGCTAATTGATTGCTTGTTTGTGTTTATTGACATGTATAGCTAGGTACTCAATTCTGAATTCCCGATTAGCATGTTGTTCCTGATTAATTCCCATGTTAATCCATGCTAGGTTGTTCCCTCCTAGCATGCTCGTATCTGTTCCTTGCTTCGTAGTATCATGCTAGGCTCGTTGTATTCTTATTGAGCACGTATTGAATTTTATGGAATTGTTTGATGTTTGCTAGGGCAGGTTAGAATTGCAGGTAGATAGCATCATCCGGGTCTGATGCATAAAGTCCCTTGCATCCATGGCAGGGACGTCGAGCAAGTCATTCCGTCCCTGGACCCCGTGAGGGATTAGCTAACCCAAGCGGTAGGCCCTGCAATCTTGGGTGAGGGTGGCAGTTGTTAATGCCCCAACCGTCGGGATGATGACTTACCATTGCCTCGTCCCCGGCAGTCGGCACGTCCTCAGCATGTTCGGCCGTAGCCCCTGATTGCCACTTGTTAAGGCAAGGACGGCTTCCTGGTGTAAGCCTACCACGACCGTTCCTTGGCCCCAGGTGCGGTGGTTGAGGCTGACATAGTTTACGTGTCGGTGTCTCACACCCTATGTCGGTGACACCGATCCAAAGAATTAGTTAGGCGTGGTGGATGGACATGGGCAACTTGCCTCTAGACCGGCACCCACAGTGTTCGCAGTAGCACGCGGTGCATGCTTACGCTCATTCTGATGCCGACCGGAGAGCTCCTCGGGATCTTGAGCAGTGTACCTTTCGTCGACGATGAGAGACAGCCGAGGCCGGGACTTGTTTCTCGTATAGGGCGACTTATGTATTGGACTGTGTGGTGATATTATTCCGGACTAAGACCCTGAGTTGGCATCCGAGGCCCAAGTGTGGGCTAAGCTATGTGCTCTATTCTGTGTTATATTCATAGCTTGCATACGCTCATCGAGATGACCATGTATATCGTATTGTACCCCGGTTGGGGATTCTTATTGAGTAATTCGTTACTCACCCTTACTGTGGTTTTTCCACAGGTAACCAAGTTGCGAGACAGGATGGCTGAAGGAGGAGCTGTGATCATGGGGCCCAGTCTTCCAACTCTGATTTTGTGTT
The DNA here is from genome assembly GCA_036507275.1 of Sicyos edulis. Taxonomy (NCBI): domain Eukaryota; kingdom Viridiplantae; phylum Streptophyta; class Magnoliopsida; order Cucurbitales; family Cucurbitaceae; genus Sicyos; species Sicyos edulis. The sequence continues at coordinate 32,691,437 of CM071854.1, read as the reverse complement.
ATGACTCTTTGTGTTTTATTTTCCCCTGAATGCATGTAGCCGGGCACGGAGCCCTAGGATGTTTTATAAATGTTTTGTTGATTCCAGCATTTTGTATCTGAACAGGTTTTGAATTGTTTTTAAGGAATCTCTGATTAGAGTATACTTTGGAAATGTATTTATCTTGGAACAGGTGCTTGGAAACAGGGACAGGTTCCAGGGAAATGGTTTAGTTTTTAAAGGGGTTATTTTGAATGTTTTGTTTTAATTGGAATCCGAAATCATGTTTGTTTAAATGTCCTTTACTTTGAATGCATGCATTGGGGTAAGGGCCCATTTAGTGCCTCATTCGGGTCGGTCCCTTACAGTTGGTATCAGAGCTCAGAGTCATAAATTCTGTAGTTTGACCTTTTGTTGTAGGTCGTTTTTCCCATGATCACTCGCACTCCGACAATCATCAGGTACGCCTAAGTTTTCTTTTTGTTGTAAGAAAAAGGGTTAAGAATTTACAATACATGTCATCTAGTGTATGCCTTGTGTAGTGTTGTGGAGCGGAGACGAGCAGGTTCTGACTCGTTATTGGTTTGGGTTTAGAGCGCCATCATGCCAACTTCCCGCAGTGTGTGATGTATGTTGTGGCTTGTTGTGGTATCCAGGTAGATTCGGATGCCCTAGGACATCGTTCAGAGGAGGTAGAGATTGGACTCCCATAGTCCAAGCGTGGCCCGATTGTTGGTTTTCCCCAGTGAGAGGGTGGAGGTGCTTTGCCTTGGAGTGCCACTCCAAGAGAGGAATTAGCCGTGGTTGTCTTTGAAGTGGATGTTTGTGGAGCGGTCCCCGTGTGGACTAGCACAGGTAGCTCAAGTGTTGATCTTGAGCCTTGATAGATTATTTGGTTGCCCAGAGAGTGGTTGCAAAGTTGGTAGCCTTCGAGGAGATTGATGAGGCATCTTTGTGCTTCTGTGAAGTGTTGTTGTTTGCAGCCAGTGAGCCGGAACCCTGTAGTTAAGGGTGCAGCAAGCAGTGTTCCCTTCGGACTGGATCCGTTGGTGTTTTCCTCAGTTGTGTTGGTAGAATTGAACACTCTTCTTTTGGTAAGCCCTAGAGTAGGGCTAGCTGCTGCATGTTGAGAGAGCCGGCCAGAGTTGTTGAGCATCATGTGGAGATGCAAGAGTTGGCCGTGAGCCTTTGGCTTGATGAGATGCCTTAGGCATGGTTGTTGGAGTTGAGCCCTTGTATGCCGAGCCAGAGTTCGTGTCACTTGAGATTGTGACCTTGTGGCCCCGTTGTAGTAAGATGTGGATTTGGTAGTAGTGACACTTGAGGTGCATTGGTTGGTGTGCTGCTTTGGCACTAAATCTGGTTCAGGCCTAAGTTTGGCATGGGCATAGCAGATGGTTTTATGCCGTTCGGAGTTTAGCACACTCCTTTAGCCTTGGATCCATTTATGGTAGTTGCACCTGTGAAGGTCGTGCAAAAGGGCTAGTTCAGTGGTAATCGAAAGATTTCAAGCGAAAGGATGTTCGAGAGGAGCCAGAGCCTTTTCCCAGTGTTACTGGAGGTTGAGAAAGTCAAGCAGGTTGACGGTTGGTAAGTGTTAATGCGCGTGTATCTCACACTAGTGTCAAGGCCAATAGATCCTTGTGGTTGGTAGTGCGGTCAACTACCTTCGAGTGCCTAAATCCTAGGAGAGTTGAGCATCATAGAAGCAAGTTTAGGTCCAGTTAAGGGACCATGAGTTGGATGCCTATGAGGTGAGTAGGATGCCTTGTGAGAGGAGTTGGATGCCGTATGGGTAAGCACCCTTGGTAGAGGCTTGGTATAAAGTAAGTTTGGTTTGGCATGGTTATGCTTTGGTAGAGCAAGGTTGCCACAGCTTCGAGCATCGTATGGAGATGGAACTTTGGGTGTTCCGTTGATTGATTGTATCTCTGCCAGGAGCTAGTGTTGCTTTTGGGAGAAAAGCATTTGTTAATCTTGGATCTCTAAATGAAGGTTGGGAGTTGTGCACACAAGTGTGTTTTGTGTGGTTCGTTCTGTGGCGAGAGTTTCAGATCCATGTAGGGTTTGCTGTGGGGATCTGGTGCTTAGTTCTTGGAAAAAAAATAAATTGGACTCCAGGTGAATGTTGTAAGGCTTTGGTGAGGTGGTAAGGATACCATGCTCATGGTATCAGGTTGTTGCTTAGGTAAGATTTGTTAAGTGGACCTAAGCATGGTTGGCGGATCTTCTTGTTGATCGTCATGACTGAGAAAGTTGTTCGGATCCTTCCTTGAGTAGGAGGATGACGCATTCGGTAGCGTTTCGGGTCCTCTTGGTTTCCAAGGAGTTGGAGTTGGCCAGCATGGTTGTGTTGCTGGAAAAAAGGAGTTGTTGTTTGTTCAGGCAGTTGGCTGTTAGTTCGTTAGTTGGCAGTGGGTGTCGAGGGTTGTCGAAGAACCCTAGGTTGTGGAGAACCTCTCTAGAGCTCAGTCAGGCCAAGTAGTGAGTTGTTGATTGGCAAGTTTGGAGCCGTGTAGTTCGTAGCCTCGGGGAAATTGCTGGCAATCTTGGTAGCCTAGCAAGTTAGTATTTGTTTGGAGTAGAGTCCGGATTGGTTCCGGTGTAGTGGCAAGTTGATGCTTGGTGTTGACCAAGGCGTGGTTTGGAATTGCTAGAAGTCAGTTTTAGCTCGTGGGGCGAATGGTTCGTGCCCTGTTGGTTGTCTTCCTGTTTCCAGGAAAGTTGAGAGTTGCCCCGTTGGTATTTGGAGGTTCAGTTCGTTGTGAACCCCTGTTGCTACCCCGTAAGATTTTGATCTTCTGGCTTTAGTGGGCAAGACAGTGAGTGTAAGTGGAGCTCTCTGTTCTTGGTGGTTTGCTCGTAGGAGCTCGCTTTTTCTCAGGTTTGGCGAGTTACTACCGTCGGTTTGTTAAGGACTTTTCCGCCATAGCCTCGCCCCTCACTCGTCTGACGAGGAAGGGTGTCGAGTTTGATTGGGGACAGTAAGTGTGATGAGAGCTTTGCCAGGCTCAAGCGCAGTTCGACTTCAAGACGGTAGATTGGCGATCCGGAGGGGACAGTGGTTTCGTGATTTACAAATGATGCTTCCAAGTTCGGGTTGGGTTGTGTGTTGATGCAAAGACGGAAGGTCATTTCTTATGCTTCCGTCAATTTGAAGCCATATGAGCGAGAACTATCCGACTCATGATATGGAGTTGGCGCGCGGTGGTGTTGGCAATCAAGATTTGGAGGCATTACCGGTATGGTGAGCGGATTCAGATATTTACCGATCACCAGAGCCTCAAGTATCTGTTTTCCCAGAAGGAGCTGAATATGAGGCAGAGGAGATGGTTAGAGTTAGTGAAAGATTATGACTGTGAGAGTTTGTACCATCCGGGTAAAGCAAATGTTGTAGCTGATGCTTTGAGTAGGAAGACGTCGCACTCGCATGGCGTTGTTGAGTTCAGCCAGTTGCGGCGGGAGTTCGAGTGGGTGAGGTTGCAGTGTTGTTGGGTGAGGGTTACGCCAGAGTAGCTCAGTTGTTAATTCAACCATCGATTAGGCAACGGATTATTGATAGTCAGCTTAGTGACCCCGCACTTAAGAAATTGGGTGACAGAGTTGGTGCTGATGGAGATTTTGACTTTGTGTATTCACCGACGGCAATACGTGACGAGTCTGAGGCGGTTGTGTGTTCCGGATGTTGTAGGATTGCGAGCGAGTTGCTCTCGAGGCCACGAGTTCTCGTTTGCTTGGCACCCCAGGGTACCAAGATGTATCGAGATCTTAGCGAGACATTCGGTGGATGGGTATGAAAAGAGATGTTGCGGTGTTTGTCGATCGATGTCTCACTTGTCGCCAGAAGAGAAGGCACCAGGCGAGAGACCCCCGGTTTGTTGTTGCGGCCACGAGTATACCTCGGTGGAAATGGGAAGAGATCTCCATGGACTTTATTTACGGTTTGCCGAGGACTCAGAAAGTTCTCTCGATTTGGGTGATAGTCGATCGATTGACTAAGAGCGCACACTTCATTCTCGGTAGAGACACTTATACCGTGGAGCGAGTGGGCGCAGATTGTTTTTGGAACAGATTGTTCGCTATCACGGTGTGCTGTGAGGATTGTGTCGACCGTGATTCGAGGGCTTGTGTGTTGGATTTCGGCGGTTGGGACCCGATATCAGATGTATCGATGGAGTTTGCATATAACAACGATTATCGATCGGCGATTCGGATGGCTCCATTCGAGGCCTTGTATGGTAAGCGTTGCCGTTCTCTCCGTGTTCGGGAAGATGTTGGTGATAGGCGAGTTTTGGGTCCCGAATTGCTGCGATTGACCAATGGTGCCGCAACGAGAAGATTAGAGCTCGTATGTTGTGGCTCGGAGCGAGCGAGAAGAGTTACGCCGATGTCGGCGTCGGGATTTAGAGTTTGAGGTTGGTCGACATGTATTCCTAAAGGTCGCACCGATGCGAGGTGTTTTGAGGTTTGGCAAGCGTGGAAAGCTGAGTCCCCGTTTTGTTGGCCCGTTTGAGATTCTGGAGAGGATCGGCAAGGTTGCTTATCGATTAGCCTTGCCTCCGTCATTGTCAAGATAGATACAGTGTTTTTCATGTTTCGATGTTGAGACGATTCAGGCGGATCCATCGCACATTGTTGACTTTGAGCCGTTGCAGCTGAATGAGGATTTTGAGCTTCGAGGAGAAGCCAGTGGGTATTCTTGCTTTTGAGACAAGGACTGCGTAATCGTGAAATCCGGTTGGTAAAAGTTCAGTGGAGGAGTAAGAGTTCAGAGGAAGCCCCTTGGGAGCGGGAGGATGAGATGAGATTGCAGTATCCCGAGCTGTTCCAATCTTAAGTGACTTTCGAGGACGAAAGTCTTATAAGGGGGTAATATTGTAACGGCCCGAAAAATTTCATCCCAGTCTTCCCGGGAGGCCCAGGGGCATTTTGGTAATTTTTGGTCGGGCCGACAGGGCCGGTTTTGTATTTGTTAATTGTCGGAAAAATTATGAGTCGATTTGAATGGGATCGGGAATTTTGGTGAAGACATTTGGGCTTGGGAAAAAGTAAAAATAAATAGGGAATTAAATAGCACGTCAAGTGAGATTCGAGCCAGGGACGTGTCGCGTGCTAGGCAGGGGGCACTGCCAATCGAGCCACTGAACGCTTTTGTGCTTCTAAACGCGCGATCTTCTATATGAGCCTGTTCGACGCCAGTTTTGGTTTAAAGGCCGAGCTTCTCTTCTTCTTCCCCATTTCTCCTTCGCGATTCTTCCTCCGACCGACAGCGATTTTCCTTGCGATTTCTTCCTCCTCCAGCTCCATTTCGATCGTGCTTCTTCTCCAAATTCGTAGTCGATCTCTTTCCGAGCAGCAGGTAAGCGTTTCCTTCTCCTTCTTCTTCTCCTTCCTGCCCTCCCCTGTTTCCGATTTCGAGTTCTCACTGTGGCGAGAGAGTGAGGGAATTGCGTGGTTTTCGTGCAAACGGTGTGGGGGATTCGACCATCAATGATCGGCCGTCGAATCCTCACCAATCGCTCAAATTCGAGCTCGTTCTTCTCCAATGCCCTGTTCGCCCCTGTTCGTCGAGCTCGCCAGATCGCCCTCGCCAGATCGCACGCGCGGTCGCGTCGTGCCCATCGCTCGCTTGCGTAGTTGAAGCCCAGCCGCCGAGCCACGCCTCACAGCGACCGGTGCTCGCGCGCGCGTCCTCGCCCAGCTCTGCGTCGCGTCGCATTGCCAGCGCCCAGCCGAGCCGCGCCTCGCGCCCCTGCTTCGCCCGGCATCCGTCCGCGCCCCAGCACGCCCATTTCTGCGCCCCAGCGCGCCCAGCCAGCCTCATTGCTGCCCCGTTCGTGCAATCGGCTCGTTCGTGCGTTCGTCGTGCCTCGTGAGTTGCTCCAGAGCTGAGCCTCATTTATTTTATTATATATAGGCCTATTGTGTGATTTTTGTTGTGATTGATAGGTTCTCGGTAGCTAGTTCGGGTTCGTTCGCCGCTTAGGATTTCATGTCAAATTGTCCCCGGCCAAGGTAAGGATTTCTTACCGGAGTTGTGTGGACCCTGCGATATTATATGTGATTGCTAATTGATTGCTTGTTTGTGTTTATTGACATGTATAGCTAGGTACTCAATTCTGAATTCCCGATTAGCATGTTGTTCCTGATTAATTCTCATGTTAATCCATGCTAGGTTGTTCCCTTCTAGCATGCTCGTATCTGTTCCTTGCTTCGTAGTATCATGCTAGGCTCGTTGTATTCTTATTGAGCACGTATTGGATTTTATGGAATTGTTTGATGTTTGCTAGGGCAGGTTAGAATTGCAGGTAGATAGCATCATCCGGGCCTGATGCATAAAGTCCCTTGCATCCATGGCAAGGACGTCGAGCAAGTCATTCCGTCCCTAGACCCCGTGAGGGATTAGCTAACCCAAGTGGTAGGCCCTGCAATCTTGGGTGAGGGTGGCAGTTGTTAATGCCCCAACCGTCGGGATGATAACTTGCCATTGCCTCGTCCCCGGCAGTCGGCACGTCCTCAGCATGTTCGGCCGTAGCCCCTGATTGCCACCTGTTAAGGCAAGGACGGCTTCCTGGTGTAAGCCTACCACGACCGTTCCTTGGCCCCAGTGCGGTGGTTGGTGACATAGTTTACGTGTCGTGTCTCACACTCCTATGTCAGTGACACCGATCCAAAGAATTAGTTAGGCGTGGTGACTGGACATGGGCAGCTTGCCTCTAGACCCGGCACCCCCCATGGTCTGCAGTAGCACGCGGTGCATGCTTACGCTCATTACACACGGCCGAGGAAAGCTCCTCGGGATCTTGAGCGATTGTACCTTTCGTCGGCGATGAAGCAGCCGAGGTCGGGACTTGTTTCTCGTATAGGGCGACTTATGTATTGGGTGTGTGGTGATATTATTCGGACTAAGACCACGAGTTGGCATCAGAAGCCCAAGTGTGGGCTAAGCTATGTGCTCTATTACGTGTTATATTCATAGCTTGCATACGCTCATCGAGATGACCATGTATATCGTATTGTACCCGGTTGGGGATTCTTATTGAGTAATTCGTTACTCACCCTTATCGTGGTTTTTCCACGAGTAACCAAGTTGCGAGACAGGATGGTGAAGGAGGAGCTGTGATCATGGGGCCGAGTCTTCCAACTCTGATTTTGTGTTATGACTCTTTGTGTTTTATTTTCCCCTGAATGCATGTAGCCGGGCACGGAGCCCTAGGATGTTTTGTAAATGTTTTGTGGATTCCAGCATTTTGTATCTGAACAGGTTTTGAATGGTTTTTAAGGAATCTCTGATCAGAGTATACTTTGGAAATGTATTTATCTTGGAGCAGTGCTTGGAAAGCAGGGGCGAGTTCAGGAAATGGTTTAGTTTTTAAAGGGGTTATTTTGAATGTTTTGTTTTAATTGGAATCCGAAATCATGTCTGTTTAAATGTCCTTTACTTTGAATGCATGCATTGGGGTAAGGGCCCATTTAGTGCCCCATTCGGGTCGGTCCCTTACATATAATGAGAAAACTGTTCAAATAGCTAATGCTTACGCAATAGAAAAAATGAAATAGCAGTATTAGCACATTTAGCGTGTATTTAGCAGGGTTATGCGGATAAAATTTTTTTGCAGGAATTTAGGATGTGGAGCTGAGAAGCATGACGCGTGATTGCAAGCGTAGTAACATTTGGAGAAATGCCAAGGTGTCGTAAACGAAATAAGGAAAGAATCAAATGTAAGCAAGATGTTGACTAATTAGACACTAGAGAGAACAATTGCAGAAATTACGAGATTCTTCCCTTAACCACACAAACATAATTGGCGAATTCATACAAGGAAAAAGATCGCGTCGATTGATCTATGCTTATTCTGAAAGACTCGAATGATGATTATAAAAGGAGACCCTTGTAATAGAATAGGGTGTGGACAATTTCGAAACCAAGTTTATATTGTTTTCTCTGTTTTCTTGTCAAACTCATTTCAATTTAGTAATACTATTTCAACATATTTTCCATGCCGTTATATGTATTTCTTATTTTTATGAGGAACTAATTTCGTTTTGGAAAAACTAGGAAAAAATGGTTAGTTCTAGCATGTGTTAAAAAGGAATAGGAGGGATGTAAATAGAGCATGTTAACTAGGAGAAAATCATCAATAGTAAGTGACGACCGACCATCCACACGCACTAATAGGTTGAAAATTGAAAGAGGAAATAACTAAGTCTAGTTTGCATGTTCAGTAGGTTAGTATTAAGTCTTTAATACTTTAAATTGGAGTTTAGGGATGAACGCGTAACTACTGCATACGTAGCGCCAACTTAGCATTACATCAAGTCGTGGCAGGAGTCAGGCTTGATGAGGAAACGGAAGTGGAAGCAGAAGTTTGTGAGGCATAGTATGATAGTTACCCCTTATCGCATGTTTCTTTCAAAATGCATTGCTATTACTTTCCATGAGTATCCTGATTTAGCCTTATTCTCTCACAATCTATTTACAATTGCTTTATTTACCTATTCAACCCAATCCATCACAATATCTATTCTTTTAATTTTTTTCAATTCTAAACATCACCTTAAGATAAATCGTAGTCACTGTGGAGTACGATAATTTACTTATTACTTACTATAGGCCGCATATACTTGCACAAATGTGAATTTAAGCACAAGAGGCAACTAGACCGCTCAGCCTCGCCAGTCATGGAGGGGATAGTAAAAGGAAGAAGATGCATTAGATGAGTTGGAAGAACATGAGCATTAGTAAAGACAAAGGTGGGTTAGGCTTTAAGGATCATAATCTTTTTAACTAGGCTTTACTTGCTAAGCACAGTTGGAGGATTCTTTGAATTCCTAATATTCTGTTAAGTAGAGTTCTTAGGGGGAAGTATTTTATAAATGGTAACTTCATAAACGCCAACATTGATAATAACCCTTCTTTGGCTTTGAGGAGTTTTATTAGGGGAAGAGATCTCTTTAAGATGGGGTATAATGGAAGGTGGGAAATGGGAGGAAAATTTATGTATGAAGTGACCCGTGGCTGAATAGGGAAAAGAATCTTTATGATCAGGGTGTTATAAGTGACTGGGTTAATAAAGTTGTGTATGAGCTCATGAAATATGGCAATCATTAAAATTTTGAGCTTGTTGAGAATGTCTTTTTGCATCGAGGATGCCTTTATTATTTTTAATACCGAGTTGAGCTTGACTAGTTCTGATGAGATCATTTGGAATCTCAATCGAAAGGTATGTTCTCGGTTAAAAGTGTTTATCACAACGTTGTTAATTTGGCTAATAGAGCATTATCCTCCCCGTCGGATTTGAGTCATGGCACCTCAGTTTGGAATAATTTTTGGAAGATAAATATCTCCCCTAAGATTAGATTGGGGGCTTAAATTGTTATGTCTAATGCAATTCCCTCTAGGTGCAATATTTATAGTAAAGGGAGCTGCCCTTTCTGTGAAAAGGGTAGGGAAACTAATATGCATATTCTTAAAGACTGTAAAGTTTCTATTATGGCTTTGAAGTATATTTTTCCTTGGTTTTCTAACTTTGGTTATTTTTTAAGGAAGGTGGACAAAGGAATTGATTTTTTTAGGGTCCCTATCTTAAAATTCCGAAGGAAGATTTGTATAAAGCCATTATTATAATGTAGTTTTTATGGAACTTTGGAAATCTTGAAAGTAATGATAAAACTTCTTTGGAGTTCCATAATCTTTGTGGTATGCTTGACAGGGGCAATTAACTTGCATTCTCTTATGCTGGTAGGTTTCTCCAAAGCATGTTCCCATGAGAAGGCTTGTCGAGATTGAGAAGTGGTTCATTTTGTTATGCTTGTAGATGCCTATTTCTCTCTGTCGAATAGGGAAGGCGAGATCGATTGAATTGTTCGAGACTTGAAAGGACGTCTAAAGCTTGCTGAGTAGAAAGCTGGACTGAAAAACTTATCTATTAAGTTTTTGGAGGGACTGACTATTAGGGAAAGGCTGAGGCACGTTAGTGAGATGAAGATCTCGTGGCTTCCTCCGATTTTTGTGGAGTCTAATGTTAAAGAGGTTATTAATTCAATTACAAGTAGCTCTTCATATTTGACAGGATTCAACAACATCATAGTTAATATTCATGGTTTGATGCGTCTCTAGATATTGAAAAGATTTCTTATTATAATAAGTCTTGTAATAGGGTGGCTAATATTTTAGCCCAACAAAAAATGTCTATCTATTTATTTTAAAATATAGAGATCTGAAACTACAATTAAAGGGTAGAGATTAAAAAGATATTTTCCCCTTTATTTATTTATTTTGAGACACCATTTATCTCTACCTCATTTACCCCTCTTTTTATTCATTTATATTACTTTTTAGTGATAAAGTCTTGCTCGGCCACCACCTTCTTTCCAATAATATTCATTTTTTAATAATTTTAACGGTACAAACAAATAAAATATTGCAAATTTTGAAAAAGCCAAAATAAAATATTTGTTTTTTTGGAGAACCAAACGAAATGCATGAAAAGAAAATAAATTAAAAATAAAATAAATAATTGTTAAATTTATAAATTCTAGTCTTTTTTTGAGATTATTATACATTCTAGTCTTGATTTTCAAAGTTATCGTTTTATAGACTGATTTTCAAAGTGATGCAAGTCCGACTAAGATGTTAGAGTTCAAATAGTCCAAGCTCACACGTTCTTAATTAGTTTTTTAAAATTATATTTTATAATTTAATAATTTTAAGTGTTTAATAACTCTACGAAATTACAATGTGTAGTCGATAAATCTTTTAACTTTCTTTATCGATTCTAATAAACAATTGATTTATAAGATTTTTATTTATATTTTTTGAAGTTTAAAACTTGTTAAGACTTGAATCTAATAGTTTGATGATACATCATTATAGACATATTTTAAACTTATTTGGTTCACAAAATAAATAGACCTAAATGAAGAGCCACAATAATTTTCATAGAAGGGTCATTCAAAATTCCTTAAAAAGCTTTAAAGGTGCCCAAAAGATAAGGAATAAAGGTTGGAGTTTTCTTTCTACTCCTTTGTACCTTAGAAAATGAGAGCACAATTTTACCATTCCAAAAGGTTGGAATTTTGTAAAGCCCCTCTCTATCAAAGAAGATATAAAGGTTTTTTCTTTTTGATTTTTTCAAGGAAGTGCATACACACAAAAATTGAAGTGGGGAATCCTAGTAAAAGAAAGTTCCTTGAGGATTCATGGCTTATATATTCTTATATAAGCATGTTTCAAAATTCATGTTCCAAAATCAGTTAGGTAAATGAAATCTTTGGAAGTTGAACTAATTATGTCCAAATTTGATCCATATTAGAACTCTAAAATAAAATGCATTGCATTATATATAAACTATTTGAAGAAAGGCCACAAAGAAAAGGATTGTTTTTTTGGAATATTTGAGCAAGAAATTATTCATTGATGCAACCAAAAAGTAATCAATATATTTATCTTCTAATATTGTTCTTCTTGTACTCATTCTAAAATATTCCTAACTTTTTTTATTATTAAGTCATGTACGATATTACTTCGAACTCTTTTTTTTTACTAAAATATAATACATTTTAAAATAGTTTTTTTTTCTTTTTTGAATTCCACAACCATCTTAAAGTTGAAAAGATTTTAACCCATCTCTTAGTTAATGGATTACATAAAAGAAAAAAAAAACTCTTTTACTTTTAGGTGACAAAATGGCCACCAAATATGTATTGTAGTAAAAAATAACCCAAATGAATGACTATTTAATAAAAAAAAGTGGACAAACATTTGTTCCAAATAACAATGGCTAAGGCTATAATTTTTAATTGACATTGATGGATTAAGTGGGAGAGCATCTGTTTCTTTTAATCTAGCCAAACATAAAGTTAAAGAAATTTGATAGCAAAATTGAAAAGATAATATTGAATATAATAATATAGAGGTAGTGAAGGAGGAGTGGTTAAAATTGGAAAATTGAAAATGAATAATTAGTTAGTAGGTATAGGGTAAGACACATTGGAACATGATTGGGCATATTAATTATGCAATAGGGACAAGACTGTCACATGAACAATATTATATTTTCTCATCATTACTCTCAGAAAATGTTAAAAACTTAACCAAATTCTTCTTCTTATCATTATTTTAAAAAAATAAAAATATAATATAAATGTTTGTTGTTGTGTATTGATCATCCACATCTAAAGCATCTTCTTCTTTTTTCTCATAAATTATTGAAAAAAAAATTACCACTAATCTGCACAGCAATTATAAGCTTCTCAATATTAAATTAATTTTTGGTAAATTAGAATAAGAAAGGCTGCAAACCACTGAGCTTCTTCTTCCATTGAACCCTCCAAATTCTTTTGGTTTTTTACTATGTTTCTAAACTGGTTTTAATGATTTTTTAATGTATGTTATTTTAAATTTTATAAAAGAAAATGAAAAGAAAAAAGTAACTTTTTCTAAACCTGAACTCCACTAGTTATTCACTCTTTTTTTATACTCTTCCCTTTATAATATTTTTGAAAAGTTAAGAACTTAAGATAATAAAGCTTTTTTATTCATTGGGCCTAGTCAGAATCTCACCACTGCCAACTTGGGATGCATTTTTTTAAGGGAAGAATACTTTTGTAATCATTTAATTTTAAGTTTACTATTAATTAGATTCATATATTCTAAATTTGAACACTTTAAATTGTGATATTGCAATACCATTTATTTTTGGATAATATTAATTAAAATGACGATTAAATTAAATTTAAAATATAAAATATCAATGAAATAATTATTTTAGTTTTGATGTGAATTTATTTTTTAAAGAAAAAATAACGAAAAAGTTAAGCTAAAAAACAAATAATAACTAAGTGTTGATATTACTCAAATGTCAGGGTAAAAAATCTCAAACTTTAAAATTTAGGAACCAAATTAAAATCATATTTCAAATTTAGGGAAGAAAAATGTAACTTTTTTTAAAGAAAAAATTGTATTTCTCTAATATTTTATGTATACAAGTTTTATTATGATAGCTGCATTAGCGTTACGAGGTTTGGAATAACCTGTGCCTAAATTTAAATGAGTGGTGAAGCTCTTATTCTCTTCCAAATTATATTAAAGAACATTTAAAAAAAAATTGATAAATGTTAATTTTGATCTAGTGGTAAAAAATATCATGAAAAATAAAATAAAAAGGTTAGAAGAATCAGATTCATACCATGACAATCATTTAGCTAAAATTTAATATATTACGAGTTGCTTAGAAAATAAGAAAATTAAAAGTAATAGAATATTGTTATATGGCTAAGACCAAGAGAATAACCTATCTCAATTATTAAATGAGTGTCAACAAGAAAGTTGTTTAACGACATTAGTGTACGTTCAATGAATTAGAGGTTTTGATTTCAAATCTGTTCAACCTGTAATCTCAAAAAAAAAAAAAAAAATTGTTACATGTAATCTATTGAAGAGTATATAAATTGGCATAAATACTTTTTCAATAAAAGGAAATCATCAATAAAGGTAGTAATATCATTATTTATCCAATGTCATTGTAGATTGAACTTGTCTTAGTATGGAGGTAAGGAGATTTAAAAACAAATTATTAGAAGTTGAAAAAATATTTGAAACCTATTTCTTAAATTATATATTCATGGCTATGTTGAGCATAACCCAATTCATAATGATACATTTTTTTCTTTAAAGTAGGATAAGAAATTAGAACCAAGATTTCATAGTTTCTATGATACATTTATGAAATTAGTTGAGCTATATTCATTTGATATTCTATTAACATATTAAATATGTGTTCATACATACCAACCTTAACAATTTCATATTTTATCTAAAAAAAACAACAATTTCCTTTCAAAAGAATAAAAACATTCTAAGTCCTTTCAACAAAGTTAATCAAATTTGTTCTATTTTTTTTTAATAATTACGTTGGTTTATTTCTGAGAAGGTTTTAACTTTCAACATGAAGAAAGATGAGTTATTATTATTATTTTTTTCAAATTCATATTTATTTTATTATAACGGAAACTTCTATGTAATTTGGGTGAAAACTACAGTACTAAACACTTTTTCAAAAAATAAAAACTACAGTACTAAACACTTTTTCAAAAAATAAAAACTACAGTACTAAACAAAAGATATGGCAGAAATCATGGTGAAGAAAACCAAACCAAATACAAAAAAAATTCTAATCATTCAAATTAGACTTTTTTTTTCTTTATTTACTTTTAAAATTAAAATAATTATTAGTTTTTGAAGGACAGACAGTGCATTTAGACAGCTGGTTACAACATTAAGAATCAAATCTATTTGATTACTTGATAAAATAGCATTGATTTGACATAACCCCAACCCAATATTAAAAGGGGCAAAAGATTATTGCTAAAGTTGCTGTTCTTAATTAATAAAAAATATACACATATTTTTAAAGGACAAAATGTCCAACACCATGGGTAAATGAAAGGTAATAAATAAATTATAAAAAGGAAAAATAGAGAATAATTATACAAAAATAATCCCTAAATTAGTCTTTTTGGCTTTTTATCTTACAATGTGGGTGCTATACAACTTTGCACCAAAGGAACAGACTTGCTTCTAGAGATTTTACAGTGGAAAGTTGTAAGAAAAGTAGAAACTTTCTCTCCCATCCCACAAAATTTAAAATTAAAAAAAATTAGACAAGAATATTAAAATATTTAGATCTAAGAAAAGGAATGAAATGGGATTTTCTTTTTTTAATCAATGCTTGAAAAATAATCTCTTGTATTTACAACAGCAGCCTTTGAGTATGGTGTTGAAAAAGAGATCACAGTTCAATTTTCATTTGGTCTGAGCCTGCAATACATCATCACAAAATTCAGCTTTTCAATTTCAAAATTGAATATATAATATCTTGACATAATTACTACTACTATTATTATTCAAATGATTACCTAAGTTGAAGTTTTGAGATTGCAATGATATTTCTTGGATCTGATTTTGGACAAATCCCATCTGAACAATGCTTTGTAGCTCATCTTCCCCAAAACTTGGATACTGTGTGCCATACATATAAATGACAAAATATACGTTTAATCAAGTTTTATTCATAAGTATGAAAATAGTATCAGGACATAGGCCTAAAAGTAATTTCAAAATTATCAAAATCACTTTTATCTGTATTTTTTTAGTTTACTCAATGAAATAGAAGTAATTTCGATCATTCTAAGATTATTGTAACGTTCTAGTCAATAACCTAAAGGTTATACCACGTTGATTGCATGTCAATAAATAAAGGGTGAGTTTCCCATATTTTAGGGGAAACTCTGTCGAAATTTTTACTAAGGTACCTTCCTAGTATAACTCAATGGTTATTGACCGGATCGTTACAATTACTCTCGAACATGTTCTTTCGTGTCAAATCGCTTACCCGAGAGTGATTGTGAGGGAATGAATTGAGAGGAGGGAGTTGAATTGGAAGATTTTGGCATAGAACAGAGTCAAGAGGGTCCACAGAGCAATGAGAGGTGGTTGGGAGAGAGGGATTTTGGTGCTGTCCATAAAACCTTGAAGCTGAGGAATCTATTGGGGAAATTTGAGGATGTGGCAAACTGGTAGTTGATTGGTACATCTGTCCCAATCCCAAAAAGAAAATTTTGTTAAGGAGAAAAAAATAATGATGATAAAAGAGAAAAGAAAGAGAAAGTGGGGGAAAAACACCCATTTTCTATCTTTTTGCCTTTTTCTTTTTTGGCTTATAGCAAAATGAAAGAAAAAATTACTTGTTTTGAGATGAGAGAATCCGTGCTGAAATCCACCCTGGTTGTATTCACTGATGACAACTTCATGGACAGAAACTGAAACCCAATTCAACAATTCAATTAAACTCCATTTCTAAACTTTAAAAAGTTTCAATTACTTTTTTTAAATATGTTATTTCTCAACATGCTTATCTTTTCACTTACACATATATAGTTCAATTCAGACTACATTTTGTTATTCTTTAATTTTATTTTTTGAGTTAAAGAACAACAAAATATGATATCACATATATAAATATGAAAAGATAAATCATTATGTGATCTCAACTTTTTTCAGAGATAAAATATATGAGAAGGCTTCGTAACATATAAAAAATAGATGAGCTACTTCAACTATTACGAACTAACTCCAAACTAATATAAATTACTAATATAGGCCATGTTTAGGCAATTGGGTTTGAGTTATAACTCAATTGTACTAAATTAAAAGGGATTTTAAGTACCTCAACTTGGTGTTGTAATGACTGCACATAGTTGATAATCTCATCAAGCATCAGAGCTTTTCCAGTAACCTAAAATTAACCAAAAACAACATTTCTTAATGAAAATGAAAAGAGATTGGGCTCTATTTTGGCCTAAGTTTCTTAGTTCATAACAGCTTTTAAAACAAATTCTGACCAACCTTGTTGCAACCTGGTACAAGGTCTTGAAGTAGCTTCATTCTTTCACTGATTTTCTCTCTTCTAACCTGAAATTACCATCATCATCATCATCATCAGAATCAGAGAATCAAGATGGGAATCCTCAAATTCTGTTCCAATTTGTTGACTCACTCTTTCAGCAAGACTATGGCTATCAGTAGCTTGCCCTCTTCTTGCTCTAACATGAATGTAATCTTTTGGAGGTTCAGGAGCCTTCGAATTCGCCGCCTTCGATTGCTTCTCTTCCGCTAAATCTCCATCGGTTTTCTTCGAATCCTCCTCTGTTTTCACGTTCCCGTTTTCGATTTCCTTCGTGTCCACTTCCTTGATTTTCTTCGGACTTCCCTTTTCACAAGCTTCAACCACCTGTAATAGCGGAACTAGTTAGACAGTGTGAACGTCCATCTCAATACCAATTAGTCAAATACTCTTTCGACTCTCCTACTCGAATCATCGTGTGATCCTAATGTACCCCTCTTCCTGAATTGGATCTCAATTTCACCGAATACCCATATGGGCTTAATCCCCTTTTAGGGGTCCTAAAACTAAATGAAACATAATTTTCAGCCAATGATTCATAATTTCAGAAACAGAATAAACAGAAATGCAAATCGAAATTTATACCAACTCTTTGAATTTGGGCTTGGAAACTGCCTTCCTCTTCCGTGGATTCGAAATCGAGAGCGACGATCCATCATCTTCTTGCGACGAGGAGTTGTTCGTTTCAGATCCAAGAGCTTTAAGCGAGGGGCTGCTCGAAACTCGGTTCAATTTCTCATTCGCAATCGGCAAACGAGATCTGCAATCGCCGATTCCGTTCGTCCATTGACGCCCATTGAAGCTCCTGCTTCCCAAACACGAAAACCTAGCCGCCCGTTCTGCGAATCCAGGATCGGGCGAAAACTCCGCCACATTGGTTCGCCGCTCGGATTTCCCCATGAATTGGTTGTTTGCGGTGGAAGAAACCATGAGAGCCGAATCGAATGGGAAGCTCGGAGTGAGGTGTGGAGCTTGGGGTTGGGCATCCATGGCGGATGAGAAGGGGTGGTGCCAAGTAGCCATGGAAGGGTAATTGGAGCTCATTCCGGCGGGATTGAAGAATGATTGGTTCTCCATTGACAGGGAATTTTGAAAGAATTGTTGGGTTTGGGCAATGGGGGAAATGGGATTGGATGAGTTTGAGTTGGAGGAACCTATAAAAGTGAATCAAAAGCAAACTTATAAATAGGGGCAAACAGAAAGTAAGAAGATGGATTGGGAGTGAGATGAACATTAATAGGGAGTTGTTTTGTTTGACCTTTTTTTTTAATCCAATGAATTAAATATGATCACATTTCAATTTTATAACACAAAGTTATTTTGAAATTTTTTATTATAATGAGTTCCAATGCTACCATATATAATTTTCAATCAATATCACAAACATTATCCATGAGTCTCTGAGCTAGACTTTAATAAATATCATAGTTACTGAATGAGTAGTTTCAGTGTTTGGTTGTAAACCGTCACAGATTCGAGCACGAGAATCGGTATTTGTCCCCCTCCTCCAATAGGTACTCAAAAAAAGATGTCATGATTAGTCTTCAATCACTACTTCAACCAAGAGACGATAAAGAGCAAAATTAAAATATACAAAAAACACCTAAAATTCTTTTAAAAAGTGGTATAACTTTAAAATAAAAAACAAAAATGTTATCACCTATAGAAAATTTCATTATTTTAAACTCGATTGGAGGGTAGATCATCATGGTGTGTTTGTTTTTGGTAGAAAAGAGTGGGGTGTTTAGTATAGAGTGAAAAGAAGTGGTTAATAGTAGTGTGTAGTGGTTAACTACTCGTTTGGGGATTGAGGTTAATAGTCGTGAATAATGAACTACTTGTTTGAGGATTGTAGTTAATAGTGGTTGATATAAATTTTTTTTTTTTTTGAAAATGTGGTTGGAGTAAATAACAACAATTACATGTCTATAATTAAAAGTTTATGAATTTTAATCCACCTCAATTGTTATTGTTGTTTTTTTTTTTGAGTACCACTCAATTGTATTAACTGAACTTAAAAGACATTTTTATAGTTGATCATATTTGTTTTTAAAAAAAATCAATTTTATATTTTGTTACTAAACATATGAGCAACATGAATGAAGCAAACAATAATAAATTTTAAAAATTTAGGCTAAATTTACAATTGAATAGACTGTTAAAATGTGAATTATTAAAGACATAGTAAAAATATATTTACGTGGAACTTGTAAAAATACATTATTCTAGAAAATAAAGAAATAGAAAGTACTAGGATATTATGGTCTTCTTGTTTAAAAAAAAACAATCAATTTACGGTATAATTAATACTCATTATACAGTATTGTTTATACATAATACTATATTAATACACAATATTGTGCTAATAACATATAATATTGTATTATTATAATATCTCAAATTATATTGTACAATGAATATTAATCATACCACATTTTTTATTATGGATGCAAATATTTTCAAATTTGCTTAGATATTTTGTGAAATTGGACTATGTAGCACAATTTCCGTTTATTCTACGTACTCTTAATTTTATTTTGATTCTTTTACCTTTAAATATCAAATTTAATTATTATAACGATAATAAAGCTAAAATTTAGTATTTGTTGTTAATTTATTACTATATTTCATTTGTAAATTTTTTCTTATTATTTTTTCAAAATTTTAGAAATATGGTTACATCAAATATTTTATTAAAAAAATGAGGTTTTTTTATGAATTAAAATTATCATTCATTGACAATTTTTTAATGAAATAATTCATTTTAAGATTGAATTTTCGAAAGTAGAATTGAATTAAATTACAACCAATTTATTAAGCCAACAAGTTAGTGACTTTTTCGATAGAGTTAAAATTATTTTTAGAAAGAAATATTTAAATATTGATGTTAGCCGAGATTAAAAGATAAATTTGATGAAATTTAAAGTGAGATTTAATAAAATTATTTTTTTTATAAAAAAAATAGAGATTTAATAGAGGGTTGAAGAGTGGTTAAAAAGGGGTTAAATAGTGGTTGTTTACTACAAAATACAAATGAGGGGTTGTTGAGGAATGAGTTTAACCACTCCTCATGTCCAAATAGCCTACATGAGTTATGTAAAAAAATTCTTTTAAGATAATTTGGATTTAGATTAAAAAAAAACAATTAGAAATAGTTGACAAAGTATTTTTGTTTAAACTTATAATTAATATTAAAAACAATAAAAGTGAATTAACATTTCTTTTTTTTTACCAGTGGATATTATTTTTATTTGACATATCTTGTATATCATTATAATTATGTAATTGGCCCTGATTTTGAGGACCTAAGAGGTTATAAGTTCAATCACTAGTGGTCACATACTATAAATTAATTTTAGATAAAATTTTTTGGAACTTAAATAAGATTCTTCTTAACCTTCTTCTTTTTTATTGTTAATATCTAGTATATAACTAAATTAATTAATTAATTTAATAAATTAAATTAAATTTCTCTTAATTAATATATCCAACATATTAATCAATTAGTTTTAACCATTTGAATTAATTCTCTATATGTATCATTATAACACATTGGAAGATAAAGGCTCGTTTGATAACATTTCTATTTCCTATTTTTTGTTTATTATTTGTTGTTTCTTATTTCTAATTTTTGCCAATAGGAAACAAGAATATGTTTGATAACTTTGTCTATTTCTTAAAAAATATAAGAAACGGAAACAAACTTGTTTGATAACTATTTCTTATTTCTTATTTTTTGCTTTTATATATATATATATATTTAGACTTCTACCATCGAAAGTTTACATTTTCTAGTATAACTAAATCTTTTATAATTAAAAAAAATAAATGAATCTTAATATAGAACTAACGAAATTTAATATGTTATCTCTCACATAAATCATTAGTCACAAATGACATGCTTAAAAAATGTTGTGTTTGTAAAATATTAATGTAGTGTCAATTGTATATTTTAGTGAACAAATTTTTCATAATACCAAATTTTTTACGGGTTCCAAGTGTATTATAAACATAAATAATAAATAAATACACATATACAAAATTTTCAAATTAACCCATAAATTATAATTAAAAATTTTCATTTAAAATTTAAACAATAAAAGATTACAAAATTTAAAACTAAAAAATAAAATAGCAATAAACATACAAATTAAAAAGAATTAAAAATTGCAAAATAATACAAAATTAGGATTTGAACCATGGACATCGAATCAAATTCTAGAAAAAAGGTTGACAACCACCATCACACCACTAACAAATATTATAATTTTTTTAGAACGCGTAAATATAAAACAAAGAAAGTACTAGGTTTCAGAAAAACTTTTTTAATGGAACAGCAAAAACATGTTTTGAGAGTGGAACAGTATCAAACAAGACTGTTTCTCAATAAAAAAGAAACAAGAAACGAGAACGTTATCAAACGAGCCCTAAACGACTCGAGATTCAATTCATATTATTTAGAGAACATATGTATTCCACTAAAGGTTTAAGCCGATCTCTTTCGCACTATAGAACAAGTTATGTCCATGGACATAATTGGTCATCTGTTGTAGGATCCTTCACGAGTTGCTCATACTCACAGCTTGGTCAAAGGTCCGTTTTACCCCTATAATTAAATCTTTCTCCTTAAGTGTCATCGGCTCCTCTAGTGAACAAATTGTTCATTGTCCAACCATGAACTAATATCCTCCCGGACCAATGGTAGGTGGGTACCCTTTGTTCAAGTCTCCAAATCAGTCTTTGAGGGGGTGTTTGGCTGCAGGTGAGATGAGATGAGATGAGATGTTGAGAGTAGAAAAACCTTGTTTAAGGTGCAGGCATATGAGATGACAGAAAAATCTTGTTTGAGGTGGAGGGAAATGAGATGAGATGAGATGACAGAAATACCTTGTAACACTCCATTAGAGTATATTTAATATGCATGTGGTTGTTCAATCGATTTTGAGGATTTTAATATGCATGCACCCGCAACACCCCATTAGAGTATACTTAGGAAGTCGGGTTGTTACAGATATCAATTTCTGAGCTCAAAAGTTCATTTGATTGACCTCAATGACATTTTGATAATAATTATTACATTGAACTAAAAGAAAAAAAGTGTCCCTTAAATTTTGAAATTTATTGTTGAAAATAAATTTCAATCCCAATGTTGACTTATATAAGTCTTATAACTCATAGTTGTTTTTAATATATATAAACAAAAATTTCAAAATTATTTAAATTAATTTACCCCCTTCTTAAAAAGAAAATATTATAGATCTCCTTCTACTTTTATTTTAAGTCTAGCTTAGTACAAGAGTAAAAAATCTGAACCTCATTTTTATAACAAACAAAATAAATTCAACAATTTTAAATGTATTGAAATAAGTTCATATTTTTTAAATTATTGTAAATTAGGAATAAAAATTCAATGGGTATAAATTATTTAAATTTAATTGTTTTAATAATAAATTGATATATAGTGGTAATATTAAAAAATACAGTATTTTATAATAATAATTTTTTAATTATAAATTTATAAATACGATTATTTCTAAACCATTGAAATTTTATAAACTTTTTTGTTACTAAAAATGATTAAACAAAAGAATAGAAAATATTTAATTTTTACAAATAAAAAATATTAAAATTTATTATTAAATATCAAGAGATAATATATATCTATTTATTTTAATTTTCAAAATTCAAATTTTTTAAAATAAATATTTGATATAATAATAGTATAATTATTATAATCATATACCGGTATATTAATAAATTTAAATAATAAAAAATAGTAATATAACCACAAATATATCAAATATAAAAAATAAAAAATAAAAAAAAGTAAAAATATACAAATAAAAAGATGAAAAAAAGAAAGGAAAAAAGAGAAGGTGAGATGAGATGAGAGGAGGGGAGATGATAAATACTTTGGGCCAAACAAGGTGTTGATGCCCAACACCTCATTTCATATCCTCTCATCTCAATACAAACACATCCTAAGAGAACAACTACTCTACTTCCATAATAATAGGGAATGAGCCAATTTCATCTTTTGGCATTGCATTCACAGCTACTCACTACAATAATTTTCAATGTGGGAGGCATATTGAACAGCGTTTTTTGGTTGCTCTCAACCATGCACATCAAAAGATACTTTTACAGGCAGGAGTTCACAACTCGCTCATGATTGAGATCATACTAACATACAATAATCCTGGTGAAATATTTATCGACGTGTATAACAGAATTACTTAGACAGATAACATATTTCATGTTCTATTCTTATACCAAACTCTTCTACAAAGGCACCCTACTAACATGTATCCACACAATAACCAGGATCAAGTTGTTACAACTATTACAAAACAGGTCCTACAAAAAATTATCTGTAGTCGCTAAAACTCTGCTTCAAATTAATCATCAATACAAAAATTATAGATTAGGTTCTATGAATTTTTTTGTTGAAATTAGGTTCTATGTTTTTGTTATCTTTGCTTAATTAATTTAGTAATTGTGTTTGTTGAAATTTTGTTTTTTCTTTTTTTTTAGTATAAATTGAGGAAGGAGACCAACAAACCATACGTAAAGCGCACAACTGCTCTCAAATAATATGAGAGCCAAATACCGATTTCTAAGTTCAAATTTTTGATCGTGGAGTTGAAATTTTGTTCCATCGTTAAATGAGTTTTTGAGATTTTGATTTAAATTTTTCTACAGGTTTATTGCTTGGTGCAGCGGAAGATTAGAGAGAGGGCTGAATATATATATGTATATGTATGTATATATATATGTTGAGATTATAAATAAATTAGGGAATTCAAACTCATAATTTCTTGATCAAGTATATATTAATGTCATGGAAGTGCTGCTCTTATATGCATATGTATGTATATATATGTACTACTTTTGTCAGTGGGTTGAGTTTATACTTGGATGAGATAAAAGGCTATTTTACCAAAAGAAAAGAGAAAATAATAATAATATCTATGAACTCATTTAAAAAATAAATACATGTGGATTTTTTTTTATAGCAAAATACATGTGGAAGTGAACACAGTTTATTATTAAAAAAAAAACTTTCGAAAAAAATATTTTCAAACTAAAATTAATTTTTAAAGCTATTTTAAAATAAACGTTTAATTTAGAATATTATTAAAAAAAAAGTTTTAAATGAATAATTGAAAATCTTCCAAATATTTAGTAAAAAAATTATTATAATTATTATAATCAACAAAGTGCGACAGTTGGTTATTTTGTTTGATGTTATCCATTTCAACTTCATGGTCACAAGCTTGATCTAAAAAATCTTTTATATAGAGTTTGTTGGTCCCCACATTTCCTTATAATTTATACTAAAAAACAAAAACTATTATCAAAAATAATTTTTAAAAGGTATTTAAATCGAGCGTGAGTTTAAAAAAATGTTGTCTTGGTTTTATTTTTTTTGAAAGAAATGTTGTCTTAGTTTTTGCTTTTATTGGCTTTACCTATAACCTTTTTGTGCACTATACGAATGTCATCGATGTGTGAATTAGTGTTTGGAAAACAATCATATATATCTTCCTACGTCAATATTTTTCCTAAATCACAAATTTGGTTTGAATGTGTAATTCAATTTTCTTAGAATGCGTACAAAGAGAGTGCATTACTATCGGGGTGTTTGTTTGTCAAATTTAAGGAAGATTTAGATTGAGCATTTTCTAACTCCTTCTAAAAAAACTATATCCAAATGAGTAGTTTTGTAATTATTCAAAATAACTTTGTTAGTTTTGGTGTTATGGGTATTTTGGTAATTTTACCCTTAAGGGCATTGTTGCAACTATTAATTACTTTAAATAATTAGAAAATTAAATGGAACTTGTGGATATAAGAGATGCATTTAGTTTAAGTAATAAAAAACACGAAGTGAACAACCCCTTAAATTAATTTAAAATTTAAAATAAATGATTTGGCTTCGGTTTTAAGAAAAGAAAATAAAAGACCCATTAAAGTGGGGTTTTAAATAAAAAGGAAGGAGTTTATTTTTAAAACAAATAAAAAAAGGCAAGCTCTCAAGTTCTTCTTCATCTTCATCTCTAGCCTCCTCCAACCCAACAACCATTGTCGTGGCCCCTGTTCTCTGTCGCCACCGTCTTTGACTTCCGCCACCACAGACCTGCCATCACCCGCACCTCAGCCACGAACTACAGTAGACGTCGACGACCCCTCCCCCTCGCGAGCGTACACGCCAGCTTCGCGGCCCACCTGGCCGAGTCGCCACGCCCAGCCGTCGGTTCCCTTCGCTCGTGTCACACCTCCCTAGCCAGTCACGCTTTTGCAACCAGTCAAGCCAAGATTCCATAGCGACCAGCAGCACGTGGGGTGGCCAGTAGCGCACGTTTTGGCGCTGCTTAGTTCTTGTTCGACAACCGCCATGCGCAGCGACGCTTTGATTCATGTGTTCTGGTCGTTCGATTTTTTTGTTTCTTAATCTTGGGGGTGAGAATCTTTAATTCTAGCGCTATTTTAATAATGTTAATCGTTGTGAGTTTGACTGTGGATTTTTTATGGATGCCATTAATCTTCGAGTAGGGTGTTTCATTATTCACAACCAGTTTCGTACCTTGCCGATTTTGGACAGCCGTGTTCGTGGTTTTAGGTAAGTTTTGGATTTTGATTTCATAGTAAATCTATGGGTGTTTTGGGTGATGTTGCTAATCACAGATTTATTGATAGGTTCTTGAGTTCGAGTTCTCGCTTGCTGAGTATTGTTGGATTATTCTGTGTCTTCTTCCAGGTAAGGACCATCTTTGCTCGGGTTGTGTGGACCTTGCACAAAGAAAAACTTATAATGTTGTCGATATGAAAAAGTGTTGAGTGTTGTTGTAGGTTATTTTAAATGCTTGGTTGTTTTGTATATCGTGCTTCGGGATTATGGGGTCCCTAGGTACCACTTTGTATGTTGTTTTAATTGTTGAATATTAATTGTATGCTTAGTATCTCAGGATTATGAGGTCACGGGGTGCATCTTATATGTGATTTTATTATTGTATTTTTTTTAAGCATGCTAGGATTTTGGGGTCTTAGCATGTTGTTCTCTGCGTTATGTTTCTTAGTGTTATTGTGATAAGTATGTTTCATATGATGATGTATGTGCAAGAATATAGCTGGTATCGACCATGTTTGAGTAGTATCCTGTTATAGCCCAAGTTTGGCAAGCAAATAAAGTTAAATGGCAGTTTTGGTTAATAGATTAAAAGGGAAAGGCAAAATAGTATTTTAACCCCTTGTATTTAAGTGAAAATGATGAGTTATTCAAATCCCTAGGTCTGAAGGGGTACTTTTCATCTTCATCCTTGAGCCCCCTTCCTTGTTGTTCTCCTTCCAGCTGCCTCGCCGGAGTCGGGTCGCCATCTTCATCCGAGTTCGAGCTGTTGCATCGCCGACGTGGGTTTGTTATGCGTGGGTTCGTTTCGAGAAAGTCGACATGGGTTCGAGATCTTGGTTCATGTGTGGGTGCTGAGCTAATGAAGCTTGGCTTGTTGTGGGTTGCGTCGAGGAGCAGCTCCCATTCCAATAGGTTCGCGAGTCTTCGAGCAGCCGTCAATGTGGAATCTTCGTGCAGCTCAGCCGTGGGTCAGCGCATTGCATAAATCAACGCGTCGGTAGCGTGCGTGAGGAGCGGTATCGTCGTGAGTCGTGGTCACAACACCGTCGCCCGATTCTAGTTGTGCAACGCCGTGGGGTCGAAGAGCAAAGCGTCGGTGTAGGCGTTCTTTGCGAGCAAATGGCGTGGGGTCGTCGTCGTGGTCGCCGGAGTGTAGGTGAGCCACTTCTTTCTTTTCCCATTTTTTTTCTTTGGTTTCAAATGGGTTTTGTCTCAAGGTTGAAGAAGAAGGTTGTTTGGGTTGTGCTAAAATCATCTTAAAATGAGATTCAAGTCATTCTAAGTTGGGATAAGATGATTCAAATGAGGGATATGGACTGTTCGGTTTTAGTGTTGGGATATTTAAATGAAGGATTAAGCATGTTTGTTTGTTGGATTATAGTCATTCGAATGGTGAATTAATGATGTTTGGTTACATGTTCTAAGTTATTTAAGTTATGGATAAGTATATTTGGCTACTAGTTTATGTTATTCAAGTTATGGTTAGGTGGTGTTTATTTGTTGGTTTATGGTTATTTAAATAAGGAATAAAGTTGTTTGTTTGCAAGTTTAAAGTCATTAAAATCATGGATACTTGGTGTATTCATTGGGTTATGGATATTTAATATTGATTAAGCTTGTTTGGGTAGTGGTTCCATTTCATTTAAAATGTGGTTATGAGTGTATGGTTTGGAGTTTAAATGGGTTGGTTGAGGTTTTATGACACTTTGACTAGATTTTGACCTATTGACTTCTTATTTACCAGATTTGATCTGAACCGTTTTCTGTTCTTCGAGCCGATTTTGTGAGGCACGTGTAGCTCCCTAGTGTCTCCAGGACACGTTTTTTGAGGTTCTTCCCGGTTTGATAAATTCGATACTTTGGATCCATTTTTTATGGTCTAAGGTGCTAGTTTTGGCCAGTTTGTTCGTTTCAGGGCTCGGAGTTGTGAAGCTTCTAGTGGGTTCATGGAGAGCTGTTAGTGAATTGGCCAAGGTAAGGGCCCTTTACCCCCTTCTCGAGGACCTGTGGTTAATACATGTGTCGGTTTACTTGCATGAGTTGATTTGTCTGATTGTAGCATGACCATGTGCATTGTATGTTGCATTTAATTGCTTCGAGAGCATATACATTTCATGCTTGTCTCATGTATGGCTAGTGATGCATGAATCATGTATGTCTGCCTGATATGGTCGAGTTGCATGTGGTTGCATGATTTTCCTGATATGGACTTGCATGATGTTTGATGCACGGCTTGATGCCTCGTTAGGACCCAAACGAGTCATGAAGACCGGATAGAGGAGACTAGTAGGTGGGTGTGGACGATGATATTCGGACGGACACCCTAGCTTGAGGTGATATTCTCTCGCTCCGCAGAACTTCCGTGGATGGTCGGCCGGCCTGGCTCACGGCCCTGGATGGTTTCTACTAGTAGCCTAGGCTCTCTCCAAGTAGGTGGTATGAGTCTGATATGGTTCCTTGGAGATTGGTGTGGCACCACCTCTCACCATGAGTACGGGGCCTGGGCCAACATGTTGCTCGACTCACAAGTTCCCTCTATGGTAGGATGCCAGATTTCTCTCGAGTCAGAGGACTCTTGTGAGCTTTTGGTCTTGGGTCTACGATCCTTAGACAGCTCTGCGTGGTGCTCGTCAGGGACGAGGTGTCTTGACCTAGCACCCAGGAGCTTGGGTTTTGTACACCCTTTGGTTATGTTGCTGATCATACTTGTTTGCTGATGTTTGTATTCTCGTGCGTGTTTTTCCCCGAGCTGGGGAAAAGCATTACTGAGTTTGCGAAAACTCACCCTTTCCACTGTGGAATCCCCACAGGTACTACTGGACTGTACCGAGATAGAAGATCGACGGAGCTGGAGATGACCATGGGACTTGCTGCATAACTTTGTGTAGAGTATTTTTAATTCATTCCTTCTGCATGAACTATTTAGAGGCATGATAAGTTGTACATATTTACTCAAGCTTTTATGTTTTGACTGTTGGGTACCCAATGACACTTTGATCGAATTTTATGGTTTTTATAAACTTGTTCTTTAGTGGATTTCAATAACATTGTTTTACTAGATTTAATTATACATGCCCTGAGTGTCGAACGTTGTTTTCATGCATTTAGAGTTAAGGACTTAGGTTTATACCTTGATTTGGGTCGGGTCCTTACATATCCTGCTAGGATAAACTATGTGTAATTGTTAAGCATGTTTGGTGTTCTATTAGGATTGAGCTGATGCATTTGTAATAGAACTCTTGGTTGTCATCATCTAGAGGCTGTAGAGACATGACGTACTGTTGTCTCATTGTATTGGTGTTGTTGAGGATTTTAATCCCGCGCCCGATAGCCGGGGATGTGTTATAACACGTTGCCCTAACGATGCCTAGTTTGTAGCCCTTTAGGCGGGCCTTGATCATAGTGTACGCCTGCTATGAGAGGGTTTTAGCTATGAGCGATAGGTGTGAACATGCTGACTCAGATCGCTGGCGAGGGCCTTTAGGACCGTGACTCAGTGGACACCTTTCCTTGTCGATTTAGGCCTACACGTGATTGGTAAAAAGCCAACAACAGCACCATGCAGTGTATGTGTACACGCGTCGAGTGTCAGGTAAATGGCTCACCTGGACTGGTGTCATCAGTCTAGTAGTGGTTGAGTTGTTTGAGTTGATCAAGATTGAGGGTCTTGTAACGAACTTCATGACCTTTCATATTCTTATGTTTAGGTTAATGTCTTAAGGGCCTTACAAGAGAGTTGTGTAACGTACTTTACAACCAATTTTATTGCTAAAGTTATGTGAGTGTCTTGAGGGCCTCACAAGTAAGTCATGCAATGAACCTCATGACATGTGAGAGTAAGTTGATTGATTGAGAAAGACAAGTAACGAAATTCATGGCAAATTAGTAAGCTATGTGAGACGAGAATAGATATGTGTTGCTAGCATGTTGAATTCTTCTTTATGCATTGTACCCCTATTGGGGAGATCTTATGAAGTATTCTTTTGTACTCACCCTTTCAGTGGTTATTTTCTTTCTACAGGTATTCAGAGACACCATTGAGACGGTTAGTTGGATGGTGATGAAGTGATCATGGGAGGAGCTTGCTACGTCTATTTGGTTTAGTTGATAGGATAGCTACCATTGCATTGTTCCTTTGTTGACATGTTAGCATAACACTCATGTTATTTTTGTTTTAAACATGTTGTTAACTCTTGGCATGGTTGTCATTACTGTTTCTTATTTAAATAAATTTGTTTTCGAACTACCTTGGCCAAGGGCTTGTATTTATTTATTATTTGAAATAAAATGCAACGTGAGCAATTATCTTAAGGTTTGAATGTGAAGTTTAAATTTTGCTGAATTTGAGTCACCATGAGATAAGAATCGTAGTTTAAAATTATGGGTTTACCTCATTTCTAACCACCAATTTCTAATCATTTATTTTTTAACTACTCAAAATAGAGTCATTTCTAACCACTCATTTCTAATAATTCATTTCCAATTACTCGAAATGGTTAATTTTTTAATTATTCATTTTTAACTACTCAAAATAATTCATCATTTCAAATTCATGTCCAAACAAACTATTGTCTATAACTCCTCTACAAAAAAATCACATCCAAACGAGTTTTTGACCACAACTCCATAAAAATCTACATCAAATGAATTATTACAAAAATTTTAATATCATAATTAGTTAAAAAAATTCCCTCAAAATAACTCCTCATCCAAACACCTCCTAACAATGCAACATAATAGATATGTCTAAGTTTGTAACACCCTAGTTTTAAATGCAATTGTGTATTTATTGGAAGATTAGAATTTTAAAACATCTTTAATTAATTAGTTTTATAATTTGAGGGTTTGATTTAAATGATTAGAATAAATGATTAAAGTTCTTTAAATTAATGGGTTAATTTAGAATCTTATAGTAATTAAAAGCCTAAAACATTTGGAATGAGATTGGGTTGTAAATGATTAAATGATTCTTTTATGGAATGTAAATGTAGGGTTTTAATGGTTTTAAAAGGGTACAACTAATTATGGAAATGTAATTTGAAAAATAAATAGAAACTTTTATTCCCCTTCCCCATCTTTTCTTTCACAGCCACCAAGAAACCCACTCCATCTCTCCCTCTCACACATTTCCAACCCTTTCTCCATTTTGTTCATCCCAGCCGCTCAGCCCCTATCCCACACAAGACACGCGTCAACTCACCTCAGGCCAGCGAGGCTTCATCGCCACCACTGTCCTGCTTCTCTTTCCGACCACCGAGCTCAGTCGTACCTTTGTCGACGCCCCTTCTTTGTTTCGCGAGCTCGTCGGAACTCCGTTTCACGAGCAGCAGCTTCAACCAAGCCTCTTTCGCCGTATCTTCGTCTTAGGTAAGTCGTTGTTCCCTTTTAAAGTCTGTTTCAAGCTTTGCTTCTGGTCATTAATGGAGTTTTCCGGCAAGCTTGCTCAAACCCACCTTTTAAAAACATTATTTCTTCGTAGTTTTCGGGAGCTAGAGAAGTCCATTTGCAAATCCGAAACCTGTTCCGTGATCCTGAGCTCGAGACCTTTCCAACGAGGTATGAACCGCCCCGTCGCCGTGCTTTGGCGAGGCATTTTCGGGCAGTAGCTTCTTCTTGTTCTCGTGATGTTAACCCCCTTTTGTGGCTCGTTTAAATTATTCTTAATGAGCGCTTGGTGTTGTTTTGCATTTAGGTGCTCTCGAGTTCATCGTTTCGGGTTGCCGTTTAGCTCGTGGGTCCTTGTGGAGTTTCGGTCGAGTCGAGGAAAGGTAAGGAACTTCATTATGACTCGGGTTTGTGGTTTAAAGCATGTGAATAGTGGCATGATAGGATTTATGAGAATTGAATGTTGGATGACTTGTCGCATGTATGCGTTAGTGTTGTTATTCGCTGTTTGAACCTATTACTACCCGTGGTAGCATGAAATTGTATAGCTCGTAAACCGTTAAATCTCGGTTGTTGAGTATCTCGTGATCGTATTATCATTTCCCGATTAGTATCCTTGCTTGTTTATGTGATGAACTGCTTATCTGTTAACCGATTGATCAACTTAATTGTCTTCAGTTTTATGCATGATCTATGTTGATTTGATTCCATCTAGGTTCGACTGAATATGTGCTGCCTTGATTATGTGCCCAGTTCCTCTGATTGTTACCTAAAAGGGTGTTCGTGCATGTTGTGTTTGGCGATAGAACAACTAGGTTCGGTCATCGCATTGACCACCTAGAGGAGCAACTAGCTCACTACTTTTAGGACTCGAGATTGCATGATCGATATCTGGTTGTTGTTGTGACTCGCTAGTGCCCCTTAGGAACCGTGCGGGGATATGTATCCTCTTTGCTTCGAGACAAGTGGTTGTGTTGCATTAGCCTACAGGTTGACTTTTGTATCTGACCAAGGGGTCCGATCTCACCTATGTATCACCTTGTGTGTGGAACAACGGGTACCTTGGCTCTTGAGCACACGTTGTGTGTTGCGCCGACCCTCGGGTGGGCCAGGTACACACGCCTAGGCTAGGCTAGATCTCGTGTGATTCTAGTGCTAGTTATCTCTGTGTGTGTACTCGTGGAACCTTATATGCTGTGTGCATGGTCCCACAAGTTTATTTACCTAGTATGTTGGAAGGGGGACCGGTTATCCTTACTGACTCTAAGACTACTAGAAGAGGCCACTAGGACAGATGAAGGCGCGGAGGAATGCCTATCGGTGAGCCTACATGCATTTAGTGGGGATGTTGTCTGTAGGAAGTCGGTCCTCCCGCATGCTGGGGTTAGCTGTTAGCACCCCGAGTCCGAGGTGTAGGGACCCTGCAGTTTCCCTTACTCGTGACTCTACCTGACAGGGTCAGGTGATTGTTAACTGTGCTGTGTTTGGCCGTGCTAACACGACTGTGTGTCGTAGTCTTGACCCGAGGTTTAGAAATCTTGTGTGTTTTCCCTCACTCGTGGTCCTCCCCGACAGGGCCGGGTGACTTTTATTGGCATTTGTGAATGCCCTGCAGATACGCTGATTGAGTTGCGCAGTGGAAGCGTGGTGGGTCCCTGAAAGGTCAGGCTACCCTCAAGCATTTGGGTATGTCTCTATTGATACGCTAATTGGAGCTGCGTAGCAGGAGCGTGGTGGGTCCCTGGCGTAGGCCAGGTTACCTCGAGACACTATAGTATGTCTCAGCGAGCACAGTGTGGTGGGTTCCTGAGAGGTCAGGCTATCCGAGGCATTCGTGTATGTCTCCACTGATGTAGTTTGGTGGGTCCCTGGCAAAGGTCAGGCTACCCTGAGATAATTATGATTTTCCCCTTAGGACACTGTATGGGACGTGTCTGACCCGAGGTTTGGGGAACTTGTGTGTTCTCCTCACTCGGGGTCTTTGCTCTGACCTTGGTCAGATGATTGCTTGGCATTTAGCCGTATCTTGTTCACGCCCTGCACGCCGTTGTTTGAAATTGTTTGCTCGTGATCGGCCTGAGGGCCGGCCACGTATGAGCGAGGTATTTAGCTTCAGTTGTCGTATCTTCTAACTTGTTTATGTTTATATGCTTAACCCCATGGTGGAGCTCCTTACTGGGTATATTCGATATACTCACCCCTTACATTTTTAGGTACTGGTCCATTCCGAGGTAGCTAGGCTGGGAGCTGAATCAATCATGGACACGGTGTCAACATTTCCTTTCCGCATTATTTACTATTGTTGAACCATATGTTTTTACGTTTTAAACTCTTTGAAACCGTATTTATTTTGAACTATCCGGATCCCGAACTCTGTTTGTATGTTTTCGAACTATTAGCACCTTTTTCATGTTTTATGAGGCTTTGTTGGAAAAACAGATGTGATTAATAAATTGGTTTTGAGGATTTTAATATGCATGCACCCGTAACACCCCATTAGAGTATTTTAGGAAGTCGGGTCGTTACAACGTTAGTTAATCACCAAATACATATTTGAAAGATTTACCCTAAATCATAAATATCAAATTAAGAACTTGTTTAAAACTTGTAGTATGGAGCCAAAACCCAAGACATTGTAGAATATTAAAAGGATAAAGTTTTTTTTGAGTTAGTAGAAAGAAATGAAACATAATGACAAAATGAACTGTGCTAGGGTCAACTTAGGTTTGAAATGTAACAGTGAAGTACATATTTGCAAACAAAATGCCCAACTTGTACAAGACAAAAGTGCTTCCCCCATCAAAATTTTAATGGCCCCTACAAAGTAAACTTCCTATCTTGAATTTTTTTTTTTACCCATCTTGTTTGATACAAACTACAAATTTAAGATAGGGGATAGAGACGAAGATGGTAAGCATAATGTTAAGTGCTAAGGAGATTTTGTCTTCAATTTAATGCCCACTTTTTAAGAATTCGTGGAAGTTGAATGTTGATGCTATTTAATATTATGTAAATGACTAATATATTCAATGTAAAGTATATACCTAGCTTTTGACGAAACTAAAATAGAATCTAAATAAGCTCCTTTTAGCATATTTTTTAAATCATCAATTATACTTAGAAAAATATATAGAACGATAATAAATTATTTCTTAAGAAAACAAATAGATTATTTCATAAGGTTGGTATTTCCAAGAAAGTGAGATTTTTATTTTAAAATTAGATAAAAGAATTGAAAATTGTAATAGAAACGAAGCCGGTATGGGAAACCGACCGAAGCCGAGTGAGAAATAAATGCAATGATTGACTCGGCTCAACACGTTACATAATATTTAATTTACTAGGGACATTTTGCCATCAAAGAAAAACTGTAAATTTTTAAAGAAAAAATAGAAAAATAAAAATGACAATTTCTAATTTCTAACGCCGTGTATGATATCCATTTGGATATTTTGTTTTTTGTTTTTCAAATTTAAATTTATTTTTATTCAAATTTTTGACAATATATTCCATATTTTCTATATTTTCTAGTATCTTAAAAGTACGTGAATACTAGCTAGAATTTTAAAAATCAAAACAAAATTTTTAAAGCTATTTTTTCTTTGTTTCTAAATTTTAATTTTCTTTCTAAGAATATAGGTAAGATAGTTAAGGATCTGTTTGATAACCATTTTATTTTTCGTCTTTTGTTTATGAAATTTAAGCCTACAATAACTGTTTTACTATACTTTTTTTCCTTATTTGATATCTACATCTTTTCTATATTTTAATGAACAAAATCAAAATTTGGAAACAAAAAAAGTAGCTTCCAAAAATTTATTTTTGTTTTTGAAATTTGGTAAATATTCACCTACATTTTTAAGAAAATATGAATATATTGTAGGAAAGATGGAAAATATAGTAAGAAATTTAAGTGAAAATAGGTTAAATTTGATAAATAAAAAATAAAAAACTTAATGATTATCAAACCAAACTAAACTATTTAATTTGTGTTCTTGTGATTGGGTTGTCTTCGAAGCCAAACAAAGTTCTTAATTTTGTATCTAAAAAAAAGGTTCTAATAATAATTTTGACTTTCAACCATTGCAGAATATTCAAATAAGACGTATTGGAATAATATACGGTTAATTATAGTTTGCTTTGTAACTTGAGAGAGCAAATTGGAATCTTCTCAAAAAAAAAAGAAAAAAATCTTATTTTTAATATTTTTTTTAAGTTAGAAGTTTAACTTTCTTATTTGTTATATTAAAAAAATAATATCTGTTTGTTATAAATAAATTAAATGAGATTCTACCTTAAAATTAAGTAGACGTTACCACCTCAAAAGTAAATATTAAATAGATTATGACTATTTATTTTTCCCATCCATCACTTTTAAATGGTTTCACTTGAATTTATAATTTATGTTAAAATATTATTTTAGTTCCTAAACTTTGTCTATTCTTTCATTTTAGTCTCTCAACTATCAAAAATCGAATTTTAATCCTCCAACTATCTAAAAAAACTAAAAAATGATCCCTGCTATTAAATCAAGTTAACTTCTGTTAAAAAATTGGGTGAGTTGGCAAAAAAAAAAAAAAAAACACAATAAAAAATATTTTAAATTAAAATCCACCATAAATCTCATCTTGAACCTCCCAATTACTTCTCTCTCCTTGTGTAATTCTAAAATTTCATTTCTCACTCTAAAATTAATAAATTCACCCCTTCTTTTCCACACAAAAAACCTAATAATAATAATAATTTGAGAGTCCTCTGTTTTCACCCACAAACTCCATTAATGCTTTTCTATTTCCAATTTAAAGAGGAAGGTCATGACTGGACTCTGTAAAAACTCAAACAAGGGCAATGGAGGTAAATTACAATTTGAATTTTGAAAGTTGAAGAAGGTTTTTAGAGAGAGAAGATAATTCATTTTAGAGTGAGAAATGAAATTTTTAGAATTACACAAGGAGAGAGAAGTAATTGGGAGGTTGAAGATGAGATTTATGGTGGATTTGAATTTAAAACATTTTTTATTATTAGTTTTTTTTTGCCAGCTCACCCCTTTTTTTAATTGAAGTTACATTGATTTAAGGACCATTTTTTAGTTTTTTAGATAGTTGGAGGACTAAAATTGGATTTTTGATAGTTGGGAGATCAAAATAGAACAATGGGCAATGGGCAAAGTTTAGAGACCAAAATGGTATTTTAACCTATAATTTATTTGCGATGTAAACAGTGATGATGTATCTAATTTATAATAGAGAGAAAAAACTCTACCAAAACGTGAATAATCATCCATTATAAACAAGTAAAGACGGTGAGCATGTATTGACAAATAAGGAGATGGGCCCTATATGTGGTTCAAAAGTAATAGATATTGAATGTTGAAAAACATGT
This sequence comes from Sicyos edulis, assembly GCA_036507275.1. Classification (NCBI taxonomy): domain Eukaryota; kingdom Viridiplantae; phylum Streptophyta; class Magnoliopsida; order Cucurbitales; family Cucurbitaceae; genus Sicyos; species Sicyos edulis. The sequence goes on along the minus strand of CM071854.1, from coordinate 32,655,593 downwards.
TACTCTTACCAGCTAAACAATTAGTACATACATCCATATTATATTCACTCTCATAGGAAAAAAAAAGTAGAGAATACAATAGTAAAAACATTGTGCGATGAGTGTCCTAATCTAGCATACATTTGAGGACTTATTTTGACACTAATATGAGCTTCTAAAGGGTTTGTGTTGGATTCACTGCAAGATATTAAAAGATAAAACATTTGATGTAACCATATTTCTAAAATTTTGAAAAAATAATAAGAAAAAATTTACAAATGAAATATAGTAATAAATTAACAACAAATACTAAATTTTAGCTTTATTATCCTTATAATAATTAAATTTGACATTTAAAAATAAAAGAATAAAAATAAAATAGAAGTACGTAGACTAAAGGGAAATTGTGCTCCATAGTCCAATTTCACAAAATATCTAAGCAAATTTGGAAATATTTGCATCCATAATAAAAAATACGGTATGGTTAATATTCATTGTACAATATAATTTGGGATATTAATAATACAATATTATATGTTATAAGTACAATATTGTGTATTAATATAGTATTATGTATAAACAATACCCCTCATTTGTATTTTGTAGTAAACAACCACTTTTCAAACCATCTATCGAATCTCTATTTTCTTTATTAAAAAAAAATAATTTTATTAAATCTCACTTTAAATTTCATTAAATTTATCTTTTAATCTCGGCTAACATCAATATTTAAATATTTCTTTCTAAAAATAATTTTAACTCTATCGAAAAAGTTTGTAGCGTGTTGGCTTGATAGATTGGTTGTAATCTAATTTAATTCTACTTTCAAAAATTCGATCTTAAAAGGAATTATTTCATAAAAAAATTATCAATGAATAATAATTTTAATTCATAAAAAAACATCATTTTTTTAAAATAAAACAGTCGATGTAACCATATTTCTAAAATTTTGAAAAAATAATAAGAAACAATTTATGAAATACAGTAATAAATTAACAATAAATACTAAATTTTAGCTTTATTATCCTTATAATAATTAAAATTTGACATTTAAAAATAAAAGAATTAAAATAAAATTAGAAGTACGTAGACTAAAGGGAAATTGTGCTGCATAGTCTAATTTCACAAAATATCTAAGCAAATTTGAAAATATTTGCATCCATAATAAAAATACGGTATAGTTAATATTCATTGTACAATATAATTTGGGTTATTAATAATACAATATTATATGTTATAAGTACAATATTGTATATTAATATAGTATTATGTATAAACAATACCGTATAATGAATATTAATTATAACGTAAGTTTGACTATCATTGCTATTTTTTTTTTAAACAAGAAGACCATAATATCCTAATACTTTCTATTTATTTATTTTCTAGAATAATGTATTTTTACAAGTTTCACGTAAATATATTTTTACTATTTCTTTAATAATTCACATTTTAGCAGTCTATTCATTTGTAAATTTAGTCTAAATTTTTAAAATTTATTATTGTTTGTTTCATTCATGTGCTCATATGTTTAGTAACAAAATATAAAATTGATATTTTTTAAAAACAAATATGATCGATTATAAAAATGTCTTTTAAATTAAGTAAACAACAATTGAGGTTGGTACTAAAAAAAACAATAATTGAGGTGGATAATTAAAATTCATAAACTTTTAATTATAGACATATAATTGTTGTTATTTACTCCAACCACATTTTCAAAAAAAAAAAAAAATTATATCAACCACTATTAAACTCCAATCCCCAAACAAGTAGTTCATTATTCACCACTATTAAACTCAATTCTCAAACAAGTAGTTAATCACTACAGACTATTATTAACCACTTCTTTCCACTCTATACTAAACGTACCCCTCCACTCTGTTCTACCAAAAACAAACACACCCTTAATGAGTGATGCGAAGTGGTTGTCCATTGCCGATAATCATCCCATCATGTGCATTGTAAGCAGCAACATTGTTGAATTGTCCAAGATCATTTGTCAAATCTTGTGATGTGGTGGAAAAGTTACAAACATACTGTAAATGGTTTGATAATGTGGCACCCATATCACTGAATCTTGTCACTATTAAAATGCACAAATACAATCAACTCTCAAGGTCTCAAATGGTGTCTAAATACTACTCAAGAAACCAGACACCCATAATTTGATTTATATATGGCATACAAGGCTCAAAATAGCAATTTGTAGTAACCCAATAATTAATCAAAGTGAATAGGGATTTACCTATGGTTAAAGGATTGTGAGTCAAATTAACAAAATCATTATAATTTAACTTTATCTATCATTAAACAAGATCTAAATACCTTCTAAAGTTTTAAAGTCTTCTGAGTTGTAGCTATTCTTAGTATAAAAACCAACAACCCAATTAACTTGGACCACTCAACCCAAAATGTAAGAGTTGAATTGAGTTATACTTTTCTATATGTGGAGTTGGATTGAGTTATAATTTTATAATTATTTTTGTTAATTTAGGTCAATTCTTGGATTGACCAATTTTTTATTCATTCAACTTATCCCCAATTCAAACTCGATCTAAGTATGATATCAATGTATGTATATAAGATTAACTATTAAAATATGTTTTTATTATATTAGTAAGGAACATACATTAATAAGATAGTGTAACCTAGGTTTAAATATAATATCATATATTATTTCTTTTATATATATATATATATATATATATATATATATTTTGTTACGTACTTTTGAATTGTGAGTTGAAATTGAATTTTAAAGAGGAAAAAAAAGAAAGATTAACCAAATCCGAGAACCCAACCCAACTCAAAAGTATATGAATGGAGTTAGGTTGAATTGTTCTAATTACATAAGCTTGGACGGGTTGATAGATTACGTGATCAACCCAAAAACTTGAGTTAGTTTAACATATTTCCTTAACTCAACTCAACCCAAATCATGTACACTCCTAATCAGTTTACCTCATTCGTCCTCGAATGCATTTTCTATTGCCACAATATTCAATCACCTCACTTTCAACCACGTACACACAATCAAACTCAACTAGTTGTTGCTACAATCATCTAACAATAATACAAATTAAAGTTTCTTTAAAGTTTAAATTCAAAAGTAAAGACTTTTGTAGATGACAGCTGAAATACAGAAAATATACAACTAAGTAACCATAGCCCTTTTATTGACCTTTGCAAGAAGACAACTCTAAATTTCTTATTTGTTTCCACTCCAATAAGAAAATAATTCAAAAGAACTCTCTGGCCAAATAAGAAAAACGTGTACTATCTTACCACTAAAAATTATTGGAATAAATTATAAATTTGGTTTTTATAAAAATTCAAATGTACCATAAACTAATTTAATCAGGTTAAATTGATAGATTTCAATACATTCTTAAAATTGAAGCAGTAATCATGGTGTTAAATCAGATTATTACCAAATAATGAAATTATCAGAGTATCATCTCTTTCAATTACAATTAAAATAAAGTTAGAATTGATTCTATTTAATTTAAAATTAACACTGAATCTTTATACTTTGATAAATATAAATAATGAGTAATCTTATTTATTTGTTAATGTAAATATAATTATTTATGGATAAATAATATGTTTTTTTTATGTATTCAATCAAATGTTGATATGTACAAATTAATTTTCACATATTTAATTAGAGAATCTTTAATAATGACAATCATTATTTTTAAGTTTGATCCAATGATGACATTAAGTTCAAACTTTTAAATTTGTTGGACTAAATTCAAACTTTTAAATATGTTGCACTAAATTCTAACCCTTTTTTTTCAAAAGAAAGGTAATGCACTCTTTTTATATTGTTTTCTATTTTTTAATTAAAAAAGTACTATTTTTGGATTTTAGTTTCTCTTTTTTTTTTATTGAACCCTGCATATGTGATAAGTGTACTTCATAAAAATTGTCTCAATAAAAGTTTATTTTCTTTATAATATTTAGGAGAACGAAGTTTTCAATATTTTATAAATTAACTTCAAGAACTCTTCAAATGGGGAAAAAGTTTGTTGTTTTCCAAATTTAATTCTTAGAAAGCAAATAGTTCAATGTGCAATGAAGAGTTTCAAAATTTAATTACATTACGCTTTATTTGAAAATTATAGACTTAAATCTCTAATTAAAACACCACATATTGTTCTATCTTTTCTTTTTTACATTTTAAAATATATTATTTTCTACCAGGCATGATAGGATTGAGTTCTTTTGTTGCAATAAAAGAATCATTTTTTTTTGTCGATATAAAAATGTATTTGTTCTATAAGGTTCTTTAAATTGTGGCAATAATTTCTGCTCTCCTTGACCAATGAATTATTGAATAATTAATTTTCATTAAGAAAGGTCACTGGTGACATATTATTTTATCATGTACTCCATTTTTTTTTCTTTTGAGAATATTTTATCATGTACTCAAGATATAAAATTATATTACGTAATTTTTTATTACTGGCGAGATGTCTTCGTTTATTTTTTTATTCTATTTTTATAACTGAGAAAATGAACAAGTGTAATAGAAAATAAGCTATTAATTATACGTATAATATTTTATACTATTATTTTTACAATTCTCTGTTATTTATTTAAATTTAAGACAATTCAACTAATAATTATATTGATTTCAAAAAATTATATTTGTATAAAAACTTATATTAAATCTACTGTATCTTGAAAATACATTGCTCACATAAATATAAATATATATTTAAAAAATATTAATTATTAATTTATGCAAAAAATCAATATCAAGTGTGAACATGATTTAGATAAACCTTCATAAAACCGTCTCCAAAGAGCAATTAGGACTTCAAGACATGCTTTCTTGAGGGATCCCTAATTCGAAGTGCTTGAAAAATGTTTAATGACCGAGAGATTATGAATTGAATTCCCTCATCTTTTTATGTAGAACTAAAAATTAAAAGAAATTAAACTTTTTTTTTTGAAAGAAAAGAAATTAAACTTTTGAATTTTCATTAACTTTACATGAATATATAATAATGTAGAGCTTTTTTCATAAATAGACCATATTTGAAAAGTATTTGCAAATATAGGTATTTACAAAAATATTAGCAAAACTAGATTTTGTTTTAATACCTTATAAATTCCGAAAATAACGAATTACAACAATACCCTTAAATTGTTGGTTTTTCATTTAAGAAGGAAAATTTAAAAAAAGGAAATTCGTCTCATATTCCAAAACAGAAACCGCGAAATTAATTAAGGTGCATTAATTATGGAAAACTAAAAACCACCAATTTAGGGTGCATTGATTGTGGAAAACCAGAAACCGCCAATTTATGGTGCATTAATTGTTGGACGAAAGTGGCGACAATACATTGTTAGAGGTATAGTTGTGGTTTATATACAGTATAGTTAGTAATGTACATGTTATTTTATTTTGGTAGTTTTGTTCATAAATAGACCATATGAGTTGTTGAACGTTCAATTTTGTTGATTAAAATCAGAACACGTTTGATAATCACATAGTACTAAACTAACTTGGTATATACGGTACACCCATAATATATCATGTACAATTTTGTATTTTAAAACTTTATATTTTTTTTAAAAGTGTTTAATTTGCTAATATGGTTACTTGTAGTGTGATTTAATATGTTTATGACAACGAACAAGTAATTTTGAATATACAATATCATATAGTAAAACATTGGGAAATAACATAAGTAATATTTGTGAAATGATAGAGACTCGTACTGTTGGAACAACTTTATACAAAATTACTATTCAAAGTGAGATCAATAGTAAATAAAAAAAGTCTCATGTGTTACAAAATTGAGACTAAAAGTGTTTGGCACATAAAAAGGCTATAATGTAAAACCATCATTGGATGAATGCGTTCATCAATATTTATGCGACGCTCTTCAGCTACTTCATGATTATGGTACATCTTCATTTTCATCCCACTGACCACTATGTGCAATACGGATTGGGATGCTTGTTGAACCTATAAGGAAAAGTTGTATAGTATTACAAAAATGTTCAAACAGTATTGTCCTATATTATAACTCGTATAATATATATGTATAAACAATACCGTATTGCGGTATGAAAATATAATGAATAATAAACTATAAATGTACCGTGTAAGTTATACAATATGTAGAATGAAATAATGAAACATATAGAGTTTTGTATAGTTTATACAAAGAATATAACAAAGACATGGCAAACCACAGTATTAATGGTATTATACAAATGGAATTATTGATGAACCTATAAGGAGAAGATGTACAAGATAACTAACCTAAAAACACAAGATGAACATACGGTATATACTAAATTATACGATTTTGTAGATGTGTATCTGATCAATTATACCAGAATATGGAAATCAAAATACGAAGAAACTAATGTTCTACATATGATTTTATTGCATTTGTAAACATGATTTTTGACATTCTAAATATTGGACTATAAATGAATTATGGAGGAAGAAAACTTAAATGAAAAAGGAAGAGAGATAAATGAAAAAAGAAATTAAAATCTCTTTATATTAAATGGTTGAAAATTAAATATGGTATGTTTTTAAACAATGGAAAGTATGCAAAATGGGAGTTTTAATTAAAAAATTCAGTATTAAATGTGAGGAATGACAAAATGGCATCAAGGGAACAATTATGTTGTTTCACTACTTTGCGTACAACCCAAGTGTCACTTTCAACTCCACCTCTACGTGATGAACAAACTTTCCATTTGCAACTTGGATCAATACATGCAGCAACGAAGAATTTTTTGGTAGATTTCTTAGAGAAAAATTGAAAATTTTCCCTCAAGGCAATTGCACTCAAAACATTTTGGAGTTGTTTTTTACTAGAAAAGATGTCGTCTACATGGATTTCAAAATCAGTTGGTAACCTAGCAATGTCTAATGAATGATGAAAATGACTTTCTTGGGTGCATACAGTATCAGTAGATGTAGGTGGGAGTGCTTGATTCGTAAACATTGCGATAGAATGACTAAGGTCAACTATAATGGTGCACCAATTGATATTACCGGCAATTAATACATTATATAGCCATTCAACATCATTGTCAGCTTGTAGCTTAATTCCCTTGGATAGGTAATGACATAATCCTACACTAACATACATGGGTGGAATTTCGATTGAATCTTGAATACCCAATTTGGTCATAATAGAAAGCATTAAGTTGATATAAGGAGTGCATGGGTCGAGATATATTTCAGCTACTTCATAATTGTGGTACATCTCACTCATTCCACTGACCACTATGTGCAATACGGATTGGGATGCTTGTTGAACCTACTGTATAAACCATATTGTATAGTAAAAAAAGTGTAATAAAAACAGTATGGGCATGTAACGTACGTCGTATAATTACTACAGTATGTATGGTACAATATGTAATACAGTATATAAACTGAAATATGTGTACACTTGGAATACTATGTAGACTAAACAGTAGTATAAACACAAATACTAATGTGCTTATGGTCCATTTCTGATAAAAAAATCTCTAAAATAATACGTATTTGTTAAACCTACTGTATGAACCATAATCAATAATCAATAAGAGTGTAATAAAAACAGTATTGGCATGTAATGTACATCGCATAATTAATACATTATGTAGAGTCCAATATGTAATACAATATAAAAACTGGAAATGTGTGTACACTTGGAATAATATGTAGACTAAGTAGTATAAAACAGAAATGAATACTAATGTGTTTACGATATATTTCTGATAAAAGCTATTTATAATAATATATGAAATTTGAGAAAATGAGATTGATTTGTTATAACTAGTGCACAGTCATGGTGGTACGTTTCGTGGTACTAGAAAAAATATGGGAATTAAAAACATACCGTATTGTATCGTCTGTGACATATTGGATCGAGATTAGGGGGATTGAATAGTAAAATGTTGATGCAATGAAGGGAATTCCAAAACAATACACGGGGAAAAAGTTTGAAATGATTGCGATGAATGACTCTACTGTCCGAATGGAGTAAGCTTCGCAACAGGAAAGTACGGTTTGGTCAGGAAAGAAAATTGTCGAACAAATCTAAAGATGTCGGAAATGGAGAATATTGATATTGAAATGAAAGAAGAAAAAAGCTCGGAGGAGTGGAGAGGAAACGAAAGTGAAACGTAGGGAATAAAGAGGATAGAGAAACGAAATTATGAAATAAATGAAAGAATCAAAACAATTAATTGGCCATTAAAATGGAATGTATAAAAAAGGAAGTTTTGTAATATGCATTAATTGGAGTCCAAATTTAAGGCAACGGAATTTATGAGCTAAAGAAAAAATGTTTATGAGATTTTGTACTAATATGCACTCCATTAATAAAGGGAGGGGCAAAATGGGATTTCAAAAAAAATATTAATTCTAATTTTTAAATGAAAAATTAAAAATACAAAAAGAAAGTAAATTGCTTAAATTTGCAAATATTTATTGATATTGGTTTATTTAGTACAATTTTTCAATAATGTATTCTAATGCTAAATTTAACAAAACTTAAATACGATATTTAAATATTAAATTAAGGAATTATATTTTTATAATTCCAAACAAAGAAACATACCTTATTTTTAAATTGACATTTTCATATTTTGATTATGTATAGATAAGAAATGTTGCAAGAATCTTAATTTTTTTATATTAAATATAAGAGTATAAATTTAATTTTGTATGCTAATTTTGTACTTTCCTTTAAATTAAAATTGGAAGCTAAATTTTTCAACCGGTACTATAATTATTAAATATGAAAAACGAAAAGAAGAAACGATGCTGGCGAAATAAATGCATGAAATATAAAAAAAAAATGTGCATCTCTCTTTCTAAAGTCCTATCTTTCAATTTTATAACAATGGATCAAGTTAGTCAACAAAAGCATAATTCAAATAATATCATATAGGAACATAGCTCAAACTAACTAAAAACTTTTAACATCATAGAGATTAAATGTAATAGACCACAAATTATAGGGATTAAAATTTATTTCCGTACCAATAATTCTTAGAATTTACAAAGAGTAGTACTCAAAAAAAAAAAAAAAAAAAAAGAATTTACAAAGAGTTTATTAAAAAACGACGGAAGAAAAAAAGAGAGAACAAATTAAATTCCTTTACAAGTTTAAATAAATACCCATCATTTCTCTCTCATTCTTAAAGAAGCACATTGATTGAGCCTTTGTTGGCCCTCGTTAAACACATTGATCAATTTTATGCTATATTTTTATTTCAATTTTTGTAAACTTTATGTATTTTTGTGTTTTATGTTTTTATTTACTTCGGATAACATTGCACAACTAACCAGTGATATAATCAAGTGGCTTTTCCATGTATATTACAAAAGAGTTAAAATATTTCATGAATAACACAATAATGAAAATATTTGTACATATAACAAAAATAATGTAAATTGGTTGACTTCCATATTGATAAATTCTATAAATAGAGGCTGATAGAATGAATTACTAATAAATAAAGTAAATTGATAAACTTCCATTAGATTCTATCTTGCTGATAGAATCAATTATTAATAAAATTGATAGACTTTTATCGCTAGATAATTATAGATTCTATAAAAAAATTTGATAAAAAAAGTACATAAAGATTTAAAAAAAATAGGCAAAATTTTATATAAACGAATTATTTTTAGAAGGTTGCTATAATTATAAACTGTGGTAAAAAAGTTGCTGCAAAATCTCTATAATCAAATTACCAAAGATTATAAAAATATTAATTTACTTTGCGCAAGGAAGCATCTTTAGAACATTATCTTATAACTTATTAACTTAAAGTGTGGCTTAGAAGGATAATTATTTTTGGACGATTTTGCTCTCAAGCCATTTTATATATTTGCGAGTATGCCATTCCCTTCTTTAAAAAAAAATCTATTGTTAAATATGAATAAATAATAAATTATGTGCACGTTCTAAAATTTTATTCTAAAAAATTAATAGTAAATATTTGTACAACCTTAAACTAATTAGAATATATTAACTTGTCTTGTGCTTGTAAATAATAATCTTGTAAATTTATATTTTAAACATTTTTATTGTAATAACAATCAAAAGATTTTTAAGCATCTAAAAAAAGGTTTCCAATTGATTAACATTGTTTAAAAATATAAAGAAAATAAAATTAATATTCAATTTTTATGGTGGCATTAACTTTATTTTTAGTATTTAATAACACAAATTTATAGTATCTAAAATAAAATAAAAAATAACACAAATTTATAAACTTGGATAAAAGAATATGTTATGCATATATTTGCTAAGGGTGTATAGTACTATCATTGAAAATTAAAATAAAATGAAATTAAGCTACTTTAACTATAATTGGCGGTGAAAAAAAGAATTAGAATCAATTTGATTGAATATATATATATATATATATATATATATATATATATATATATATAATCAATTTGATTGAATATATATACATACATATATATACATATATATATACATACATATATATATTTGTTACATACTTTGCATAATCCAAAAAAAAAGGGTAGTTTGGAAGTAAACAAACTTTGAAATTTTTTTAATACAACAAATATAAGTAGAAGATTTTATTTTTGATCTTATATAAACAAATAAATATTTTGGCTGCATAAAGATGCTAATATTAGGAGTCTTCAACTTCTTTTTCTGCCATAAAAAGAAAAGTACTAATTGTATTTAATTCTATAACTATGCGAATACAATTTAATAACACAAAATAAATAATCTAAAAATTGAAATATATCTTGATTAATTCAATTCATAAACAAATAAATTCTTTGACCATGGAACTATGACAATAGTGAGAATTTTTTAACCTTTAATTTAGTTCGTCTTCACCTATATGACACAAAGGAAAAACAACAATTATATTTAGTTCTATAATTTTGAAAATATAATCCAATACAACAACATAATTTAAAGTCTTCTAAAACTTTTTTAACATAACAACACAAAATAAATAATCTAAAGTAAATAATCTAAAGATTGAAATATGTCTTGATTCATTCAATTGATCATATATAACAAATATAGGTGGAAGATTTTGAATTTTTAATTTTATATAAACAAATAAATACTTTGACCTATGGTAATTGTAAGGACCCGACCCAAATCAAGGTCTAAACCTAAGTCCTTAACTCCAAATACATGAAAACAACGTTCGATACTTAGCGCATGTATAATTAAATCTGGTAAAACAATGTTATTGAAATCCACTAAAGAACCGGTTTATAAAAACCATGAAAATTCGATCAAAGTGTCATTGGGTACCCAAGAGTCAAAACATAAAAACTCGAGTAAATATGTACAACTTATCATGCCCTTAAATAGTTCATGCTGAAGGAATAAATTAGAAAGAGTCTACACAAAGTAAAGCAGTAGGTCCCATGGTCATCTCCAGCTCCGCCGATCATCTATCTCGGTACAGTCTAGTAGTACCTGTGGGGATTCCACAGTGGAAAAGGTGAGTTTTCGCAAACTCAGTAAGGCTTCCCCAGCTCGGGGACAGACATGCACAAGAATCCAAACATCAGCAAATAAGTATGATCAGCAACATAGCCAAAGGGTGTACAAAACCCAAGCTCCTGGGTGCTAAGTCAAGAAACCTCGTCCTTGATGAGCACCTCGTAGAGCGGTCTAAGGATCGTAGACCCGAGACGAAAAGCTCACAAGAGTCCTCTGACTCTAGAGAAATCTGGCATCCTACTCCAGAGGGAACCGACCCATACCACCTACCTGGAGAGAGCCTAGACTTCTAGTAGAAACCATCTAGGGCCGTGAGCCTAGCCGGCCGACCATCCACGGAAGTCTTGCGGAGCGAGAGAATATAACCTCAAGCTAGGGTGTGAGCCCGAATATCATTGTCCACACCCACCTACTAGTCTCCTCTATCCGGTTTTCATGACTCGTTTGGGTCCAAACGAGGCATCAAGCCGTGCATCAAATATCATGCAAGTCAATATAAGGAAATTCAAGCAACCATATGCAACTCGACCATAACCGGCTGACAAACATGATTCATGCATCACTAGTCATACATGAGACAAGCATGAAATGTATATGCTCTCGATGCAATCAAATGCAACATACAACGCACATGGTTATGCTAAAATAAGACAAATCAACTAATGCAAGTAAACCGGCACATGTATTAACCACAGGTTCTCGAGAAGGGGGTGAAGGGTCCCTTACCTCGGCCAATCCACTAACAGCTCTCCATGAATCCATTGGAAGCTCTAACTAGCCAAATAAAACTCTAAGCCCTAAAACGAACAAATCGGTCAAAACTAGTACCTCAGACCGTCAAAATAGGATTCAGAATATCGAATTTATCAAACTGGGAAGAACCTCGAAAAAAGTGTCCTAGAGACACCCGACGGCTACATGTGCCTCATAAACTCGGCTCGAAGAACAGAAAATGGTTCGGGTCAAATCTGGTCAATAAAAGTTAATGGGTCAAAACTCATCATTTACCCAAGTCAAACACCCATTAAACTCGAGTCATACAACCACTAGACCCATAACCAAGCACACCTTAGTTTCACGACTTAAATAAATTTACTTATTTAGCCAAACAAGCTTGACCATCACTTGAATATTTTAATAATAGCAACCAAACATCCATTAATCCTCATTTAAAATAACCTCACAAAAACTCTTGATCCATACTTTAAATGGCCTTAAACTTAGCCAAACAGCCCTTAAAACCTCTTGTTTTTTTAATACTTTAATTCGTTAGTCAAACAAGCATAAACCACCATTTAAATGAGTTTAAACCTCTAGCCAAACAAGCTTAATCCATAATTGAAATATTCTTAAGCTTGCAACCAAACACTGCCTATCCATATCTTGAATAACTTTACCCTTGGAACAAACACAGTCTATCCATAACTTGAATAGACATAAACTAACAAACAAACATGTGAAATCCCCCATTTAGATATATTTACACTTACAAGTATGCAATCTTTATTCCTAATTTAAATAACTTTAATCCAACTTAAAATGCTTTTACACCACCTCCCAAACAACACCTTTCTTCAACCTTTAGGTGCCATTGGAGGTAAACACAAGCTAGAAAAGAGAAAAAAACCCACCTCTCACCATAGAATAACTCCGGCGGCGGCCAGCCACTCCTTGGAGTGTGCAAACTCCGAGGACCCACAACACATCTTGAAGAAACGGCGACGACGGGCTGCCCGCAACAACCAAAATCCACGCGGCGAAGAGCTATGCTCGCCTGCTTCTCAACAAAGACCCACAGAGACGACCACACTCAAAACTGACGGCGGCGACATCGATAGGAGAAACGACCAAAACCCACTGCGCTTGCAAACCCACAGCTGCAACTTCGACGGAGACCCACACGACAAAGCTAAACGTGGACGCTTCAAGTCACAACGGTGACGCAACCCATGAACCAACAACTGCTCCAGCGAACTCGGGCTAGTCGAAAAACATATTGCAACAGGGGTTGAGTTTTAAATTTGCAAAGAAGAAGAAGATGAATAGTAGCCACCACCTAGGGATCCCAAATCTAAAAAATCCATTTAAATATCAATGGTTCGAATGACCAAAATCCCTTTTCTTTAGAGATAAACACAAAATTGACATTTCTCTTGTTTACTTATTTATTAATTTCTTTTATTTGAATCTTGAATGAAATGAGGGTCATTACAATATTCCCCCCATAGAAAACTTTTGTCCTCGAAAGTTGATTAAGGCTCAAACAACTCAGAAAAGCCAGAGGACAAAACCGCCTCTAATACACCTGTCAAGATCAATCCCACCGATCTTTAGAACTTCATGCTTTCAATCCAACACCTGAACAAGCTTCTTTCATAAGATAGATCCTCATTTAACTTCAAATGCTCACGATCAACATCAAAAAAACTTGACACATACTGATGAAGCATCAAACATGGAACATTGAATGCACTGCAAACAACAACACACACAACTACTTCCCAACTTACCCAAGAATCACAATGAGTAAACAACTCAGACTTAACTTTCCTCTAATCTCGAACCGCTGAACTCTTTGAATCGATGCCACTCTTAGAACACCACACTGCTAACCTCAAATTCTATGCCTCAATGACTAACGTCTGCACAACTTTTCTAACAACCCTGAATTAGAGCTTTCAAGCACAAACCTTCAAACTGTCTCACTGGTCAGCTACAACACTAGGTCCTAACAACTTTCTCTCTTAAACTTTGTCCCAATGGACAAGTGGTCTACATCTTTTCCATACAATTTCTCAAATGGTGCCAAATGGACAATGAACTGATAACAACCTTTCCAAAAGCTCTTTTAGAAGTGCAAAGTGGACCGAACGTCTCTTTCTGCAATGATACTCACAAGAACCCCATGCTACGTGAAAATCTCTCCCAAGTACAACTGTGCTCACTTCTCAACAGAAAAATCCAGCTTCCTTGGAATAAAGTGAGTGCACTGGGTAAGTCGATCCACAATCACCTATATCACGGTGAAACCTCTCTCGTCCTAGGGAGTCTTGAACTGAAACTCATAGAGACCTCGTTCCACTTCCACTCTGGGAAACTAAAGGGCTACAACAACAATGCAAACTAACCTACTAACAGCCCAACCCAAACTAGCAACTCAGCCATCTCGCTGCTCAATACTCCATAGTCATAGAATCCTCAGACCTTTGTACATCTTGGTACTCTCGAGGTGCCAAACAAACAACGAACTAAGGCCACAACAAACAAAGAAACAACAAGCGCCACTGAAAATGATCTTTTTCACTCCGTGCAAGAGCAACCGCAAAAGCTTTACCATGGTGGTAAAGAACCTCGCAATCATAGTTTTACAAGCTCCAAAAACCAGTGCTACCTCAAAACAACTCATTTTGGACGAAACAATACTTCAAATCTCTTAGGAACCACGAAAACTACATTTTCTCTCTAAACAAGCAATGCCTCTAGGATTTCTAGGCACATACCACTAATGTTAACTTCTAACCATCAATAAGAGATTTGCTCATAAAGCTTAAGCTATCTGGGCCCACATGTAAACACCAACCTCTTTCTTAGCAAGAGCACATCATAGACCCTCTCAAAAGCATCACTGCAAGCCACAATTCCATCTGACCTCTTGGGTACTGACCAAGCAGCGCTAAAATCAAACATCTTCTCAAATTACTGAACCAACATCAAACCCACTAATCACACAACGTCTGACCTTTCTCTAGTCAACTATGTAACCGGTCCCCTGCAATCGATACTGACATGATCCAATTGCTCATTGCATGGGTCCTAGCAAAATCCACATAAGTTCCTTGACGAGAAACCACATAACCTGAAAAAGGTTATTGATTCCAATCAAAACTCACATTTAGAAACTTGAACGCCACTGAATTTCTCAAAGTATTCCCAAAACTTTTCTCAAGTTCCCAGCATGGTCCAATGCTAACTTTGAACAAGCTCATAACGTAACTATGAACACGATCAAAAACCCGTTCAGAAAGTCTCGGGGACCCTTTGATCGTCAAACCCATAATGTTACGATGCCTCTGCCAAACATTAGCAACAAAAAAACAAACTGGTATTCGGAACATCACTACTCTTTAAAGCTCCTCGGATAAGTCATCGATCTTGAGCAACAAACATCTAACTTAAATGCTAGCTTAAAGAACTTTTAGAAGCTAAAATACAATCCATATAATCGACATTCTTATTAACAACCACACCGAGGCGCTACACAAGGACACACTAACGAACCGATCCATGGTCGAACAACTCCTACAACATAACCTCAAGTTCGTTTAACTCCATCGGGGTCACCATAAATAGAAACCCTGAGATAGGGTCATTCCCCAACTCGAACTTTCCCAAAAAGAACACTACTTGGGGTGAAGGCAATCATGATGGATCCTTAGGAACCACAACAGCGACCCTGCTCACTACTGAACTGAACAGACAACCCACACAGAACTTCATACTCTTAATACTGAGGTAAGAAAGCCCACACTTCCTTAGCTAACGGCTTCCTCACCTTCTAGGTCGAAATCGACAAGAGACTCTCTCTTACTTCCTACCTTTGAGCTAACAGCTCAGCTTTCTGAGATGCCTAAAGAAAACTTCCTTACGCTGCCAGCAACCACAACATGGTTATCTGACAACCCCTCCAAACTAAGAATTGGATAAAACTTACTTGGAGGCAACCGTGGGCGGCATCTAACGATTCCCCAAACACAATCAGCTAACTGGCTTGACCTCAAACCCATCAAATCTTTAAACTTGTTGCTGACTCTCAAACCTAGACGATTTGGTAGTCTCAAACTTTCTTTCTTGCCAAACAACATGAGTAAGCTCCTTAGAAACACTTGCAAGTCCAATCAGTTTATCTCATAAACTGACACTTTGTTATTCCCCTCTGCTTAACAACATTTGACAACCAACTGAGAAACAACTCTCTAAGGTCAATAAACTTTGAAACGGTCGAACTCTCAAGTGAAACATCACGTTGAATCTTCTGCCCCTCTAGGAAAACTTGGTGGTTGAAGATCATCTCGAACAGTGACAACCACACCTCAACTACTAAGGAGATTTTAGATAATCCAACAAAGTGGTACGGATCCCACTTCTTAAACTCTTCTAAGATCTTTGAAAATTCTGCAATTCCCATCACAACGCCTAACCTGAGCATCTGCAACTGGTGTAGACTCCTGAGCAATATCTTGCCCGATCTGAAGAGCATTCTTCAACTGCTATTTAACATGCAAAACAGCCCATAGCTTAGCTTCTAGCCCAACTCTTGCAACTGCAGCAATTTTCAGCAATACTGGATGTCTCTACTACTCAACTCTAGGCTACACCTCAAGATTTGTGCAGCTTCTGAGCTTAGAAGCTCGCACTGTTCAACGAATCTTGGACTTTTATTATCACTTCTAGTATCTCTACTAGGCATCTCTACATTGTACAACAGTCTCGTGGACATCTCAATCTCGTCCACAAACTCCAAGCTAGCAAGTGACACAATGCAATAAAAATGTAATGCAATGCAACATAGCTGATCATACTAAACAGGCTACAAAAAACTTAACCTCCCTACTAGAATACCTGATGTCGATCGGCAGCTGAAGACCATGGGGACCAAAACAACAGCTTACGATGTATGCTAGTCTACAGAATCTATGACTCTGAGCTCTGATACCAACTGTAAGGACCCGACCCAAATCAGGGTCTAAATTTAAGTTCTTAACTTCAAATGCATGAAAACAACGTTGGATACTTAGGGCATGTATAATTAAATCTGGTAAAACAATGTTATTAAAATCCACTAAAGAACCGGTTTATAAAAACCATGAAAATTCGATCAAAGTGTCATTGGGTACCCAAGAGTCAAAGCATAAAAACTCGAGTAAATATGTACAACTTATCATGCCCCTAAATAGTTCATGCAAAAGGAATAAATTAGAAAGACTCTACACAAAGTAATGCAGCAGGTCCCATGGTCATCTTCAGCTCCGCCGATCATCCATCTCGGTACAGTCTAGTAGTATCTGTGGGGATTCCACAGTAGAAAGGGCGAGTTTTTGCAAACTCAATAAGCTTCCCCAGCTCAGGAACAGACATGCACAAGAATCCAAACATCAGCAAATAAGTATGATCAGCAACATAACCAAAGAGTGTACAAAACCCAAGCTCCTGGGTGCTTAGTCAAGAAACCTCATCCTTGATGAGCACCTCGTAGAGCGGTCTAAGGATCGTAGAACCAAGACCAAAAGCTCACAAGAGTCCTCTAACTCTAGAGCAATCTGGCATCCTACTTCAGAGGAAACCGGTGAGTCGAGCAACCTGTTGGCCCCAAGCCTCGTACTAACGGCGAGAGGTGGTGCCACACCAATCACCATGGAACCATATCAGGCCCATACCACTTACCTACAGAGAGTCTAGGCTACTAGTAGAAACCATCCAGGGCCGTAAGCCTGGCCGGCTGACCATCCATGAAAGTTCTGTAGAGTGAGAGAAGATCACCTCAAGCTAGGGTGTGCGCCCGAATATCATCGTCCACGCCCATCTACTAGTCTCCTCTATCCGGTCTTCATGACTCGTTTGGGTCCAAACGAGGCATCAAGCCGTGCATCAAACATCATGCAAGTCCATATCAGGACAATCATGCAACCATATGCAACTCGACCATATCAGGCAGACATACATGATTCATGCATCACTAGTCATACATGAGACAATCATGAAATGTACATGCTCTCGATGTAATTAAATGCAACATACAATGAACATGGTCATACTACAATCAGACAAATCAACTAATGCAAGTAAACCAGCACATGTATTAACCACATGTTCTTGAGAAAGGGGTGAAGGGTCCCTTACCTTGGCCAATCCACTAACAGTTCTCCATGAATCCATTGGAAGCTCTAACTAGCCAAATAAAACTCTGAGCCCTGAAACGAATAAACCGGTCAAAACTAGTACCTCAGACCGTCAAAATCGGATTCAGAATATCGAATTTATCAGACTGGGAAGAACCTCGAAAAAAGTGTCTCGGAGACACCCGACGGCTACATATGCCTCACAAACTCGGCTCGAAGAACAGAAAATGGTTCGGGTCAAATCTGGTCAATAAAAGTTAATGAGTCAAAACTCATCATTTACCCAAGCCAAACACCCATTAAACTCGAGTCATACAACCACTAGACCCATAACCAAACATACCTTAGTTTCACGACTTAAATAAATTTACACATTTAGCCAAACAAGCTTGACCATCACTTGAATATTTTAAAACTAGCAACCAAACATCCATTAATCCTCATTTAAAATAACCTCACAAAAACTCTTTATCCATACTTTAAATGGCCTTAAACTTAGCCAAACAGCCCTCAAAACCTCTTTTTTTTAATACTTTAATTCGTTAGTCAAACAAGCATAAACCACCATTTAAATGAGTTTAAACCTCTAGCCAAACAAGCTTAATCCATAATTGAAATATTCTTAAGCTTGCAACCAAGCACTGCCTATCCATAGCTTGAATAACTTTACCCTTGGAACAAACACAGCCTATCCATAACTTGAATAGACATAAACTAACAAACAAACATGTTAAATCCCCCTTTTAGATATATTTACACTTACAAGCAAGCAACCTTTATTCCTAATTTAAATAACTTTAATCGAACTTAAAATGCTTTTACACCACCACCCAAACAACACTTTTCTTCAACCTTTAGGTGACATTGAAGGTAAACACAAGCTAGATAAGAGGAAAAAACCCACCTCTCACCATAGAATAACTCTGGCGGTGGCGAGCCACTCCTTGGCGTGTGCAAACTTCGAGAACCCACAACACATCATGAAGAAAAGGCGATGACGGGCTGCCCGCAACGACAAAAATCCACGCAACGACGAGCTATGCTCGGCTGCTTCTCAACGAAGACCCACAAAGACGGCCACACTCAAAATTGACGGCGGCGACAGCGATCGGAGAAACGAACTAGAACCCACTGCGCTTGCGAACCCACAATTGCGACTTCAACGAAGACCCACACGACAAAGCTGAACGTCAACGCTTCAAGTCATAACGGTGACGCAACCCATGAACCAACAACTGCTCCGGCGAACTCGGGCTAGTCAGAAAACACATTTGTAGAAGCAAAATTGTAGATCTATACCAAATCAAAGTGCATGTTCTAGATCTACTCTAAATCAAATCAAATTGAGATGAAAATCAAACCAAATAAAGAAGGATAATGGAGAAGAGAGATAAAGTACACCGGATTTATAGTGGTTCGGGAACGTCCCTACTCCACTATTATGGATCGATTGAGCTTATTCGATCCACTATCACAATCATAATGCCATTGCTAAGATTGTACAAGGGCTCTCAAGGTGGTGGCTAGGGTTTCTACTCCTACTCTCGAATGAAGAAAACCCCCAAATGAAGCTTATATACTTGCTTCTACACATCTCTCATGATTAGTTAAAACTAACCCTCTAATTAACCCAAGTTACATTTAACTCATCTAGGCTAATTAATGATGTGTAATTCACCTATCAACAAAATACCCTCTTGAAGTATATATCATAAACAAACATGGCTAATGTAATTCCGCATAAAATCGATCAAAACTTGTTCGAATCGAACAATCATAATGAGAATGCCAAATTATCTTGGCTCGAATTTGCCCATGCAGAGCAAATCAAAACGGTCTTCAAGACCTCGTAATTGAGAACTTCACAGATGGTGAACTCAATCCACCAACGCAGTAACTCGAACCTATCTTCAAAGAACATCTTCGAAAATAGACAATCAAAACTGACTTCAAACAGAACGTTGCCAAAAAAACATGGAATCAAAGAAAATGAGGTATTCCCTCTTAGAATGACATAAGTAGCTCAAAACTAAAGTCAGGATGTCCGACCGAACTAAACTTATCAGAAACAAATGCATTCAGAATCCAAATGACCCTCAAATAACAATAGCTCAAATAAAAAATCTGAATGCTCAGAACGCTGCACCAAAATATGTCAAATCCATGTAACTGCTGAACAAACTAACAAACTGTGCTTCAGAATGGCAAGAAAAATAAGCACAAACAAATACTCCAAACAAACAGAAACAAACCTCTTCCATATCAAACTCTCAAATTAAGAAATCTTCATACTGCAACAAGTCAAGAGACTTGTAAACTCCAAACAAATGAACAACCAGATGCAACAAAAAAATCATCTACAAATGGCCAAAAAGTAGATGATGCAACTTGCACTAGAAGTCTCGCTAAGAACATAATGAGCAAAACAATCTCTTGCAAAGCCATAATCAAAATAGATTTCTTGCAAACGAGTAGACAATCATGAAAGAGACAAACTGCTCAAAACACTGCAACCAAAACTGATCAATGCAATCAAAGCCCAATAGATAGGATACATACAAGAACACAAACGGAGAAAGAACATATATCCCCTCTTCATGTATGTAACCGAAAGCAAACGAATCTGCATCATAACGAGAGTATACAATACCCTTTGAATCAGACTTGATCACAAACTAGCAAAAACAGACAATGAGCAAACAAATTACAAGTCTGACCGCAAACATCCTACATAAAAAAAATCCAACAAAAGAGCCAACTCCCTATCGAACAACTGAATGTTGCAATCAAAACCAGCAGGAACATCCTCGGGTTCAAGAGCAACTAAGATGGGATCTGAATGTGCAATGTCAGTGACAAGCACTGAAGGCTCAACAAATAGATTTCAGATGCATAAGCAGAATCAACAACACAATTAAATTCTGGTGAAAAACCTGACAAATTTTCAAATGGAGTCTTAACAAATTTATAACCAGCAGCATCTAAAACACCAAACGAGATAAGGTTTCGCTGAAGCTCTGATACCAAATTGTAGAAGCAAAATTGTAGATCTATACCAAATCAAAGTGCAAGTTCTAGATCTACTCTAAATCAAATCAAATTGAGATGAAAATCAAACCAAATAAAGAAGGATAATGGAGAAGAGAGACAAAGCACACCAGATTTATAGTGGTTCGGGAACGTCCCTACTCCACTGTTATGGATCGATTGAGCTTATTCGATCCACCATCATAATCATAATGCCATTGTTAAGATTGTACAAGGGCTCTCAAGGTGGTGGCTAGGGTTTCTACTCCCACTCTCGAATGAAGAAAACCCCCAAATGAAGCTTATATACTTGCTTCTACACATCTCTCATGATTAGTTAAAACTAACCCTCTAATTAACCCAAGTTTCATTTAACTCATCTAGGCTAATTAATGATGTGTAATTCACCTATCAACAAAATACCCTCTTGAAGTATATATCATAAACAAACATGGCTAACAGAATTCCAGACAAAACTGGATCAAAACTTGTTCGAACTGAACAATCATAACAGAATGCCAAATTATCTTGGCTCAGAATTTGCCCATGCAGAGCAAATCAAAACGGTCTTCAAGACCTCAGAATTCAGAACTTCAGCAGGACAGTGAACTCAATCCACCAACGGTAACCTGAACCTATCTTCAAAGAACATCTTCGAAAATAGACAATCAAAACTGACTTCAAACAGAACGTTGCCAAAAAAACATGGAATCAAAGAAAATGAGGTATTCCCTCTTAGAATGACATAAGTAGCTCAAAACTAAAGTCAGGATGTCCGACCGAACTAAACTTATCAGAAACAAATGCATTCAGAATCCAAATGACCCTCAAATAACAATAGCTCAAATAAAAAATCTGAATGCTCAGAACGCTGCACCAAAATATGTCAAATCCATGTAACTGCTGAACAAACTAACAAACTGTGCTTCAGAATGGCAAGAAAAATAAGCACAAACAAATACTCCAAACAAACAGAAACAAACCTCTTCCATATCAAACTCTCAAATTAAGAAATCTTCATACTGCAACAAGTCAAGAGACTTGTAAACTCCAAACAACAGAACAACCAGATGCAACAAAAAAATCATCTACAAATGGCCAAAAAGTAGATGATGCAACTTGCACTAGAAGTCTCGCTAAGAACATAATGAGCAAAACAATCTCTTGCAAAGCCATAATCAAAATAGATTTCTTGCAAACGAGTAGACAATCATGAAAGAGACAAACTGCTCAAAACACTGCAACCAAAACTGATCAATGCAATCAAAGCCCAATAGATAGGATACATACAAGAACACAAACGGAGAAAGAACATATATCCCCTCTTCATGTATGTAACCGAAAGCAAACGAATCTGCATCATAACGAGAGTATACAATACCCTTTGAATCAGACTTGATCACAAACTAGCAAAAACAGACAATGAGCAAACAAATTACAAGTCTGACCGCAAACATCCTACATAAAAAAAATCCAACAAAAGAGCCAACTCCCTATCGAACAACTGAATGTTGCAATCAAAACCAGCAGGAACATCCTCGGGTTCAAGAGCAACTAAGATGGGATCTGAATGTGCAATGTCAGTGACAAGCACTGAAGGCTCAACAAACAGATTTTCAGATGCATAAGCAGAATCAACAACACAATTAAATTCTGGTGAAAAACCTGACAAATTTTCAAATGGAGTCTTAACAAATTTATAACCAGCAGCATCTAAAACACCAAACGAGATAAGGTTTCGCTGAAGCTCTGATACCAAATTGTAGAAGCAAAATTGTAGATCTATACCAAATCAAAGTGCAAGTTCTAGATCTACTCTAAATCAAATCAAATTGAGATGAAAATCAAACCAAATAAAGAAGGATAATGGAGAAGAGAGACAAAGCACACCAGATTTATAGTGGTTCGGGAACGTCCCTACTCCACTGTTATGGATCGATTGAGCTTATTCGATCCACCATCATAATCATAATGCCATTGCTAAGATTGTACAAGGGCTCTCAAGGTGGTGGCTAGGGTTTCTACTCCCACTCTCGAATGAAGAAAACCCCCAAATGAAGCTTATATACTTGCTTCTACACATCTCTCATGATTAGTTAAAACTAACCCTCTAATTAACCCAAGTTTCATTTAACTCATCTAGGCTAATTAATGATGTGTAATTCACCTATCAACAATATTGCAACAGGGGTTGAGTTTCAAATTTGCAAAGAAGAAGAAGATGAACAGTAGCCACCACCTAGGGATCCCAAATCTCAAAAATCCATTTAAATATCAAAGGTTCGAATGACCAAAATGCCTTTTCTTTAGAGATAAACACAAAATTGACATTTCTCTTGTTTACTTATTTATTAATTTCTTTTCTTTGAATCTTGAATGAAATGAGGGTCATTACGGTAATAGTGAGAATACTTAACCTTTTATTTAGTTTGTCCTCACCTATTTGACACAAAAGTAAAACAATAATTATATTTAGTTCTATGATTTTGAAAATACAATCCAATACAACAAATAATCTAAAGATTGAAATATATCTTAATTCATTCAATTTATCATATACAACAAATATAGGTGGAATATTTGATTTTTAATCTTATATAAATACATAGATACCTTGACCATGAAGATATGGTAATAGTAAGAGTCTTTAACCTTTTATTTAATTTGTCTCCACTTATTTGACACAAAAGAAAAACAACAATTATATTTAGTTCTATGATTTTGAAAATACAATCCAATACAACAACATAATTAATTTAAAGTCTTCTAAAAAAACACAATTCACAAATCTAAAGACTGAAACATACCTAATTACATTTAAATCATTCAATTTACCACACTTTGCTTAACTATGAATCTATGTATGAATCTATTTATAGGGATGGAAGATGTACTTTTATGTTATAATTAATAAATCATTCAATATTTTTGTTTTGGAATTTTGAAGCTTTTTTTGTTATAAACTCATTATCTTCATTCGCTATATATATCATTTGTGCATTAAAATTTTGGGAAGTGGGCATTTGTGCCTTAAAAAATAATAACCGTAGAGAATTATTATTTAAATTCATGAAATGCATGATTATATATAATTTAACTTGAATGATAGTTTTGTTGAAAGTGTAAATTCATAAATTCTAGAAATTAATAAAAAATAAAAAATAAAAATGAAACATAGCTTTTTATATTCTATTCCACCTATTAAATATTTACTCTAATAAACCATTAATATATTTACATGCGGAATCAATGCAAAAATCATTAAAAAACAAAAGGTTACAATCAGATGATTTAAGAAATCAATGAATTAATTTTTCCTACATGTGACATGTTTGGTAAGTGTAGAGTTTGACTAAAGGGTAAAATCGTCTAAAAATGATTGTCGCCTTAAATCACGCTTTAGATATTAGAGATAGAGATAAATTATGTCTACGTTCTTTTATTAATATCTCCATGTAACATAAAAAAAACTCTCCACTTTTCTTTAAAATCAAGACGTTTTTAGAAAATAATTAGAGTTTAAAGATTTTCTCATAAATGCATAGAAACTAACGTTTTTTTTTTATAATAAGAGTTCAAACGTTTTTCAAAAAAAAAAAAATTAATCCATCCACTTGGTTTTAAAAAACCAACTGATCTCCTCATAAATATATTTATTTTAAAAAAATTTAACCCACATAATACATAGAAATTAATTATAATTTAATTATTAAATATGATAAACCATACAACTTCAAAAGTTTTGTAACTCAAATTTTTAAAGGGCGTTTTTTATTTAGACCATATTTGAAAAGTTTTTTGTAAATATAGATTACTTAAAAAGTATTAGTAAAAATAAATTTCATTAAGGATATTATTAATTATCTAAATCATCCATTTATAACAATATCCTCCTAATTTGAATTTTTAAATTTTGAATTAATAATCATTTAAGAAAAATCCCCAACTTCCATACTTACTAATCCCTAAAATCATGCTGCCATTATTATAATTTATGTCAAAACAACATATTTTATTTTCTTTTCACTTGAATTTTAACCTCACCATTTCACATTTTTCGTCTTCTAGTCTTCTTCTGCAAGTCTTCGAAAAATGTTCCACCGAAAATCTTGGTCCCGTTTCAATGACTACGGAGTATTGATGATCAGAATAAAAAACACGGTGTAAGCACGAAGAGAAGAACTTCCTACGGTAGGTTTATAATTTTGTTTAGGTTTAGAGTTTTTTTTTCTACATTAGATATAAAGTGGACATACACATTTGATTTTCCCTTTGATGGACGATTTTTTGTCTGTATAGTATTTTGATTTTTTAATACAATCAAATTTCATGTCCGAGGGGGGGATTTTGGAGATATGAGTTCAGTATTTTCGAGGTTTTGTAATAACCAATATTGTATGAGTTTAATTGGTTTGGTTCTTCGATTTGTGGTTAGAGTTTTTAACAGAACTTTATTCTAGTTCCTGGGATTATTACTATTGTCAATTTCTAGTTTGAGGGCCCGAAAATAGAAGTGCACAATGGTTAGGAGAGGTATTATACTGTATTAACTTGCATGTACGGTATTAACTTGCATATACTGTAATGTTGTAATTTTGATAGGCTTTCACTATTCATTCTATTTGGATTGTAGTTGTTTAGTGATTGTTTGAAAATTCTTAGTCTATTGTTGGTTTAGTTGAATCGGTGTATTCTTTCATTAGGGTGTAAATAGTATGGTTATCTGTAATGTATGGATGTTTTGTTTACGTTATACCATATTTACTAATTATATTATTTTTTTCACATTCAAGACATCAAGTTCATCCATTGCTTCAGATCATGAAAAAAAAGATCATCGAACGGTGAAACCCAAAGCACGATGGAATGACAAAAAGGGAACAAAGTTGACAGAATTAAAACTAGAAGAGAAGTATGAACAATTGGGATGTTTGGAAATACTGTAGGAAAAATAGTGCAAGAAAAAAATTTACTGTCCAATCATACAGTGGTAATCGTATGTGAGTGCAATAGTGAACAAGCGATGATAAAGTCATGTACAATCATTATTCTCTTTGGATTTTATTTTAAGGTATTGAAACATGAGTCATTAATGTACCGGCCTTTATATACTGTATAGATATGTGAGTATTACGTTCACATGTAGGAATTCGAGGAAATAAAGTGTATCAAAATAAACTAGCAGATTGTCGGTATTTATCGAACTATATTATTATTCTTTAAGCAACACTTAGATTTATATATCTTATTTCACGTTTTGGTATCAAAATGAGGTATTATTAACAGTTAGAACTAAACTAAAATATACTCTATTTGAGAGTTGTCATTGAACCAATGGAAGTTAATACAATATTTATTAAAACAATAAGACTGTTCAAAAAACACTTTATTGGGGAAATGAATTTCATAAGGATTTAACATTACACACATAGATTATTATTCTATAATACAATACGGTACTACTTTGATACTTTCTCTAATTGGCCTATACGGTATTGTTTTGATAAGATTATATTAATATGATTATTAACCATACATATTAATTATATTGTCTACATCCATGCAAATTTAGGGGTTTAAGATAAATGGATACACACATATGATGTATAAGAATTCACGAACAATACAATATAGGTATTATAATAAATAAATTGTATTCATGTATTGTACATTGTAATGCAATATTATTATTTATGTTATGAGTAATGCCGTATTATAGTTAAACCGTATTATCTTCATGTCAATGTTCGTGCAAATTAGGGTTTCGTAAGAACGCTACTGATAATCGCTATTTTAACTGCTTGAATAACGTAAATACTAATCTAAATGAATAACACAATTAACAGACAATGTTTCAAGCATTGAACAGATTAATATGCAAGTATACATTGTCGTTTGCAATCAAGTGATAAGTTACAAGTCATCTCCACAGGGACTGACCTAATCTCTAAATAAGTGTTACTTGCAAAGTCAAGAACAGAAAAGTAAAAGAAATTTTGATGGTGACCAGTTTTTACTAAACACAATTTTAAATAACACTAGAATGCGACAGAAATGTTAAAGACACTGATAAACCAATTAATTCAACTGCAACAAGATAAATGCTATTGACTTTGGAGAATAATTTGCTGGAACAGAAATATAAACTGCTAAAGTAATAAAACAGATGCAACAAGAAAATGCTGGAAACAGAAGAGCGATACTCTAATGATAAGGTAGGTTCGGCTTAAAGGTAGGTTGAGTGTGATTAACATGCATCAAGGGTGAGACTATGGTGAGAAGTAGGCTCCGCACAATATGTGATCAAATGCTCTTTCTCAAGATGCATTCATTCTCTTCGAGCTTGAGCTCTCGCATCTAAGCTCGAAGCTATAAACGATGAAATGCGCACTAGCGAGGTGACTATCTCTAGCATCCCTCTTTAACAAGTAGGAGTTCCTAACATTGAAACTAATGGACATGAATAGGTTATCTCTAATCTTTCTCTCTCTCGAGATGAAAAGAAAAGAAAACATGAATGGATGATCAATCGAAACATGCTTTTAGTTAAAACGCCTATTATGTCTTAGCCTAACATCTCCCTACTCACTCGAAATACATGCAACACACACTAATCCCCTCAACCCTCACCTATATGAATTTAGCTCATGGTTATGCTGGAAAGACCAAAAACAGAAAGTAGGAATGTTGTAACCATCATGCAACCAAAACTCAAATTGTTAAACAAACAGCGATGAACAGTGCAGCAATGGAACAGTAACACTCAGAATAGTAAGAAGAAAACGCAGAACAAGAAAAACACAAAAGAAAATAAGAGAAGAAACCTCGAAATACTATTACGATAGAATGACTAAACAATAGTGTGCGAAAACATGAACTACAACCAGTGTCTGAACTACAATATTAAAACTACAGAACATAAAATAAGAAAAACTCAAGGAAGAAAAGTGTAGAAAACGCTGTAAAGATGTTTCGAACAACGAAGACTCTTCTCCCAACTGCTTTGAAATCAAGGCTCAATCCGAAAAAAACGAATAATGAGGGCTCCATTTCTCATCCCAAGATGATCTTTATATACTCCCCTCATTTCCAAGATCAACAGTCCAGATTATAGGGCAAAATGGCCCTTGCTTTTGATCCCTAGTTGACAAGATCTGCCTTTTTCAGCTTTTCTGATGCAGGTGCAGAGTTGGTAGCCTTTCTGCAGAAGCTGTCCCCCTTTGATCAAGTTCACAACATTGGCTCGCTCCCGAATGGCTAATCTTTTCTTTCCTCAGACTTCACCGATTGAGGCATGAATTCAATGTTTTGAGAACATTAAAACCCTGCACTAATAAAAATATTTAGCGAAAATGGGGATTTCAGAAATGCTATACAACATGCTGCAAACTTAGCTTCTTATCACAAAAACACTTAATTCATTTGATTTCCTAATCTCTGCCTCATTTCTAACATGCATAGCGTTTATAACAAATTCTCTATCTCAAAAGCATTCTATGCATTAGACTATGATTAAAGTGCATGATTTCTTCAATAAAGGCATTCTAAAGAGGACTAAATAACTCTCTAATTGAGAGTTATCAGCCGCCATAAATCAAGACGACGTTAGTGCACTTCATAAATCTGTAAGAAATCATCCCTTTTTTTTAAATCAGTATGCATAACAGTACAGTTTTGACAGAACTGTATCTTGTCGAAATAAGGAAAGTTTTCGATAAAAAATCCGGACGAAAATTCTTGACAACAACAAAATGAGAGGTTGAAGATGAAGAGAGAGAGAAATCGTTTTGGAAAAATTATTTTAGGAATGTACTACTAAAATCTCATAACATTAATTTGACATTTAAAAATGACATGTAATATAAATATGGAAAGTTTGAAAATGGAGGTTGAATTTGAAAATGAGGCATTAAATATGTAGAAGGGCAAAATGGTATTACTAAAAAATCATTAATTTCGAATTTTAAAAATAAAATCAAGTTTGCAAAAAAAAAAAAAAAAACTTGAACGCCTATATTTGCAAATATTTCTCGAATGTAGTCTAGTTACTACAATTTCTCGTTTTTAAATTCAAATATAAAAGGACTCTCTCCTATCCCTTACGAACAACAATTTGAGTTCCTATTTTCTTCTTTTTTTTGCAAATATTTCTCGAATGTAGTATAGTTACTATTATTTCTGTTCCTTTGTATTTATTTTACTTTTATTTGATTTTTTATAAAATTAAATTATATGATTTAATAATTCATGCAGGAGTTGGATAAACAAGGGTAACCACGTCCGTCCTTAGGCCAGGTATCAGGACACATCGTGGAAAGCATACCTTCAAAACTCAAGTTTTCAATCACTGTGTCATCTATTGGGAACTATTTATTTTTCTCAAGTTTACCCTTTATGTGGGGTTTGCAATCTCCTTCCCCAATTATACTAAAAATATTAAAAAATATAGAGGAAGAAAACATTTTCTAAGTTCTTAAAATTAAATTGATCTTTTTAGATAAAAATTAAAGCTTTTAAGATAACCTTGAGGTAATATAGTATGTAAGATTTATTTATTTTATTCATGTTAATTAATATATAGATGGCCCTCTCTCTAATATTTGTGGTCTTTTCTCCCAATTATACTATATAAAAAAAAAAAAATAGAGAGGAAGAACACTTTTTTTTTTTTTGAGAATTGGAAGAACGTTCTTAAAATTGGTTTTAAAATATGACTTAAGTAATATGTTTTAAGGTTATATAGTGTATAAGATTTAATAAAGCCATCTAATTAAATAAATTGGAGGTAGAAAACTACATTGATTGACTTGATTTACTCCCTCAATTTACATCCTAGAACAAAATCTTTAAATCTCCTAAAACCCAAAAATGGAATGACTGACATACCAAAATTGAAGTTTATTCCATCCAATTGTTTGTTCTTTCTCTTTTTGCCTACTACATGTTTTAATCTATATTTATTATTATTATTTTTTATTGAAGTATGTCTAGTATTTCATCCGTATTTCACTAGTATGGTGAATGCTATGATATTCAACCGTATTATAATTATATTAATATTGTGGAATATATATTATTATTATATTTATATAATAATTATACTTATATAATACATTTGTAATATTGTACTTGATGGATGTAGGCATTTTTTAGCTTTCTTAAGCTTATACACTAGTATTATATAATATCAACTCTATACACTAGTATTTTATTATACCGTTGATCTGTACGATCAGTATTATATGTCATACTTAACCAATACATTTGTAAAATTATGTAATTATTTTAAAATTTGAAATTCTTTTGAATGTTACTACTTGTATTAATTTAGTGTGTCTGAATGAATATAATACTTTATAATACATTTCTTGAACGAAAAATAAATTTGATGAAAATTTAATATAAGTAGTCTTTTCAATGTGTATTATATAATATAACATAAATATGTGGGTAAGGTATAATATTGCTGATGTGAACCAATCTTCGTTTAATTGTTGCAAAATTGAGGAAAAACAAATGGTAGGGCATGAAACATTATGTTGGACGACATTTTGAAGAAGGGACGTTTGTGAATGGTTGTGTGTTTTTCGTTCAACCGGTACAAAATCGAAGAGAGAACGCAATACATTTTGATAAAATATATATCAGTGATGAAAATTGATGTCTATGCAAAAAGAATCTAAGATAAAAAAAAAGAATTTTACAAATGCTCGTTTCAATTTTAAGGTATCGTGGGCATTAATTAAGGAATATAGTTTAAATAAAAAATTTAAATAGAAATTACAAAAATGGAAACTATAAAATGTTAAATTTGCGGAGGGTATTATTTTGGAATAATTTAAAATTAATTTTTTAATTAAAAAATAAAAATAAATTTACAAATATTTTAAAATCTAGATAATTTTGTAATAAGTTTCTAGATTGAATATTCATCGCAATTACTTTTTTAAATGGTTTGAATTTTAGAAATAAAGTAAATAAGTTTAATATGATTAATAAAAAATTAATGTTTTGTTGACAACTAAAGATATTTATATTCAATATTAACAACTATGTGATAAATTTTCTCAAAAAAAAAAACAACAACTATGTGATAATTTAAATTTTAGTTACAAATATATATATATATATATATATATATATATATATATATATATATAGGATCATCTTAAATTATCAGTGTACAAAAATAATTTAATTAGTGAATAATTTTTTATATATATAAATATGTGATAAAGTTTTGTTGGGTTAAACTAAAAATAAAAATCATGGCAAAGTAGTCATAATTTAAAAAAAAATGATTGCAAATATCTAATTATTCAAACCACAAAAATTAAAAGGTTTATTTTGAAAAAAGATGCGATTTAAATAAAACTTTAAAATATTTATTTTCAAAATTTTTAGATAATTAGTGCAAAATAAAATATTTTTGTGTTCACTCAACCTCTTCCAAAAAGACTTTTCAAAAAAAAAAAAAACCTCTTCCAAAAAGAGAAAATATCAATTTTGTAACTACACTATTTTCATATAATTACATTAAAATATATATTTTAATAATATTTTTAATTTAAACCGAAAAAAATTCACGTGCAAAGGCACGTATAACATTTCTAATATATAGGATTGCGAAGAAATGAATAATTATTATTTCGTCTAATATGTTCCTATCATTTAATTAAACTAGACATTTTGAACGTGCTTACACGTGAGTTGTTTTTTTACCAAGTGTTGCAAGGGAGATTATATTTTATTTATTAAAAAATTCAATTTTTCATTAAAAAAAAGTTTAGCCAATTTAGTAATTTCTTCAATTTATTGTGTTTTTATCTCCTCTTTGATGGGAGGATGTTATCTTTGAAAATTATAAGATGGTATATTATTGTTAAAATTAATAAAAGGTTTGATTTATTTTAAGGTTTCATTATTTTTATTTCATTTATTTAATAATTTTTTTAAGATTAAGAATGACTTGCTTAGTACTATCTCTTGTATTATTTATAATTAAAAAAAATGATTTTCAAAAAGTAGATTATATGTATTTTTCAAGAAAGTGAAATCACACCAAATGAATGGTGTCTATATTCATATCTAATTTTCAGACAAAAAAAAAACCTATAAATAGAATGATCGCCAACATTTTAACTTTAATTTTCCCCGACCTAGTTATAGCTAAAATAAATTGAAGGAAAAAAAGAGCAGGAATATTGGAAGAGT
The DNA here is from genome assembly GCA_036507275.1 of Sicyos edulis. Classification (NCBI taxonomy): domain Eukaryota; kingdom Viridiplantae; phylum Streptophyta; class Magnoliopsida; order Cucurbitales; family Cucurbitaceae; genus Sicyos; species Sicyos edulis. The sequence goes on along the minus strand of CM071854.1, from coordinate 32,622,979 downwards.
TAGGTAAAAAAAATATAATAAATTATTACTTATTTATTAATATAAAAACGTTAAAAAACTTTTCCAAAAAAAAAAAAACGTTTAAAAACTTCGAAAGATTTTTAATAATGACTATTTAAGTATTATCTTCTAGACTTTAGTTACATGTTGAATATGATTGAATGATATTTTGGATCAGTGGATAATTAAAATAGTAAGAAACTAATAATTAATAGAAGATATATTTTAAATTATAAAAATATGATAGGTACAAAATATTTTTTTTTTAAGTCACATTTTAAATTAGGAAGAAAAGTAAAATAAGATAGATATATTATTCTAAAAGAAACTTTTCATTTTCACGCCTTTTTTTATAGATGATACCAAAAATAATAATTTTAAGAAAAGTATGACTACAAAAAAAAGTAAAAATTAATTGAAAAATAGAAATGTTTAGTGGTGATGCAATTTTTAATTTTTTTTTTTAATCTTAACCACCTCATGTGATTTAAGTAATTCTAAACACCTTAAAGGTTAAGACTAAAACAGAATAACATAGTATATATATATATATATATATATTGAGAATATATATTTTGTTTTTTTAATCAATAATAAAGGGGTGGAGAATATATATATATATATATATATATATATATATATATATATATATATATATATATATACTTATATTATTTGGCTAGAAAGAATGTTTATATATTTAGTTTACATACTTGCTACTTGTACTTAAATGTTGTTGTATCATCTTCATTTTTACATATGTTTACAGATCAAATGTTACTATAAAAAAAATGAAAGTCGAATGTTAGATTAAATAATCCAAAGTAATAAACAATAATCATATGAAAAATAACAATATTACTATCTTTCATTAATTTGAAAATGGCTATAAATGGGGCTTTTTCATGTATAGAAAAATGGGCCAAAAATAATTCTATGGATAGCAGATTTTCAAAAGTAATTCTTTTATAGCAGATTTTACAAACGGGCCTAGTGAAATGACGGAAAAGCCCACGAAGAAATAAAATAGAGAAGTTGAATTGTAAATTCTAAAGCCCAAGACGGAAAAGCCCACTTCACCCAAGTCTTCACCATTCACGATCAATCACCATTTTCGCAAAATCACCATTCACGCATCGCAGCCCTAAACCCTTCTTTCTTTGCGATTCAATCACCCTTCGCAAAATCCCGATTTCGGCTTCAATCACCCTTCGTAAAATCACGATCTCTGCTTCAATCACTCTTCTATCACAAATTTCAATCTTCATTTCGTCTCGGTATCACGATTTCTCCTCACGGTTTCTCTCTATCAAGCATTTTCGTCTCTCGTCTTCAACTCTCTCTATCAAGCATCTTCAATCTCCTTCTACAATTCGTCTCAATCCAAACTCTCGGTAGTTTTTCACTCTTTGGGTTTTTTTACTTCACTGTTCACTCAAACTATAATATCACTTAGGTAATCCGTACTTAGGTAATCTGAAATTGTGAATTGATGAATGTTGATCGACTGTTTATGCCGTCTATTAGAAATAGATATTGTAATATGTACTTAACTTTTGTTTCACCTATGCATAAGCCGTCTATTACTTAGGTATCATTAATGAATAAGGCTTCTATCACTTAGGCATAAGCTGTCTATCACCAATACATAAATCTTCTATCACTTAGGTATATGTTGTCTATCACCTCTACCTAAGCCTTCTATCACCAATACATAGGCCTTCTATCACTTAAGCATAAGCTGTCTATCACCTATTCATGTGCTTATTTTTTAGACAGATGGAAAAAAGAAAATTGGAAAAGGGTGAACAATCTTCTTCTAAGAAGATGAAACATACAAAAGTAAGTACTAAGTGAGTTCAATCAATTTTCGGTCAATCATACAATCGATTGAATATTAAATGCTTGATATTGTTTCAACAGGAAAAGATGAAGTTTATCGTTCAAAAGAAAGATTGGAAAAAGCCCTAAAAAATTAACGTATACAATAAATTTGATGTTATTGATAACATAAAAAATACACTAGATGAGAGAGAGATAGAATTGTTTAGAATGGGGCCATTTGGGCATTTCCTAGACATTAAAGCTCCAAAACTTCCCATCCAAATGCTTTCACACTTGGCATTAAGACAATGTGAAACCGAAAGAAAGGATATTCTAGCTTTTAATCTTAAAGGTAACTATGTAGAATTTGGATTAAAGGAGTTTTGCATGTTAACGGGACTAAAATGTGAAGAGCTCCTAATTCAAGAAATAGATGAAGATGTTGAGTGTGAAATTAGAAGGACTTTCTTTAAGAATGTGGATTCAATTGATAGAAATAGACTAGTTGCTTCCTTCAATGTGCTATCACAAGTCAATATTCCCAATCCAAACTTGAAGGTCAAATTTGCCAATTTTTACCTATTAGAATGTTTGCTTCTTCCAAAACAGCCTCACAACAAAATAAATCCATATCATTTGAAAATGGTTGATGATGAGGAAAAGTTTAGGAGTTTTCCTTGGGGGAGAGAGTGTTTTGATTTAACCATACAATATTTTCGGAAAAGTACTAGAACCAATTCTTATTACCTCTCACTCCAAGGATTTCCTTACATTTTCATTTTTTGGGCCTTAGAAATCATACCCATATTGGCTGACATAGTGATAGCCAAAAGAATTGAAAGAAGTGGACCTCGAATAACAAACTGGGAGATTAACTATTCAGAGGATTGGCAATCGCTGAAAGAAAATGTCTTCGACTCTTCAAAGGTAAGTGTTTCACTTCATTAGCTTCAATCAATTTAAATCTTATTGAAGACAGAATTAAAAACTTTTTTTTTTTGTAATATAGTTCTCAGTGCAAGAAATGATTCCATCTGAAGAAGACTTCCATTTTGAAACCATTCAACGTTTGATTGAAGAAGACAAAAAGGAAAAAGAAGTTATTTTGGAGAAGGAAGCAAAGGATAAAGAAGAAAATGAAGAAAGAAGGAAGAGGAAATGAAGGTGAATGATGGTGATGCCTTCAATGAGAAGACAACTTCAATATGGGAAGCTATAGAAAAGTTAAGAAAGAGTCAAGAAGAAAATGTTGAAGCATTAAGAAAAGATATGGAAGAATTGAAGGCTGGTCAAGAATTTTTTTTTGAAGACTTTGAATCTGTTGGTTGAAGAAAATATTGTCAAATCATCCCAAGAACAACAATCCCATATTAAAAATGTCCCCCCAACTATCAGTCTAGAAAGAATAGACACTTTGATTGATGTGGATAGAATAGTTGACTTTGCAACTAACTATGCTACAAAGGTAAATTCTCATTTTCTTATCTTTATATATTTTTATCAATCAATCTATTTGCTCAACAATAACATGTTTACTTTTTATCGTAGAAAAATGGGGAAGATATTGAAGTGGGTGGTGCTGATGGAATTCAAAGAGAAGAGGCTTCAAAGGTATTAATAGAAAATGAGTCTATCAATGCATTGTTTTCTATCAGTGATAGAATGCAAGTAATGATAGACTTCTATCACTAGTTGAGTTCAGTTCTATCACTAGTTAAGTTCCATTAGTGATAGAATGCAAGCAGTGATAGAATTCAATCATATTCACTGGTTTCTTTTTATGTTATCTAACTGGTTGACTATGCTATTGATTGAAATGGATTTCTATTGATTGAAATTGACTTCTATTTATATGCTCAACAAATAACATGTTTATTTTTTATTCTAGAAAAATGAGGAGGATATTGAAGTGGGTGGTGCGGATGAAGATGAAGATCAAAGAGGGGAAGCTTCAAAGGTATTAATAGAAAATGAGTTTATCAATGCTTGATTTCTATCAATAATAGAATGCAAGCAGTTATAGAGTTTTATCAACTGGTTGAGTTTAGTTCTATCACTAGTTGATCCCTATCAGTGATAGAATGCAAGCAGTGATAGAGTTCTATCACTGGTTGATTTCACTTCTATCACTAGTTGATTTCTGTTCTATCAACATTAGTTGAGTTCTATTAGTGATAGAATGCAAGTAATGATAGAATTCAATCATTTTCAATGGTTTCTGTCCATGTTATACCACTTGAGTATGCTATTGATTGAAATTGACTTCTATTGATTGAAGGAAAAAGAAAAAGATGACAAAGCAGAAGAAGAAGATCAAGAGAAAGATGAAGAGAAAGAAGTTGAACAGAAAGAAGTTGAACAAAGAGAAGATGAAGAGAGAGAAGAATTTCAAAGGGAAAATAGAACCAAATAAATCAATGACAAAAAAAGGGAAAGGGAAAAAGGAGGTAAGAATGACTTTTTCTTTATTAAATTCTTCAACTGATTGAATTATGTATATAATGATTGAGTTATCAAATCAAATGAAGTTAACTTTTGTGTGTTTCTCTAATGCTTGCAGGCTGTTCAAAAATATAAACCAAAGGTTGCTGATGGAAGGATAAAGAGGCAAACTAGGCCTACTAAGAAAAAATTGGAGAATGCATCTACAGAGAGGATGACCAAAATTCAAAAGGAAAATAAGAAATAAAAGGGCAAGAGAGAGGCAATTCAAGCTGCAATTCAAGCTATAGACTATCTAGAGAAGAATTCTCCAACCAAGAAGTCTCAAGAGTTATCACCCAAGTCTCCAACAGTTAGGCATTCACCAAGATTACATGTGGAAGCTCCATCGTTTGATTTAAAGATCACTCAAATGAATAATGATTGAAAATCTGTTAGCTTTGTATTGTTTGAAAAATTAGTCAATTTACTTTTGAACAATTAGTTTTGAACAGTTCTTGAATAGTTTTGGTTGTATTTGAACAATTCTTGTATAGTTTTGGTTGTATTTGAACAATTACTTCAAATTGAATTAAATGAAAGCTTTTGTTCTATCAGTTTAATTTTGCTATGTTATGCCTAAGTGATAGAAGGCTTATGCATAGATGATAGAAGGTTTATCCATAGGTGATAGAAGGTAGTTATGCCTAAGTGATAGAAGACTTAGTTATAGGTGATAGAAGGTAGTTATGCCTAGGTGATAGAAGTTTTATGCATAGGTGATAGAAGGCTTATGCATATATGATAGAAGGCTTATGCATCGGTGATAGAAGGTTTATCCATATGTGATAGAAAGTTTATACCTAAGTGATAGACGGCTTATGCATAGGTGATAGAAGGTAGTTATGCCTAAGTGATAGAAGACTTATGCCTAGGTGATAGAAGGTAGTTATGCCTAAATGATAGAAGACTTATGCATAGGTGATAAAAGGCTTATGTATCTTATCCACCAAGTTAACTAATACAGATAGATTAATATTCCTCATTTGTTCAAATAAGTTTGCATCTTTTATATATATGTGAAGATCCAAAATGTAAATGAAACGTTGTTATTGTTCATGTTGATTCCCACAGCTATTTAGTGACACTCTCACATTGAGAGTTGTAGATGGATATCTTTTTTTGTTTTCCATTTACCCTCTCAAATGAGAGTAACACTCTCATTGGAGATTGGGTAAAGCCATACGGGAATTATCATATCCTCTAGGAAACAAAATATGTGATAGAAGATTTATGAATAGGTGATAGAAGGTTTATGCCTAACTGATAGAACGTTTATACATAGGTGATAGAAAGTTTATGCATAGGTGATAGAAGGTTTATGCATAGGTGATACGAGGTTTATGAAAAGTCAGATTGATATTCAATCATTAGATTAGACAAACAGTAAGGAAATTGAAGCATACTATAGAATTAAAAGAAAAAAAAGGTCATATCAATTCAACTCATGTAAAAACTATCACGTAGTAACTTTCATTAGGTTCAAATGCAAGTTCAACAAACTATAAGTAAAGAAATTCAACAAACTGTCATTTTAAAGCAGAAGCAAATTTACAAGTTCTACAATTATGACCACTTCGATGACAACGTAACTTCTTGCTTCACCGATAGATGGTATTCTTTCTTTGCGAGGCCTTCCAGCTTGTCGTTTCATAATTGGAGGTAATGCACTAACATCAACATCAATAAAGCTCCAACTAGTATGATTTCCAACTGGGCGAACTAAACCTCTATAAGATGATGTCAAAACATTTGAATAATAAAAATTAGACACAAAAGTATAAGGATTCAAATCAGCAAGCGCATGAGAGCATGGAATTTCATCAAGATCCCAAACACTGCATGTACATGGCCGAGTATCCAAATTAACCAAAATATGATTAGTCTCATCAATTACTTTATGCTCTACATTGCTGATAGAATCAACCTACAAAAAGTTAAACTAATCACGATTTAAGACAAAACACATTACAAATAGATTTGAATAAGTTTATGCATAGGTGATAGAAGGTGTATGCATTGCTGATAAAATATTTATGTATAGACAATGTATATACAATAGAAGGTTTCTGCCTAAGTGATAGAAGGTTTCTGCAGAGGTGATAGAAGCTTTTTTCATAGGTGATAGAAAGCTTCTGCATAGCTGATAGAATATTTCTGCCTAATTGAAAGAAATGCAATAGTAATGTAAATTGAAACCTTACTTTGAAAGTTCTAGATGCGTCATGATTTTTTCGTAAAACCTTTTCAGCCTAAGAAGACAAAACTGAAGTCATAGAAGTTGCAACTTTCCTTCGGTCAAAAAACCATGATTACAATGTGTCTCTAGTAGAATCTAGAAGCATTGCCGCAGGATAATTTCTAGGCTCTTTGAGAAGTGAATTTATGCTTTCAGCACTATTTGACGTCATCATTCAGTATCTTCTTTTCCTAGAATATGCACGCGCCCACTTTGCATAACAAATACTGACGAATTGTGGGGTGTATGGACTCCAACAAACTCATATTATATTCGAAATCTTCAACTGTATAAGCCTTTGCGCATGTTTTAAAAATCTTATCTATCACAGATCCTTTAAAGTGTAACTTAATGTTCATCAACAAATGTTGCATACAAATACAATATTCAACATTTGGATAAACAGTCAGAAAACCTTTAGGAATGCTCAAATGCCGATCTGACATGAAAACCAAATTTTCTGGATGTCCAAAACATTTCTGCATATTCATAAAAAACCAAAGCCAGGAAGCATCATTCTCTGAATCAACAATACTAAAAGCAAGTGGAAATATCTGATTATTACCATCCATAGTTGAGGCTGTTAGCAAAATACCTCCAAATTTTCCCTTCAAGAAAGTCTCATCGACAGATATATTAGGCCTACAAAACAACCAACCTTCAATAGAAGCACCCATGGCCATAAAACAATATTTGAAATGTTCATCATCATTGGTTTCAAATGTTGTGTATGTTCCTGCAAAAATAAATTTTAAGAGTGAGTGAGTGATAGACTTCAATGTTTGATTGATAGTGCTCATTCAGAAGTGAGTGATAGGTTTCTGCATAAATGATAGAAGATTTTTGCATAAGTGATAGAATTTTCTGCATAGGTGATAAAAGGTTCTACAAAGGTGATAGAAGGTTTATGCATAGGTGATAGAAGGTTTATACATAAGTGATAGAAGGTCTCTGCATACAAAAAATCAACCTAAAAAGAATTCAAAGAGACAGAACCGAGTGATAGAAACCAATAAGTTAAACTAACCTGGATTCATTTCTTCTAACTTCTTGAAAAACTTTGGAATCAAGGAATAAGATTCAGTTGCATCGCCCTTCAACACCTTCATGATGTGCTCTTTTGACCTATATGCTTTTGCATAACTAACACTAACACCAAGCTTTGAACGCGCTTTAAGCTTAATTTCTTTCGGTGTCAAACTTTTAAAGGAACCAAACCTAAATTCTTCTTTTAAAGAATCCCCGATTAAAATAGATGATGCTTGCCTATGAGATGTTTGAATACTATTCAAAGGACAATTATGAATAGAAACGTACTTCCTAAGGATCCATAAATCACTATCCTTGAAACGAGATGCCTTAACATTCCATAAACAATCAGCTTTGCAACATTGAAACTCAACCGCTTGATTCTTTGGATCTAGGAGTCTGAACTCAAAATTATTTTTCACAGCCAAGTATTTAAAACAACTACACAACACTTCTTTGCTAGCAAATGTATCTTTTACATTAAAGACACAATCCAACTGAATATCTTTAATGACATGAAAAGGCACACCATCACCATCGTTATCATCTACAGTTGAGGAAGACGCCAACAAAGTTGAATTGCTAACAACACTACTAGATGTCCCCTCTATATAAAAGTCCTTAACATCAACCACTAATAGATGTCTTGTACCATTCAGCAAACTAAAAGTTTCAAAACTCATTAGTTCATCCACCAAAACTCCACTAATCTTATACTTCTCATAAGAACCATTAGCATTCCATTGCCCACCATGGAAGACAACAATAGGAATCTTATCCATATGTTGAAAAAATCTTAAAGAAAAATGAAATATGTTACTCAATATTGACTTCAAACAATATAACTAAAGTTTGTCATATCATATATAGACATTCTATCAGTTATGTAGAAACATTCTATCACATAGTCAAGCAATACCAATTCATTCAATATAACAATTTCATTCAATAAAGGTGATAGAAGACTTATTCATAGGTGATAGAAGTCTTATGCTAAGTGATAGAAGGCTTAGGTATAGGTGATAGATCACAACTTATGCCTAAGTGATAGAATCTCTATATATTGGTGATAGACAGCTTATGCCTAAGTGATAGAAGCCTTATGCTTAAGTGATAGAAGGTCTATATATTGGTGATAGAAGGCTTAGGTATCGGTGATAGATCACAGCTTATGCCTAAGTGATAGAATCTCTATATATTGGTGATAGACAGCTTATGCCTAAGTGATAAAAGCCTTATGCTTAAGTGATAGAAGGTCTATATATTGGTGATAGAAGGTTTAGGTATAGGTGATAGATCACAGCTTATGCCTAAGTGATAGAATATCTATGTATTGGTGATAGACAACTTATGCCTAAGTGATAGAAGCCTTATGCTTAAGTGATAGAAGACCTATGCATTGGTGATAGAAGGCTTAGGTATAGGTGATAGACAGCTTATGCCTAAGTGATAGAAGTCTTATGTCTCAGTGATATAATATTTATGTATTGGTGATAAACAGCTTATGCCTAAGTGATAGAAGCTTTATGCTTAAGTGATAGAAGTCTTGTGCTTAAGTGATACAATACCTTCAAAACAGTGTAAAAGAAAATTTCAAAGCAGAGTGAAAAAAGAAGAGATTCAATCAATACCTTCAAAACAGAGTGAAAGAAGAATTAGGAGAAGAGATGAATTTTCAGTGAATTTCCGATGAACTTTCTTTGGAACTATGCTCAAGTCTGCGAAATCGGTTCAATTTGTCGAGTGAACTTTGTCAGAGATCAGAAATTGGTTATGAAATTTGAATTTGTCGAAGTTGCCGGAGATTAGAAATTGGCTATGAAATTCGCCAAGTGAAATCGATTGAAGTTGCCAAAATCGCAATAGAATCTGAAGCCAAAAGTGGAAAGAGAATTATAGGCAAAATCCGAAGTCAAAATCGCCGGAGGTATGTGGAATCGATTGAAGCTGAAGCAAAATTGGAAACAAATCGGGGTAGAGTTCTATGAAATCTGAAGAAATTTTGTGAAATCTGAAGAAAAAATACGAAGCTGAAGCTGTCGAAACACATTGGAGACCTATGTATTGGTGATAGAAACTGTCGAAACAAATTGGAGGTTTGAAGATCTGGACAATTGAAGAATACCGAACATGTAGAAGACGAGGGAAAGGGTAATTTTGGAAATAAAAAGTAATGCCCAAAATTCTGCTATACATGTAAATATTTTTTTAAAAAATGCTGCAAATGTAATACAAGTAGCAAAATCTGCTACCTACGATAAATACTCTATATATTTTTTGAAAAGAAATTCTATCATATTTAATTATAATAATTTAATACAATTTTTTAAACCAACTAATTTAATACAATTAAACTATTATTGATTTAATTTATGTATTGAATTAAATCAATTTATGACTTGATGGGAATATGAAATGGTTTGAACTTGTGATAAAAGTTGTTTTTTTTTGTGTGTTTAACGTTCGTGGGGTTAAGTGAATTTATAATAAACTAGGAGGTTTTTTTAAGATACATTTGGATATTTATTTTTATAGTGATGATAGGAAATGAATGAGTTATAAATTTTTTGAAATTTTATCGTATTTAATCTCAATAATTTAATACAATTAAACTATAATTCATTTAATTTATGAAATGAATTAAATCAATTTATGAATTTATGGGAATATGAAATAGTTTGAACTTACGATAAAAGTTGGATTTTTTTGTGCGTGTGTTAAACATGAGTGGATTAAGTGAATTTAATTATAATAAATTGAACAGTTATTTTCTTCTTATGTGTTTTTTTAAAGGTGAATTTAAAATGACATATTTGAAATTAGAGAGAATCACTTGGATAAAATAGTCCAAAAATAATTCTTTCTACTAAGTCGTTTTAAGTAATAAAAATAAATATAAGGATAAGGATAAAGAAGGGATGAGCTTTAGAAATAAAGTAAATAACTTTAATATAATTAATAAAAAATTGATGTTTTGTTGACAGCTAAAGATATTTATATTGAATATTAACAATTATGTCATAATTTAAATTTTAGTTACAATAAATATATATATATATATATAATTATCTTAAATTATCAGTGTAAAACCATAATTTAATTAGTTATTAATATTTCTTTTATATAAATATGTGGTAAAGTTTTCGTTGAATTAAACTAAAAATAAAAATGATCGTAAAGTAATCATAATTTTCTCTCTCTTTCATATTTCATAATTTCTCTCTCTAGAAATTTTACCTCTCTTCAATCAACCTCTTTTCCCCTCTTTTCTTTTCTTTTTTTCTTCTTTATTTTCTTTCTTTTTTTTATTCCATGGAAGACTATGAATTTTAGAAAACAAAAAGTGACAAATCAAAGTAGGAAAATTATTATTTAGAAAAATTATCTCATGTTAAATAATTTGATGAGATGGATTGAGGAGAGAATAAGAGAAAAAAAGAAGAGAAGAGGATTAGAGAGGTGGATTTAAGAGAGATAAAAATTTTAGAACGAAAATGATGAAAGATGGAAGAGAGAGAAAATAATTTAGGAGTGAGAAAAAAAATTATTTGACGAAAGGACCATTTTTGAACTTTTTTGATAGTCTAGGGACTAAATTTGGACATTTGAAAGTCGAGGGACCAAAATTGAACAAATAACAAAGTCAAGGGACCAAAATTGAACAAACTACAAAGTCAAGGGACTAAAAATGGACATTTGAAAGTCTAGTGACCAAATTAGAACAAACCCCAAAGTTGAAGGACCAAAATGGTATTTTAACATTTTTTTAAAAAAAAAAGGATTGCAAATATCTAATTTTTCAAACCATAAAAATTAAAAGGTTTATTTTGAAAAAGATGCTATTTAAATAAAAACTTAAAAAATATATTTTTTAATTACTTAATTTTTTATTTTTAATCTTTTGATAATTAGTGCCAAATAAAATATTTTTTAAGAGAATAGTTTTGTATTCACCCAGCTTCTTCCTTAAGGCTATCAAAAAGAAAAAATATCAATTTTATAACTATACTATTTTCATATAATTACATTAAAATATAAATTTTAATAATATTTTTAATTTAAACATAATAACTTAAGTTAAAATAAAATACACGTGCAATACACGTATAACATTTTTAGTAAATAAAAGATGACGTGTAGTAAGATGCTAGTAAATTTGATACGACTAATAATTAATAATGGTCAAATAAAGTATGCATCTTTAATTTGGAAAATAGAAATATTTAAGTCATATCATGGAGCACCTTAATAATAATGTTTATTATGTGATTTAATATGAACCACATTCTATTTTTGTTTTTTTAATTTAATTGTTCTACTTTTTGGTTTAAAATAAAATAGAATGTGACCAAAGCCACATATGTGGATATTATTATTTAAGTCATGTCCGGATATAACATCAATATTTTTTTCTGGGACAAACTTTCCAACTTCCACATATAGATATTTTCTACATACTTCCCACTATTTGTGTCGATAATATTATACACTTAAATATTTTTGAAGAATATATAAAATAATGATGATGTGACTAATGAAAAAAAATGATAAATTATACATGTTACACGTTATTATTCTCATTAATGGATAGGAAGTAGGGGCGGATCGAGGACTTCATGTTTGGGGGGCCAAATTTTATGCTGTAATTATTTTCTTCCAAAGGTTAAATGATGAATTTTATACTCCTTTAATGAATTTTTAAAGTTTCAATATAGTATCTAATAGGTTCTTAAACTTTAAATGTGTTGAATAGATTTCTAAACTTTATTTTTTCATAGATCTCTTATTTTTTAAAACGTTGATTAAAATATTTTAGAATTAAATAGGAAAACTTGTGAAATTAGTCAAACGTAGAAAATAATTTCAAATATGGTCATTTTTAAAAAAACTAATAATTTTAATCGTTGTATTAATAATACTTTCTTATAATATTATATTGATAATATTCTTTCTTGTTTTTTGAGAATTTATATTAATAATACTTAATACTGTATTAATAACTATGAATGTAAGTGCTTTAAATTTTGTTTACATTTATTTATCTTGTGAAAATATTATAGTACAATTTTCCAGCAGTTCAAATAGAACACGCAAATAATATATTTTAAAATATATATAAACAAAAATATAAACTAAATTAACAAAATAATGTATAAAATAATATAAATATATAACAAAAGAAAACTTGCTAATGAGATTTAAATTTGGACATCACAAAGTATTTTAAAATGGAAAAATGAAATTGTAAAAAAAAAAACTAAACAATATTATATAAAAGAAAAAGAGGAAAAAACTACACAAACGTACATACCCCAAGTTCGAACATGTAGTGTGGTGCCAAGTGCTGGTGGAGGGCTGAGGTTTGGAGGGGCCAAAAGGCCACCGGAGCATAAGATAATTATGTTTCAGTTTGGAATTTGTATAATATAACTAAAAAATTTTAAAAGTTTGGGGGGACCATGTCCCCCCTAGTCTCAACGTAGCTCCGCCCATGATATGAAGTATACACAAGTACCTTCCAAGCAGTTAGACAAGTTTTGCTCCTTTAATTTAAGCTCGAGTTTTGGAAGGCCAAAAGGCTCATCATAGTTCTTTTTTTTTTTTTTGAAAATCAGGAAATCGGAGCTCATCATAGTTCTTAATCAACTGAGCTTTAGGTTTTTAACCAAAGTCATTGGTAGATGGTTGTATCAAGTTTTCAAAAGTATTCTAAGTTGAGGCGCAAAAACAAAAATACTTAAAACTCGAATGAATAAAAATTTGATGAACGGAAATGAAACAAAATAAACACCTAAAAAGTCACGATCATGATTATGAATTCCATCTTAAAAATTGGTATTTAACTCTCATTTTATTTTAACATGATTCTGACTCATTTGGGAGAGTTTAAACTCAAAAAGTAAACACCCAAAAAGTCAACAAACATAACTCTAGAAACCAATCGAGCATTAATTTGACCACGTTTTACTCAAGAATCATATATATAAAATAATAGATTCTTGATATATGGAGTAAATGAGTGAAAATAATTAAAACAAATAGTAGGAGCAACTGTAGAATAAATGCATGGCGTTTGGCTCGTTGATAAATGGTCAAAAAGGCCAAATTTTAGACCAAAGACTTCAAATTTAATTCTCTTTATGGGCTCTTAACAATTTCCACCACCTTTTTTATTTCTCCATTTGTATTCGTCTTTTACTCTTTTCACATTTGTATTTATGATGGTAAAATGGCTTATTTCTTTAACCTATTTTGCATGTCCAAGAATTTAATGTTCTCAGGCAAATGTTGAATTGCCCATGTATACATGAATGACATTAAATAGCTATTTGGATTTTTTTTTTTTTTTTATATATATTTGAGTGTCTGGACCAATTTAAAAGTAAACTTGTAGAAAATTATCTTTAGATAGGTGATCACGGTGATTTGAACTCATCACCTCTAAGTATTAATAATATTAAGACATGTTTTTGTTATTAAAAAATCTTTACCTACCATTTCAACTATTTTAGTTAATAGTTTGATGGATAAAATATCATTTTCCTCCATGAACTTGGAGTTTTGTTCCATTTTGATCTCTGAGCTTTAAAAGATCAATTTTAGTTCCCCTAAACTTTTTGATTTGTTCCGTTTTAGTTCCTGAACTTTCAAAACTCCAATTTGAGTTCTTGTACTTACAGAAAAACTTAAAAGTAGTTCATAGAGTAAATTTGAAGTTAATTTTAATAGGTATCAATCTTTTCTACTCAATACTTATATAGACACACTGTTGTAAGTTTAATTATCCCACAAACAAATATAGAATTTATTGTAACAATATATGCTGAAGAATATAATGGAGATAGATTACATAAATCTCTTTATTTTTTTTTTCATTTCTCTTTTTTGTTATTTAAGAATATATAACATAAAAGCAAATTAAGAAACAATAGAGTTCCCTATGGTGGAGGAAATAACAGGCACACCCAACTTCGTTTCGTATAGAAAATGAAAATGTGAATGACACTCGACCACGAAATCATCAAACGCCATCTCGATAGAAACACCGAATCATTTACAAATTGTCAATGACTCGAAGAAAGTAGGATTAGCCCGCGACTAAATCAGAAGCACACAATACCACTAAAGTTGATGGTATATATTCCTAACAAAAATCCAATTGTATGGGCCATCCTGACAAGCATGAAAACTCATTTACCGCATCGAGGACAGAAAAAAAATGTGTCCCTCCAAATCTCTATATTGTATATTCATTCTTGTAATAGAAAAAAACTGTGAAAGAGGCAGACACAAATAACACTACTACAATATCTCATAGAGATGGCAAGTTGGTAAATTTAATTTATAAAAATACAAAAAAACAGAGGCAGACACATATGCCCGCCGTTAACAAGTAAGGATGGCGGGCATGTGAGCCCGCTGTTACAAGGCATAAGAGGCGAGTGTGAAGACCTGCCATTAACAGGTTGGCGTGGCCTGCTATTGTAATATAACGATGTTGGGCACTAATGCCTGCCATTAAGATGTTTTGATGGCAGTATGTAGGGTTTCTTCTCTCTTTTCAAATTTACCAATTTTCCACTATCTCTCTATCCTTTCTCTTTTTCCTCTTATCCTCTTCTCCTCTTCTCAATTTCGGCAATTTTCAAGTTCACAAGGTCAGGTTTCTTCACATCTTCACCATTTTCAAGCTCCCATTTTGTCATTTTTGGCCACTTTGGAGGTCAAGAGTTTAGCTAACAAATTTTGACATTTCTTCATAAATCAGCTAACTTTTAGCTAATTTATGTTGTAATCTTTCCATATATTCACAAGTTTGTTTCAAATTTGTTGTTTTGTTAGTTTTGGTAACTCTTTTTAGCTCATTTCTTCACAAATGCATGTTGTAATTTTTTCATATATGTTTCAACTTTGTGTGTTTGTGTTTCTTGTGATAAATTCCATTTTCATGCTTGTTTCATTTGAGAATTTGTTTCAAAGTTACCTTAAGAAGCTCAAATTTGGGCATTTTTGTTTGTTTCGCAATTTTGGCTATTGGGCAAACTTTGATTAGATCGATAAGTTTGATTGACATGTGTGACATTAGAAATAATTGTATTCTCTTAGAATTAATTGAGTTAAATTTTTTGTTGATTTAAGTTGAGTTAGATATGTGACTAGACTCTGTTTTGTTTTAAAAAATTTGTAAGTTAAAGTTTCTCTAGTTGGCTAGATTTATAAACATGGTTATGGATAAGTCGTGAATGTTTAATGATCGAATGTCACAAGAATACAGTTTGGGAGTTAATATATTTATAAACAATACAATACGACATTCGAAAGAGTCAAAGAATGTCGTTTGTTGTCCATGTTTAAAATGTGTGAATGCTAAATACCAAAATGTGAATGTAATAAGAGACCATTTATTTTGTAATGGTATTAATCAAAGTTATAACACATAGATTTGACATATGGAGAATCATTATCGAGGAAAATAAACTTGAAAAGTGTTCTAATAGATGATGTCGTAGATGAAAATGTGGATGACCCAATAGGATATTTGAGCCTGCACAAAATTATTTTAACGACATATCCCATATACTTGAGGAAGCATTAAAGGATTCCAAGAAACCATTATACCCTAATTGTAAAGATTTTACCAAGATATCATCACTGATTAGGTTTTATAATTTGAAAGCAAAGCATGGATAGAGCGATAAAAGTTTCTCAGAGCTATTAGAATTCTTGAGTATTTTATTGCCCAGTCCTAATGAAATTCCAATATCTACCTATTATGTGAAAAAGTACTTAAGTACCTTAGGAATGAATTATATAAAGATCTATGCATGCATCAATGACTGTTGTTTGTATCGAAAAGAATTCGTTGATGGTGAATTGTGTCTGCCTTTGGAATATCAAGATGGAAGGTTAAGAAGAATATGAAAAGAGTGAAAACAATTCCATCAAAAGTCATGTAGTATTTCTGTCCTATTCTAAGATTTGAATCAATGTTTTGGAGTAAAGAAACTACGAGATTATTGACGTGGCATACTACGGAACTCCATGTCGATGGGTAAATAAGACATCCAATAGACACACTTCCATGGAAAGAAATAAATGAAATGTGGCTTGATTTTAATGGAGAAACAAGGAACATTCGCCTAGTCCTATCAACAGATAGTGTCAATCCACATGGTGACCAAAGTACTAGATATAGTTGTTGACCAGTTATATTGGTGACTTACAATTTACCTCCATGGTTGTGCATGAAGCGTAAATTCTTGATGTTAAATTCATTAATCTCAACACCCAAACAACCAAGAAATGACATAGATGTCGATTTAGCTCCGTTAGTCAACGATTTGAAAATGTTATGGAACACGGGCATTCAATGTTTTGATGCACATCAGCAAGAACACTTCACCCCGAAAGCTATTTTGTTGTGGACCATTAATGATTTTCCAGCATATGGTAACCTGTGTGGGTGTACCACAAAAGGTTATAAAGCATGTTCAATTTGTGAAGAGAAAACACCATCAATTTATTTACCTAGCAGAAAAAAGAATGCGTATCTCGGACATCGAAAATATCTACCAATCGAGCACTCATTTAGAGGACATAAAAAAACATTTAATGGAGAACAAGAATATGGAATACCCTCTGAACTGCTAAGTGGTGAAGAGATTCTTGCACAATTTAATAGTCTTCAATTTACGTATGGCAAAAAACAATAGACTACAGAATCTTATTAGAAGAAGAATCGATATTTTTCGAATTAGAGTATTTGAAACATTTTCACGTGAAACATTGTTTAGATGTCATGCACATTGAGAAAAGTGTGTGTTCGAGTATTATCGGAACTAGAAATGTCCATGGGGCAGGGCGGGGCCTGGAAGCCATTCCCCGTCCTCGCAAAATTCACAGTTTTTTTTTCACGGGGAATAGGCAGGGATCGGGTTTCCCCAGGGATTTTCCCCCCCTTTTTTCATTTTTCTCTTTTTATATGAAACCTATATATATATATATATATATATATATATATATATATATATATATATATATATATATATATATATATATATATATATATATATATATATATATATATGTATTTGTTCTAATTTGAAATATTCTATGCATCTAATCCCACTTTTAATGTGAATAAAAATAGAAATTTGTTGGGTTTTTTTTAGAAAACAACTGTTATGGTCTTTTAAGAAGTTTCACCTGAAATTATCATACAAAGAAGTAATACCAAGCTTTTTAAATTGACATTCAAATTATGAAACTCATATAAACATATCTAAACTCCAAGTACACATGTACCTATTTCACAAGTATCAAAACATAGGTACTAAAAAGAAAGTATAAAAATGTAGTCTTCAACAAAATAGTCAGCATAACATCTTCAACAAATTCATACCATAATCTAAATACTTAAAACAACAATTTATAAAAATATTTAATTCAAAGCAATTTTCAATCGTGCTTCATTCTTCAATCGTCAATACTTGAAACACATAATTCCGGAAGAAAAAAAAAAGATTGAAAAGCATTATTAGAAATCAATCATTAAAAAAAGTAGCCAGAACATAATTTATAAGAAATTATTTACCTCGTCATCCAGATCCTGATCTTGGAGAACAGTTTCTAACACTTTGACATCTATTGGAGTAGATTTATCTATGGAATAAAAGCATAAATAAAATTCTTAAGTAATATGTAACAATTTGTTTTATATAGATAGTAACAATTTTTTCTATAAAATACATTATACATACCTTCAGCCCACAACCAATCTTGAGTATACATCAAAGTTTCCAATAATGTAGCATGAATTTGAGATCAATGTGGACCTACGTTTCTGCCTCCAATACTAAATGCTGACTATGAAGCAACAGTCGTAACTGGAACTGCTAAAATATCTCTGGCAATATTATACAAAATAGGATATTTTATCCCATTTAACTTCCACCAAGACAAAATGTCAAAGTCACTACTTCTTGGCAAAAGACTTTCCTCTAAATAAAGATCCAACTCTGACTTGACATTTTCAACACTTGCAACATTACTAATAAACTCATCAAACTTGAGAAATCGATCTTTCTTCTCACTAGGTTTAGAATTAGAGCTACTCTCCTCCATTGAAGAACATGAAGATTCTGCTTCCTTATATGAACTTAACATATAATACTTCATCAAATCCTTGCACAGATCTTTTAAACGTTGAATTTCAAGAGTATCATGGACACCATAGATTTAAGGAAAATAAAATTCTATTACTCTCATCTTAAACCTAGGATCTAAAACTGTTGCTTTTACTAAGATACCATGAATCACATTCCAATATTTTTCAAACTTAGCAATCATTCTTGATGCCATCAATTTTTTCTCCTAAATATCAGAATCAAGCCATCTAGAAAGTTCCAATCTAATATCACATATTTCTAGAAAAAATACATTGGATGTTGGATAACGTGACCCAGAAAATAACTCTGTCATATTGTAGAAAGGTTCTAATCTTTCACACATATCTCTAGCAAATTTCCTATCACTTTATGAAGGAATGCATTTGAATTGTAGCTCACATTTTTTTAATCGAGGAAATACATTCTTATATATCAAATAATTTCTAAGCATCAAATATGTTGAATTCCATCTTGTCACACAATCAAGACCAAGTTTTTTAGAGCATTGAATTTGCAATTGACGAGCGGCTTCTTCAAATTTTTCCTTTCTTTTCGGAGAAGAAGTCCAGAGATGTACCTTGTCTCTAACTTTCGCTATACCCTTACTAATCATAGCCAATCCATCTTCTACTATCAAGTTTTAAATATGCGCACAACAACGTATGTGAAACAAACTGTCATGCATCAACAATGTTCTTCATTCTAACTTTGCTAATAAAAACTCAATCATTAAATCATTTGTCAAACAATTATCCACAGTTAAAGTTGATAATTTGCAATCGATGTTCCAATCCAATAAACAATCTAATAATGCATCAGAAAGTAATTCTCCAGTGCGTGGATGTGGCACATATACAAACCCAGTATAAAGTGATATTGAATATGTTAAAAGTGATACATCAAATAATTAATTATGATAAAATACATAAGACATATACATTACCTCAAAAGTATGCTATGTAGCACCCAAGAATCATCAATAAAATGTGTCGTTATTGCCATGTATCCTCTCTTCTGACTACTAGCTGTCCATATGTCAGTAGTAATGACAACTCTACTTTGATTGGTTTCCAAGAGATTCATTGTTTTAATTCTTTCTTCTTCGTAAGTTTTTATGATATCTCTTCTGGTAATGGTTCTTGAAATAATCTTAAACAAAGGTTGAATACCACTCATAAACTTTCTAAATCCTTTGAGTTCAACCATGTTAATAGGATACTCATGTAAGATTATCATTGAAGCCAAATCCTTTCTCGAAGCTTCATAATCAAAATTATAATTTGAAAGCACAACCTTTCCATCGTCGATTTTTTTTTTGGCCTTAAGCATTGCCTAATATCTCTTTGTTTCCTCAAAGGACATATTTTGAAATGATCATGTAAATGTCTTGTCCCATTCTGTGAATCTCCTCCTAATTTCTTTTGATAGTAGTTGCAAATTGTTTTAATAGTATTATTTAGTTTTGTGTTTTGAAATGATTCCAAACTACTGATGTTCGGCGATTTCTTTACTCATTATTTTCATCGCTACCTATTATAATAGGTGAAGGTGTATCATTATTGCTATCACAACTAGGTACCGACTCATTGAAGTTATTAGGATTTGGAGTTGAACTTTGTTGTAAATCATTATTTCCCGACAATTCCATTCTATCCTACAAAAATAAATAATATATAGAATTAATATAAAATATAACTACTTAATACACTAGTAGAAATTCTCCTATAGATGGCGGGCTAAAAAGAAGAGGTTTAAAAAACACGGATGAAAGATGGCGGGCCTGGGAATTGGTGGCGGGCGTAATTGGGCCCGCCTTCTTTATTTTTTGGTGGCGGGCCGAAGCCCGCCTTTAAAAGATTTTGGTGGCGGGCCCGCCACCTTTTCTGTTTGGAGGCGGGTCTGGGCCTTTTGGGCCCACCACCTTTAGCTTTTGGTGGCGGGCCCAAGGCCGCCTCAAAGGGATTTGGTGGCGGGCATGGGCCGCCTGCCACCTTTTTCTTTTCCTCATTTTTCTTTTCCTTTCTTTCCTTTTCTCTCTCTACCCGAGCCATTTTTCCCCTTTTCTCTCTTCTCTTCTCTTCAACCAAACCCTACCCTCACGCCGCCGCTGCCACATCTCCGGTCATTTCCTGGCCATTTTCCGACCATCAACGCCGCCGGCGCCGCCACTTGGTTTCCCTTTCTCAAATTTGTGTATTTCCTTCCCAAAAACTAGGTAATTTCTAGTCCAATTTTCATTTTCTAAAGAAAGAGTTTTTTTTTTCAAGGAAATTTTTCATGGATGCATTTTTGTAATCTTTTCATACATGTTTCAAATTTGTTCATTTGTGCTTCAAATCTCATATATGTCTCAAATTTGTGATAATGTGCTTCAAATCTCATCTATGTCTCAAGATGTGCTTCAAATTTGTTTGTTTCATATATGGACATTTTTTATATAATTTAAGAAACTTTTGTTTCCAAAGTTAGTTTAAGAAACTTAATTTTTCATTGTGCCTTTTATATTAGTTTAGTTTTGTATTATTAATGCATGATGAAAAATCTTTTCTATGCATGTGTTGGGTGTTGAGATAGCATATAAACAATGCAATACGAGTGAGATGTGTGACTAACTTTACTTTTTTGGAAAAAATTTGTTAAATAGCATCATATAGAACATATACTAATTTGGTGTTTTTATTTATGTCTTAATACTTTGTAGTTCAAGACTGATCCAAATACATTCACTCAAGCGGATATGGATGAGGTACGAGTTGAATGGGCAGAGTACATAGGTTGACATATGATAGAAAATTAGTGTTTATGTCTGGAGGAATGAATTAGTTGTAGTTTAAATGTTAATTGAATAGCTAGATGCATGTAATTCAATTCTAGAAGGACAAAAGTCCCATTTGGTGTGTACTGGATTTTTCATTATGTTCATATACAGGTGGAGAGTTTTGTTATATAACAGGTGAAATTTTTTGGGATCGCATTATTGCCCTGTCATGCTGCCGAAATTTCGTGTGCATATCTATTATTGTGTTAAGAACACATGCATATATGTTTAGAAGTTAGAATTCCATATAAGTTAGTGTGTGGGTGATTGATTTCGTTAAAAACTAGAGTTTAATAGGGAATTGGATAGTTATTAGAAAGTTTAGAATTGACTGTCTCTATATTCTTTTTTTTATAAAGTATAATAACTTTTAATGGCGGGCACAATATATATCATTTTTAATAAATTATAGCTATAGTGTCTTTTAATGGCGACCACTGCATTTTTCTGATCTTTTTGTTTTTTTTATAAATATAATGTCGTTTAATGGCGGGCACCCGATGATTGACCATCAAATTCTCGATAATTGACAATTTTTTAAAAACAGCCCGAACCCCTTTTGTTGGGGGTTTTTAAAATAAAAAAAAAAATTAAAGGTGGCGGGCATAAAAGCCCGCCATAAAAAAGTATTAATGGCGGGCAAGAATGCTCGCCTTTGAACAATTTTAATGGCGGGCAAGGCCCGCCTTTGTATTAGTGCATATTGGTGGCGGGCGTGCCCGCCATCTTTTCCCTACCCGCCACCGAAATGTTACGATGACAGGGACATTGATGGCGGGCTTTTACCCGCCATCTATATTGGAAATTCTACTAGTGATACTTACATGATATTGTGATATTTGAAGAGAGGAGTGCAAGTTACAAAAAGTAAAAGGAAAAAATAGAATATATATATATATAAATATATATCAAAGGATATAAATCAAACAGAATAAAAAAAGCATAAAAACAACAATACAAAAGTTATGACAAGTATTTGTAAATATCAAATAATAACAATGATTTGAAAACGTTACGATTTATAAAAAGTATTTAAGTTTAATCTTTCATTTAAACAAAAAAAAATAGTATCTTTATTTTATTAAAATTAACAAATTAAAAGTAATAAAAGGTCATTTCAAATCCATAAATCAAGTTTTCATCTTGAGCCTTATGTATGTAAGAGTCATTGATTATAAGTTCATTTTTATCTTTTCTCTGAATCCCAATGCATTAGTATTTTTATTTTCTATTTTCACTTAATTACTTTCTTTTTGGAAAATCCATTTTCATTATTCCGAACCATTCTTTTTTATCTTCCCTTCCTTTTTCCTCTTTGTGTTTTCTCTCCCTTCTTTACAAGAGTTTTTTTTTTCCGTTCTTCAACTTTCTGTTCATGCTTCATAATTGTTTATAGATTTTGATTTTTTTTTCCATTTTTCCTAGCTCAAATAGTATGATTTTGAAAATTGAAAACAATGGATTAATCTAAAACAATCATAGGTTCGTCTAAAACAACCAGAAATTTATCTACCAAGGCAACAATCTAAAACACCTCTCGAAATTGACTACCAAGAAATTTCAGGGACTACTCAGTTACATTACAAACAAGGGTTTAATTCACAACTACTCAACCAACGATATGTAAATAAAAAAAAAAGGGAAGAAAGTTTAACGTATTTGTGATCGAACTAGTGGTTGGTTCGAACTAGAATTATTTTTCCTCGTTGATGTATTTCTTTTCCTTCAAGAATCAAAAGGTCATGTGGCTGAGATAATAATAATAATAAAAGTGACTATTCAAGAATCTTGGAGATTCCAACAAAATGGTGAAAAATGTTGTGACTTCACCTTTGCTTGAATGAATCAAACAGTGAGCTACTTGAGAAAAGTCTGAAAGTGACTCTTGAGTGTACAGGTGAAGGGCTGAAGGATGTAAAGAAAGAATATGAAAAGACTAGATTTTATGGCATGTCAACTAGCCGTTGAACATGAATGTGACATTGTTGCCATTGGAACAGTGCATGAATTAAGTGGCTCATCCAGTGAGATACATGGTATGCCTTTAGGAAAGTTCAATGCTCGCGTCACGGTCGATATGATACTTGTGGTCAATGAGAACTTAGACTTGTCTATCCCTTTAAACAACGAGGTTCAATACCTTAGACACGCTCAGAAAACCTTTGTGTCATAGCCAAGATCACTTATTATTACAACACATACTGCATCAAAGCAGGTATATAATTGTACAATATTCTTATAATAATTTAGCATGTACCACATTTGTTTTACTAATAATAGAAAATGTTTATTGTCATAGCCCTCTAATCCAAAAAAAAACGACTATTAAGAAGTCTATATCAGCTACTAGTAAGAAGGTTGTTTCAGATTCGCAATCCCACCAATTAAACAAGACTGTTCCAACCATGATCAGCTAGTATATAATTATGCTAAAAATCAATTGGGTGAAGGTGACTTAGTAAATATACCTATTACCATAAACGGTTTTGATTCTGAATGCTCTTATATTGCTCAATATGAGATTTTGCAATATTGTAATACGGAAGACATAGGATATGTTCCCATACTCTGTTACATCGGGTAAGTTATCGGTCTTTTTCCCAATTGTTATGTTCTCATACTACTTTACGTGTTTGTCTTGTTTAATAGCATTTTCACATTCTATTTCAGTTGCACATGAGCTACTTGCGAGAAAACGAAATTGAATAACTACATACTAGTATACGGTAGGGGTGCAACAAAAAACCGAAAAACCGAAAAATCGAACCGAACCGAACCAATGGATCGGATCGGTTTTTTACCTCAAAATTGGATATATCGGTTTGTAATTTGAAAAAACCGAAAATATTGGATCGGTTCCGGTTTTCATTTTAAAAACCGATCCAAAATATATATATATATATATATATATATATATATATATATATATATATATATATATATATATATATATATATATATATATATATAGTCAATAATTCATATAGAGTAATCTTCTTTCCATTAATATTTCTTTAATTCACCCCTATTTCAAGTAAAAAATATCCTTAAATAATTTTAAATAAGTTAAAAATACTTCTAACCTTTAAAAAAATAGTTGTTTACGATAATGTTGTTTTTATATGAGAAATATTATTTTTGATATATTAAAAAAAATTGGACATTGGATCGGATCGGATCCATTTTTGGACATTGAAAAACCGAACCAATGGTTCTATACTTTATTGGACATTGGATCGGATCCATTTTTTGAAAACCGAAGATATTGGTTCGGTTGTCGGTTTGGTACAAAACCGACAAAAACCGAACCAAAATCACCCCTAGTATACGGTTCCGACTTTGCACCAATTGTGAAAAAGAAATAATAATTATCAAATTAATCGTCTAGTTGATAGGTTGGACATGTTGGAGGATCCCAATCAACGAATATTCTTTCCCTTCAATACTGGGTATGTGTTTCGAATTTTGCATTTTTAATACTTATTAATTTTGTTTATATCATAATCAATATTCGTTAATTTGTATATATATAGGCACAACTGGATTTTGGTCGTCCTGATACTTGAGGACAATACAGTTTTCATTTTCAACTCATTAGGTGAAAATTCGATCGATGAGGGTTTACACGATATCATAACTTGGTAAGTTTCTAAATAATAAACTTTTGAGTTTTGAATTTATATTTTAACTTCCTAAAATTCCAACTTTGTAAATATAGTGCCTATCGAGCGTGACATTCAAAACACGGGTTGAGGGCAAAACATTTACTTTGAAAATGGGTGAAGCTAAAGTAGAATCAAATTATTTTGTTAGTCTTCTTTTGTGATGTTGAATTATCGTACTAAGTATGTAACTATTTTTTCACTAGTGCCTTAGACATAAAGTGGATCCATAGTATATGGATTTTACGTCCAACTATTCATATGGAAGATGATATACAATACATCCACGCACATATTGAGACTTTTAAGTTTTGTAATTAACACATTCATGTTAAATATAATCATACATATATAGAGAGAGAGAGAAAGAGAGAGAGAAATTGCACTAATTTGGTGTTTTTAATTATATGTGTCTTGTAGTTCAACAACGGCCCAAGCGCATTCACTGAAGCTAATATTGATGAGGTACGAGTAGAATGGGCAGAGTTCATAGGTAGACATATAATAGGAAATTAGTTGTATGTAGTTTAAATATTAATTCAATAGCTTGATGTGACTATGCATAGATTCTGGAGAGACGAAGTCCCATTTATTGTATACTTGATTCTTGATTTTTTATTTTGTTAATATACATGTGGAGTTTTGTACAAGTGATTTTTTTTGAAAATCGCATTATTGCCCTGTTATGCTGCCAAAATTTCAATAGCATATATCCATTTATTGTGTTAAGATATGCATATATGTGTTTATATTCTTTTTAGAAGTTAGAATGAGGAGCTTTTGATAATTTATTACAAAGTTTAGAATTGGTTAAAAAGGTATTAATGATCATTTCAAGTCAATATGTGCTCTTTTTATTTATAAAGTAGATTTTAATGGCGGGCACAACATATACGTCTTTTATGTTTAATAAAGTGATGATAAAATGTCATGATCTTTTAATGACAGACTACAGTGTAATGACTTTTAATGACAGACACAATATATATGTGTTCTTTTTAATATACTCATAATGTATTTTAATGGCGGGCACAATCGAACTGACCATTTTAAAATAACATGAGACCCCTTTCGGTGGGGATTTTTTTTTTTTGAAGAAGTTTTGGTGGTAGGCATGCGTGCGTGCCACTGATGGCTTTTGGTGGCGGGCATGCATGCACGCCTTTGATGGCCTTTGTGGCAGATTGCACGCGCATTTTTTGGCTTATTTTTTTGTGGCGGCAAGGCCCGTCACCTTTTCTTTCCCAGCCGCCATAAACCTTCAATGTCAAAGGTATTGATGACGGGCTATGGCCCACCATCTTAACCCATTTATCTACTAGTGTATTTACAAAAATGTTAAAACATCCCATGACCCAAAAGAGGAAGGTAAATCATGGACCCTCAAATCGAGCGAAAAACTCATAAAATGGATCACGACATAACCAAATGTTCTTGTTTTTCCTCTTTAAACTTCCATCGGATCCGTTTTTGTAAAAGCTTCCTACCGTATAAAATATTCTTCCAAGTAAAGGAAGCTGGACTATTTATTTTAACGTCCAAAAAAGAGCATAACTTTGTTTGATTAAACAAATGTTGATCTCGAAATCCAAGCCCTCCCATGCATTTCAGTACACATGCTTTTTTTCTAAGTATTCCAATAAATCCTCTCTCAGAGACGATCTTGTGCTTCTCAAAGATTCATACACTAAGTTGGGTTTATTTATACTTTTATAATGGAGCCCAAAACTAGAGCATTAAAAGCCCATTTTCATACATGGCCCATTTCATTTCTCTTGCCCTAGACGTGATGTGGCAGTTTCATAAAATAAAAATTAGAAAAAGAATGCAATAATATCGAATCTTAAAAAATCTCCACTATTAAATATCTAATAAATATACTAATAAATCTTATAGAATATATTTTAGGGAATTTGCACCATATAACAACTTTTTTACCACAATCTATAAGTATGGCAATTTTTTAAAAATAATTCGTTTATAGCAAATTTGGCCTATTTTTTTAAAAAAAATCTATTCACCTTTTTTATGGAAGACTTTGATAGAATCTATCATTCTCTAATCATGGAAATCTATTAATTTTATTAGTAATTGATTCTATCAACTCTTATTGATAGAATTTAATGGAAGTCTATCAATTTACTTTATTTATTAGTAATTGATTCTATCAGCCTCTATTGATAGAATCTATCAATATGGAAGTCAATCAATTTACATTTTTTGTTATATGTGCAAATACTTTCATTATCGTACCATTCATGAAATATTTTAACTTTTTTTGTAATATACATGCAATAGCCCCTATATTTTATTCCTAACAAAATATTTTAATGATAATTTACTCGTAACCGAATAGAAGGGTCGAAGAAAAAATGCTGCACGTGACATATAAATGAAAGAAAAAATGCAGGGAGTTTTATTTTTTCTTTAGGTTTTCTGGAAAGAGAAAATTGTGACCTTTTAAATGTGTGTGTGTTTTTTTTCTTGAGTATTTTTCTAGGAGAATATCTTATGTAATATATAGTTTGAGATCCATGGTAGAGTGCTGAAAAGTTTTGTATTATTCTTCCGAACAATTTCGTGGAATTTGAGCCCACATGGTATGAACCAAATATAATTTGGAATTCATTTCTCTTCCATCTACTTATTTTATAGATTGGTTTTTATTACCGTTTCTAAGGCCCATTTTTTAGGCACTATTTGATAATCATTTAGACCCCGTTTAATACATATTTTATTTTTTATTTTTTGTTTATGAAATTTAAGCCTACAACAACCATTTTATTATACTTTTTTCCTTATTTAGATATCTACATCTTACCTATATTTTAATAAACAAAACTAAAATTTGGAAACAAAAAAAAAACTTCCAAAAGCTTGTTTTTGTTTTTGAAATTTGGTTAGTATTTACTTATTTACTTAAGGAAATATGGATAAATGGTAGGAAAGATGAAGCACATGGTAGGAAATTTGAGTAGAAATAAGTTTAAATTTCATAAACCAAAAACAAAAAACCAAATGATTATTAAACGAGATCTTAATTTTTTGTTTTTGGTTTTTGAAATTTAAGCGTACAACAACCCTCATACCCTATGTTTTTTTTATTTAGATTTCTATCTCTCATCTATATATGTAGAAACCAAACTAAAATTTAGAAAAGAAAAAAAAAGGTAACTTTACAAAAGTTTGTTTTTGTTTTTGAAAATTGGTTAACATTTACATATTTCTTAAGGAAAGATTGATACATTTGTAGGAAAAGTAGAACACAATATAAGAAATTTGAGTAAAAATAGACTTACATTTCAAAAACAAAAAAGCAAATGATTATCAAACAGACCTTAATTATTTGATTTTTTGTTTTTAGTTCTTAAAATTTTCCTACCATGTGTTACATCTTCCCTCTAATATATTCAATTTTTCTTAAAAAAAAGTATGTAAATACTATTCAAATTTAAAAAATGAAAATAAGATTTTGGAAGATACTTTTTGTGTTTTGATTTCTAAAATTATTGGTAAAATATAAATATCTAAGTTAGAAAAACATAAAGTAAGTAGTGTTAGCATACTTGTTAGCACTAATCATTGGGCATACGCTAATGTCTGAGCAACTACTCATGTTGACACTTGTTAGCATACTCGTTAGCACTTGCACTCATTTCGAGACCCCATTTTATGATTGAAGAAAGAAACAAAACAAAATAGTATTAAGCTCATACATAAATTTTCAAACATGAAACATACAAAAAGAAATGTATTTAAGAGATCTTATGTTTCTACTCACAATGCCACCTTTGAAAAAACTAAAAAGAGGTTATTAGTTTTTAAACTAATTAATTTGAATATTATTTTTGTTTTCGTTGATAATATAACTTCATGTAAGGAAAAAAAATATATGTTTAGTCCTTCGATTTTAGGTTTAGTTTCAATTAGGTCTCAATATTTTTATTCTCTATATTTCTATATAGCTCATTTTTAGCTTATGATACGATAAAATCTTTAGTCACATGAATTAAAATTATGATAAAAGTAGTTTAAATTTTTTTAATATATTTATGAAATAATTATTTTAGTTTCTACATGAATTTAAAATTTTAAAGAAAAAAACTATAAAAGTAAATTAAAAAAAAAAATCATGATGACTATTTTGTGATTGACTCTATCGAGAAAATTTTCATCTCCCAACAATACCTTCTCCATTAGTCGAATTTGTTTTTAGAAAAATCTTGGAGTAGTGTTTAAGATCAAGAAGGATAATCCTCATCCTCCTCGTAACCACCTCATAATATTCGGATTTTCTTACTAATTCAAATTATTTTCAAAATTAAAATCATTTAAACTTCTATTCCTTATTAGCTTATTTCATTTTTTGAAAAGAATAAAATTTCGATAATAGTTACATTTCATCATAATTAATCAAAAAGTCAACAAATATTATTATTAATTATATTTTTATTAATTTAAACATAGATATTGAACTTCAAATTGTCGTACAAGATAGATAATAAAAAAAAATCCATAATTTTCTACATCAATCTTCCATCTTCATCATAACCATAATAAGAGGAAGTGTGATTGGCAAAAAAATTTCATTCCCTTTTCCACAGACTTCAAATTGTCATGGTGTGACTCTGCTTCCAAAATCAAAATTCTTTCTTTGCCAATTCTGTTTCTTTCTTTCATAATCGGACGAACTTCACTAGAATTTTAAAGGCTAACTCAAGGAGGTTCAAACCGTTAAGGACCACAAACAAGTTTCGAACTCCCCAAATGGAATTTTATCTTCTTAATTATACAAAAATCGACAACAAATCCTTCTATTATTCAATTTGGATGCCAAGAACTAGTGATAATGTGACGACCCGACTTCCTAAAAGACTTTAATGGAGACGTTACTCATGCATGACTTGAGGAAAATTAAGGTAAAACGGCACAACATACATTCTCATTTAGTGGAATAAAACAAATAGTCTCAAAAACATGAAAAAACAATTCTAAAATAGGGCTTGGGATCCCATGAGAAAGTCATACGCATAATAAAAAAATTAAAAAAAAAACAAGTCCGAAACTAGAAGAAAACATGGTATGATTCTGAAATGACTAAATACGAAAAAACAATGTGGAAGAAAATGACCCATACCTATGATCATACAGCTCCATAGCCAGCCCCCTCGATATGCTCCCATACCTGAAAGATATAAGAGGCGAGTACATATATAAATATATATACCCCAGTAAGAAGTTCACTATGGGGGAAATCACGGAAGCACTAACAGGACTCGAATACTCGGACTATGAACACAATACCAACCAGAGTAGGGTCAATCTACTTATCGAACACTAAGTGTACAAAAAACCGATGACCCGAGCTACCCGGACTACCCAACCCAAAGCGTAAGGGTTGGGTTGGGTTATGTTTTTTAAAATTTGGGTTGGGTTAGATTTTTAGGAAACCCAGATTTTTGGGTCGGTTCGTGGGTTCACTTGTTTTGGGTTGGGTTCAACCGGGAACCCGAATATAAATATATATTTCTTTACATATCTTTGTAGTGTAGAGTCGTTGATAGCCTAGTGGTTGTACGTCTTTTCTTATTTTATGTTTTCTTTTTATTTTTTTGCTTTTTTTTCCTTCTATGAGCAAGTAAACTTCCATCTTTCTCAAACCTTTTTTCCCTCAGGAATTTATCCAATCTTTTTATCTCTTATTAGGTTAAATATAATATTTTTTTAAAATTTAAAATTAATTCTGATCTTTTTTAAAAAAATCTCATATTCTTTACAAAATTAGCTTTATATTTAGCAAATTTTATATCGATATTTGACTTCTAAATGTTGAAATAATTAGCGTTTTCGTCGAATTTGTAATCTCGCGTTCAACTTTTAATCCTTTTGAACGGATGAATCCAACCCAACCCAACCCGAAAATATAGGGTTGGGTTGGGTTGAGTTGAAACTCTAATTAGGTTAGGTTGGGTTAAAAAATTGATCAGCCCAAATTTTTTGGTTGATCTAAAAATTACCCTTAACCCTACCCAACCCAACCCATGTACACCCCTATCGAACACCTAGGTCAACGATACTCGTACCGTGACAACAAGGGCATAAGCGAATGCCAACAAGTCCTCTAACCTCTGTCAGGAAAATACTGCGAGTGAGAGTAACTCACAGGTTCCCTAAGCCTCGGGTCGGGACACGTCCCATACTGTGTTTGCAAAGACATACACGAACGTCTCGGGGTAGCCTAATCACTGTCAGGGACCCGCCGTGAGGGAAGGGAACACACAACATCCCTGAACCTCGAAAAAGACAGCAACTTTTAGGTCGTGTCAGCAAGGGCATATAAGAATGTCGTGCAAAGATCACCTAAACTCGTCAAGGAGAGCCACGAGTGATGGAATAACCACACAGAGTCCCTAATCCTCAAGCAAGCAGGCGCACTGACACGTATCTGTCTGCAGCATCATTTGTCCTAGTGGCCTCTTCCAGTAGGTGTCGGGGTCAAGCAGATCATGATTGTCCTCGTTCTCACATACCGGGTCGTCATCATAGGTGTCAAGGTTAAGCGGGTCATGTCCAGTCCCCCTTCCCATGTACACAACGGAAACAAGTAAAAGCAGGAACAAGGCACATGCAATTTAAACGAGTGTAACAGAAATAGGAATTGAATCAATAAAGGACGTACGAGTCCCTAAGCTTAACATAAGATTACAACATGGTCCACGACCCGAAAATAATGCAATCCAATACTAGATGCAGAAACCTACAGTCATTCTAGTCAAATACACCATCTAGTAAGATCATAATCAAAGCAACATGGGACCCCGAATAGGTCTATCTCTAATATGCCACGCACAACAGAATAAGAATAATATAAACAATAAAAAATCGAATATGCATTTCATTATGTTACAGTTCAAAATACCCTAGTCATGCCACTACTTGCTATGAAATTGCCACACCTAGCTCATAGTGGAACCCCTTACCTCTCCGACGACTTAACTGATCATCAAACAACTCTGCTAGCTAAGAATGATACCCAGGTCCCCTAAACATAATACAATGCCGAGAGTTTGTTAGGGGCACGTTAAACAAGCCACAAGAAGGTTAGGAAACGAAGGGGAGATTCTGTTAGGAAACAAGCCACAAGGCGTGTGGCTGCGAAACAGAGCCGATCATACCTCATTTCGAAGGTCTCGGTCTCTAGATCATGGATCTAGTCTCGGATTTTCAAACGAAGCTCTCTAGATTCGGAAATTTGAAAAAGAAGAAAGGGTTTTGAAGTTCACAAACTCACTGGAATCCTTTGGAAAAAGAGGGGAACAATCGAAGGAGGGACTTACAAGTGAAAGAAAAAGCAAAATACCAAGAGAATATGGAGGGGGCGAAGAGCTTCCGACTTGTTGTACAAAAAAAATGAGCTTCACGGCGAAGAAACGACAGTTGGGGGGGGGGGGGGGTTGGTCGGCGGCTTCTAGTGACTGCCTCGGAGCTGCGAGGTTGGGAGGGAGGTGGTGGCTGCAGGTGTGCTCTTCGACGGCGTGGAATCGGCGAGGAAGCCACTTCCTAGCTGGGCAGCTTGGTGCAGTTGGAATGCGGCTGCGGCAGCTGAGCGTGGGAGGAAACGGCGAGCTGGGGACGCGTGGCGTTGTTGAAGTTGTGTGGACGATCAGATCGGGACAAGTGTCGTGATCTGGTGGCTGCAAGGGGAAGGGTTTTGTTGGGTGAATTTGTGCTTAAATCTCAAGGGAAGGGGAAGAGGAATAGTTGCAGGGATTTTTTTTTTAGTTGGAGGAGGCCAACACTAACATTAAATATAATAAAAAAAAATGCCCCCACCTTTTTGGTAAGACCTCTAAAAGCAACACACAAACCCTAAAACTTTTACTAAAACTAGACAAGTGGAAAAGAAATTCTAATTAAACAAGCATACTCTTAAAGCACATTAATATGTAAGAAGAGAAAGAAAAAAAACAATATTAACACACAAGGAAAAAAAATAATAATAATCAAGCTCTTATAGATAAAATCATTGTTTAGATGACAAACTGAGATAATGTACATCTTAGTTCACCGCCAGTGTTATTATCGAGGTCGTACTAGTACACATTGATGTCAAAAGTTAGACACGTTACAACTTTTGCAAGGATATAACAATTGTTGTACATCTTTTTTCTCATGTGTTATTATGGAGGAGTACCAATACACACACATACTAAAAGTTAGACACATTCTCTACCACTAAACTAATTATGGAGTCTTCCTATATGTATGGTATGCTTTTTTACAACACTACTTTGCATTATGTTTCATGACAAATATCCATTATTGCATTAAATTGATAGGTATGTAAGTGGTTTTACGATCTACGGTGATCGGAGTTCTGCAACTATTTTTCAGTTTCAAATTTTAAATATTCTTAATTAGTTTGTCTTCATATACACTAAGATGTACAACTCGAACCTTCAAACAATTCTTGATGGATATATTTTTTAAATTCAATTATTTAGTTATTTTTTAAATTTCTAAAAAAAAATAGCTTTGAAAAGTTGGTTTACTTTTTAAATTTTGTTTACGAAAAATAATATCTACGATTTTGAAGGGTGGTTATAAAGAATATAAATAAAATTAATTAATAAACAAATAATTCAATAAACAGGACACAGGAGAATGTTATCATATCTATTTAATTAATTAATTAATTCTAGGCTATAAGATAATTATTTAAACTCCTTAAAAGTACTTTTATTTATTAAGTGGGTGAAAAGTAACTATTTCCCTAATTAACCCAAATTTTTATTTATTAGTTTTTTTAATGACAAATTTGTATTTACTTATTAAGGGAGTCTGGTTGTATTTTTAATGAGCAAACAATTAGGTAAATGTCAAAATCTAGCAAATTATTTAAGAAAATGTCTGAGAAATATTTTAAATGATGTCTAAAATTAGTTTTTTTAAAAAAACAAAATCAATTAATTTCATAAAATTATTTTCTGAAAACAAACAAATAGATTAAAATAATAAAATTGTTTGATTTGAAATTTTGAAAATCTTTTTTTTTTAAAACAAACAACTAGATTACGTTTTTTAATATTATGTACAGCTCTTGTTCATGTCAGTAGATACGCCCTCCTTTCAAAAGGTTATGAAAATGGCAAATCAATAAAAACATACATGTTGGCAACATGAGCTGTTGCTCAACGGCATTAGTGTATGCCCAATGACCAGAGGTCTTGGATTTGAGTCCTCCCACCCCCCAATTATTGTAATCTAAAAAAAAAAAAAAAAATAATAATAATAATAATAATAATAAAACATACTTGTGTCATTGCTCTCATTAATGTTTTTCTCCAACTTTGAGTTTAGGAGCTGAACGGTATTAAATGCATACGCAAAGGAAAGCTCGAGCTTTAGGTCATTCTAGTTCCATCTTAGTTGAAAACGTACCCCCGCCACCGAGAACAACTCAAGTGAGTCCCTGCCAAGCTTGGAATTGCCGCCCCTAGGCTGTCAGGTGTTCCAGATCTCCTTCGTCATCAACCTCACACTCGATATCCGTCTTTCTTTTTTAACGAATTAGCTATGCTAAAAAATATGGTGATATTTAAAGTTTGAGTTGTTGAAATTGTTTCAGAATAAACTTCACCGTCTTGTTTTGGAAGCTCCATGCCATGGCTATGCTACATAGGACCTTCTTCAATTCATCTTTGTTTGGTAGCATTGCACCGACTCTTAATAGAGTGAACCCCCTGCTAAGTCCAAGATGTACATCTCGGTAAGTGTTTGGATGATGTCTATCAGAATACAGTAGTCACGATACATACCACTAGCAAACTCGTTGTACATCCATTGAATGCCCTTGTCATCCTTCAATTATAGACGACCGTAACCGACGTAACCTCCATTTGCAATTAAGACCGGCTGCTTCCTACCCACTAGAAAAAGGTGATAGAGAAGACGATAATATGGAAATTGGTGATAGGAATTTGAAAGAATAATGTGATTTGGGGGATTGATGCAACCTTGAAAATTTGGTGATGAAAATATGAAAAATGGTGAAAAGTGACAAAGAAACTGAAAAAAGAAAAAGGAATCAGTAATGATTGCTACAATTTTGGAAATTTGAAGATGGAAATGTTAAAAAATGGTGAAAAGTGACATAGAAATGAAAAAAGAAGAAGGAATCGGTGATGAGAATGAGAAAGTGGTTGTGCAGTTCTTTGAGACAAACTTACTCCTAAAATAATGAAGTAAATTAGTTTATTAAATTTGGAAAGGATTCCTAAAATAGTGAAGGGTGAAATTTGATATTTAATCCTTAAATGATGGGTGGTTTTTAATTTTTATTCCTAAAATGTGATTAAGTGAAAATGGCATAAACGGTATGAATGTTTTATCCCTCCTCCAAAATAAAAATAGACATTCATTCTAATTTTTTGCCATTTAGATATTTCCTCAAATAGTTCGTGGGAAGTAGACAAATAGTAGGTTTTCCCTTTGGGACAACTAGGGAAATGGCTAGAATTTAGAAATTAATTAGGGTTGTGGCTAACAATTTTTAGACTTTAAATTTGTGCCTTTTTTAATTTTCAATTTCTAATATTAATATTTAATATTGAAAGTAGTTTACAATTGTAACCTTCCTACATTTCATATTATTATTTTTTAATCAATTTTAAATAAATTATTTATAACTACTTTTTTATCTAGAAAAAATTTAAACCAATCTAACTAATCAAAAAAATGTTAGTCAAACATAAATAAATTAATAATTATAAAATACCATGAAATAAGAGATTTTGAAAATTTAAAAAATTTATATGTAATATAGAATTTTTTTTCTTAATGTTCACAAATATAGTCATACATCATCTTTCAATAAGTCATACATACTCTCGTTGGTTGGTGTGATTATTGTAAGTCTGGTTAAATATAAATTAAAAATGATTGAGAATGATACCTGAGCTTGAGTTTAATGAGCGCCTTAAATATCCATTTTCGAAGAAGATAAAAAATTCATTTTGATTCTTTACTCCCGTTGAACAACCCCCTCGAAACCTCTCCACCCATGTATTTTGTAGTTAATGATAATGTCGCGTTGAAAAATTCGGTCACAAGAGAAATGCATGAATTTTGTTGAACTCCGATTCTCGAGAGTTTGAAAGGATCAGCATTGGAGCCACGTTTCTGAAGATATAAACGTTTCTGATAAAAGCTTTTAAATCATTTTTTGTGTCCCACATTTTTTCGAGTATAAGCTTCCAAATCTTTCTAATGACTCTGGTTTTTAAAGATATTAACATCTAAAATTGAATTCCTACTTTATTGGGATTTTGTTTTGTTTTATTTTATTTGTTTTGGTTTTTTAGACATGGTTGGCACACATTTTATACATAATAGAACCCCTACTTTGTAGGGATTATATATATATATATTTTTTTTATTTCACATGTGTTAGACATTAGTTGCACGTATTATGTACATATCCTATGTTTTTTACTGTTGAAATCTATTATGTACATAGTATTGATGCATATTTTAGTTACATCAGTGTTGTCGCTTGTGTATATTATGTGAATAACGTTTTTTCTTTGTTTTTTGTTTTGTTTTGTTTTTTTTTTTTTTTTTTTGCATAAGTTAGTCATTGTTCGCACATATAAATAGGCAATTGCATATTTATATATTTTGTGAATAACGTTGCATCCTTGATTTTTTTTAGTTTGTGAATATTTTCGACCCGGTTGACATAAACTTCTCTTCAAAGATAAGATCAAAATTAAGTTTAAGTGGCTCAAATTTAAGCACATGCAACTGATCTAAAATTATCCACCGCATATGTAGACCCTACAACTTATTAGTATGCACTATGTTTGTACATCCATTGTATATCATGATTTAAGAACATGCGATGGATCAGTCACATAATGCACGAAACATAAAAAGTTTTCCTAGTCATCCTTTGTGACTACTTAGTTTCTGTAACTTTTTCTAATGCATTTTGTTCGGAGGTTTACAACATTGGTTTTGGCCTAATGGATGGCCTACATATGTATATGTAAGGCTGAGACGTCATTTATGCTATGTGTTTATCCATTCTTGTTGTGTTATAGCTATTAATCTTGTTTTGAATGTGTATATAAGTATGAGTTGATTCGTTAGAATACATTGTTCGCTTGTCCCCTAAATATGTTCATATGCCCCATATATCACTCCTGACACTGGTTCTATTTTCCAAAATTATGCACCGCATATGTAGTCTCTACAATTCATCAATATGCGCTATGTTTGTACATCCATTGTACATCGTGATCAACAACTTTCATTGAACGTGATATTTAGTTCTTTTTTTATTTTCATGGTGATGGTGATTTTCATTTTTTAGTCATCTTCCTAAATCTTAGGGATCTGTTTTTAATTAAATAATATTAGTATTTTAATTTTGAAAAATTATAAAATAACAAGTAGTTAATTACGCTTAAATTTATGAAAAATGAAATATTATAAAATATAATGGTTGGTTATGCACGATCTAGGGGAAATTTGTTTTTTTTTTTTTTTTTTTTTAAATTTGGTTAAACACTTAAATAAAAAAGGAATAAAATGGTACTTTGGGAAAAGAAATATTCTATCTTTCCTCCTGATTTTTTTTAGCCATCTATTTAAAGTCCATGACTAGCCCTATATTATTTTTCTAAATTTAGTCATTTTCTACCATTTCTCTTTCCCTTTTCAGTTTTCATTAGGGCCGGTCGAAAAGGCCCATGACGGCCGTGTTTTACTTGTACATTACACTAGTATCATAGCCACCCACGTTGCACGTGATATTTTTGTAAGAAATATATTATTTAAGGAAGTTAATTTATAATATTACAAATGTAGAATAATGATTTAAACTTTTAATACATTATAAGATGTTAATTTATTTATATCCCTAAAATCACGATCGTCCACCTTTTATACATGTAGCTTAATGGTTCGTCCTACATATTTGTTGGCAATCGTGCTCGTTTCAAGACCCACACTCAAGAGATATAATAAAAAAAATTATAATTAAACTCGCTCTTAAGTGAAGAACATAATGCCTCCAAATGAACATAAAGTATAAGTCTATAAAGAGTTGATATTAAGATATATTCCTAATTTAGACATAGGACAAAGAAGTTGAGATTTGTGAACTTGTCTGGTTGGTTTCTGTTGGGCTTGTTCAACCTAGGATGTGTAGGTCATGGTGGAAAAGTTTCTTTTTTCACTTACATTTTCGTGATAAGAGTCTTTATCAACAATAAAGAAAATAGAAAAGGAAGTATCCCGAAAATAAGCAATAGATAATAAAGAATAAATGAGAAACTTCTTCTTTATCATACGAGAACTAAACTTATAAGGGTAGTCAAATATAAAGTAGAAATTATTGGTACCACTTAAAGTAAAAAAACAAACACTACTACAAAATAGGGATATGATGATTACAGAAAAATATCACAAACACTTTATATGATACTTTTTTGCAATCATTGTATCGAACATCATCTATTCTCATTAGTTGACACTTCTTATAAGTGTCATTGAAATGCAATAGATGATACATTTTTGCAATCGTTGTATCGCACATCATTTATTGTGTTTAGATGACACTTTTTAGTAAGTGTCAATAAAATGCAATAAATGATACTTTTCTATAATCATTAGTTCTTATTTCATGACTCTAGCTTTTTGTCACCAATGAGCAATAGATGACATATAAATTAGGTCATTAATGCATTATCAACGACACTTAAACATTATCAATAAATATAATTTATTGACACTTATTTTTAATCACCAAATAATCAAACATGACTCTTCATTTTAATCATATATCTTCAATTGATGACAAATATTTATTACCAACAATTTCATTTGATGATCATAATAAATTGTCAATTTATATTATTCCATTATGCTTGTTGTGTCTATTTGCAACCTTATTTTGTTTGCTCTTACCTATTATTATGCACATAATATTCTTCAACAAAATAAATTCACAAGTAAAAGACTTGTCAAGAAATAAAATTTCATAGATGACTTAAAATATTTGTAGGCATTTCCACGAACAAAATAAAAAAGGACAATAATATCCACTTGTGATAAATGTTCATAAAGTTTTTTACAACAAAAAGTACAAGCAAAGGATGATTCTTGAAATGTGTTTCTTCACTGCTTCATCATTTGAGTGAGTTTGTGCAAAACCTAAGAAAAATTGAGTTTCAAACAACATTCACATATTACATATTACTTAACGATAACATGTTAGATTTAGCAAAAAGAAAAAATAATAGCATATGAGTTTTCTTATTAATAAGAAAAGAACTTCAACCATCTACATTACATATAAACCAACGAAGTTTTTTTAAAAGTATAAGAAACATGTAAATATTGAATAGAAAGTAAGTTACTAAAAATGAAGACTAAACTTCTTTTCAGCTTGACAAACTCGACAACTTCCTGCAAGATTATTTAGAAGTATCCACAACATTATAATGAAAGCATGCAAATAAATTAGAAATTGTAATACATACATTGATTATGAGAATGTATTGGTACCTGAGACAAACAAACAATCATCCAAAACTAATGATAGGACATGAGAAAATTGTACACCCAAAACAAACAATCATCAATATGACTAGAATTACTTCATAAAATAGTTAGATTTTCATACATTTCAAAGCGAAGTTGACAAACAAGCAGTCCCACAAATGTAAAGTATACAATTTATTGGAAGAATAGAAGTTTGAACTTTAAACAAAATCAGAGTAAATTCCTTAATAGAAGCAATACCAATTCGAAAATTCAAAGAACACTAGTTTGAAATTTACCTCTTTTGCAACTTAAGCTCTACAACCTACTTAAGGCTAGTTAGAATCAATAAGCAAATAATATTTATAAAAAAAAAGGTTAAAATTTAAAAAATGTATGGAAGAAGAGAACCTTCACAATAAAGAAGAATCAAAAGATGGTAGTACTTCCAATCTACAAGTAAACAAGGGAAACATATAATTAGTAAAAGTTTAACAAAACAAAACACAAAGATATGCAAAGAAAAACATTAGCGAGGCTTTAAATAAATAAATAAAAACTGTAAGAGAAAAATAACATCACCGCACTTAAGAGTTAAGAGTTATCAGAGCTGAATGAAGAAAAAAACTCCACAAAATGGAAAGAAAATGTAACATCCTATCAAGTTAAAATCCATATATTAGTGTGCAGCGCGCATAACTTGGAATAACAACATTGCATACTTGGAATAAAAAGCCATGTCAAAAAATTAAGCTTAAAAAAACGAAAATCACTTCGAACCTCTCTACTTTGACTTGTCCCCCTACAAAAAGTCACAACATTGCAAGACTCACAAAACCAAATCACAGTAAGTACAAAGTTAATTTATGTACAAAGTTAACGATTAAAAAGTAATACTTACCTAAACAAATTGACTTTGAATGATGGAGAGAGGAATGTTAAAGTGTAGAGTTTTTAAAAAAATAATAAAAAGATGTGGTCCATTTTTTAACACGTGGTGGTAAGTATTTCCAATATACTTACCAATCCTTGGGTAAGTTTTGCTCAAGAAATAATTAGGAGAAGTATTGATGAACTAGACAAAAGTAAACACATAGACATACCATTCGTTCTAGATTTAAAAATGAGGGTTGAAATGTGAAGCTAGCATTGTCATCAAAGCCTGTACACACATTGAACAAAGACATCAAAATTAAGCGTAAAAAAATATAGTTAATAAAAAAGATAAGCAAAAGACCATTAGTACTAAATTTAAAAAGTACCTACACAAAGTTAGAGAAAATGTAATTAATAAAAAGATGTAAATGACAAAAGCATATTTATGTAAGCATAAACACAATTCTTAGAAAGAATATATAAGAAGAGTTAGCAAAAGACTACATGATTATGTGCTACCTTGAAATTTGCTCGGTTGATATGCAAGTTTTACATTGAATGCCAAGTCCAAATATCACTCCAGCTTACCAAAATATATGGCAAAGTATGCATTCTATAAAAGAAAGGAGTAGAGAAGATCAAACTATGGAAGAAACTATAATTTTCTAGAAACATTGAGACGTGCATGTAAACTTAAATGTCCAATGATATTTTACTTGATTTACCTTGGGGAACTAGCAAAAGAACTTGAGCTTTCTAGAGTTACAAAGTCAAAAAGAAAGGTAGAATTTATACATAGCAACTACGATAAGGGGGAGCATAGAAAAAAAAATGAAATGAAAATGAAAAATATTGATTGCATGAGTATCAAGCATTGCCTTTAAACTTATTTCTGGTGAAATTCATTCAAAATGAAGATAGAAAAACATATTG
This sequence comes from Sicyos edulis, assembly GCA_036507275.1. Classification (NCBI taxonomy): domain Eukaryota; kingdom Viridiplantae; phylum Streptophyta; class Magnoliopsida; order Cucurbitales; family Cucurbitaceae; genus Sicyos; species Sicyos edulis. Next base: position 32,581,399 of record CM071854.1, on the reverse strand, counting down.
AGAATAATAGAACAAGCAAAAAACTAAAAGCTATCAAAACCACAATTGTTTCATGCATTACTAATGTGTCATCATGAATATGATGAGTAGCACTCATCGAATGAGCACAACTAATAACTTGTTCCTCAATGCTAAATAATTGAAAATGTAGTTGTCTTTTAAAAATATTAAAAAAAGGAAAAAAAAAACTAACAACAGTACATGTTTATTTAAAACTAACCAAAGCTTCCAAACCCAATAGCATTTCAAGCAACAAACAAATTCCATGATTTTTCTTTCCAAGTCAAGGTTTCTTCTTCCTTTTTTATTTTTAGACACACAAAAGTAGCTTCCACTTTAATGCTGGACAAAGAAAGTTGATCACAAGGTAGAAGAAACTAGAAAAACAATTAAACACAAAAGACAAAGAGAGTAAGAGAATATTTGAAGGTTTATAAGAAGAAGACATGGAGGAAGCATGTATTGATATGGAGAATCATGCTCGACATGCCCAAAAATATAACACAAAACACCTAAACGAATGAGTCTCGTGATGCCCAAAAACCAAGAACACTTTAATTTCATAAAAATAGCCACCAACTTACCCAAACACAAACTCAAACACGACTGTCTAGCAAAGTGAGGCTTGAAATCAAAACGAAATTGAGCCTTACCATTAAGAACACTTCAAAATCAGCATAATAACAAGACCCAAAAAACAACCAAACCTGAAACAACCTTTAATTAGACAAGAGATAGAGGTTGTGAACTTACCCAAGTGATAGATCACGACAACACGACACGAACAAGGTGCAACAGACATGCGAGGAGGCTGAACCTCGAGCACGACGTGGGATTGCGGCTATTGGCGAGTGAGGGAGGGCTATTCGGCGGCTGCTCGCGAGGATGGGAGGAGATATGCTGTGGCAGGATGCACTACAAGAAAAGTTGTTTTTGCCGACGGAGGCTATGCCGACGGAAGAAAATTGCGTCGCCATAGATAGTCTATGCCGACTAAAGAGAAATCCGTTGGCATTGAGTGCATTTGTGCCGAAGGAAGAATAAAATCCGTCGGCATAGAGTAAAAAAATATCCACCCTTCTTTATTCGCTAATTAAAAAATCCCTAGGTAAAAAAAAACCCTCATCCTCTTCCCTGCTTCTAGTCGACGCCCCCCACCTCTTTCCGTCTTCGTCGAGGACCAACAGCAGGGATTTTGCAGCGTTCTTCCTCATTTTGCACGAGTTAGTTTCGATTTCTCCATTCCTCTCTCAGATTCTTCTTTGATTTTTGGTTTGGTTGACGCACGAGGTGAATATTCTTATCTTTGACGGTATTTCTCCATCCCTTTTTCATACTTATCTAAAGGTGGATATTCATTCTTATCTTTTAATTTCTGGTCTGGTTTGGTTGTTTTTTCCCTGCTGTTTTTAAATGGAAGGTTAGGTTTTGGGGTGTATAATTGTTGTTTGGTTTGATTTAGAGCGGAAGGTTAGGTTCTCGATTGCTCGATTTGAGGGAAGACATAACCGTGTTCTCAGTCCCAGATCTCGATTCGAGCATTTGATCACTAGTGCAGTCGCTGTTAGTTCTTTCCCCTGCAGTTTTTCATTTTGGTTTATGTTCTTACTGATTTAATCCACTGGCGATTGTCAGCTATAACGTGTTTGTTTTGTTTCTTTGATAGACAAAGGGTGATACTTCATCTGCTTCTACAACATCGAAACCAAGGTATGCAATGTTTCTCTCATTCATGAATGCAAAATAGTACTATTTCATTCCTTTAATTCAATACACTAAGTCATGAATGTTTCTCTGTGTTGGTGTGTGTGGTTTTTTTTTAAAATCTATGATTGATTTGTTCTTTGTTTTTGTTGCTTAGCATTACTCTCTCTTTATTTGCCTTTGAAACAATGCAGTTTGTGTGATTCTCTTGGTTAGTGCATATGTTTCTATGTAAATGGTTATTAGATTGAATGAAGTATGAAGAAAGGTAAATGGTTTGTGCGTTGTGAGATTTCTGGAACTATGCACTTTGTGTGAACTATGCAATTTGTGTGAACTATGCAATTTGATCCACTATTAGGATGCCTAAATTTGCCCAAAAATTCAAATCAATTGTACTGTGAATTCTAAATTCTGAAATTCTGAAGCATTCTTACTGAAGCATTATTGAATGATTTAGAATTCACTTTCAAATACTTAATTTACTAACAATTAAGTAAATTAATTCAAATCATTAAAAACAGTAACAATTAAGTATTCTTGAATGATTAAAAATAGTAACAATTAATTCAAATCAATTAGTAAATTGTGTATTTGAAAGTTAATTATTCATGGGTAAATTATGTATTTCTAAAAATGATTCTTCAGCCTGCACTTCCCATAATGAATCAATTAATAAGAAAAGATAGAGATCCAAATTGCAAGTGTGAATGGAAAGGAAAACGAGACCTTTCATTCGCGTAGACCCTGAGAGCTATCCGGGTTGGACTTTTTAACGGCGACGAGAATCCCGACGTCGGGCCGAGAGGGAGCGTAAGAGGAGTTGTTTCTTACCCAAAAGTTGAAGAATGTGTTGTACAAATTTTATGGGTCCTTTGAGGATTCTTTTAAAAAAGGGAGAAAACTGGATGATTGTCATTGAACTTCTATTATTATTTGTTCGGCAGAAAATAATTCAACTTCACCAAGTAGTTTTATACTTGTATCATCTATAGAGAAGTTGTTATTATGGATTTCAACCTTAAACATATTGAGTCTCCAACTGTAGGTCTCTTTCATAGTGAATTGAATACCATAAATTGTATTTTACTGCTGCAATGCTCTTAAAGACAGTTAACTGAATACCCTTGCTCCAATATTGCTTTCTACCTAAATCTAAGCTACTGGTGATCATGCAATGCTTGTGTTTTACTTTTTGTTGTCTTTATGTGCATGCCCTTTTCTACTTTTCATTCTTTTTCTTCTCACATGTATTCTCCTAATGTAGTTCTTGGCCTTTTAATAAGTTCTTTATTGCAGTTCATTAGTTTATATATTTAGAGTGTTCGTTGAATTTGTTTGTTTTTATATCTGTGGATGTCCTGCTAGCTTACGTGCAACTTGACTAGTTTGCCTTAATCTAAAAGGTGAAAAAACCAAAGAAGGATATAATTTTTATTTGGCAAGTTTTACATGGAATGTTGAACACTTTGACGAGGAAGATGCACTTTTTGATGGGTCTATGGTGTTTCATTCTTTGTAAGGCAGAGAACTACAATAACAACAATCAACACCGCGACATAAATAATTAAGCTATGGTCATGACCAATGATAGACTTGATTCCCTAAAAAATATTTACCGGAAAAAATCAAGGGGGCCCAAGAGAAATTGTTTTGAAAAACAATTTTATGCTTTTAAACTTTTTTTTTTCCTTCAAAACTACAATCCAGTGACTTCTAAAGTTCATGTCATCATACACTTAGAATCACTATTTTTAATCTTATAGCTCTTCATATGAAGATAAACTTCAATGGTGAAAACAAGCTTAAAGAAAATAAAACATAAAGCAACAAAACCAGTTCTATAAATATAACATGCAATAAACAAAACATTGAACGTAAGAAAACAGCAAATTTCTTGCAAGTTAAAGATTCTAACATGGTTTTAAGGAGAGAATTTTTATAAAACTAACTCTCAGCCATATCATACCTGCCAGTTTTTGTTTGAAGTGACCATGAGCTATCATCATAACCTTTTGCTAAAACTTTTGCCAATTGAATTCTGTAAAACAAAAAATTCAAAGCAGAATACCGCAGATGAAAAATCTCAACACAAGTTAAGATTTGACGGATATTTTCACGGTCTTATTCAAAATACAACTTAGAGCTATTAGTTTTTCCATCTTTCAACCTTTTTTCTTTGATTAATCTAAAGAACTAGAAAGTAAAAAAACACCACAACTTTAAATTTTGCTTTAAATTCTAGTTTGTTTTTAAGTTGTTTGTTAATGTGGTTGTGTGGCTATCCTGCAGCAAAGATAGCCACAATTATGTTTCACATGTATTACATAACATGTTATATTTTTGGTGAAATCCAAAATACGTCATTATGGTGCAAAAATCATTTATATTGAATTTTAAACTATTCATTTCGGATTTTTTAGGACGGCAAAAAATGAACAAAGATTGGCTTATGAATAGAGACAAATTGTCTATAGAATATGCTGAAGGCGTCAAATCATTTTTAGAAATGGCCAAGAATCACATCAATTGTATGGGTGAAGTGAGATGCCCATGTAATAAATGCATGAATGGTTCATGGCAATCTATAGAAGGGGTAAAACGCCATCTGTTAATAAATGGAATGTTAGCATCATACAGTCATTGGGTGTACCATGGTGAACCGGTAGATTTATCTAGGTTGGAGCGGCAAAGAATAAGACCGGTGGATATAAGGCCTGCACAAGTTGATAGGATGAATATAAGCGAGCCCACTAATGACAAAAATGGCAATGAGATGATGGAAATGTTGAATGATATCAATCGTGCCACTATCGAATCAAATGAAGATGAAGAACTTGGTCATAATTTTGAAACCAATGATCCAACTAATGAAGAAGAACGGGAGCAATCAACATTATTTGATGATTTAATGAATGAAGCATGTGATGAATTGTATCCTGGATGTACGAGTTTTTCGTCGTTAGATTTTTTGGTCAAACTGATGTATTATAAGGTCACTAACAAATGGAGTGATAAATCATTCGATCAGTTGTTGAAGTTTTTAAATGGAGCATTCAGTCAAATTAAAGCTCGTATACCTAGTACATTCTACGAAGCAAAACGGAAATTGCGTGATATGGGGTTAACTTATGATTCAATTCACGTCTGCAAGTACGATTGCATACTATATAGAAAAGAGTTTAAAGATCTCGATCAATGTCCAATTTGTGGTGAGTCTAGATATAAGCTAATTAGTGGTAAAGGGACGAAAATTGCACATAAAGTGTTGCGTCATTTTCCATTAATTCCAAGACTCAAGCGATTGTTCTCGTCGACACAATACGCTTTGGATATGAGATGGCATAAAGAAAAACGTGTTGATGAGACAGGTGTCTTACTACATCCAGCAAATGGCGAAGGGTGGAAACATTTGGATCGAGAATTCCCTCAGTTTGCTTTGGATTTAAGAAATGTGCGGCTTGACTTATCTTCAGACGGATTCAACCCTTTTGGTAATATGAGTACTTCATACAGTGTGTGGCCTGTGACACTTGTTCCATACAATCTTCCACCGTGGAAATGCATGAAAGAAACTAATTTCATCATGTCTTTGCTAATTCCAGGTCCCAAATCACCTGGAAAAGAGATTGATGTGTATTTGCAGCCGTTAATTGAAGAATTGAAAGAATTATGGATTAATGGTGTTCGCACGTACGACTCGTTCAAAGATGAACACTTTAAACTTTATGCGGCTTTGTTATAGACAATTAATGATTTTCCAGTGTATGGTGATCTATCTGGGTGGAGTACGAAAGGATATCAGGCATGCCCCGTTTGTAAGGAACAAACTCTATGTGTAGGCATTAGAGGCAAACGCGCTTATATAGGCCATCGACGATTTCTTCCACTAAATCACAACTGGCGCAAAAGTAAATTATTTAATGGGAAGACAGAATTTTGGGAAGCTCCAGAAATGTGGGACGGAGACGAGATTTTGCATCAAGTAAATACAATGAATTTTCCTGTGTTGAGTAAACATCTTTCGAGGCAAGATAAGAAAAGGAAAAATACGGAAAATAATTGGAGGAAGAAGAGTATTTTCTTTGAGCTACCATATTGGTCCAAACTATTACTACGACATAAGTTGGATGTAATGCATATTGAAAACAATGTATGTGAGAACTTGCTTGGAACCATATTGAATATAGAAGGAAAGACTAAAGACACGATTAACGCTCGAAGGGACTTGAAAGATCAAAAAATAAGAAAAGAGCTGCATGTACAGGAAATAGGTGACAAGTTAGTTAAGCCGCATGCCACTTATACTCTGACAAGTCAAGAAAGAGTAGAATTCTTAAACTTCATAAAATCAGTTAAATTTCCTGAAGGATTTGTCTCAAACATTTCACGGTGTGTCAGTGTTAAAGAAGGAAAATATTTTGGTTTGAAGACACATGATTGTCACATTTTGCTACAACGGCTTATTCCTATTGGCGTTCGAAAATTCTTATCGAAGGATGTAACTACTACAATTTTTGAGTTTTGTGCATTCTTTTCTGATCTATGTTCTAAAACCCTTCGTATAATCTAGTTAGATCGACTACAAAATGATATAATCATTATTCTTTGCAAATTGGAAAAAAAATTTCCACCAGCTTTTTTTGATGTGATGGTGCACCTAGCCATTCACTTGCCGTATGAATGTAAGGTTGTTGGGCCAGTTAATTACACTTGGATGTACCCTTTTGAAAGAAGTTTAGGTACTTTGAAGGATCATGTTAGAAACAAAGCGCGACCGGAAGGCTGTATAGCAGAAGAGTATGTGATGAACGAGTTTCTAAAATTTTGTTCATCATATTTTAATGGTATCGATACTAGGTTTAATAGAGTAGAAAGAAATGATGATCAAAATCCAAACACCGAATTTTTTGGAGAGTACGAGGTGTATAGACAAAATGTGCGACCAATAGGTAAAGCAACGAACAATACTTTAAATCCTTTTGATATGCAGAGATTGAATTGGTATATTCTGAATAATTGTGACGAGATACATGCTTATCTTATGTAAGTAATCCTAATTTAAACAATACTTTAAGTTTTGGAATGTGATATGGTTACTAACGTTTTTTTTTTGTTCTTTTTGTAGAAAACATTTAGAATTGCTTCGACCTAGTGCACAAACCTTAGATTCTTTATATAAAAAACACGAGCAAGAGTTTCCAGATTGGTTTAAAAATGAGGTGCTTAGAATGTGTAAGAAATGGAACAAGTGTAATGATTTGTATGCAATGGCCAGGGACCTAATCCCCTTTACCGATCGTATACAACTTGTATAGTGAATAGGGTTCGGTTTATGACAGTGAAAAATGAGGAGGGTCATGTTACACAAAATAGTGGCATAATGGTACTTGGTGAAGGTGGAACCTCAAAAGACTCGTGCAATTATTATGGTGTGTTGACTGAAGTGTTAGACTTATCTTTTGTGAGTGCAAGACGGGTAATGATGTTTAAATGCGATTGGTACAACACGGACAGTAAAAAAGGAAGATATTTCTATCATCTAGGCTTAAGATCGATAAATACATCGCAATATTGGTACAAAAATGAACCATTCATTCTTGCTAGCCAAGCAAAACAAGTGTTATATATAGACGATCCAAAACATGGAACACTTTGGAAAGTTGTTCAACTAGTTCTAAATAAAAGTTTCTGGGATGTTCCCGAAGTGGAAAATCCTCAAATTGGAGAACTTGAAATTGATCAGGCTGAAATCATACTAGATGAGGGTAGAAATACAGTCGACGAGTCTCTGGAAGACAACCCGTTGTGTAGGACAGATGTTGCACCGACAATAGTGGATCGACCGATGAATGACAAACAGTTGTCAACTATTCATGAAGTAGAAGATGATAATCAATTCATTAATGATGACGATGAGGAAATAGAGACTTTAGAAGATAGTGTTTCGTTTGAAGACTCTCCTTCTGACACATAGTTGTTACTTACTTTTTTCTTTTAAGTCGAATATAAGTTGCATGCATTATGTTATCACCATTTTCACTTACAAATTATACTGATGTGTTTGCAGGTTATCAATATGCCGGCTGGCTTGAGAAATAGGGCCACGTCAATCTTTGATGACACTGATAATATAGATGTTGTCCCACTTACTGGTGATTTGATTCAGGAGGCGATACTAGAGGTAAAACTAATACTAACTCATACAAATTTTCATTATTCTTTTATAGTATTTTACTAATATATTTGTAACAGCTAGTAGTATCTGTCGAAAGTTGCGTGGCCACTCGAGAGGGGAAAAATTGGATAGATGAGTCCGTAGGGATAGACATCGAGTTAAGGTTCGACTTAGTGCGGAGAACAAAAAAGCGGTAGGGCCAGATGCGACTACTCTTAGCTACCAGATCGGGGTTGTGGTACGAGAATCATTTTCGGTATGTATATCGGAATGGTCTGAGGTATCTGACGAACTAAAGGAACTCGTCAAGCAAAAACTTCTGGTAAAGTAAATTCGAACTTCACTTGATTCATAAACTTTGATGCAACTTAACTAACTATGAATTGTTTATTTAACTATCACATGTCCATTTCGAACTTGATTTGGATAATCTGGTGGTAAATGAGAGTATTGAGAATGTGATGAAAAATGTTTTGAAGGATCATAGGCATCATATGTACAAACACTACAAGTAAATTATACGATCTACATTTATTTGAATAACATCTTATTTGTATACATTGCAAGTTTTCACTTTAACTCTTACTCTATTATTTTAGGAGTTTACCTGAAAATGAGAAACGCATTGTACCCTACCATCGGGTCACAGTTATGGAAGATTGGGAATCTTTATGCAATAGATGGGAAAGTGAGGAATGGATAAAGAAACATGAAAGGGGTAAGGCTGCGCGAGCAGAATTGCCATACAATCATCATGCAGGTTCTATGTCCTTCGTGGCCATTGTTCATGAGGTAAAGGAAGCTGGAGGAGAAGAAATAGACGTTGTCAAAATGTTTAAATATACTCGTTGTAAAAAGGTAACGACAATGAAGATGTATGGATCAATGATAAGGCGAAAGAAGTTCACGTAAGTTTAATTTACCCAAAGTAACTCAAGAATTATGACTTGCATAATTCTTTTTTACTTAATACTTCTTTGTCTATTTGTAGGAGAATATGATAAACTTGCAGGAGTCATCCACTATTGAAGGAGCTACACCCTTAACAGACGCTGAAATATGTGAAGATGTGTTAGGATGGCGCACAGATGGGATCCGAGGCATGTGCTATTTGCCACGTGAAAAACGAAGAAAAAGAAAATCGTCTAGCTCGACTTCAAGGACTACAAGTGGAGTATCAACGGGGGACCATGAGTTGAAGGAGAAGGTAGTAGAGCTCACGGTGCACAACGAAGCGCTTCAAATACAAGTGACCCAGCTGACCCAAGTGCAATCTAATATGCAAGCACAACTAGCGGAGGTGTTGAAGAAGCTCAACGATGTCAGTAGTTCGTCTAAATAGCTAGGTACTTTTCTAATACTTACAATTTTATACAAATATAAGCTGAATTTGATTGTATTGTGGCTATCTTGCAGCAAAGATAGCCACAATTGTTCATATATAAATGTTTTCATAGGCTTACAATTTTTGGGTAAATTTAAAATACGTCGTTATGCTGCCAAAATTTTTATAGAGTTTTTGAGATTTGTGATGTTTTAAGGTAGAACTTACAAGTTATAGTTGTAGGTTCACTTATAAAAGTTTAAGATTCTAATCATATGTTTTGTTTACTATTTCAGGTATTTTGTTGCTGGAATAAAGATGAGAATGCGATTATGTTATTGGGGTTATATTTTGGATGTATGAACTTATTTTGAAAACTTTAGCATTGTTAAATCTGTAAACATGAATGAATTTGGATATTTTTCTTTATGTTACATGGACACTTTATCATTGTTAAATTTGTTCAATATATGAATTTACTTTGGATATTGAATTAATTGTTTATGGGTTCATTTGGAAATTTATTCCGAATGTTGACATTATTTTAAAAAAAAAATTATGGAGATCTTTGCCAACGGAGGGCTCCGTCGCCATAGGGTGTCTAATCCGACGGACATCACCTATGTCGCAATAGATATCCTCTTTCGAAGGAATGACCCTCCGTCGTTGTAGGCTATCTATCCCGACGGAATTTATCTCCGTCGTCGTAGGAAATAAACGACGACGGAAGACCATTCGTCGGAAGAGGATATCTATTGCGACGGAGACCTTAGTTTCATCGGCATAAGCTACGCCGACGGACCTGTGCCGACGACACTGGCGACGGAAGACTTTCCGTCGCTATAGATTATGGCGACGGAAATACAGCTCTATTGCGACGAAAATTTCAGTCGAAAAAAATTGTTTTTCTTTTAGTGATGGGCGGCGCGGAGTTACGGCAGATCGGCATAGGAAGACTTGTGAGTGGGCTGGGTTGCGTCGAAGAGGTGGGATCGCGAGCATGGGCTGGTCAGAGTCGTCAACGGCGGTAGCGGCATCTTGAGGGTGAAGGGGGCTAGGGTTTGTGGTGATGGAAGGAGAAGAAAAAAGAAAGAAAAAGAAAAAAAATGGGTTTAATTGGATTTTTTTTCTGTTGTTTTTCCTTTAAAACTAAAGCCCCTTTTTTATTACTTTTAATATCCATGGTCTTTTCAATTAATCCATAAAATCTCAATCTTTCTATTTTTCTCTTAAACTTAAATAAGAGCAAATCCCCCTTTTTCTTTTTTTCTTTTTTTTTTACAAAAACTTGGGGCATTACATAATCTTTTTATGAAAATTATAAATTTGTCATAGTTTAATATAAAATATTTTTTTTTAAATTAATTTTTCTAAAAAAATTGTTATAGACTAAATTTTGTAACAAAATCACTTTTTTTTAATAAGGTCAGGGTACCACAAAATCAATTTCATAATATATATATATATATATATATATATAATAAAATTAGGGATTAATTATTATAAAATTATAATTTAAAAGTGGTTAAAAAGATAATTGTAATAAAATATATAATGTTTAAAGATATCAAAATTATATTAAAAAATTTATGATTTTACAAAAGTGTCACAAGCCAAGGGACGAAGCATCTCGAACGTTGAGCTTGAAACGTAGTTGATGAAATGCAGGAGCTAATAACGGTTTTGTCAAGAAGTCTGCAATTTGAGGAGTGGCGGGTAAGTGATGAACACGAAGCTTGTTGTTTCGAACTAAGTCACGAACAAAATATATGTCCAGCTCCACATGTTTAGTCTTGGAGTGTAGGATGGGATTCACACTTAAGTGAACAGCACTTAAGTTGTCACACCATAAAATTGGTGGCTATACTTCTGGCATATGTAAATCCCGTAACAACGAATGAAGCCAAACTAATTTAGATGCAGCCGTAGCTAAGCATCGATATTCAGCCTCTACACTTGACCGTGATATTATTGATTGTTTCTTGGAACCCCAAGAGACTAAGTTTCCACCATAGTATAAACAATAACCAGAAGTTGATTTATGATCATCAGGATCAGAGGCCCAATCAGAATCTGCATAACGATGAAAGGACAACATGGTAGGTTTGGATAACAGCAAACCAGACGAAATTATGCCTAGTAAGTATCGTAAGATGCGCTTCACTAGCTTCCAATGCTCAAGTTTAGGAGAATGCATAAATTGGCAAGCTTTGTTAACAGAAAAAGAAATTTTAGGTCTAGTTACAGTTGCATATTGAAGTGCCCCAACAACACTTCTATACAAACGCACATCTTTGAAATTTTCTCCTCCAAAGGCAGAGGGAAGACTACCACTAACCATAGGTGTGGCCATAGCATGAGATTCATCCATTTGCGTCCTGTGAAGCAAGTCCTGGATATACTTCGTTTGAGTCAAAAATAGTTCACCAGATAATGGGTAGGAGACTTCTATACCAAGGAAATAATGTAGGCGTCCTAGATCCTTAAGAGCAAAAGTCTCATTCAACAACACAATGAGTTGAGCTATAGCATTTCCAGAATCACCCATGATTAAAATATCATCAACATACACTAATATAAAACAATGCGATGAACCAATTTGCTTATATAACAAATATGTGTCTGCTCTTGACTGAGTAAAGCCCATGGTTTTCAGAAAATTAGTTAACCTCTTAAACCAGGCACGAGGTGCCTGTTTCAGACCATATATGGCTTTATGGAGTTTACATACTAGAGAGCCATTAGAGCTTCGAAAACCTGGAGGTTGATCCATAAAAACAGTTTCGGTTAATATCCCATGTAAAAATGCGTTATTGATGTCAATCTGACGAATGATCCAGTTACGAGCCAAGGCTAAGGTAAGTAAAATTCGGATTGTCATAGGTTTGACAACTGGACTAAATGTCTCAAAATAGTCAATATCTGGTGATTGATGAAAGCCCTTAGCAACTAGTTGAGCCTTGTGTATCTAGCTATGGAACCATCGGAATTTCGCTTGATCTTAAAATACCATTTACATCCGATCACCTTCTGATTGCTCGGTTTGGAGACTAGAGACCACGTATGATTTTTCTAAAGAGCATCAAGTTCTATTTTCATAGCCTGCACCCATTTCGGACTCTTAAGAGCCTCCTTAACACTAGAAGGTTCTATATCATCATATTTGGTAGTGGTCATATACACTTTTGGTGTCCGTATGCCATTTTTGCTCCTAGTACACATATGATGGTCATGTGTACTAGGAGCAGGTTGTTCAAGTGAAACAAATGATTAGATGGAGATGAAATTGTACCATAGCCAAGATGAGATATAGACAGACCTGATCCGTTGCCAACATGAACCTGGTTAGTACCCTGATAGTCACTGCTCACGGATAAATTGCCAAGGCTATGAGTGATGTGATTTGTTGCACCAGAATCTGGATACCAATTACAGTCTGAATTGTAGTTGTTGGGTGTAGTTAACATAGCTGACATTTGGTTTCCTTGAGATGAATAAGGAGGATACGACTGTAGAGTATAAGCATTGTATCTTGCAGCCATAGGATGGGTTGGAGGGGGTCGAATGTGTTAAAGTTGTTGGGGATCAAGACGATAGTAGCATCGTTGCGCTGTGTGTCCAAACTTGCTACAAATTTGGCACTGAGGTTTATTGCGATTGTTGGTGTTGTTGTTATAGTTTTTCCATTGACCCTGACCATTGTTACCTCTTACTTGATAGGTGTTGCGATTTTGATCTGAATCCTTCATTGCTTGCGATTGAGTCACAATGTGCGCAGATGTGACTGAACTATCAATGTTGATTGCCTGTGCTTCGAGTCTGGTCTCATGAGTGAGGAGAAGAGCCATAACCTCATGAACATCATTTGAACACACTTTTGCTGTGATAACGGAAACCATAGATTCATATTCGGAGCCCAGACCATTGAGAATGTACATTATATGATCCTCAGGAAGAACAGGTTTGTCCATAGCTGCTATCGCATCTATGCACTTCTTAATTTTGGAGAAATATTCATTGAGCGTGGAGCCACCCTTCTTAATCGTCTGTAGATTATTCTTAATCTTCATAACCTGAGCGAGATTGCGTGAGTTGAAGATTTGGAGTAGTGTTTGCCATATGTCTGTCATAGTTGAGCAGTGCAACATTTGTTCTAGTATATCCTTGTGCATCAGCCCTAGTAACCAAGAGCAGAGAAGATGATCTTGTTTTTGCCAATGTTTAAAAGCTGGATTAGGTTTCGAAATTGTGGAGTTGGTAGATGTGGATGCATTCACCTAGATTGTTGACGGCGGCACTACAGAATCCGGGAGAATATGATTTTTGAGCAGACCATAGCCGCCTAGGGCATACTTGACCTGAAATTTCCACAAAAGAAAATTGATGTTTGAGAGGCGAACAATAGAAACCTTGTTCCCTGGGTTGATGATCGTTGGAAACGTCTCTCCATTTTCAGGTGTTTCGGTGCTCATATCAGAGATATCAGGACTCTCCATTTGTAGGTGAGAAACGGAGGAAGCAAAAACTTAGTAGAGAAAAAAAAAACAAAAAACAAATTTTCGTCGCAAGACTCACGGCTCTGATACCAACTTAAGAAAGCAAAAGAGAGAAGATGAAAAAAAAAGTCTCTGCAATTTTTAATTCCATAAATGGTACAAATCGTACCTGAATTGCTACACACTTCGCACAATACTGTGCACCTATTTAAAGGAAAAGCAGAGATGGAAAAGACTCCAGCCTACACTAGAAATAATGCACTCACCCACAAGAGAACAAAACTTCATTAGACAGCTCATCAAATCAGGAAAAATAACAAACAATATTCTAACAGAATTTGACCCATTCCTATTGTTACCCTCAATGAGCTCTTTTCTTAACAGGGGGAAAGGGACAACAAACCCTACACACAACTACTCTCAAATAATATGAGAGTCAAATGTGACTTCATATATCCTTTTTTTACTTTGGGTTAAATAATAGAATTCACCTTTGGTAAATTTGAATTAGGGTTTGAGTGGGGTTGTAAATTAAGCAATATATAAGCACTCATTTGGGTCTCTTCTTAGAGAGAGCTTAGAGAGCCTTCATTGTAATCCCTTGATGTTCTTGGAAAATTTGAATGAAAAGTTGATCTCAAGCATAGTGGATGTAGGGCTGGTTCCTGAATCACTTTATATTGGTGTGCTTCTATCTCTACTTCACCTCCTTGTTTAGTTTGATTTCTTCATTTGTTGCTTTGTGTAGATTACAATCTGGAATTTTATTTCAATAGTTCGAGTGAAAAAAATGGTGGGACAGTGAGGGAGAAACTAGAAGGGTGGGCGGGGGATCGCCACCATCTCTCTCGAAAAAAAGAAAGAATCGAGCTATGGAGGAGATTCCGTTAAATGAAAACTCGAAAGAAGAGCTTGCATAGGCCCTATTGAAAGGAAATGAAGGCAAATGAGCCGAAGGGCCTCACAACAGCCTAATCAGTCTTGTAGAAGGAAAAGGCCACATGAGGTTCAACATTTTGTAGGAAAGTGATGGTTGACGCAAAATGAAGATTTTCAAACAACGGCTTAGAAACTTTTAGACTGATGATCATTTTTTGTTTTTTATTTTTAGTTTTTGATTTATTTTTTTAAATAAAGATATTTGATAACTGTTTTTTATTTTTTATTTTTTAAGAATTAAAAACTAAAATTATGTTTGACAATAAAATAGTTAACATTTTTCTAGAAAAAGAAAACAAAAACTAATTTTTAAAAGTTACTTTTTAGTTGTTAAAATTCCTTTAATATTTAAAAAAAAACCAAAATTGATTATCAAACATACTTATATTTAAAAAATTAAAAATTAAAAATGAAATGGTTATCAAACCAAATGACATACCATGGTTGAGATTTGTGGTAAAAAGTTATTATCGTACTTGGTGCTTTAAAGAACTCTGAGTTGGTTTGGATATGAACCAGATTAACACTATTTGGAGGTCCAATCTTTATTTGAGGAGAGAATTGAATCATCAAATGTTATAAAAAAAGGGCAAGCGTAAGAGAAAATTTTATAGTATGTTTTTTTAGGGGAGGATTATTGATAACACGATCAATATTCCCTATTTTTCAGAAAATGGAAAATCATTAGTATATAAATAAGAATGATAATCTTTTATTAGTATGAGACCCTATTAAATATATAAATATGTAATTCATTATTTATATTCATTGTATAATTAGTCAGATTTATGTGGTTTTGGTTTAGTGATATTAGATATTAATTATGCTGTGTAAATACCCCCATTCATATGATAAAAATCATCTAAAACTTTTATCCCGATTATCAACTATATAATTTTTGATCCACTTGCCCCAATTATACTCAATTGCTACAGTTGCACAAATTCTTTCCCTTTGTCCAGACTTCATTTTCCCAATTACCAGTTGCCATTAATCAACGAATTGCAAATTCTTTCCATTGTTATTGGAATGATTTAATTTTCGATTTAGAAAGTGTTAATTCTAGCATCGTGTTGCTGAATAGGAAAAGAATTCTTGTCAAATTTTCTGGTCCTATGATTTTGAATGTATTGATAACTTTCAAGCATGTTTTGTATGTATCAGAGCTCAATTATAATTTGTTGTCAATTAGCTCTCCTAATTTCTGAAGGAAATGTGTTTGTTGCGTTTTTGGCTAATAGTTGTGTGAAATTGAAGACAAATTCACTTGGAAAATGATTGGAATTTTTGAAGGTCCGTATGATTGATGGTTCAATTTTGAGGTTTTCTAATTCAACTTGTGTTGTGGAAAAATCTAGCATCAGTGTGATCATCCTTTGGCTAAGAAGAATCACCAAGATGTTCTCTCTAATAATAAAATATCATGTACTCTCTTTGATCTTATTCATGTGGATCTGGATATAGATATTTCTTGACCATAGTTAATGATCATAGTCAATATACATATGTTTATTTTATTAAAACAAAAATCCCATGTTGCTAGCATTGTTCCACATGTTTTTAAGCTTTTTGAGACTCAATGTCCAAAGATCATAAAAGTTTTTCAAACAGAAATACACCCGTTATTTCACCGAGTTCTTCAAAAGAAAATGAGTGGAGCATCAGTTTTTGTGAATACCTGGACCGGAACAAAACTCAGCTGTAGAGCGAAAATATCAACATATTTTAAATGTTGCTAGGGTCATTTTCTTTCGGTCTTATGTTCCTTTACGCTATTGGAGTGAAAGCATATTGACCACAGTCATCGATTTTGAAATGAAATACTTCTTTTTAGCTTCTTCAAGCCACATTGTTGATTACTTGACCTTAAGGAATTTTGGTTGCTTAGCCTTTGCATCTCCCGACTCCAATTGCATAAACACTCTCTTCAAAGTTTATACTATTCATACCCTTTGTCCCACTCTCCACAAGAGAATACAAAAAGAATTTAATTAGAGTCAGTACACAAAGCTTAAAGTGCTTCTGATTGGGATGCTCTGAAACCAAAGCCTTATGCTCCTTTTATAGTGCTTAGAGCACACCACTACCTTGCGTCTTTCCGATGTGGGACAAATTCACTTCTAATATTTTGCCAAAAATTCCAACAAATTCCACCTTGGCAAAATATTTGAAGAATCCACATCGTCTGCTGCAACATTGTCTTCTCTAACAATCATAATTCTCAACCCTGAGAATTATAACATGTTTCACCATAAAAAAGTATAACACTTCAAATCTCACATTCCAAAATTTTTCTCTTCGTCACATGTCAATACACCTTGCTGAAATCTATGGAGCAAATTCCACCTACTTGGCTTACTTGGAAATTCTTCAGCCATCGACATAACTTCCACCACACACCTTGCATAACCGCAAAGTCAATGCCTGTGTGCAAACTTGTGAAACCGCTGCCATCACATCCTCTATCATGGCAAAGCGGACATGCCATAAGGATGATTTCTTTATTTCTTCGGAGTACGTCACCAGATCCCCCGACGAAAGAGACCATGTCAGCATCCTGACCAGAACCCTTTGACAAACTTGCTCTGTTAGGACAATTGTTTCTCATGTGTCCAGGTTGTCCACATTCCCAGCAACTTCTTTTTTGGACGAAATTTTTCTTCTTCTTTCAATTACCAACTACCAGTTTCGAATCCTTTTGTGAAGTACGCTCATCAAGCTTCAACCTTCTTTCTTCTTATAGAAGTTTACTAGTAGCCTCTGCAAAATTTAAAGACTATTTTCCATACATCAAGATTGGCTTCATATGTTCATAAGAAGAGGAAAATGACAAGATAAGCCTTAGTGCCTTATCCTCGTCCTCTATCTTCACACCTATCATCTCCAGCTCAGAGACAACACCATTAAGAACACTCAGATGATCTGAGATTTTCGTACCTTCTTCCATTTGCAGTGTGTAAAATTGATCATTCAGGTACAACCGATTTGAAATGCTCTTTGCTTGATACATCGTTTCAAGCTTCTCCCAAAGCTCTTTGGCTGTTGATATTTCATGCACATTAGCAAGAACATTTTTAGCCAAATTTAATATGATGGCACTTGTAGCTCTTAAATCCATTTCCTCCCATTCGTCATCATTCATGCTGGACTTCTTAGAACCTTTGCTGGAACCACCACTGGACTCAGTTGAACCACCATCACCATTTGAAGTTTCAGAATCACCACCACTTGGTCTTCTCTTCAAAGCCTTGTGTAATCCAGATTGTATCAACACATCTTTGACTTGCACTTGCCACAAGCCAAAATTCATCCTTCCATCAAATTTCTACACAACAAACTTCACTGAACTCATAAAGCTTGTCATTTTCTACTTCAATCCTAGCAAAACTGCAAATAATGAACAACCCAGTTGTAACTTGTTTCAAGAATTCTTTTCTGATGTGGAAGCTCAGAAAAAGCTGCAACCATAGAGCATACTCAGAAATTCAAGAAACTACAAACCTAAAGCTCTGATACCACTTGTTTGGAAAACCTTCCCTAATAGCAGCAGGAATAAGCAGAAATAATTGAGAAATTAAAAGGAAATAACAAAATAGAGGACACAAGAATTTACCTAAAAAAACTCCAAACTGGAGAAAAAACCATGGACGGAAAGAATCACACAAAATTCTCTCTCTCGACCCCAATTGCATGAACACTCCCTTTAAAGCTTATACTACACACACCCTTTGCCCCACTCTCCACAAGAGAATACAAAAGAAATTTAATTAGAGTCAGTACACAAAGCTTAAAGTGCTTCTGACTAGGATGTTTTGAAACCAAAACCTTATGCTCCTTTTATAGTGCTTGGAGCACACTACTACCTTGCATCTAGCTTTCCGATGTGAGACTAATTCACTTCTAATATTTTGCCAAAAATCCCAACAAATTCTGCACGAATTCTTTCAACTCAAGGATCTTATATCCTCGCAATATTTTCTCGAGTTAAAATTGGCAAGATTATCTAAATGCATTTTTATTTAACAAATTCAATGTACTTTATTGGGCGTCAAAGCCGAATCATTTCCAACGGATCCACGAGTAAAGTTGCAAGACTCTTAGGAAGAAGAAATTTTGGATCCCATTACCTATAGGCAGTTGCTTAGTAAGCTAATTTGCCTCACCATATCACGACTGACATTGTATATGGTTTGAACAAACTTAGTCAATATGTTGTTAGTCCTTGTAAATTTCACATGGCGGCAGTACATTATTTTTTAATATTTAAAGGCATCTCCTGGTATCTTCAATAATAAAAATAATAATAAAATAAAATAAAAACAAAACAAAAGTCATTTTCTGGAAAAAGAATTTTGTTCACTCTTGTCAGGGATTTTGCATTGCGGGCATTTGTAGACTTCCATTGTGCTTCTTTTATCGACACTCATCGGTCCACATCAAGTTTCGTGTTTTCCTTGGTGATAATATGATTTCATCAAAATCTAAGAAATACAGTATTGTGTCTCAATTCCTCTAGTGAAGTTTAGCATAGGGCTTTGGTTCTTGTTACTTGTGAATTGTTATGGTTGTTTTATTTTGTGATAATCAAAGCAGTAATCTATCTTGCCACCAATCCATTTTTTATGAAATGACTAAACACATCAAACTTGACTCTCATTTCATATGTGATAAAGTTTCATTAGATTTCTCGAAATTTATGTTAGTTTGTAGTCACTCACAACTTGCATGTATTTTCACTAAATCTTCGACCGCTCTTGCTATTTGTTCCTTATGTTCCAAGTTTGAACTTCTAAATTTATTCAATCCAACCTGAAGGAATGCTATTGAATATATAAATATGTAATTCGTTATTTATGTTATTCATTGTATAGTTAATTAGATTTATCGGGTTTTGATTTAGTGATGATATTATGGTTGTATTGTGTTGTATAAATGCCCACATTCACAAGATATTAATCATCCAAAACATTTTTCATTTTATCAATTCAATAATAGTTGCATCGAAAGTCATGTTGTATAGAGTCTTGCTTTTGAATAAAAATAAACTTACGAAAATTTATGTTGAAAGGTAAGAATTTATTAAGAGTCTTAGATATCATGGTCAATAAATATATATATACATATATATATATATATATATATATAAATATGTAATTCGTTATTTATGTTATTCATTGTATAGTTAATTAGATTTATCGGGTTTTGATTTAGTGATGATATTATGGTTGTATTGTGTTGTATAAATGCCCACATTCACAAGATATTAATCATCCAAAACATTTTTCATTTTATCAATTCAATAATAGTTGCATAGAAAGTCATGTTGTATAGAGTCTTGCTTTTGAATAAAAATAAACTTACGAAAATTTATGTTGAAAGGTAAGAATTTATTAAGAGTCTTAGATATCTTGTCATGGTCAATAAATATATATATACATATATATATATTTATATATAGATACATATATATACATATATAAATACACACATATATATAGACACACATATATGTGAGTTGAGAGACACACATATATATGTGAGTTGAGAGACACACATATATGTGGTTTTGATAAAAAGTAAACTTACGAGAATTCATGTTGAAAGTTAACAATATGATAAAAATCTTAGATATATTTTCTTGGTCAATAAATAAATAAATAAAATATATAAATAAATATATATATATATATATATATATATATATATATATATATATATATATATATATATATATATATGGCTTTGATAAAAACTAAACTTACGAGAATTTATGTTGAAAGTTAACGATATAATAAAAATCTTAAATATCTTTTCATGGTCAATAAATATACACATACATATATATATATATAAATACACACACATATATATATAATATACATACATATATATGTTGAAAATTACTCAATCTTTAAAATATACCACTTGATATAGATGCAGTTGAAATAAATTAAATTTTAATTATGGCAATGCCAAATATAAATAAATGGAGTAAAGAGGAAAAAAAAATAACACAAAGATCTTACGTATATATATATATATATATATATATATATATATATATATACGTATATATATACATACACACACACACACACACACATATATATATATATATATATATATATGTTGAAAAATTACTCGATCTTTAAAATATACCACTTGATATAGATGCAATTGAAATAAACTAAATTCTAATTATGACAATGACAAATATAAATAAATGGAGTAAAGAGAAAAAAACAATAACACAAAGATCTTACGTGTATATATATATATACATATACATATATATACATGTTGAAAAATTACTCGATCTTTAAAATATACCACTTGATATAGATGCATTTGAAATAAACTAACTTCTAATTATGGCAATGAAAAATATAAATAAATGGAGTAAAGAGAGAAAAACAATAACACAAAGATCTTACGTAGTTCGGACGAAGCCTACATCCACAGGCGAAGACAACAATAACATTACACTAGAGTTCCAAAGACGGGATTACAAAAGAGCACACTCAAGCACTTACAAAATCCCAATACACCCAAAGATTTGAACTCACCACAATTAATTTCTAAATGCAGCTAGAAATTAATATAAAAGAATTTAGAAATAAGAATTATAATATTCTTGCTTGGTGTGTTTTTAAAACATAAACTATATATGTGTATATATAGTGAGTGGGGCGGTGGAATTAATTAAAATTCCAAATGTGGGAATCATTAAGCAGCACAACAAATCTCCACCTTGATGCTAAATGATCCAAACACCAAATGAAAAATTTCAGTCGTCTTCGCCAACTTCAGAAATTGCAAACACCTACTATATTCAAGCAATACTTGAATTTGTTTAGTGGAAGAGATTTAGCATCATATCAGCTGGATTATTGTTGGTACTAATCTTACTCACAACAATATCACCTTGAGCAATGACCTCTCGTACAAAATACTATCGAATATCAATGTCCTTTGTCTTCTCATGAAACATCTAATCTTTTGTAAGGAAGATAGCACTTTGAATGTCACAAAAGACTATAGAAATTTGTAAGTCTTCATTGAGTTCACCAAAAAGTCCCCTTAATCATACAACTTCTTTACAAGCCTCAATAATAGCCATATACTCAGCTTCTGTCGTGGACAAAGCAACTGTATTTTGAAAAGTAGCTTTCCAACTAAAAGCAGAACCACCAACTGTAAATACATATCCAGTAATGGATCTTTTTTTTTTATCAAGATCTCCCCCATAATCAGAATCCACATAATCGATGACTCCATCTCTGGTTCTCCCAAAATGCAAACAAGCATCAATTGTACCTCGTAAATACCTTAGTATTCATTGAACTGCTTTTCAGTGTGTCTTTACCTGGATTGCTCAAATATCTACTGACAACACTCACTGCATATGATAAATCAGGATAAGTACAAACCAATGCATACATCAGAGAACCAACTGCACCAGAATAAGAAACTCCAGACATATAATCAATCTCATCATCTGACTGTGGAGACAAAGCTGATGAGAGTTTAAAATGCGAGGCTAACGGAGTACTCACTGGCTTGGCATGATGCATATTGAATTTAAATAGAACTTTGTGTATATACTCCTTTTGACTTAAATAAAGTTTTCTCGCTTTCCTGTCTCTGACAATTTCCATACTCAGAATTTTCTTTGCTGCACCCAAGGCTTTCATATCAAACTCTTTACTGAGCTCTGTTTTGACTTGATTAATTTCTCTTATATCGTTAGCAGCAATCAACATGTCATCAACATATAAGAGAAAGTACACAAATGACCCATCCTGATTTTTCTTGAAGTAAACTTAACTATCATAACTACTTCTCTTGAAATCATGTGTAGTCATAAAAGAATCAAATTTCTTATACTATTGTCTTGGTGACTGTTTCAGGCCATACAAAGACTTTTTCAATAAACAAACATAGTCTTCCTTTCTTGGAAAAACAAAACCCTCTAGTTGATTCATATAAATATCTTCTTTAAGTTCTCCATGTAAAAATGTAGTTCTTACATCTAACTGCTCAAGTTCAAGATCATGAATAGCTACAATGCCAAGCAAAGCACAAATAGAGCTATGTTTAACGACAGGAGAAAATACATTAGTATAATCAACACCAGGAATTTGACTAAAGCCTTTAGCAACTAATCTTTCTTTATATTTGGCTTTCTTAACTCCAAAAACACCTTTCTTTTGTTTAAAAATCCATTTGCAACAAACGACTTTCTTATTCCGAGGAAGCTTCACAAGATCCCATGTATCATCCTTATGTAGAGATTCAATTTCTTCTTGCATTGCAATCATCCACTTATCAGAGTTGTTGCAATTTACAGCCTCTGTAAATGTAGACGGTTCCTCACTTGAATCAATGTTTTCAACAACATTTAAAGCATAAGCTACTAAATCAGCTTCCGCATATCTCTATGGAGGTTTAATTTCTCTTCTTGGCCTATCTTTCGCAATAGAAGATTGTGTTGGTGATTTCAAAGGTGAAGCAGTATCACCACCATCAGGTAACTCAGAAGAAGCACCTAATGAAAAAGTACCAAAAGTAGAAGCGCCATTTTGATCAGGAATACAAGATGACTTTAACCCAAACTCCACATGCACATGCAAACTCTGCTGATATTTATCTGAAGACTGCATTTTAGAAAACTGTCCACTCAACATGGAAGATTCACAAATATCACATCTCTACTAACAACTACCATTTTAGTCATGGGACACCATAACTTATATCTCTTAACTCCAAGCTTGTAACCAATAAAAATACATTTCAAAGATCTAGGTTCAAGTTTACTATCATTCACGTGGGCATAAGCAGGACAACCAAATATCTTCAAATCTGAATAATTGGCTAGACTACCAGACCACACTTTTGTGGTGTCTTTTTGTGGAGAGAAATAAGCAGAGAACGATTGATAATATGACATTCTAAAACAGTAGCTTCAGCCCAAAATGATTTAGGTAAGTTTGTATTTGATAACATGCAACATACCTTAATAATCAAAGTCTAATTAATCCGCTCTGCAACTCCATTCTGCTGCGGAGTATGACGAACTGTTAAATGTCTAACAATTCCTTATGACTTGCAAAAAGAATTGAACTCACTAGAACAAAATTCCAAACCATTATATGTGCGAAGATATTTATATGTTGCCATGTCTATTTCTCAATCATGGTACTCCAATCTTTAAACATATAAAACACATCACTCTTTTGCTTCAGGAAAAACACCCAAACTGTTTTAGAAAATTCATCAATAATGCTTAGCATATAAAATGCGCCACCTTTAGAATGTACTTTAGTTGTACCCCAAAGATCAGAGTGTATATAATCAAGTGTTTGTATTGTGAATATCTTTCGATAATTTGACACGTTTTTGCTTTCCAAAAACACAATGCTCACAAAATTCAATATCAGTAATTTTATGTCCATTAAGAAGCCCTCTTTTGCGTAACTCGACCAATCCATTTTCACTCATATGCCCCAGACGCATATGCCAAAGTCGAGTAATATCATTATCAGATAATGAAGGTGTAGAAATTGCTACATCACCCAGAATAGTAGAACCTTGTAATGCATAAAGATTGGCAAAAGTTTTATGTCCTTTCATGACTATCAAATTACCTTTACTGAGCTTGATAGCTCCACCTTCACCAGTGAACTTGTACTCTCATGTAGTAAGAGTACTCAAAGAGATTAAATTTCTCTTCAAATCAGGGATGTGTCTCACATCAGAAAGTGTTCTGACAACACCATCAAACATCGTGATTCTGATTGTTCCAATACCAACAATCTTACAAGAAGCATTATTTCCCATCAATACGGTGCCTTTTGACGTTAATTCATATGTTGAAAACCAGTCCCTATTGGGACACATATTAAATGAACATCCCGAATCAAGAATCCAATCATCAGATTTTAACTTGTCATCAGAAGCAACTAGGAGATCACCATCACTATCAACATCTTCAATAACACTAGTCTAACCTGAGCTTTCACGTTGCTTTCCATTTTGAAATCTAGAGGTTCTCTAATTCTTATTATGTAATTTATAGTATTCGAAAATAACATGGCCTTTTTTCTTGCAATAATTGCAAGTTTTACTTTTATTTCTCGATTTTGATCGATTCTCTGATTACCATCATTTTTCTTTTCGTGTATTCTCCCTCGAATTACTAACCCCTCTGCAGAACTCTCAACTTCAACAATAATATGTTTATGTTTTTTCTTTATTAAACAGACTATCATAAACTTCATTTAAAGTGTGAGTATCATTACTATATAAAATCGTATCTCTAAAATTTGCATACGAGAGTGGTAGAGAACACAACAAAATTAAGGACAAATCTTCACCATCATAACTAACCTCCATGGACTCTAAATCAGAAGAAATTTCTTTAAACCCAACTAAATGTTTATCTAAGGATGATCCTTCATCCATATGATAAGAAAATAAACGCTGCTTCAAATGCAATTTTGTGGTTAAAGTTTTAGTCATGAAATTTTTTTTTTAACCTTAACCATAAATCAGCAGCACTTTTCTCCTTCAAAACATCTTGCAAATTTTATTAGAAAATTGCATAAGTAATAAACTAAGAGCATTTCGACCTTTTCTTTTCTTTTCTTTTCTTCTTGAGTCCAAGAATCCGACATTTTAGTAATTTCTAATAAAGCTTCCTCTAAATCCATTTGGACAAGAACTGCCCGCATTTTAGCTTGTCATTATGAAAATCTAGTATTGTGATCCAAAAACGGTACATGATGTTTCACAGTTTCCATATCAAGATTATCACAACCAAGCGAAACAACAATAACAAATCAAGTTTTAACAAACCAACCAAGCTCTGATACCACTTATTGAAAAATTACTCGATCTTTAACATATACCACTTGATATCGATGCAGCGGAATTATGGCAATGACAAATATAAATAAATGGAGTAAAGAGATAAAAGCAATAACACAAAGATTTTACGTGGTTCGGACGAAGACGACAAGAATATTTCACTAGAGTTCCAAAGATGGAATTACAAAAGAGCATACTCAAGTACTCACCAAAATTCTAATACACTCAAAGATTTGAACTCACCACAATTAATTTCTAAATTCAATTAGA
Organism: Sicyos edulis; assembly: GCA_036507275.1. Lineage (NCBI taxonomy): Eukaryota > Viridiplantae > Streptophyta > Magnoliopsida > Cucurbitales > Cucurbitaceae > Sicyos > Sicyos edulis. The sequence goes on along the minus strand of CM071854.1, from coordinate 32,555,619 downwards.
AATTAATATAAAAGAATTTAGAAATAAGAATTATAAAATTCTTGTATAATTCTTGCTTGTTGTGTTTTTAAAACATAAACTATATATGTGTATATATAGTGAGTGGGGCAGTGGAATTAATTAAAATTCCCGATGTGGAGAATATCATTAAGCAGCACAACAAAATATATATATATTTATTTATTTATTGATTTATGAAAATAGGCTGGTAGTTTTAAATTTCTTGAAAAAGTAGGGAGTTAAAAGAGCTTATGAAGGCTGTCATTGCCAAAATACCTGTATGTATTGTCCTTTTTTGTGGGTTGATATTAATTTCTACATGTGACACAGCTCGGTTTATAGTTTGTATGTTCAAAATATTAGAAAAAAAAAAGTTATAAGTTTGATGATCCTCATTTGTTGAACATACAAAAAAGACACCATTATTTTCAATAGGCCAAAATACTATTCTAACAATAAAAATAGAATAGAACCATTTAGAAAACTTTAAAATAATAATAACCAAAGAGGTGCCGAGCTTTTCGTGGTTCGTCGGCTCATGAATACCTTTTCTTTTTCATTTATTTTATTTTCAAAGAAATACATTAAATTATTGCAATCAAAATCAGGCCTTCCGATTAATTCTACAAGAGATTAGAGGTTGAAATTCTCCTTTTTCAATTTTAAAAGTTCAAAATAGATTTAGACATACAACCACCTATCCATCTTAAGAGTAGTTCCCCATAATTTTCTAAGAAATAAATCAATGTTATTATACGATTTATAGTTTCCTATTTTGTTCTTTACGGTCTAGTGTCTATATTATTTTCTTTGGATCATTTGAGAAAATTGTGGTTCATGGATGGTAGTTCAGAATTTTATTCATTATTGTATCATATAGTAAATAAATTATTAAAAATTACAAATATATATATATATATATATATATATATATATATATATATGTTTTTTTTTATATATATATTCAATGATTGTTCTGTTTAACTTGCATCTACTTTGACTATTCTCATAAAACATATTGTAATACACACCAGATTTTTCGACAGATAGATAAAATCGAGATACATGTAAATAAGGAATTTATATTTCTATCGATTTAAATGTGTACTAGTGTAGGGTACAATCTCTAATGCATCATTTGATTCTTTCATCCTCATATATAATTGTCTCAAAGGCTTTGTAGCTTGTTTTTTAGGTGAATTTATTTCAAGGGCTTTAGAGTTTATTCTTGAGGTCGAACTTGTCTCATGGACTTCGCAGCTTGTTCTTGAGATTGAGTTTGTCTTGAGAGATTCACACCTTGTTCTCAAGGTTGACTTTTGTTGATATTGGATCGGTTTTTGGCTTGTTAGTCTTTTTATCGGTTATTGACTTATTAATCATCTTTGATGGCTGGTCTCTCAATTGTTGATCTTTCATCATTCATTAACTTGCTGATATGTCTAAATTAATGCACCTGAAAAACTGCACAATGCATGTTTTTCGTATTTGCACGACCTATTTATGGAATTTTGAGAGTCTTCTGTCTTTGAAAATCCTCTCTAGAGTTTCGAATCAAGAACTTTTCTATTTATAGAGTTTTTATGGACCATGAGCTTGAGCTCCGGTGAGCCTTTTGGGCTTAACCTCCTAGACTTGTCTACATGAACTTGGCTTTTAGGCTTCGCACTTAGTGTTTTGATAGAAACTAAGTGTGATTTTTCTTTGAAAAGGCAAATCAATTTTTTACACAAGTAAAACAAATTTATATGTCGGTCACAAACAATAATATGTCCCAAAATTCATTTTTTTAGACATGACTTTTTCTTAATGCCAGTCATCGAAACAAAAAATTGACGGGCTTGCATACTTGTCATTGAAATATTAAGATAATGGGCATCTGAAGCCAGTCAATAATAAATTAAAATGAAGTATATTCGCCCGACATTGAATATGTTAGATGACGGAAAAAGGAAGCCTGTCATCGATAATGTAAGGTAACAAACATGTTTAGCCTGTCATTCAAGAAGAAAGATGTCAGACATGTCTAGCCCGTCATTGAAGAGGGAAGACATCGGGCAGCATCTGACATCTAAAGTACTTGACATCTTTCCCTTTCAATGACACTAGGATAGATGTCGGGCAAATGCCTGACATATTTTCTTTTAGATATCGGTCAGTGCCTTACATCGATTCTTCGATTTGTAGTAGTGTTTGAACCTAATCATTTGAATTTGGATTTTCTTGTTTTGGTTCATTAATTGAACTTAAGTCTAGTTTAATTTTGATCCAAATTCAAAATAAAACCAACTTTTAATCCAATCTAATTTTGAGAATTATTGTCCTATAACTTAATGTATTATCACCATAAAATTTGAACTAATGACTTGTGGTAACTTATAACTGGTCGAAATTTCTACACATATCAGTGACGAATGTATACCACATGAGATAAACATTTTATTTTTTGAAAGCAACCGAAGAAACTTGAAATAAATCAGAAACTTCCACGGAAGGGACTTAGAAAGTGTTTAATTAAATGAGGTTTTAGATGAGGAGTTAATTTGAGAAGTTATTTATAGTAGTTAGAAAATTGAGATTTTTGTAATAGCTCGTTTGGATATAGATTTTTGTGGAGGAGTTGCATCCAAAAATTTGTTTGGATGTGGTTATTTTGTAGAGGAGTTAAAGATAGTAATTTGTTTAGATGTGGATTTGAAATTATTAATTATTTTAAGCAGTTAAAAATGAATAATTAAAAATAAGTAGGTAAAAATGAGTTATTTTGAAAAGTTACAAATGAATGATGAGAAATAAGGAGTTATTTTAAGTAGTTAAAAATAAATTATTAGAAATGAGTAGTTAAAAATGAGGAGTTATTTTGAGTATTTAGAAATGAGGAGTTGTTTTGAATTGTTAGTATAGCTCGTTTGATTTAAATTTTTTAGGAGTAATTAGTAAATACTTAATATAAATTCTCTTTAAAATTGACAAACAACCACCTCCTTAATCTACCTTATGGAGTGATTGGATTTTGGAGTTTGAGAGATGAGAGGGGAGGAAGAGAAAATGGAGAGGAAGTGGAATGATTTTGGAATGATGAAGTATTTGTTTGAGAATAGATGTTGGATTTTTTTATTTTTTTTGGAATTAGTGTTTCAATTTTTTATTTTATATTAATTTTCATTATAATAAAGTTTGATTTTAAGTTTGATAGATTAAATACGTCTCATGAGATGTGAGGAGGAGTTGAGGGAGGTTGTTATATACAAAAAACAAATATGGGGTTGGGATAATTTCCTCTCCTCTCCCAACCCCTAAATTCAATTACCTTCTTCGTTAGATAAACAAATATTGGTTAACTTGAAATATGTAAGAACTTTTTTTTAAAAAAATAAGGGTAACCATACCCGTCTCTAGGCCAAATAGGAGACATCGAAAAAGTAATATCAGAGGTGAGTTTCGAACCTGGAACCTTGAGGAGAGTATACCTAAAATATGTAAGAACTTTGTCAGACAACTTTTTTTTTTTTGAGATTACAACAATTGGAGGTGGGAAAGACTCAAACTTAAGACCTTAAGATCATTAGGTGTACAACAATGCCGCTTGAGCTACTGCTCTATTCGCAAAGAGGAGACAACTTAAACAGGATTTTATTTGGTAAAAGTGTTATTATAAAAAAATAATAATAAATATATATATATATATACTAGACATTAAAATTTGGAAAAAGTATTTTTTTTCTAGTTTTTCAATACATGGCTTAGTTTTTTAAAATATAAGTAAAACCCAGGGTAACAAAATAATAAAATTGATATGTAAAAATAGTATTTATTAACTTAATTTTGAAAATTCAAAAATTAAATAATAACTGAACTAGACATAACATAATTCTCTGACTTTACATTCTCAAATTTACAAAGTCTTCCATATTTTTATATTGAAATTATTTTTGTTAAAGTAGAATCTTCATATTCAAAACAAAAATAAATAAGTTAACAGGAATTGAGTTTAATAGGTATAACTTTTTTTTTTTTTTTGATAACGGAGGAATCTAAGTTTCTATGATTCGTAATATAAGATGCTTTTTTTTCTTATGACCAGAAAAACTTGAAGCTTCATCACTGGTCCATCCCAAACTACAAAACCGGAATACTCCAAGTAGGAAAACGAGTCACTTAGAAAAATTAATCCTCACACCAATCTCGAAATTGGGATACTAAGGGGAAAATACTCCCAACATTCAGCGTTCAACGATTATGTCGGATAGTCCAAGATGTTATAAGTTCAAATCTTCCCATTTAAATTTTTTTAAAAACAAATATCAAAAACCAAAAGAAATAAATATCATATTCCATATTGCAAAATTACTAACGTGTATGTATTTAAGTTTTGAAATAAGACATAAGAAAGGTGCCCCTTTGGTGAAGGTAACGTGGGGTTGTTCATTTCCATTACTTTTTGTATAATTTTTCACCTAACTCTTCTATCCACCAAAGGACTGAGCTTTTATCACCTCAATGAAAAAAAAAAAAAAAAAAATTTAAAAAAGTAGTAATAAATAGGTGTTGTAATTTTTTTTTTTTTTTTTTTTGGTACCAATAGGTGTTGTATTTAAATTCAAATTAAAATCTACAATTCGTCCTATAAGAAGTCAATAGAAAGGTAGGAAAATTGTGAGTAATAAAGAAAAGAATAAGACGAGATATATTGATTTTGGAAAATTCCCAATATGGACGAAACTCAAAATCTATTACTCATCTCAAAAAAAAAAAAAATAATAATAATAATAATAATGTCCAAACTCTAAACTTCACTAAATACTCTCAATCTTTAATGTCTCTCAAAAGATACTCTCTCGTTAAGAAAGCTTAAATATGATGCCAAAATGAATACAAAAATGTTAACTGATAAAATCAAATTTAAATTACAAAACTAGCATGAGCTCATAAGACAATAATATTTAATTCATATAGTAAAAAAGTTAAATACATGAAATTTCTTATTACAAAATGTAAGTCATATAATTATAATATTAAATATCTCTAAAATATAAATTTAGTCTTTAGATTTGAAGAAAGTTAGTTTATTTTTTGTAATTTCAAAAATTAGAATTTAGTCCGTATAGATATTTGAAATTCCTTTTGAAAAAAATATATAATTTAGGATCCCACAATTATCCTACATTGAAAAAGTGAAAAATTCAATAATCATATATAAGAAATATGAGTTACTTCTTTATTTTGAAGTGGAACCTCATATTAGTTCATATTTAATCTCTATGACTTTAAAAATTAAAATTTAGTTTATATGATTCGATAAAACCTAAAAAATTGTTGGTTAGTGAATTGAGTATCATATTTTAAGTAAATTTTAACTTTTTTTCAAATCATAAAAATTAAATCCAAACTTTTTTTTTAAACAAAATTCTAACTTTCTTCCGATTATAATAAAAAAATTATGAGAACAAGTCTAACACTTTCTTTCAAACATTCGGACAAAACTTATATTTTACTCTAAAAACATCTCTATCGTAATAATCGAATTGTCAGTTCAAAATAATTATTTCGAATTGTCCGCTCAAAATATTAATTTTGGAGCGATTTTGTGACAGCGCATTTTAATAAGTTTCTTGTGTCTGGTTTCTCACTTTATTGTTTTAATGCCTTTGTCATCTTTAAGTAGGCGTTGCAGTGTAACATCTTTTTAAATTGAAACATCGGAATCTCACTCACATTCACCTAAACATAAACAAAAGTTTTAAAGCTACTTTTCTTTTTTTTGTGTACAAATTAAGAGAGGGGGATTACAAATACCGATTCAAGGGATCAAACCTTGACCGTAGAGTGAAAATGAATTAACAACAGTACTATTATAAATAGTTTAATACAAAATTCCATCTTTAAAAATATATAATAAATAAATTTTCCTCTTTTTTTACGTTTTTTAAAGCATATAATCAAAATTGATAAGAAAAAGAGAGAATCTACGAGTGAGGCGGGACCTTTTTTTTTTTTTGAAAATTGGGAAAATTGAAACTTTGCTCCTTTATATCTTTTAAAAGGTTTTCCAACAATCTCGAACCAGAGATCTCTCAAGAGAGCATGTCTTTAAATCCTTAGCCTCACCGTTGAGTTGCCTCTTGAGGACCGTGGTGAGGCAGAACGTAGGAATGACTTTACATCCCTCATCCCCGCCACCAAATATAATCTTGATCATCCAACCCTTCCCAAAATTCACTATTGTTTTGTGGGATTTTTTGCAAGGTTTTGGGTGGGATCGGTCCCATGAGGGATTTATTTCTGTTCAATGTATTTCCATTTTTAACCCTATTACAAATTTGGGATACCATGACACTTCGATTAAATAAAAATATAAAGAGAAAGAGAAAAAACAAAAACAAAAACGTGAAAATTTTAATTTTTGAAATTTATAACATTTTATAAATATTATATTTTATTAAAAATACTTGAGCGCACTCTCAATTTCAAATTCCCTCTCTTCAAAATTTCAAAAATATTATAACAATTTTTAAATATCATGGACTTCTCATAACAATTATCTTTTCTATTTACTTACTAAGGTTATTACGTAATTAGGTTGGGAGAAAAGGAAATCTATGTTTTATCAAAATAAAAAATGAGAAAGGACGCATTCGTTTCCTACTTTTCCTTTGCCCTCTTCAGCTTTGTCGTTGTGCTGGAACGTCTATGTCTCCCTCTAGCTGACCCTACCACTCACCGATATATTTTGAGGAGACTCGACCATGGGCGGTTTACTCGCAAGGTGTTTTTTCAGAGGTCGAGCTCATTCTTTGAGGAGATCGATGATGATATGGATGTCGTTCCTGCGACTATACCTTTTGGGGAGACCGATGGATCGAGTATAGTTTCATTTCTTTCTCCTCATTCACACTTTTATTATTGATTTCTAACATTCAATCGCGTGCAGGTAGTGCATCTAGACCTCGACAAGGTAGAGGTATTACGAAGGGAGTTGAGTTGGAGAGAAACGTATCTCGATATTGGCTTGCTCAATGTCGAGTTTAATGAAGAGTATGGAAAGGATGTGGGGCAAACGAAAAACAGCTTGAGCAAGTAGATTGACATGCTCGTGCAGGAGACGTTTCCTGTGACTCTCAATACGTGGAACTAGGTAGGGGTGTTCAAACAACCCGAGTAACCCGAACCAATGCAACCCATGTTGGGTTGGGTTCAAAGTTATGAATATTTCATGAGTTGGGTTGAGTCAAGGGTTGACCTAAAATCAACCCAACTCAACCCGATCAACCCGAATTTATTATTTATTTAAAAAAAAATTACCTATACGTAATTATTATGTTATCTAATTATTTCGATTCTATGTATATTTATTTTAATTAATTATTATTGTTAGATTTCTTATTTTCTATTTTTTTTTTGTTCAATTTTTATAATCTATATATCAAGATAAAAATATATACTAAAATTATGCATATATTTTTGTTGTTTTTACTTATCTATTTGTTTTATTTGTTTTAAGGAAATCGAATTATGTCATCTATTTTTGTTATTTTAATTATCTATTTGTTTTATGTTATAAAGTTGAGATCTTCTATATGAACCATGATGATAGGACTAATAGTGAGTGACTTTTGATTAAATATTTTGTATATTTAATATTTATATTCATTTCATTGACTTGATATGATAAGGATTAAAGATTGTGTTTTGTTTATGTATGTGATATTGCTAATTTGATAAAAATATATCAAGATTTGCAATTTATTGATGAAACCAATAACCCAACCCAACCCGAAAATTTGGGTTGGGTTGAAAACTTTCTTCAACCCTATCCATGTTCACCCTTAGAAATAGGTCAACCAGGAACTTAAAGACTTGGTGAAACAACGACTCATGGTATGTACAAAAACTCATAGTGACTATTTTAGCTACTATTTCTTAGTGTTAATCATGTATTCGTATTTATTTTAGTCGCACTTCGAGCTTGACCTGAGTAATTGATAACCTAGCTCGACTGTGATTAATAACAAAAATGCTAATCTAACAGTGACACATATCACAGACAATGTTTTAAGCAGTGAGCAGACTAATACGCAAGCATACGCAGTCGTTTGTATTCAAGTGATCAATATATGTGAGTCATCTCCACAGGGACTGGCTAATTTCGAAATAAGCGTTACTTGCAAAGTCTTAAACAGAAAAATAAAGGGAATTGTTGGTAACCAGATTCGTGTTGAACGCAATGTAAGTGATACTATAATGGGACAATGATCCTAAAGACTCTAATGAACCACTTAATGTAATGCAGCAGGATAGATGCTAATGCCTTCAACAATGATATACTGAAAAAGAAATTTAACTGATAACGTGCTAGGTTCAATGTAACAGAAAGTGCTGAAAACAGAAGATAAATACTCAGCTGATAACGTAGGCTTGGGCAAGGGTTATTGAGTGTGATTAACATGCATTAAGGGTAAGGCTATGGTGAGAAGTCGGCTCTGCACAACATGGACCAAATGCTCTTTCTCAAGATGCATTCATTCTCTTCGATCTAGAGCTCTCGTATCTAAGCTCGAAGCTAACAGCGATGAAATGCGCACCAGCGAGGTGGCTATCTCTAGCCGACCTCTTTAACAAGCAGGAGCCCCTAGCATTGAAACTAATGGTCATGCATAGTATTTCTCTAATCCTCCTCTCTCTCGAGATGAAAAGAAAAGCAAACATGAATGGATGGCCAATCGAAACATGTTCTTAGTTATTATGCCTATCATGACTTAGCCTAACATCCCCCTACTCACCCAAAAAACATGATCTCACACTTATTCCCCTCGACCCTCACTTATACAAGTTTAGCTCATAGTCGTGCAAATAAATATGAAATCAGAGAGTAAGAGTGCGGTAGTCGTCATGAAGCTAAACTGAAACCGTAAAACAACGACTATGAACAGTAAACTAATGGAATAGTAACACTCCAAATAATAAGAAAAAGGTGTAGAGCATGGAAAACACAAGAAAGCAAGAGGAGAAAATACGAAATACAATTAAGCTCAAACGTCTAAGCAATCTCATGTAGAAATACAAACTATAAAAAGAGTTTCAACAGAAATATCGCAATACAGAAGGTAAAAGAAAGAAAGAAAGAACTCAGGATGAAAAGAAAGAACTCAGGATCAAGGCCGAAAAAACAAAAGAAGGAAAAACGAGCGCCCTTTTCTTTTCCCAAAATGATCTATATATATTCCCCTCTTGGTAGAGATCAACGGCCCAGATTCTTGGGCAAAATGGCCCTTGCTTTTGGTCCCCAGCAGACAATATCAACCTTTTCGGCTTTTCGACGACATAGGCACGAGTTGGCGATCTTTTTGCGAAAAGTTGTCTCCCTTGATCGATTGCTTACAGCATTAGCTTGTTCTCGAATGGTTCATCAAATTCGCTCCTCAGACTTCACCAATTGAGGCATGAGTTTAATGCTTCTAGAACTTTAAAGCCCTGCAATGATAAAAACATTTAGCGAAAATGGGAATTCCAGAAATGCGATCCATAATGCTGCAAACTTTAGCTTCTTAGCACACAAAACACTTAATTCATTTGATTTCCTAATTTCTGCCTTGCTTCCAACATGCATAGCATTTTCAATATAATTATCAATCTTAGAATTATCCTATGCATTATACTTATGATGAAAGTGCATGATCTCTTTAATAAATGCTTCCTAAAGAGGACTAAATAACTCTCTAATTGAGAGTTATCAGTAATCATATGGTAAACAAGAATATAGAAGACGTGATGAAATCTACTTTCAAAAAGTATTGGTTCACATTTCACAAGCATTACAAGTAAGTAAGATATTAATTATTTTTATGTAGTTTAAATATACTGAGTGTCATAGGAAACTAATATAATCCTTAAAGGAGTCTCAATCCTGCGGTTCGGCGCTCGCAGCCACCTTCTACCATAATAGAACAAGCTGATAATTGGTAGTATTTGTGCAATAAACAGGAAGATCCTAACTACAAGTCAAAGTCAAAAGAAGGTCGGGGACAAGTTAAAGATAACTGAGAGAGTTTTAGAGATTAAAACGGACATCATAAAGGGCCCAGGACAACTTCCTAATGACGTCGATGCTAAAGCTAGAGGTAAGAGGGATTCATCGTCTTCCAATGCCAATGAAGTGAGTTCATAGAGTGAGACACAACTACAATAATAAGAGGTCGAATCACTCAAAATCCAGTTCTAATGAAAAAGAGGCAAGTAATCATGCAATTAAAACTTTGAATGCTTTTCAAATTTAATGTGAGGTGTGGCTATCCTGCAACAAATTAGCAATAAATTAGATTATGTTACGATTTACAGATTTATAGTAGGTGTAATTTTTTTTTTTTTTGTATGTTCTTGGTAATTCCGTTATGTTGCCTAAATTTCTTTAAATTATAACTTTCACAATTATAACTACTTTTAAAGTTATCTAAATCATGTTTCAGTTTATATTTTTCACGTGACACACACTTTCGGAAGGAAACCAATGTTTGGTCTTCATTTCGTTTTTCGTTCATTAATTTACATTACATTTGTATTTTTTTAGGGAGGTTTTGTATTTGATACTCTATAACTACCAAAGACATATGATGTTTTATATATATTGTTTTCATTTTCACCTGAATGTGTTTTATATAGTTTGATATAAATTGTAGTCTTATTGTATATGTATGTGAAATGAATTTCTTTAAAATGGATGATTGATATTGTCTTTACAACAAAAATCTGTATGCATATTTAAATAATTGAAAAAATATATATTGGATAATGGTTCAATACACCGTCATACAATAAAACTTATCTGGCGGTTTATGTACCATCGGATAAGACATATATTGTCTAACAGTCTAGTGAACTGTCGGATAAGCCATATATTTTCTGACAATTCATGACACCGTCGTAAGAGACTTTAATAGGCGACAGCATGAAAAAACGTCAGATAAGATTTACCCAACGATGTTCAACCGACGATTATTCCGATGGTGAAATAATCGTCAGACAGATCACATTCGAAGTTTTATGGCCTTTAGTTGACAGTGTATATTGTCGGACAACGCCGATTTTCTTGTAGTGAAAGAAAGGATGCCGCTTTTATGATCTAGAAAACCATGAGTTTTTCATTAGGTGTGATGTGAAATTTTTTAGGACAAATTTCGATTTATTGAGATGCCTTTAGCATACCCAATTAATTGTTAAATTTGTGATTACTAATAATTATGTTTGTTAGCTATTCTGTAACAGCCCAATCTTTAACCGTAAGGTTTACCCGATATACCACTACAATGCATGTAAAATTAGTAAAATTTTGCAAAGTTCTTCCTAAAATATTGAAAAACTCATACATGGAAAGTAGAACCTCGACATTACAAAGCATTTCAAATAATATCCAGAATGATTTAGAAACAAGTAGATTATCTAAGTAGTTAAGACAAGAAAATCTCAATATCTCGGTTTAAAACTAAAAGAGTTGAAAAAAAAACATTATTACGAAACATCCTATGCTCAAAGAAATGCAAAACAAATAAAAACAGAATGACTATAATAGAGACATAACAGACTCGTCCCCAGGTCTGTCCCCAACTGCCTCGATCATCCATCCTGGTGCTCATCTGCAAGTTGTGGTTTGAATCTACAGCCCAACATAAAACAAACAATGAGTTTTCATGAAAACTCGGTAAGAAAACTCGCCCAGGATGCACCCAACATATAGAACAAGTCAAGCATATAATTAAGTCTTTGAATATCATGCACAAACGAAAGGGATTTGTATCCCATCTTCGTCGCCAAGCCTGATGGCTCTTGACCGTACTCATGGAAGATTCTCACTGACCGATCTTGTGAAACCCGAAGAGACCATTACACAGACCTCCCAGATAAGGCAGAGTGCCTAGATGCAAGGGTTATACCACTGGAGTCTTCTAGACTATCCTAAGTCCCTCCGACATGATGAGGCTAACCCGAACACATCAGGTCCTATACATGGTGCCACACCTAGAGCGGTCCAACCTACTAGCGTGATGGTCACTTATGCCTAATAAGTTCTCACTCTGAATAAAGCAATAGGGAACAACCAGCCTATGCAAAATTTTCACTATCGCGCCCTACGTATCTTAAGCCATTTGTCTATGTTACACGAATGGACAACCAGGTTCCTAGCCTATGTCAAGTCCCTGAGTGTAGACTACCGTCCCTATGGTCAGTCTCATTACACTTCGAGTCAATGTAGCTATCACCACCCTAATAACGTGTGAAGCCTCTTATAATAGTAGCTTTTATCTATTATGGAATGTCGGTTGCATCCGACCCTACATTTCAAGGATTCACCTCCTGATGTGTCATGCAAGCAAGCAGAACCATCCTAATGGCAGAAAAGAGACCCAAATGGGTCAAACAATCAAATAAATCTTATGGTCTAATGCAAGTCATCTTAAGATAGAGTAAAGCAAGTCTAGTCATTCTGAACTACATGATTTCCCTAACAATCAATGCCATGCACATAGCAACATAAGGCATACTACCAGGTATAATTTCATAATATTCAGCTTGCAAGATATAAATAGAGAACATGGACATAACTTCGCAACCAATTCTACATGCTCGGCTTGTTCACTAACATCTCATCGCAACAACATGCCAACATTGTAACCATATAAGACCTGCTTACAAGCATCAGTCATACAAGCATTCATAGGCAACACATAACAACCATGCAATAGCTTCCAATAGCAAGATCTAGCATGCAATAAGGTATAACAGTCCTAGCTGACATCCCGCATGCTAGTGCCATCATAGAAATAGTAAATAACAACAAGAAACCATACTTACACATATAATCAAGTAAACGAACCTACATGTGCCTATCAAACATACAAAAATAATGTAATAATACAAGGAAACAAGCACAACAAGGTTGAGTTACAAAAATAGTAAATGCCGATTAAAAACCCTTACAATACAACTAGAACAAATTGACTAATTTCTTTACTTCCAAAGAACACTCGAAGCTAAGTCTCCAAAAATCAACCCAAACCACCTTGCTCTTGAATCCAACCCGAAACGTTCCACTTGTAAGTTCTAGATCGCATTCAACCAAGCTCAACAACAATCAGCTCCGTCGAAGTGATGAACCATTTACCCAATTTCTTTTCTGCAAGATTCAATGACTACATGAAGAGAAATCTGAATTAACTAAATTCAATTGTTACTTCCCTTGGAAATTTTCAACCTTGGTTTGGTCTTATTCTAATCTAGTTATCCTTGCATCTCTTCATTGCTTCCTAGCTCGTGCTAATAACTAGTCGCAATGAAGAGCCAATAACTGGAACTCTTGATTTAAAATGTTTTATAGATACGTTTAAACTTCTTATAGCTTGACTGGATTAAACCAAACTATGAATCAACAATTATCAACAATAGAACTTTCTCCCTATCAAATATCCTTGACAATGAAATCATAAATGGCATTTTACAATTCAACAAGGACTTGTAGTTGGTAAAACAATTTCAATATGGTTGTTCAACATTTATAAAATATACCCAATGAAAAACCAATTAAAACAACTTGCAACCCCACAATCTAAACTTAAACCCTTGCCCCTCAAGGAATGCTTCAAACCTCAACACCAGCTTTAAATTTGTTGAAATTTTATAGCATAACATAAAGGACAGCTTGACGTGCTTACTTTCTAGAAAAACCAAACACCTCCACTGAACAAAGAAGGAGACACCAACGCTCTCAAACGAAGAAACTAGCCAAGCTGCGCAAGACCCGGTGTTGGTCGGTAACACTAGAACAAAATTGGAGATGGTTATTTACAACAGTAACAACGTCAAGTTGAATCGTGAAGAAGAGGAAGTTGGGTTCAAAATTTTCAAAGGGAGGGGAAGAATCGAATCACAACCATCAAAGGAGAAGAGGGTTTGGATTGAATTTTTTAAAGGGTTAGGGGTTTGGCTCAAATTGACGCAAAGAGGGACACATTATAGGCTTTTCACCATTCATGTTGATAAACAAGGGAGAAGTGATGAAATTATGGCTAATCTCTGCCTTAATTGCAATTAGAGGCCCTCATCTTTTTCAATAAATTATAAAGTTGACCCCATTCTTTCAAAGATGCCCCTAGATTCCCTTTTAATTATATCCTTGTTTCATTTTTTTTATTCATTTTATCCATTAAGGGTAAAACTACAAGTCCATAATTAATCCTTTAATTATTTACACAAATCTAGCTTTGGAATTTAAATAAATTACTTCTTGAATAAAGCCCTTTAAGTCAAAGGTGTGTGAGACATAAGCAAATCGCTTCAAATAGAGTAATAGCCCTAAAATCTTTCAACTTTGGAAAAAGAATTACCTACCACCAAACAAGGTATGTTTTTCATCAAATCTTATTTCACCAAGTGGAAGACTATCTATCAAGATTTAAATTATTTTCGACCTGAAATTACATGTTCTTATGGAGGATTGAAACCCTTATTGTTTCATAGACATTCTGAGAGCTATCGATATTAAACCTATCAAAAAACTTGAAAAACAATATCCATAACATATAGAAAGCTATCAATATTACACTAGTAGTGTAGATTCACAAGCTAAACAACAAAGAGAGCAAGAACCAAAAGATGGTAAGAACGACAGAAACAAAAAATGGAAAATAAGATGAAACTTCAAAAGGATCCAACTGGATTGAGTTACAAACAAGCTCACTCAACCTTCATACAAATACTCAAAGGTTGCTTGCTAAGAAAAACTACTAACAAGAAAGAAAACTAGAACACTACAAAATAGGAAAATTATAGCATTCTATGTTAGTAGTAAGAAGTGTAGGAAAAATAAACAAATTAAAGTTGACAATAACTCTCCCAGAACTAGCTCTCTTTCTCCCCGACCTCTTTCTCTTTCCATAAATGTGTCTTTTATACCTTACAAGATTATCCAAGATAACTGGCTCTAGGGAAAAATTTGTTAATTTACTCACTCAAACATCCCAAACTGAAACGTGTGCAAGGGACAAATTCACCTTTAATTTCGCGTTTTTAATTCCCACGTGCAGAATTCTATCTTTCTTGAAAAATCGTTAAGATTTAGGAATCAGATGCTTTTGACATTGCATTTGTGGATTTCTTATGATGTCAATGCTCTTGATATTGCTTGGGTCTTGAGACAATCTTGAGCCTTAATCCTCTGATTTAGACTTTACTCGAAGCTTCTAGCAATATAGACCCTAAAATATTTAACAAAAGTTAGCGAGGAGTGTAATTCATATAATACGGTACAAAAAAAACTTCAAACATTCAATTTTCAACAATAAAAACTCACAATCTATATAACTTTCTAATCTTATTCTCAAAACAATCGTGCATTGTACTTTATGTAAAATTCTCTAGTATAAGGAAATTGTAGTTTTCAAAATATGTCAAATAGTGCACAAATTTTCATAGAATACACCCCAACAAATGACTAAATAACTCTCTAATTGTCTCCAAGGGGTGGCACAGTGGTTGAAGACTTGGCTTTGAGGGTATGCTCCCCTTAAAATCTTAGGTTCGAGACTCACCTGTAGCAGTACTCCTTCGATGTCTCCGGTGTCCCGCCTAGGAACGGGTGTTTTAACAACTTAAAATCCCTTGCGACATCTACATTCTTTTTCGCATCCTTGCTCGGACTGTTTTGCAGCTCCGGGCAAGGCAAAACTTGCAAATAGAAAAAAGTGTCACTTGAAAACTTTTTGTCGAAGTACAAGTCGTGAAAGAGATATGAGAGGGGTGAAAAGAAGATGATTAATTTTATTTAATTATTTTGTTGTCACCTCATCAATTTTTTATAGTGGTTAAGTTTTTTTTTTCTTTAAAGAAAAAAAAAACTTACCTTGGCTTGATGTTCGAAACATAAAAAATTTGATCTTATCCTCTCCATCTAACTTCTTTACCTCAAACACCCTTAATTATATATATATATATATATATATATATATATATATATATATATATATATATATATATATATATATATATATATATATATAAATTAATTAATTAAGGGATCAGATTTGGATATTTGAAAATTAGACTTGTTTATAGAGCTAAAAAATTTATGAAAAAAAAAGTAATACTTTGACAGACAAAATAGTATTTTAACCATATATATAGTCATTATTGGCCAAAACAAGCAGAGCCCCAAAATTAAATTTGTAATGAGGGGAGTAAATATTGTTGAATTATTTTTTTTTAGTACATATTAGGGGAGGGGAGACAAGTTTCGATTCTCGGGATCGAACACTAGTGTTGAACTGGTTTATAACCAAACAATAAAACTATTGGGTTAGTGACCCATTCAATTTCATTAAAAAAATAAATGGTAATTAAATCAAGTTTAATGAAAAATAAATAACTAAAAAGAAAAACATGCCACTCCAATACGAAAAGATTTAATTAATTTAAGGGACAACTAGCAAAATGGCTAGAATTAAGAAACTAATTAGGGATGTGGCTAAAAATCTTAAGATTTTAAATTTATGCCTTTTTATTTTTTGAATTTTAATTTATTTTTAATATGAAAAGTAGTTTACAATTATACCCCTCCTATATTTCATAGATTTTCTTTTTAATCTATTTTAAATAAACTATTTGTAACTACTTTTTTAATCTAGAAAAATCTAAAACAAACCTAACTAATTCTAAAAATGTTAGTCAAACAAAATTAAATCAATAATTATAAAATACCATGAAATTAGGAATTTTTAAAAATTTTAAAATTTATATGTAATTTAGAAATTTTTTTCTTAATATTCACAAATATAGTTATACATCATCTTCCCATAAGTCGTACATACTCTTGTTGGTCGATGTGATTATTGTAAGTTTGGTTAAATATAAATTAAAAAATGGTTGGAAATAGTACCTAGCTTGAGTTTTATGAGCGCCTTAATAGAATCTCTACTTTGTATTATTTTTATATTTTCCTTTATTTTTTTATTTTTTTATTTTGCATATGTTAATGCACGTATTCTGTACATATCTTATGTTAGTTACTGTTGGTACCTATTCTGTACAGACTATTTACGCATATATTAGTTACATTAGTGTTGTCATTTGTATAGATAATGTGAGTGACATTGTTTTTTTTTTTTTTTTTTTTTTTTTTTTTGCATAAGTTAGACATTATTAGCACATATTCTATACATATCATATTATAATAAGAGTGTATATATTTTGTGAATAACTTTGTTTTTTTTTAGTTTATGCATATTTTAGATACTGTTAGCGCACCAATATATGCCCATCCAAGTACCGTTGAACGCAGTTACGGGTATGAGATCCAGAGAAATCTGATTGTATTGTTATTGACAGAGGTGGAAGAAAATTGAATTTTTACTACAAATCGGAATGATCAAGACTTTTACGTGGATCGGAATTGAGTTTTATTAGATAAATATTTATGTAGAACGTCTGAAATATTGATCGTGATCTTCGATTATTTTTTGTTTTACTGGTGAGGATAAATGTGGTTTCTGTTATAAACTGATATGAAAGTAAGTAAAGATCATAAGTAGAAAAGAGAATATAGAGAGAAAATTATGAGAATTCTTATTCAATGGTATCATCTACAAGCATTTCAACACTTATATTTATAGTGTTGTGAAGATGTTAAGTTGGCTATTAGATAATCAATCATGGCTAAAACTAAGGGGTAGTGGGTAAAAGGGAAAGAATACCCATTAGTGGTGAGTGGGGTAGTTACATTATCTAAAAATAGATAGTTATTATTCATAACACTCCCCCTTAGCTATCTATTATATACAAGTTTATGTACTTGAACAAGTATTGCCTCATTAAAAACCTTGCTAGGAAAACCCATTGGGAAAAACCTTAGTCAAGGGAAAAAGAGTGCAATACTTTTGCTCCCCCTCATAAAAGCATCACTTTGAGTTTGCATTCCAACTTTAAGAATCAATTTCTCGAATGTTGCAGTAATCAATGTCTTTGTAAATACTATTGTTTTACGAATCTTCATGATATAACGATTCCTTCACATGTAAATAGATAATTAGCTTCAGATTTAGCTTTGTGAGGATCAAATAAATTTCTCTTATCTGCATAATTAATTAGATAATCAAGGTTCAATTTGTTAGAAAACATAAGTGCAGTTATTGCAATAAGATACGACACTTGATCAAGGACCAAGTATTTATTGATCAACATCTTCTCGAGCATGTAAAATGTTGTTCTTTATATTAAGTTACAAAACATCACTCGAGTGTTCAAGAGATATGTTTTTATATACATAAAATCTCGATATAAAAAAAATTATGAAATAATTGATAATTGTAAGGGACCGACCCGAATGGGGCACTAAATGGGCCCTTATCCCAATGCATGCATTCAAAGTAAAGGACATTTAAACAGACATGATTTCGGATTCCAATTAAAACAAAAACATTCAAAATAACCCCTTTAAAAACTAGACAATTTTCACTGGAACTGTCCCTGTTTCAAGCACTGTTCCAAGATAAATACATTTCCAAAGTTTACTCGATCGAGATTTACTAAAAGTCATTCAAAATCTGTTCGGATACAAAATTTGGAATCCACAAATATTTACAAAACATCCTAGGGCTCGTCTTGCCACATATGCATTGGGGAAAACAAAACACACGAGAGTCATAATACAAAAATCGAGTTGGAAGACTAGGCCCCATGATCACGGCTCCTCCTTCGGGCATCTGTCGCGCACCACGATTACGTGGAAAACCACATAATAAGGGTGAGTAACGAATTACTCAAGTAAGAATCCCCAACCGGAACAACACGATATACATGGTCATCTCGATGAGGCGTATGCAAGCTATGAATATAAACACAGAATAGAGCACATAGCTTAGCCCACACTTGGGCCTCGGATGCCAACTCGTGGTCTTAGTCGGAATAATATCATCGCACGATCCAATACATAAGTCGCCTATACGAGAAACAAGTCGGCCTCACCGCTTCTCATCGGACGAAAGGTACATCGCTCAAGATCCCGAGGAGCTCTCGATCGGTATTTGTAATGAGCGTAAACATGCGCGCGTGCTACTGCGCGAACCATGGGGGTGCGGGTCTAGAGGCAAGCTGCCCATGTTCGACTACCACGCCTAACTAATTCTTTGGATCGGTGTCACCGACATAGGGTGTGAGACACTGGACACGTAAACTATGTCACTGAACCACCGCACTTTGAGGCTAAAGAAACGGGTCGTGGTAGGCACTTACACCAGAAGCCGTCCTTACCTTAACGGTGGCAATCGGGGCTACACGAACACACCGAATACGTGCCGATCGCCAGGGACGAGGCAATGCCAAGTCATCATCCCGACGGTTGGGGCATTTAACGATCGCCACCCTCACCCAAGATTGCGGGGCCTACCGCTCGGGTTAGCTAATCCCTCACGGGGTCCAGGGGCGGAATGACTTGCTCGGCGTCCCCGCCATGGATGCAAGGTACTTTATGCATCGGGCACGGATGATGCTATCTACCCGCAATTCTAACACGCTTACTAGCAAACAAACAAACAATTCCATAAAATCCAATACGTGCTCAATAAGAATACAACGAGCCTAGCATGATACTACGAAGCAAGGGACAGATACGAGCATGCTAGAAAGGAACAGCCTAGCATGGATTAACATGAGAATTAAATCAGGAAAAATCATGCTAATCGGGAATTCAGATTAGAGAACCTAGCTACATATGTCAATAAACACAAACAAGCAATCAATCGGCAATCGCATAATATATCGCGCAGGTCCACACAACTCGGTAAGAAATCCTTACCTTGGTCGTGGGGACGAATACACGGAAACCTAGGCTGCAAACGAACCCGAACTAGCTACCGGGAACCTAACAAGCACAACACAATTACACACAATATCTAAATTAAATAAAATAAAATAATTAGGCTCGGCTCTCACTCGGCTCGGCTCGGCTCGGCTTGGCGGCTCGGCTCGGCAGCAGGACACGCGACACGGCGCTGGGCGCGGCTTGGCGACACGGCTCGGCGACAGGCGCACGGACACGGTGGCTGGGCCGCTGCGCGCGAGCGTCGCAGAGGCGCGAGGGCGCGCGCGCGGTGTGCGGCGAGACACGGAGCTGGGCGAGGCTTGCGCGCGGGCGCGAGGCGATGTGCGGCCCGACTCGGCGGCAGTGGCTCTGTTTCTTTGCGCGAACAGGGGCAAAGAAGAAAATCTGAATTCGAGCGTTTGGCGAAGATTCG
This sequence comes from Sicyos edulis, assembly GCA_036507275.1. Taxonomy (NCBI): domain Eukaryota; kingdom Viridiplantae; phylum Streptophyta; class Magnoliopsida; order Cucurbitales; family Cucurbitaceae; genus Sicyos; species Sicyos edulis. The sequence goes on along the minus strand of CM071854.1, from coordinate 32,535,349 downwards.
ACGGCCGATTCGTTGATGGACGAACTCCCCTACACTAGCTTCACAAAATCCACAAGAAGTTCACTCCGTCTTGGCGGCTGTGGCGAAACCAAAACAGGGAAACGAATTGGAAGGAGAAGAAGGAAGAAGGAACTTACCGGTGTGGGGCGATCGGCGAGGGAGCTCCGGCGAGGGTGAGGAGTTGCAGTCGGTCGAGGGGAAAGGAGAAGAAATCGCGAGGGAGAAGTGAGTCGGTCGGAGGAAAAATCGCGAAGAAGAAGAAGAGAAATGGGGAAGAATCGGGCGAAATTCTGCTTTTATATAAAAATCCCACTGCGCACGGCATATATACCAAATCGCGCGCATAGTTTAACAAACACGCCCAGTGGCTCGACTGGCAGCGCCCCCTGCCTAGCACGCGACACGTCCCTGGTTCGAATCTCACTCGACGCGCTATTTAATTCCTTATTTAATTTTACTCTTTCCCAAGCTCAAATGCCTTCACCAAAAATCCCGATCCTATTCAAATTGACTCATAATTATTCCGGCAATTTTCAATTTCAAAACCGGCCCTGTCGGCCCGACCCAAAATGCCCTGGGCCTCCCGGGAAGACCGGGATGAAATTTTCGGGCCGTTACATTAAATATTTCATCTGCTAAATATTTAATTTGAAAGCCAATGCAACACTTTATTTTTTTTGAAATCTTACAACTCAAATTCTTTCATAATATATATTCTATTGAAATTAGAAGCTCTTCAAGAATTTCTATTATATTTATATCACCAATATATATACATAAATAATAATAAATCCTGATTGTGGTTTCTTTAGAATTATATTCATAAGATGTGCATGATCTTTTTACATATGTCACGATGATTAGATAGTTTGATGTTAGTTATTGCATCCACCATAAGAGAATATTTCTCCTCACAATCAATATTAGGTCTTTACAAGAACTTTTGTGTACCAAGTCTTGTTTTATCTCATGACCTTTTTTTTTCATTTCTTTTATAAACAAATACTCATTTTCATCAGACATGTGTTTACATCTTTAGCGGTATGGAGTACAAGTCCAGAACTCTTTGTTTTGAAAGTGAGTGTAATTCTATTTATATTGCTTCTTACTACTATAGATAATCATTTAAGTGTCGACAGTCTTTGACAAATCTATGTCAGAATTCTCACTTTCATAAATAATATCAAGAACAACATTATAACTCAGAATGTTGTCAACAACTATATCAATTTGGTTCCATTTTTCCATGTCATGACATAACTGATCGAGATCTCTTTATTATTCTCATATACATTTTCAACATTCGTTGACTAGTCAAATTTAAGATTTCTTCCGAAATCCACATTCTCTAGAAATTTTACCTTTGGAACTCATTACTCTACTATGCTTCAAGCATGTGATAAATTATTAGTTGTGACAACATGTTGTAATATCAATTCTTGATGATGCATTTGCATCTTAATTACTTTCTTTATCACCTCTAAATACATCTAGCATTTGATTTTCAAATGAATTATCATTTGAACTTCTGGTTCACAATGATATGTAGAATACTTAAATAAGACAATATATAATTTGTCTTTGAACTTCAGTTCACATTGATCCGTATGAAGATCTAAATGAGTATTTTTCCAACTTTTCTCAATTCTCCCTAATGTTGGAAAAGCTGTTGCTCATCAATATCAATTAGCATATTGTGTAATAAACATAACCCAACAAGGGTTCAAGATATCTAATAATTAAGAAAATATATATTTCTAGTCTCATCCGAGACTGGATTTAGTATATTGTGGTGGAGCAATTTTAAGCAGTTAATGCACATTAAAAATTTGCGATGTAATATATTTGGTTTCTAGTCATAAGCTAATTGTATTGGGAGTATTTATGGTAGGTTGCATGTCTAATATATATATAGGCAACACTTGTGTACAACACATTGTCATGATATAACTATTTATACCAATTAGTATACACATATCTTAATACATGAACTTCAGGTTCTTTAAAGTTTTGTATACTTTCTAAAGTATATCATGGTAAACTTTGCTTTTCTATGCAAAATAATATTTATTTTTCGAAAGTTTAAAGAAAGCCTACTAGACTTTATGTAATTTTGACTTTGGATTCTAATTCAATTAATTCAACTTTCAGGTTAGTTTCTAGGTAGAGGTGTTTCATTTCTGTCAACTTAAATACCTCAGCCTAGACAGAACAATCCTTAGAAAAAGTTGAAATTAATCATTTTTTATGCTTAAATCACCAAATATGTCATATTCAATGGGTAAAAAAAAATTGATCATGATCTCTTTAGGAGATTCTTGCAAATTTGAAGTTTTACTTCCAAACATTATTATTTCATTATAACATTCACTTCAGGGAATGATATTGATAATTAATCCTTAATACTTTCTCATCACATAATAACACTTTTCTTGATATCATTAATACAATACCATATTTACATGAGCTCATTAAATCAAAATTATTTATTATTGTACAAACATGCAACTACAGATGCATATAATTAAAGTGATGAACATTTCTCAATTCAAGAATTGTGCAACTACCTATGCTTTTATCATATACAATTCTTAATTTTTAATCACATAACTTCTGGTACATTAATATAAAATAATTACTGTCGATGCAACTTCGAGCGCATCAAATATAAACTAATTATGAGGTGAATGATTAACCACATATTTCTAGAGAATAATGAACATGAATGATACCATAACTATATTAAAAACATTTAAGATGTATAACATTACTTAAATTATGTGTATTATTTAATGCATAAAATTCAACATATTTTAAGAAATGATTAACCCATGCATATAACGAAACATATTTTATGATATAATTTAAATTCAATATTAGTATAAATCATGCAACTTATCTTAAATATCTATTACCATAATATTTGATACAAATCTAACCATCATTAAACTGAAATATATTATATTTTTTTTACCTTCTAAAATGGTATAATCACCTCAAATTTTGGAAATAATACTCACAAAAATAAAAATATTGTGTCTGGTTTAAAAAAAACTAAAATCATATTTGAGAACTCAAGCTCTAAATAATGCAGATTTTACAAATAAATTGGGTGAAGTGTGAAAATCCAATGACTACATAATGTAACAAAAGCAATAAAAATTGAAACTACTTACACTATAATATTCTCCTTCCCAAAAATAGAAAATTTAAAATCCACACATTGTCTTAGCCTCAAAATTGGAACAAACTTCGTGTCACACGTTTAAGAGAACGAAAAAGTAAATTAGAATTTCAAATGAGGCTAGAAAATACTAAAATTTCGTGTAATCATGTTCATACACCAATAATTTAGTCTTCTAATTCTATTCAAAACATTTCGAAATTGTATTCTTCTAAAAGCTTTCAATAAAAACAATTCAATTTTTAGGAAAATGAGTAAATATATTCTTCAAACAACTAAAAACTTTTAAGTTTATTGAACAATTTAAGACTCATCAAGCATAAGATATCATATGGAGGGAAAGAATTAAGATCTATATAATATTCATCTATTTGTTATGTTAAATTTCTTTTAGAAAAATATATATAGTACACAAAAAAAAACATGATTACAAGAAGAAACCATTCATTGAATCTACTTTTGTGAGAAATAATAAAAATAATTAATGATCTCCTAGATCAAAACTTAACCTCAAATCCTAGATCGAAACTAATAAAAAAAAATCTTTGGGATTATCATAGATACACGTATATAATTTAAATTTAATATAATTCAATAATGTTTATAATAACTCAAATCGTATAAATAGTAATAGTAGGACTCTTGAAAATATATTTCATAGATTGGATTAATCTAAGCACTAGCTCATAGCTATGCTAAAGAAATAGATACAGCTATGGTAAAGAAATAGATACGTATTAATTTCTAAAGCTCACCAAATTCTCTTCAATCAATGACTAAATTTTATAAAATAAATTTAAAGACTGAGCATTAATAATAGAGCTACAAATAGAATTTTTTTTTATAAATTAGAAAGTGAAATATTTGATTAGTTAAACCAAATAAAATGTTCATGCAATAATACATACTTAATTTTTTTTTTATTAGTACAGTTCATGTATAAAGCTGAAATAAAAGAAATTATGAGGCATCAATTAATTAAAACAAGATATATACCTGACCAATTTCCTCTTAGCTTGAACTATGTTGTTCTCCACAGGTAAAAAAAATAACCTCCATAGTATTGTCGATCTATTGCCGCACATCATTGTGAAGAAATTTTTTCAAAACAATTGATATATTTTTTAACAAATGAATAAAATACCATATATCTTCAACGGATGTTTTTCCTTTCCATCCAATTGATCATGTGTCATGTCTCTTTCTCTTATGAAATGAAGATCTCAGTGATTAGAACTTCGTGCTGATAACGTGTTATAAACTGATATGAAAGTAAGTAAAGATCATAAGTAGAAAAGAGAATATAGAGAGAAAATTATGAGAATTCTTATTCAATGGTATCATCTACAAGCATTTCAACACTTATATTTATAGTGTTGTGAAGATGTTAAGTTGGCTATTAGATAATCAATCATGGCTAAAACTAGGGGGTAGTGGGTAATAGGGAAAGAATACCCATTAGTGGTGAGTGGGGTAGTTACATTATCTAAAAATAGATAGCTATTATTCATAACACCATTTTTATTTTTTTTAATCTCCTCCCCAAATCTTAGGGATTTGCTAGTTATTATTAGTATTTTAAATTTGAAATATTATCAAATTGATTATGATTGGATTTGGGAGAAAATTGGTTAGGCATATATTTAGGGATTTTTTTTTTCTTTTTTGTTTTTATGTGAAACACCTAAATGGAAAAATAATTAAAAGGTTAATTTGAAGATAAAAACATTTATCTCTCCTCCGTGATTTTTTTTTAGTCATGAAGTACAAAACATAAAAGCCATCAACTCTATTTATTCACTAAACTTAGGAGGCCAAATTGGAAAATTATTTACAATTCTAGACAAAAAAAAAATTTGCAATCATAGTCGTACCATACACAAATTATACGATGTAATTAATACATAATATTGTATTAATATAATATTGTACTAATAACATATAAGAGTTGTTTACTTTGTGATAATCAGGATAACTAGAATCTTCAGATGCTCGGAATTTCTGATGTCTGGAATTTCAGATGTTCGGCATTCTTAGATCACCACGTTTATTTTGTAGTAATATGTTTATGGGAATTTTAAAAACGGTATTTATTTTATAAGTTTTGTTCATGAAAATATCTTAAATGCCCTCATAATTTAGTGTACACATTAATTTGTATAGTTAAAATCTATATATCGTATTTTTTTTATTAATTTGAATATTATATTTTAAAATAAATTTACCTAGAAAAAAAACTAAAATTCATTTATTAGTTGTACAAGTACAAATTTTTTATATTTAAAACATATAACAAAAGTCAGTGCACTTTACATTTTTATTGAAAATAATCAAAATATTAATGAATTTAATGCATTTAAAACAAAATGTAAAATATAGATATAATTAATTATGTATGCTTAGTTGTTAATGCATAATAATTATATATTAAAAAAGATATATTATTATTTTTAAGGTACAAACTATACACAAAATGTAGAGAAAAAATGATAAAAATATAAAATTTTATAAAAAACAATAATAATTGTGAGGGCAAAAGTGTCTTTTAAGGATGCCCTCTACATGGACATCCTAAAAACCTAGCAGGAGGGCATTCAAATCACACTGGGCATCCTAGGGTGTCGGGCATCTCGGGATGCCTGGATTTTTTTTTATTCTATAAAAGGAACGTAATAATCCAAATGTCCATCTCATAGAAATCTTGGATTACCACGAAGTGAACGAGCTCATAATGTTGTATTAATAATACATAATAATGTATTAATGATACAAAATACTATATAAATATTCTAAATTATATCTTATGACCGTATATTTGATTATGGACGAAAAAAATCAAATTTACCTAAATATCCAATTATTTTGTGAAATTCAACTATTGAGCACAATTTCCCTTATTATTATTTAATTAAACATTTTTCAATTTTTTATTTTTTTTTATTTAAGGTGGGTTTGAGAGAGGATTTTGGGGGACTCCACAACATTTTAAAATAAAAGTCAAAAGTCATGCTCGCATTTCCATGACTTTACTTTTTGTTTTTTAAGTCAACATTTTCTTTTCCTTTTTAAATTTGAATTTCATTTTCAAAATTGTCGTTCTAAATTTTGATCTCGTGGATCCTTAGCTTCCTGCCCACGCCTACCAAATTGTAGCTTTTAACTTCTTGTTCATAAAATCACGTGTTTTATTTCAAAACTCTCATTTATATTCGAGGAGATCAAACAAACAAATATAAATTTGATAATGTTTTTATTTTCATGTAATGTTCTTATTTAAATAATATAGTTTTTCCAATTTAAAGAGAGTCGTCGTAAAATTTTAAGGAATAGATTAATAATAAAATATGCTACTAATTTTCAGAATGGACAATCAGGAACTATCAAATTCGTAAGAAGCCAACATTTTAAACTCTCACTTCATTGTAGGGGTTTGTCTCTTAAAAATTAAGGGGTCGTTCACTTTGAGGTAATCCAAGATTTTTATGAAATGGGTATTTGGATTACTTCATTCATTTCGCAAGAATGTGAGATATCTAGGCATTACAAGAAACCCGGATATCTTAGAATGTCCATATGGAAGACATTTGATTTATTTTAGATGCTCTTTTAAAATATGAGTTTCTAGATTCTCATGTAGAGAGCATCCATTAATGACATTTTTTCTCTCACTAATTTTGTATATTACATCATCTGTCGATAATATATGTCAATTTAGTTTGCTTACACATTATATATATATATAATAAAAAACTTATCAAACATATAAAATCATTAAATTTATTATCAAACTAGAGTTAAACATATATTTTTTTCAAATGACATTCATATTTAAATTGAAGTTAAAAATATTAAATAAATATGGATGAATTGGTTGAACAAAATAACATACATAAGGTTGTTTAAAAAAAATAACATACATAAGAACATAATAAACTATTTTTTATTTAAAAAAACTAAATTTATGTAAATGCATAATAATTAAGTTTATCAAGATAAGTATGTTATGTAAACTAAAATGATACTTAAAAAAAAAAACTAAAATGATATTAAGTTAATGTAAAAAATTATATAAATATTGTAAGGGCATTTTTGGAACTTGAGGTAAATTTATATTATCTTAATTTCTATTCCAGCCAAATATTCCTACCAAACAAACATACTGATCTAAGATGTCAGATATCTGTGATTTTAGACATTTGAGATTCCACACATTTGAAGATTCAAGTTATCTTGATTACCTCAAAGTAAACTACCCCTAATCAGTTCACTCATTAAAGAAAACAGTAATCGATAGGTTATTCTAACAAAACAATAATAAATATAGTCAAATTTTAAAATATTTGTAACAATAATCATTAATATATTTTAATACTATATTTTTTAAAAACATTTAGTACTATATTATTAAAAGTTATTAATACAATATTATTTAACAGTAATATAATATTATTTATTATTAATACCGTATTATTTGTATCCAATATGTATTATGTGTTTTTTAATTACAACAATAGGATGAGAGCAATATGAGTTATTATTAATTATTAATATGTATGAGTATAAATAGATGTGTGCATTTTCTCTGTAGGGACTCGCCCTCTAGGGGTAATCTCAAATTAGGTGGGGAATAGGGAGAAAATATCCCCTTGGGAAAATGAGATTGTGAAGGACGAATGTATTTCCCATTCCTGTTTTCGATCTCGCCTCATTTACAATTTTTTTAATTTTTTAAAAATTATTTTCATCTCATTTATTTATTTACTTTTTAGATAAAATAAATACTTTCTTAGTGAAATTATATATTGAAATAATATTTTTTTTATTGATAGAAACTTATAAATATTTTATAAGAAAAATTAATGGTTTAAGATTATAATTCAAATATTAAAAAAAGAAAAAATGATCAGAGAAGAATTCTTTATGGTGAACTCGATTCCTATGAAAAAAATGTTAAATTTCGCGAAGAGGAAGAATGGGTTTGGTGGCGTGGACGAGGACATCTCTATCCATAATTATTTTTTAAAGTAATCACATGTATAATTATTTTCTTAATTTACCTAATATAAATCAAATAGAATAGTGGTGCAATTGTTTGGCTCTAAACCAGTTCAACAACAGTATTACATATTTAGTTCCGATAATCGATATTTGTCCTCCCTCCCTTCTCAATATGCTTTTAAAAAAATGGATGATATAAAAATATATATATTAAAATTGAAACAGAAAAAATGCCATAAGCTAATGTTGGTCATTTGTGAAGAATATAATCTTTTTCCAATAAATAAATTTATAAAAAAATGGTCAGAAAACATGAAATCTGTCAGACTCCATGTGATTCGTGGGAATACAATTCTTCTTCTCCGATTCGCTGCAAAACAAATCTTGGACAAAGGACTCCACATCAATGAAGTTATTTCCCTCCATATCCTCCGCCGCCAACTCCGGCAGCGACGGCGGCCGGGAAATCTCCATCACCGAATCCCAATCAGTTCCTTTGAAGAAATCGTGGCCCTTTATTCCCTCGAGATCAATCCTCTCCGTCGGATCTTTCTCCAGCAGCTTCCTAATCAAATCTCTCAACGGCGTTGCTTCGCCGCACAGATCCGGCGTCTTCGTCAGAATCCGGTAGAACGTCTCCTTCCGATTCGATCCTCGAAACGGCGTCGTTCCGTACAGCATCTCGTATAGGACTACTCCCAACGACCACCAGTCGACGGCGAAGTCGTGCCCCTTCCCGGCGACGATCTCCGGCGCCACGTAGTCCTCTGTTCCGACGAACGAGTTCGACTTCTCCGACGAGTCAGATTCCGACGCCGACGGTGACGGTGACGGTGATGGGGACGGCTTCGGCTTCTCCGCCGTCTGTTGCTCGGTAACCTCCGGCGACACGCCGGAGTTGCAGAATCGGTGAAAATGGAAGAATCTATGCTTCTTCTTCGCCGATTTCGATTCCGCCAACAACGACGGCGATGGCGACGGAGAGGATTTAGGAGATCTGTGAGAGAGGCGAGTGGAGAGATCGAAATCCACAAGCATTACATGGCCGTTGTGTTGAACCATTACATTCTCCGGCTTCAAATCTCTGTAAACGATTCCTAAGCTATGAACATACTCCAACGCCATTACTAACTCCGCCGCGTAAAATCTAAACACAAACACAGATCGGAAATCAGAAACACAAATCGATTTCAGAAAACACACACGGAATCAATCGAATCGAAACACAAATCAATTTCAGAAACCATAAACGGAATCTCTCAGATCTAGCAAATCTCACCTAATAACGTCATCGGAGAACATTTTCTCGGTCTGCTTCTTCCTGAGAGTGTTCAGATCTCGTCCATTGCAGTAATCGATGGCGTAACCAACCACTCTCTGCGTATCCAAAACTCCTCGCAGTCGAGGCAAGAGCGGGTGCCGGAACAGCCGGAGAACCTCCCGTTCGAAGCAGACTCTGCGGTACTCGTCGCCGTCGGAGCTCGCGATCTTGGCCTTCCTCTGGATCAACTCCCTGGAAATGACCTTCAGCGCGAGCCATTCGCCGCCGCCGCCGCCGCCGTGGGCGTTTCGAGCTAAGAACACCACTCCTTTGGCTCCTCTGCCGAGCGCGGTTACCACTTCTAGGTTGTCGAAATCTAGCTCAGGGACTTGGAGTTGGTTTCGATCTTGGTTGTTCACATTGTTCATGGCGGAAATTGCAGGATCATTCGGCGGTGCCGGAATTAATGGAGAGGGTTTGCTTTTATACTTGATGTTGTTGTGTGACCACGATTTGCTTGGAGACGAAGTATTTTTGGAATTAAGCTTAATTTAAAATGTTGACGAAAATGATGTGTATAAATTATAGTTTCCTTTCTTTTATAAATTAATTTTTACCATTACAAAAATGTAGAATTTAGTCTTCTTCTTATTATATTATTTTTTTTCTTCTTAGATTAGTGGTTGGACACTCAAATCCAAAACCTCTAAATCATTCTATAAACATTGATAGGGCTTTATTTCAAAAAGAAAAAAAAACATTGATAGTGCTGAGTTACTATTTTACTGGTCTAATTATTCTAAAAATTAAAATTTAATATTTATAATTTGATAAAACTTTTAAAAATAGACATCAGTTTCATAATTATTAGCGAATTAATTGTTTGTAGGTTAGTTATGATAAAGAAATTAAAAATTATGTGATTGGGCCCCCGTTTATGTAAACGGCCGAGTTGGTTATAATAACTCAACCGGTGTTTGTCCCACCATTTATTATAAACGGTGGTTACCTAAACCTGCGTGTCAGTTTATCTAAACCTACGTGCCCATTTATCTACACCTTACATATATTACTTTTTGTTACATAACCAGTCCCCCAAACACCATTTATCATAATCCTTGTTATAATAACTTGTCCCTCAAACACCATTTATAATAACCTACCGTTTATCATAACTCACCGTTTATCATAACCTTCCGTCTATAATAACCAAACCGGTGCCCCAAACGCACCCTAAGGAATTATATTTGATAGTTCAATTTCACAAAATAATTGTAGATGTAGGTAAATTACAAAAATATTTGCATCCATTATAAAAAATACGTTATTATTAATATGCATTGTATAGCATTATATTTTTTTTTATTAATACACTATTATATATTATTAATATAATATTAAATGTTATTAGTATAGTATTATATATTAATATATTATCATTAATAATACTATATAATTATTAATATCTATGATTATGATTACTATTTTTTTTTTCTAAATTGACTTATTCCTAAAAATCTTCTAAATTTTATTAAAATATAGGAATTAAATTACAGTTTTTTTAATATAATTAAATTATAATTTTTAAAACTTATTAAATTTCATTTTTAAAATAGTAGAGACTAAATCATTAATCTTTTTAACTGGATCAAATTTATATCCACTAACCTACCCAAGTTGTTCAAGTAACTCTAATGACTTTAAGATCATAAATTCAAATTTTTCATCCTCGTTTGCTTCAAAAAAAAAAAATTCCATCCTCATTGTTTTTTTTTTTTTTTTTTTGTGACAGCAATTCCATCCTGATTGTTATAACTTAAAAAAAACCAAATTTGTAACTTACGAGATGAAATTTATTAAATTTTAATTAATGGGGTTGGGGGCGATGGTAATTTGGCTCTGGATGAGAAGTGTTGGGATGATGACACGTGGATATAAAAACGTGGCAGAATCTGGAATAGGGAATGTGGGGGGGAAATGACGTGTTGGTTTCTGTGAAAGTTCTCAGCCGCGCTTCTTTGAAATCGATAAAAATAAAGGTGTACGCCAATTTGTCAACCATGTGAAAAGAAAGAAAAGGTCGCTTTGAACAATAATAATTAAATCAGGAAATGCTTATTAAAATATTCAATGTTGTGAATTGGACAAAACTTTACCAATTCTAAAATCAATATAGATTCTATCACTTTTTTTTTTAAATAACGTGTTTTTGGTCCGAAAAATTGAGAGGAAGTGAAAGAATTGAATCGGAAAAGATTGTTTGGATGAGAGTTTATAAAAAAAAAATTGTTGTCTCCAATGGTGATGGTAGTTTATTTTTTTGTGTGGTTTAGATTGTTTGGAGGAAGGAATGAGAGATTGGAGTGAAATGTTACAATATTAGGTTTGAGATAATTTTTTCTATGGGAAATGGCTAGTTTTAGGGAAAAAAATATAGGTCATCACTAATTTGTTTTGGACTTTAAATGAATGGTAAAAGAAATCAAGGAGAAGAGATAAATGTTTCTCTCTCCAAATTGCCCTTTAAATAGTTTTTGTTTAGGTGTTCTACGAATTAAAAATAAAAAATAAACAAACAATTTTCTCCTAATTCTAAGGATAATCAAACCACTTTTTATTTGATAATATTTTAATTTTTACTAAATTTAACTCTAACTAACGACTTGGTATTTTATAATATTTCAAAATTAAAATACTTATAATATGAGAGATAATCAAAATTATAGGGAGCTGCTCACAAATCACAAAAAAAAAACATCGATCAAAAGTGTCAGAAAAAAAAATAAAAATTATATTCAATCAAAGCAGGATCACGATGTACAACTGATGTACAAATATAGCGCATACAGATAAGTTGTAAGGACTACATATGCGATGCATATTTTTTGCAACAAAAGTAGTGATAGGAGGCACATAGGCATATTCAGTGACGCAAGTGAACAATGTATTCTAATTATCTAATTCATACGTATATACACATTCAAATAAGATTAAAAACTATATCACAACAAGAACAGATAACACACATAGTATTGAGGTCTTAATCTTACAAATACATATGTAGGCAATACACTAGGGAAAAACCCATAGTGTAAACCCCCAAACAAAATGGGCTAGGCAAAGTTCCAGAAACTAAGTAGTCACAAAGGATGACTAGACCAAATTTCTATGTTTTGCACATTACATGACTGATCTGTCGCATGTGTTTAAATCACGATGTATAGTGGATGTAGAAACTTAACACATACTCATAAATTGTAGGGACTACAGTATAATTTCAAAAAAAACAAAAGCAATGTCAAAGGTGATAAGTGGCACATGGACACATTCAGAGAGTATTCTAATGATCTAATTCATATGTATATACATATTTCAAACAAGATTAACAACTATAACACAACAAAACTTTATAAACACATAGCATAAATGGGGTATGAGTCTTACATATACATATGTAGGCAATCCACTAAGCCAAAACCAATGATGTACAAAACAAAATGCACTAGTAAAAATTAGAGAAACTAAATAGTCGCAAAGGATGATCTGTTACATGTGCTTAAATCACAATGTATAGTGGTTGTACAAACATAGCACATATTGATAAGTTGTAGGGATTACATATGCGGTGCATAAATTCTGATCCATCGCCTGTAATTAATTTTGAGCAACTTGAAATCAATGTTAATTTTACCTTTGAAGAGAAGCTTGTGAAAATCATAGCTTGGGATCGAAAAGTTGTATGCAACCAAGAAATTTCAATAGTTAAAGTTTTTTGTCGTAGTCTAGAGTAGAAGTCGCCACCTCAGAGAGTAAGAACGAGATGCGATCTCATTTTCCTTAATTATTTATATCTTGAACTTTCTTTTCTTTTACTTTTGGAGATGGAATTTCTTTTAGTTGAGAATATTGTAGCATTCCAAATTTTTCTTTAAGCTTTGAATAGAATTTTTTTTAAAATTTTATTGTGATTATTTAAGTCATCTTTTAACAAAAATACAAGTTTTTATATTTAGTTTTAACTCGAAGTTAACAAATCCCTTAAATAAAGGACAATATATTCTTTTTAAACACATGAGATTTCAAGATATTACTTTCGATTTAAATATGTCTAATCCTATTCTTTTAAAAACAAAAAGTAAATTTCTTTTAAGTGTTTGACAAAAGACCAACCACAAACCCTAAACTTCATCTTCTTCTCTCCTTGCACACACCCAACAACAACCCATGTTTTTCCTTTCCCCTTTGCATTTCATTCCATCCAACTACGAAATCCACCGCCTCTCGCCATCATATCGCAAAGTTCCGCCGCCTTTTGCGATCACGTTGCGAAGCTCCTACAGCTGTCGTTAGTTCGTCGTGTGTCCAAAATCTCCAACAATAAAGATGTCCATTCTTGCATAAAAAGATTTGAACAAGGTTTGGGTAAGTTGATCTTAAACCATCTTGAATCTTGGATATTAAAACCAAATTATTGTTCTAAATTTAAGAAAAAGATTTTTCCCTAGATTGAAGTTATAATTTAGATTATTGGTCATGAAGATTGACGAGGATAAAAATGACTTTTTGCGGCTAAAATTTGATGTTGGAATCGAAGCTCACAAAATCGTGCATCTAATACCCCTTAAAATCCAAGTTGAGTTACTTTTTCAAACCATTTTAATTTACCGAATAATGAGGTGGTTGTACGGAATATGTGAAGGTGATGTATAGCTATACTTTGTCAATGTTAAGAACAATGTTTCAAAATTACCTACAAAATTTCAATTTTCAATATCTTAATTTCACATAATATTTTCAAAAGTATGTTTTAAGTAACGTTGTTTATAACTATTTATTTTCTTTTAGATTTTTCTAGATTTAGAAGTAGTTACAAAATAATCTAGGGTTTTTTTCATAAATAGACCAAATTTGAAAAGTATTTGCAAATTTAGGTTAAATGAAAAATATTAGCAAAAGTAGGATTTTGTTAATTATATTATCAATTCATTAAATTGTCATTTACAACAATACCCCTCTTATTAAGACTTTTAATTATTTTCGTATTTGGAAAACTCCCTAATTTCATACCCATTATTACGAAAATTGGGAGCATTTATTGCAAAAATTAGGGGCATTTATTATAAAAATTTGGGATATTTCTTGCAAAATTTTGGGGTATTTATTGCAAAAATCTGAGGTATTTATTGCAAAATTGTGGTCCGAAAAACCTGTAAAAAAGAAAACTAGGCATAATATTGCTTTTTGCATAAATATGCGTTTGAACAAACAATTTTGTTTAATGGGTTATAACACTTATCATAACTATACGGTATTGAAAATGACCTATTTTATATCGTCCATTCAAAAAAAAATGTCAACGTCTAGCCTATTTCTTTATGATGGTTAATTTTTTTAGTCAGTTTTGTGGATACATAAACATGTTAGAATTTAAAATACTAAATGAACAAGTAACACAACAACCAAAACAACATAGTTCTTAAGTTATAAATTTTATACGGTACATTACTAAGATATAAGAAGATTGTACCATCATATGTAGGACGAAAGTTTAAAAAAGGAAATTTGTCTCTCATTTTAAGCTAGGAACCGTCAATTTATGGTGCATTAATTGCAGGACGAAAGTAGCAACAATACATTGTTAGAGGTACAGTTGTGATTTACATACAATATAGTTAGTAATGTACAAGTTATTTGATTCTAGTAGTTTTATTCATAAATAGACCATATGAGCGGCTGAACGTTCAATTTTGTTGATTGAAATCAGAACGCGTTTGATAACCACACAGTATTGAAATAACTTGATATACACGGTACAACCATAATACATCATGTGTCATACTGTATTTCAAAACTTTATGTTTTTTAAAAGTGTTTAATTTGTTGATATAGATACTTGTAATGTGATTTAATATGTTTGTGACAACTAACATGTATTCTTGAATGTACAATACTGTATAGTAAAACATTGGGAAATAATATACGTAATATTTGTGAATTGATAGAGACTCGTATTGTTAGAACAACTTCACACAAAATTATTATTCAAAGTGAGATCAATAGTAAATAAAAAAAAGGTTTTACGGGTTACAAAATTGAAATTGAAAGTGTTCGGCATAAAAAAGACCGTAATGTAAAACCATCATTGGGTGAATGCGTTCCTTAATATTTATGCGACGCTCTTCAGCTACTTCATGATTATGGTATATCTCATTTTCATCATACTGACCACTATGTGCAATTCAGATTGGGATGCTTGTTGAACCTATAAGGAAAAGTTGTATAGTATTACAAAAATGTCCAAACAATATTGTTCTATATTATAAATCATATAATATACATGTATAAACAATACAATATTGCGAAATGGAAATGTAATGAATAGTAATATGAGTAAGAAAAATGTATTAAGCATGAATATATAATGAATAATAAACCATAATTGTACCGTGTAAGCTATACAGTATGTAGGATGAAATAATGAAACATATAGAGTTTTGTATAGTTTATACAGTAATATAACAGTACATGGGAAACTATAATAGATAATAATCAAGTATACCAAGACTTGAAGATTTTAGTACGTAGATAATACTATTCTACATATGATTTTAATACATTTTTAAAGAGGAATATTGACATTGTAAAGAACACTGTGTGCAATTTTAAATAGAATGATTGATGAATCTATAAAAAGAAGATGTACAATATAACTAACCTAAAAACATAGTTTGAACATACGGTATATACTTAATTATACAATTTCTTCGACTATATAGAAATCGAGGATGTGTGAACATACGGTATATACTTAATTATACAGTTTTGTAGATGTGTATATAATCAATTATACCACAATATGGACTGGAAAGTACAAAGTTACTACTGTTCTACATACTAAACATGGTTTTTGACATTCTAAAGATTGAAATATAAATGAATTAAATGTACAGAAATGACATAATAAGAATAAACATATCATACGGAACCATCTGAGACATATCGAATCACGATTATACTTGAATGAACAGTAATCTGATAATGGTAATGAATATGGAACAAAAATGTAATACAAATACTGTGAAAAATGGAGATTATTGAGAGAAGATGACTGAAGTCGTATGATTATACCGAATGATCGGAGCTTTTTGGTCGACGACAATTTATGTGGTGGCCGAAATGTGAAAAAAGAGAATGATGGAACAGAAGAAACGGAAATGGAGGAATGAAAGAATGGAGAATGGAGAATGAAGGAAGAAAAATGAAATAAAAAAAGGAATAGAAAGAAAGATAAGAAATAAATGAGAAAAGGAATTAAAATCTTTTTGCATTAAATGAGTTGACAATTGAATATGGTATGTTTTAAAAGGATGAGAAGTGTGAAAAATGAGAGATTTAATTCAAAAATTGAGTATTAAATGTGAGGAAGGGCAAAATGGTATTAATGAAAAATTAATAATTACTAATTTTTATAGAAAAATTAATTTTGCAAAAAAAATCTTGAGAGCATATATTTGCAAATACTTTCGGAATGTGGCCTAATTACTACAATTTCCCAATAATCTATTAAAAAGAGGTTGAAAAAAACTCCTACAAAATGTAGGAGGGGTATAATTGTCAATCAATTCTCTTATTAAAAATTAATAAAAATTCATAATTAAAAAAAAGACATAAATTTAAAGTTTAAAGATTAATAGCCATGACTTTAATAAATTTTCAATTTCTAGCTATTTTCCTAGTTGTCACTTTTTCTATTATAAACAATCGTGGGTAAATTTGGCCCATATTTTATTTTAAGGGGTAGTTCAGCGGTTGAGACTAAGGATTTTAAGACATGCTTTCTTAAGAAATCACTAGTTCAAGACCGCTGAAAAGCGCTTAAACTAAAATACTCTTCAAAGTATCTTGGTGTCATAGTTTAGGGGCGGGCTAGTGGTTTCCTGGGTATAGGGGAGCGAAGCTCTGATTTCCCAATTAAAAAAAAAAAATTATCCTATATTTTTTTCTTCTACTTCTTGTTCATGCATGTCCTTAGTCTTCTATTTGACATTTTCTTTTTCTTTGTATTTTTTAGAATAATACTTATTACTGGCTAATGAAATGAATATTTTAATTCAATATATTTAAAGGGAAAATTGGAATTAATGACTTCTAAATGCACATCATCATATTAGTTGAGTTAAACTCTAGTTAGTATTAATGAAGTGTTTAAATTGATTTACTTCTCAAAGTTTAAGGCTTAAATCGATGTCATTTTAAGTTTGTTTTTTTAAAACAACAACATCATACTACCTTAAACTGTGGCTCAAGGGGAAAATCATTTTTTGACGATTTTACCCCTCAAGTCATACTCTAAATTACAAACATGTCATTTATTGGAATATAAAAAAAATGCAAATAATGTAGAAAATATTTACAATATCATTTACATTTTCATCCGTAGAAGATAAAATATTTTTATCAAATCTCATAGATTTTATGACTAAGTTAGAAGATAAGAGATTTCAACGATCAAATGAAAATATTTTCAATATCATTTAAATTTTCGATATCTTTACCAAATCTCATAGATTTTATTTGACATTTTATATTATAATTAATATAATAAATTGAATTTTTCAATCCTATAAATAGTTTTCTACATTTTGTTTACGAGAATAGTTTTTGTTTGCTTAGAATTACTTTTCTTTATTTTTTTTTTAATAATAATTTATCTTATTTTTGTTAGATTATTTAACTTAACTTTCATCTAATTTTTCTTTTGTTGCAATAATTTTTGTAGGATCTTTTTTGCATAGTTGTTGCCTTTCAAAAAAAGACTTGTAGATCTTGAAAAAAGTGTTTGAAGACTAAGACTAAAGTGCATGAATTCTTGAGTTTCAAAAGTTTGGTAACAATTAATTCCTACTATATTACTATATATATAGTTCTCTATATTTTGTTTACAAACACATTTGAAACTTTCTCTTCGATTATCTTTATGGGTTTCTTTTTATTTTATAATAAAAAATTTAGCTATCTTATTTTTGTTGGATTATTTACCTTAACTTTCATCTAACTTTTTTTTTTGTTGCAATAACTTTTGTAGGGATATTTTGTTAGTTAATTGTTCAGACTTGGAGATGTGAATTTTTTTTTTTGAAGAATGATTAAATTATCATTTGAGTTAAAGGTAAGTCCATAAATTTATACCAATAAATATATTTAGCTTATTTATATTTATAATTATAATAATGATATAACTCTTATAAATTTTATATAATTCAATAGTAATTGGTCTAATAATAGATAAATTGAGAAAAAACTAAAGAGTATCAACTTTTAAAAATCACAGATAAAATTTAATTTTAATGCCATAAAATTTATTAACTCTTTTTAAAAAAAAAATAACACCTATTATTTGTTAAGTTCAAAATAAAATATTAACCATTTTTTAACATGAATTTTAATAAATTTAATTAATGTGAGAAAATAGTTATAAATTTTAATTTATATTGAAATTATTATTTAATGATTTTAAATTTAGGGCAAAAATGTAGAAAATAATTTTTATATATAAATAAATAAATAAATAAAATATATATATATATATATATATATATATATATTTTGCACGCAATTGATATATTTTATTAAATATATATAATTTATTATTTTAAAAATTATCACGTCCAACCTATGTTAAAAATTCTAATTTAATAAAAGGGAACTTACACATGAATTGACCTATCGATAAAACAAATCTTGAAAATAAAAAGGTTATAAAGTTAATTTATAATAATCACCTATTTATGAATTTATTTTTGTAAGTTCAAGTATGTGTAAATATATATATAACAACAATTAGAATATCTATGAGATTTGATAAAAATATCTTATCTTATACGGATGAAAATCTAAATGATATTGTAAATATTTTATACGTTATTTGCATTTTTTTTATATTCTAATCAATGACATATTTGTAATTTAGAGTATGACTTAAGGGGTAAAATCATCTAAAAATGATTTTCTCGTTAAACTACACTTTAAGGTAGTATGATATTACAAAATGATTAAAATATTACATGAAAGTACAATATTGAAAATATTTGCACACATAACAAAAAATGTAAATTGATAGACTTCTTTATTGATAGATTCTATCAATAGAGGCGGATAAAATCGATTACTAAAAAATAAAGAAAATTGATAGACTTTCATTAGATTCTATCAATAAGGGCCGATAGAATCAATTACTGATAAAATTGATAAACTTCAATCACTAGAGAATGATAGATTCTATCAAAGTCTTCGATAAAAAAAGTAAATATAATTTTTTTTTTAAAATAGACAGAATTTGCTATAAACGAATTATTTTTAAAAAGTTGCTATAATTGTAAATTGGAGTAAAAAAGTTATTATAGAGTACAAATTCCCATCTATTTATTTACTTCTTAGCTTTTTTTTTTCTTTTTGAAAAAGAATTTACTTACTAGTTGAAACAACAGCCTTTTTAAAATGTAATAAATAACGGCTTTCAAAAAAGAAAAGAAAAAGAAAAGAAAAAGAAAAGAAAAAGAAAAGTTGGCAATTCAGTTGGATGGTTGGTTACAATAAAGTAAAAGAGAGAGAAAATCAAAATGTGTAGATGCTATGCGTGGTCACGCAACTCTTGACAGTTGTTTTTTACCATCTATTTAATTTTGAGAATTTGCCATCCTTTTATATTTTCTATTATATTTGGAACACAATTTTTAAAATAATTTTATTTATAGCATATTAATTTCTATCTGTAATAAAATTTAACTTGTGATAGAACTCAATTTAAAATTCTATCACTAGTAAAAAATTCAAGTGGTGATAGACGAAACATTTCATTGATTGAATTCTATCACTAATAGAATTCATGTAGTGATAGAATTCAATTTGAATTTTTTGCTACAAATGAATTAGTTTTGATTTTATGCTATAGATGAAAATATTTTGTCTTTTTTTGTTATACATGCAAAATTCCCATTTATTTTCCATCTAAATATAATAAATGTTTTTTTGTTAGAATTATGTGGGGGACTAGAGATTATTTATGAATTAAATTATTACTCTTAAATAAGATAGGAGTAAAATATCAAACTCATAATTTTGAAATTGAGCATAATCAATCAACCAATCTAACATCACATCAATTCTTTGATCTAAATATAACAAATATATAATGCATAAAAAAATAGATTAAGTTGATAAATTTAACATCTCCCATTCATATTTTATTTTTTTTATTTTTGAAATTTGAGAAGAGGGACTATAAATCCTACAAAAATAATATTATTCCTCTCGAAAAAATGAGAGTAAAATTAGTAACCGGTAAAATTAAAATGAATTACTATTAAAGATAATCAATGCATCACCAATTCATACGTGTTTATTTTTAGTATTTACTACTTGCATTTATGTTTTTATTGTAGTTTTTTTCTTTTAAGTAAAAAATAAATTATGATGGTTCCTCAAAAAAAAAAAAAAAAGATTGAAAATTTGAATTCATTATTTGTTATATAGTGTGCTTACGGCTTATAGTCTTTCAACTCATTATACTTTAAAAATTTATGTGGTATTTTTAAAGTTAAGAAATCTAATGATTACAAATTACAAGTTCAAAACATGGAAGACGTATTCCAAGGTTCAGAAGTTTTAAAAGCTTTATTAACACTATAATTAAATTTTGAAGAACTAAAATTATTAGTAAAAAATTAGTTTCTTATTATTAAACTTATTGTTTTCTTAATGCATTTTGACACCAACAAATGTTAAATATGATTTTTTTATGGACAGACCTTAATATAAATACAAACAATTTTTAACTCACGTATAAAAATTAAAAAAAAAACTTCGATGGTACTAAAAAAAAAGAAAAGAAAATACTAATAAATGTCTAGATTTTCCATGCTTATTTTAGGGTACGTCTACAATTTTTTAAAGTTTAAATTTTTGTCTAAATCAAGATTAGGCGAAGAGAGATAATATTTTACATTTGCCTCTATTTTACATTTTGAAATATTAAAAAATAATAATAAAATAAAAATCTCTATTATCAATCCTCCCCTTAATTTAAAGGAAATAAAAAGGAAAAACATACACTTGAAACTCTCTCTTAATTTAAAGAATATATCTAACTACCAATATATATATATATATATATTTTAAATTTTTATTGTTTTTTCTCTTTTATACTCCTAAACATCTACTTCCATAAATAAGTTGAATCAAATAAATAATATCTACATCTTTCAACACTCAATCTGGACATTTGTTTTTTTATTTTTATCCTTCCACATTCTTTAGTGGTAGATCGATTTTCAGCACTATATCTCACACTTGCCACATTTTTTAGTCGTAGATCGATCTCACTTCCACTCTCACTTTCGATCGTAATTGTTTTTTTTTTTTTAAATTGGGAATATAATTGTGCAACTAAGATATTTCATGAGTCTTGTTGGATCTCACACTTTCATTGAGTCAAGATATTCACAAGTTTTTGTTTGATTTTCTTCCATTATTTGTTAATAGAAACAACCCCGATTACAATTCTTTTTAACGGGAGTTAAGACAACGGAAATGTATATTCAAATGACAACAATATGTGTTACCATCGTCCACGAATCCACAATATCTCAACTTTTATCCTCCATCATTACCCATTGATTTTGGGATGGTGAAAACTCCACATTTTATTTCATCAATAGGAATGGATATTTATACAATGATATTGAATCTGAGGTAAATATTAAAACAATTAAATACTAAATATAATAAATCTAACCAAATGATTAACACAATATCTAAATATCTAATATTTCCTCCTTAAGTTGGATCTAATATTTCCTCTCCTTAAGTTGGATGACTAAAATGTCCAATTTAAAAGATAGAAGAAAAAGAATAATAATAAATTCAAACAAACTGAAGTGACATGAGAAATTAAAATGAGATAATGCGCCATAAGATAAGATCCACAGGAGATGAAAATACACCAAAAGAAAACTCTAAATCAATAATTTAGATTGAGCTTTGATAGCATATTGATTTTAGAAGGGCGGAAATTTGACATTTTATTTTATTGATGTGAATGAATATTTATACAATATATTGAATATGAGAAACCTAACTAACCTAAATATTAAAATAATTAAATACTAAATATAATAAATTTCACCAAATGAATAACAAAATATCTAATATCTAATATGTATTAGTTGATATAATTAAATTTATCTTAATTCATCGGCTTTTGGATGCGAAGTCAATTCCTCCCAAATTAAAGATTAAATTTTATTTGGAAGATATTTTTCAAATTTCAAAACCCACAAGTAAGAGAGACTATTAATTTATATAATTAAATTTATCAATTTAGTCTTTTGAATTAGTGGATAGTTTAACCTAATTCAATACAATAGAATCTATATTTGTTTCTTTCATCTCGTCGAATATAAATGTTTGAAGTTTTATATTGAATTCTCTTCCAAATATAAACACGTGATTTTATAAACAAGAAGTTTTTTTTTTTTAGTACTTATTAACAAGAAGTTAAAACTATAAATATTAAAAAAAAAAAAAAATTGGTAGGCGTGGGCACGAAGTAAAGGATCCACGACAGTCAAAGAGGTTTAGATGAAAATTTTGAAAGAGAATTGAAGTTCAAATTTTAAAAATTAAAAGAGAAAGTTGACATTTAAAAAACCATTAATTAAAGTCATCAGACATGCGAGGATGACTATTGACTTTCATTAAAAAACATGTTGCGTTGCACCCAAAATCCTCTCCCCAAGCCACCTTTAATAAAAACAAATTGAAAAATGTGTGATAAAATTATAATAATAATTGTTTTTTTAAATAAAACATCATGATAATTATTTATAATTCGATTAATTTTTTTTTCAATTAAATCAATGGAGGAAAGAGTGACTTTTTCATCATCAATGCACATTGATAGTATAAAAAAGAGTACGTCCTTTAAAAAAAAGTCTCTTCCTCTTTCGTTATCAACCTCTATTTATTTATTTAATTTTTTTTCTTTCTTCTCTGAAAATGAATATTAAAAAGAAAAGAAAAAACATATACACATATATATATATTTTTTGTTTTCATTCAATCAAAATATATGCCTGTTGTCCAAGCCCGCACTCATACAGATATCCATTTTTCCTGCGAGGATCCACCCCTATCGGGGCGGGGAACAGGGTCGGGGCTGGGGACGAGGAAAAATTCTCCGTGGGTAATCGATTCCCTGATCCCCATCCCGATTACTTTTTTTAAAAAAAATATTTTTTTCTATACCTTATTCATTTTATTTTCAAATAAAATATATTTGTTGATGAAATTACCTATGCATATGAGTATTTTTCTTTAATAATTAACATTTTAGTTGAAATTTATAAATATTTTCTAAGAAAATCTAATTATTTAAAAGTATTATCCAAAATATATATATATAAATTGAAAAAATTCCCGCGGGGACCCGATCCCAGCCGGGAATCCCCGAAAAAAAAGTCATGAATTTTTTCGGGGACGGGGATTAAATTAAGAGGCGTGGACGGGGACGGGAAACCATTCCCCAGCCCCGCCCCGCCCCGTGGACATCTCTACACACTCATTCTAGTCATCAAATCTAAATTAATCTTTTAGCCTCCATTTTTATAATTATTTCGGCCACGGGATAACCATTTTGTTTTTTATTTTTCATTATTGGTTTTTAGTTTTTTGTTTTAAAAAATAAAAACCGTATATATTTGATAACTGATTTTAGTTTTATGTTTTCAAAAACTAAAAACCAAAAAACATGTTTTATAACTGTTTTTTATTTTCAAATTTCACATTTTGTTTGGATTTTGTTTAGTTTTTTTACTCTTTATTCTTGATTTTTCCATACTTCGTTAAAAACAAAAACTTGTTTTTAAAAACTATTTTTTTTAGTTTTTATAATTTTTTTAATATTTTAAATTTTTTTTTAAAAAAACCAAAATTGGTTATCAAACAATCATGTTTTTAAAAAGTTAAAAATAAAAACAGTAAACAAAAAACGAAATGGTTGTCAAACGGGGCCTTCGTTTTTTGTTTTTTGTTTCTAGTTTTTTATTTTTTATTTTTTAATTATTTCAAACTAAATATATTATCTTATCTTATCTTATCTTACTACTTTAGCGTGGCTTAATGAGAAAATCTTTTTTAGACGATTTTACTCATAAACCACATTAGATATCTTGAAAGATACCATTTTCTTCTTAAAAATTAAACACACATATCCTTTTCTTTTTTGTTTAATTCTATCTCCCCACCCACAAAGTAGTACATTTATTGTATTTCTTAAAATGTTTTTAATGTCTTTATCACATAAAATTCCAATGAGTTTATGAGTATTAGAATTCAAAAAGTTTATGAATTTTTCTTTAATGTTGAATTTTATAGATTTTGTAACTTTCCTATTTCTAGAATTATGGGGGTGATTGAATTTAGAAGTTGAGAGAAGTGAGAGGAAATTATCCAATCTCATGTTTTTTGTACATAACAATTTCTCTTAATTTTTCTCCAACTCTTCATATCCCATCAAACATATTTAATTCTATAAAACATAAAATCAAACTTTATTAAAATAAAAATTAATATAAAATAAAAAAATTTCTCTCTTAAACACCAATTCTAAAAAAAAAAAAAACAAATTCAAACATCTCTTTCCAAAACAGAA
Organism: Sicyos edulis; assembly: GCA_036507275.1. NCBI lineage: Eukaryota > Viridiplantae > Streptophyta > Magnoliopsida > Cucurbitales > Cucurbitaceae > Sicyos > Sicyos edulis. Next base: position 32,510,197 of record CM071854.1, on the reverse strand, counting down.
ATCCCAAAAAAAAATTTAACATCTCTTCCCCAAAACATCAAATCTTAAACAAGTACTTTCATCTTTCCAAATCACTCCACTTCCTCCCCATTTCCTCTTCTTCTCATCTCCTCCAAAATTCCAAAATCCAATCACCCCTTATGTATATATAGAGTTATTTTTCATATTATTTTTGCATACAATTGAGCTTTATCATACTTTTACTTTTTTACTTTTTATGTTTATATATTATTGTTTTTATCTCATTATTATTTTTTGGCTTTCGTTTGTTTTTGCTTAATTGAACCTTTGTGTTTGTTGCCAACATGAGCAGTTGCTCAGCAGCACTAGTGTATGTCCAATGACCAGAGGTCTTGGTTTGAGTCTCCTTAGTCTCAATTGTTGTAATCTCAAAAAAAAAAAAAAAAACCTTTGTGTTTGTTTTTTGTTTTTTTGTTGCTGCAAGTTTGATCATTTGTAGGTTAAGACAAAACTTGAACATGTGTAATAAAAAAAATTTAAGATGATTTATAATGGTATAAGAAGTTAAAGTGCAAATACTTTTAAAATTAAGTTTATTCGTGTGTCATCTCACGTATGTATATTTAACATTTTTTTACAATACTAATTTTACGAAATTTATGTTTGTTATAATAGTTTTTTTATATTCTTATCAAGAATTTGAAAGGTTTCTTTTAATTATTTCACTAAACATGTATTACTAAAATATAATACAAAATAAATGAGTAAAAAATCAAAGTCTTTTTTAGTTTTTAGTTTTTTTTAGAACTTAAGGTTTTCCATTTATTTTTTTAACATTTGATTTTTGTTTTTTATAATAAAACTAATTAGAGAATTGAAGAAGGATGATCTCATAAAAAAACGATGTTATTTGTTCGTCTAATACTATATTTCACCCAATTATTTTTAAATTCTCTTCAATATTGAAATAAGTTGTTCCATATGTAAATATGAAATCAATGTCAATTTACTTGCGGCTTTATTTATTTGTCAATTCAAATGTGATGAAGTTACGTAACAATATTTATTTGTCAAATTATCAACGGTAGTTTGAGAATCTTTTTTGTTTAAAAAAAAGTTTGAGTTTTTTTTTTACTATTTTTTCCATTGCACTTTTTACTAGGCTTGATAGAAAGAATCATTTTTAAGCTACTTTATTTAAATGATTTTTCCTAACTTCAAGCATGTCCCCTCCCTCATAAATTAAGATATAACAAAATTATTTTCGAAAAATCATACTACCTTAAAGTGTGGCGTAAAATTATTTTTGGACAATTTTACCCTTAAGTCATACCCTAAATTATAAATATGCCATCTATTAGAATATAAAAAAAATTAAATGCAAATAAAAGATATTTATATTATCATTTAAATTTTCATCAGTAAGATATTTTTATCAAATTTCATAGATTTTATAACTGGTTAGAAGATAAAATATTTCAACAATCAAATGAAGATATTTTCAATATCATTTAAATTTTCATCATCTTTATAACGTAGAAAATAAAATATTTTTATCAAATCTCATAGATTTTATTTGACATTTTATATTCTAATTAAAATAATAAATTGAATTTTCCAATCCTATAAATAGTTCTCAACGATTTGTTTACAAGAACATTATCTGTTTGTTTGCATTTACTTTTCTTTGTTTTTTTTTATATTTGTTTTATAATAAGTTATCTTATTTTTTTTGGATTATTTATCTTAACTTTCATCTAATTTTTCTTATGTTGCAATAATTTTTGTCGGGATCTTTTTTTTTTTTTGCATAATTGTTGCCTTTCAAAAAAACACTTGGAGATCCGGAAAAAAAAGTTTGAAGAATGATAAGATTATCATCTGAGGCTAAAGTGTATGAATTCTTTCGTTTCAAAAGTTTGTTAACAATGATTTTCTACTATAGTTCTCTATATTTTGTTTACAAATACATTTACAACTTTCTCTTTGCTTGGAGTTACTTTTCTTGGTTTCTTTTTATTTTTTTGTTCTATAATAAAAAATTTAGTTATCTTATTTTTGTTGGATTATTTACCTTAACTTTCATCTAACTTTTCTTTTGTTGCAATAATTTTTGTAGAGATCTTTTGTTGCTTAATTGTTGACTTGGATATGTAGATTTTTTTTTTTGAAGAATGATAAAAATATCATTTGAGTTAAAGGTAGGTTCATAGATGTGTACTAATAAATATATTTAGCTTATATTTATACTTATAATAATGATATAACTCTTATAAATTTTATAATTTAAGAGTAATTGTTCTATTAATAGATAAATTGAGAAAAAATTAAAGGGCATCGATTTTAAAAATCAGAGATAAAATTTAATTTTAATGCGATAAATTTTATTAAGTTTTTTTAAATAATAATATTTATTATTTTTTAAGCTCAAAATAAAATATTAACAGTTTTTTAAACATATGTGAATTTTAATAATTGAACTAACGTGAAAAGAAATTATTATTTGATGATTTAAACTTAGTGAAAAAAGGAAAAATTTATAATTATAAATATATATATATATATATATACTATTTATTGCACTCCATTGACATATTTTATTAAATATATATAATTTATTATTTAAAAAGGTTAAAATTCTAGTTATTAAAAATAAGTAAAGGATGTTCCATTTATCATTATATATAAATATATTTTAATTTATCATTATATATAAAAATAATTAGTGTATAAATCTCAATCGGAATATAAATAGGTTGCTGCTATTTAATTATTTACATTAAATTATAACGCATAATGAAATAAATAAATTTTATGGGTTTTGGAACTTAAAAAGAAAGTCTCAATTTTTAGCTATAAATATGAGATATTTCAACTATTTTTTAGACCAATCTTATTTTTTTTAAGAAAGTAGGTGAATACTAACTAATTTTTGAACGTGCAATCTTTCCTTCACTTTCTTTCACTTCTTCACCAATTTTAGGAACTAAATTTGTTTTCCTTACTTTTTTTGCTCAATTTTCATTGTTCGCTTAATTTTCAAAATATTTCAAGATTTTGGTTTTGTTTTTTTTCCTTAAATGAAGAGTTTGGTGTTAAATTGCCAGTGACACAAGTATGATCGAAATCAATATATTGGATCCATTTTGCCACCTTACAATTCTACTTTGATGAAGTGATCAACATGTTATTTGATTGACAAATTATCAAAGGGAAGGAAAATGTAAGAGATTTAGTTTTTTTTCTCTATTATTATTGATTTTTCTTTTACAACAATTAATGTAATATTTGCGTTAAATTAAATATACGTGCAGCATAAAATTTCTAGTTTTAAAAAAGGATGGGAAACCGATGACAGGAGATTTTCATTCCTTAATTTAAGAGGCCGTGGATATTTAATCCAATTAATAATGGTAATTAAAATAATTTAAAATATTTACTAAGTTGAGGTGATTTAGGAAGTATAAAGTTTCTCAGTCCTCTGAAATTTCGGTATTGGGCATTAGACTAGACACTTTTTCAAAATTAAGAAAAAAATAAACATCAAAGTAGTTATTTACTGCTATTTTCCTTAAAAACAAATCGTGCTCTCTAACATGGAGCCCAACAATTTCTATGTTACTCCCTTCAATTTTGGCCCATAACAAGTCAAGCCCTAAGCTAGTCTATGTTCGGGCTCCCATTTATGTAAATAGTTAGATTAATTTTAAGGGAAAACTAGGTAAATGTTTAAAATTGGAAAAAATTGTAAGAGAGCGTCTACAATATTTTGGGGTTTAAATGAATGTCTACTTTTAAATTAGAAAAATAAATTATTAATCTGTAAAAATAAAATGGACGGTTAACCCCTAAAATTTATTTTTGTTTTATTTTCTATAATTAATTTGAAATGAGATTTTTGCAACAACCCGGGAAAAAGATCTTCGTAGAAAAAATTCCTAAATTTTTTACTAAGATGATAAAAAAATAAAATATTATTTTACAAAGAAAACATTGTTGCAGTTAATTTCATATTTTCTTAAAATATGAGGTACCTACGCAATCGTACATAAAATAAACAAAAAAAACTAAATGGAAATAACTCATCTACGATTTTCTTTGATACAAACTATAATTAAAAAGAAGAAGAAAAAAAAGAAAACCCACCTGCCACCTCCATCTAGATGCGATGATTGTTACGTTGGGGTGTGTAGAGATAATTAGCACCAATAAAACTGAGGATGAACGGTTGAACAAAAAATCCTTAAAATACTCCCATCATCGTATAAACCTTCGATTCGACTCCTATATCCCTTCGATTTTGTGTGTCTCTTAATACCATGTTCAACTATGGTTGTTCTTGTCTATACTGTACCCATACATCTATTTTTTGGTTTACCATTATGTAAATTTGTGCACATACATTTGTTTTCTTGTTGATCCATGTGTACACTCCCTATCATGGCATCTTCTATTTAAGAACTTTTTGTTTCTGATTACGTACCAGTACGTACCATTAACAGAATGAACCACTTTGCCCTAGAAGTTTTTGATTACTTACCATTGACAGAATGAACCACTTTACCCTAGAAGAACTCCAAAATATAAATCAATGGCGCAAAAAAAAAAAAAACGACTAAGGGAATTGTAATGACCCAAGATTTTAGAATAAATAATTTAATTCGAGCCTTTGTTAAAAAAATTGAATTACTTTGATTAAGAATTTAAAATTGATTTTTAAATTAGTCTTGGTCCTTATTTTGCAAGCTATTTAAATCTCCCATAATGGTAAATTTGAAATGAACCAAGAATTTAATAATAAATAAGAAAACGATCTTATTTGGCATAATTATAAATACTCACATTTATTTTTATCCTTCGAAGTTAGCCATGCATTTTGGCATGTGGCTCAATGGAAGGAAAGTCAAGCAAAACTAAATAACCTCATTTAAATTTTAAAGAAAATGACTTTTTTCTTTTGGAGATAAATTAGGAAAATAGTTTTCACTTGGCATTTTGGTAAATAAGTTTAACTTATGCCCCTTTAATTAGCTTTCCATTTTGCTTCCCTTTTGCGTGTGGCCGTGTTTATTTAAAAGGAATAAAATAATGGAAAACAAGAAAGTAATAGAAAAGGCAGTAATAAATTTTAAGCAAAAGAAAGTGATTTTTATGATTATTTTCCCTTGAAACCCAATCAGCCCCTTTTGTTGGAGTTTTCAAAGCCAACCCTAAAGCGCCGTCCACCTCCTGAAATGCCAAAAAAGAATAAGAGCAGTCACTGTAAATTTTAGCCTTTCACCGTTGCAACACTTCGTCTCAGTAGTAGAAATTTGTGAGAAGTTGTGGTGAGTTTTTTTGAGTTCTGGCAAGAAGTTGTGAGCGTTGTCATTTTCTATTCTACTCGTCAAAATCTGGGTCCAAGTGCCAAGCTTCGCCTTGAGACTTGCAGGTGAGTTGTTTTCTTCATTCTCTTGTGTTTAGATAGCATTTACATATGCTTAAAGATGGCACCAAAAGGTTGAAGAAGAAGATTGGTGTTTGGGAAAGAGTATTTGTTATTTAAGTTGTAAATAAGGGGTTGTTTGTTTAATGGAAGTTGAGATTAAGCTTGTTTGGCTGCTGGTTCATGGTTATTCAAGTTATGAATAGGTAATATTTGTTTGCAAGTTTAAAGTTATTTAAATCATGAATTAAAGATGTTTGTTTATGGAGTTATGAATATTTAATTAATGGGTTTAGTGGTTGTATGGCTCGAGTTTAATGGGTGTTTGACTTGGTAAAATAATCAGTTTTGACCCATTGACTTTTATTGACCAGATTTGACCCGAACCATTTTTTGTTTTTCGAGCCGAGTTTGTGAGCCACATGTAGCTATCGGGTGTCTCCGGGACACGTTTTTCGAGGTTCTTCTCTATTTGGTAAATTTGATATTCTGGATCCGATTTCGATGGTCTAAGGTACTAGTTTTGATCAGTTTGTTTGTTTTAAGGCTCGGAGTTGTGTTTGGCTAGTTGGAGCTTCTAATATATTCATGGAGAGTTGTTAGTGGATTGGCCAAGGTAAGAGATCCTTTACCCCCTTCTCGAGGATCTGTGGTTAATACATGTGCCGATTTACTTGCATTAGTTGATTTCTCTGATTGTAGCATAACCATGTGCATTGTATGTTGCATTTGATTGCATCGAGAGCATATGCATTTCATGCTTGTCTCTTGTATGTCTAGTAATGCATGAATCATGTATATCTGCCTGATATGGTCGAGTTGCACGTGGCTGCATGATTGTCCTGATATGGACTTGCACATCTGTCCTGATATGGACTTGCATGATGTTTGATGCACGGCTTGATACCTCATTTGAACCCAAACGAGTCATGAAGACCGGATAGATGAGACTAGTAGGTGGGTGTGGACGATGATATTCGGGCGCACACCCTAGCTTGAGGTGATATTCTCTCTCTGCAAGACTTCCGTGGATGGTCTGCAGGCCAGGCTGGCCTTGGATGGTTTCTACTAGTAGCCTAGGCTCTCTCCAAGTAGGTGGTATGGGCCTGATATGGTTCCTTGGTGATTGGTGTGGCACCACCTCTCGCCGTGAGTACGGGGCCTGGGGCCAACAGGTTGCTCGACTCACCAGTTCCCTCTGGAGTAGGATGCCAAATTGCTCTCGAGTTAGAGGACTCATGTGAGCTTTTGGGTCTTGGGGTCTAATACCTTTAGACCGCTCTGCGTGGTGCTCCTCATGGACGAGGTTTCTTGATTTAGCACCCAGGAATTTGGGTTTTTTACACCCTTTGATTATGTTGTTGATCATACTTGTTTGCTGATGTTTGTATTTTTGTGCATGTCTGTCCCCGAGCTGGGGAAGCCTTACTGAGTTTGCGAAAACTCACCCTTTCCACTGTGGAATCTCCACAGGTACTACTAGACTGTACCGAGATGGATGATCGACGGAGCTGGAGATGACCATGGGACCCGCTGCATTATTCTGTTTAGAGTCTTTTAAATTCTTCTTTCTCCATGAACTATTGCATGATAAGTGATGTTTTACCGAGATTTCATGTTTTGACTATCGGGTACCCAAGTGGCTGTTTTAATGAATTTATAATTTTTATAAACTTGATCTTCTGATTTGTTTCAAAGAGGTTTTGTTTTAAGTTTACATGTCGGGACGTCGAGAATTATTTTCATGCATTTAGAGTTAAGGACTTAGGTTTAGACCCTAGTTTGGGTCGGGTCCTTACAGGAATGCACGACATGGGGATAAAAAATGCAACTTCGTCAAATCCTCGGACTTCTGGCAATGATCACAGAACGAAAATGCATTTGGAATGAAAAAAGAAATCACACATCGTGTTCTTGATTACGTAGCTTGCAGCAAACAATGAAAAAAGAAATTATATTTGGGAAGGAGATGAAAGAAATCATAACATTGTAGTTGGGAGGGAGATGAAAGAAATCATAAATATGTATTTGAATAAATCGTAAAATTGTATTTGGGAGGAGACGAAAGAAATCATTCTTATAAAGAAGATGATGGGGGAGTATGCAAAAATAAACGCTGATATTAATTGTGATCTGAATATGATAACAAGATTTAAATATTTAGATATTTATTTAAAATATTTGAGTAAAAGATCTTTTGAAATATACATTAATAAAAATAAAAAATTTAAATAGTTGAGATTAGTTGGTGGTCCTTAATTCCTTGAATCAAGGATGAAGAATTTGTACAGTAAGTTTTTTTATTTTTTTAAAAAAAAAAAATTGAAAAGCTAAAATAGGGCAGTTTGGGAATGAAAATATTATTTTTCTTCCTAAGATTTTGATTTAGACCAAAATTTAAAGTTAAAAATATTGTATACATGTCCTTAATTAGTTTAGAAAATGCAGACATTTACTAGTATTCCCCTAATTTTAATGTGTTTGACTCACTATTTTTTATAATTATTGACTACTTAAATATGTGTGCTCATTTATCTTAACTGGCATGATTGCATATTTTTTTTTATCTTTAACTTTTTAGTTTTTGTGTTAAATATTTTTATGCATATTGATTATGATTTTTCTTTAAAATTTACTATCAATAACTATTTATTAACATGTTTATTAAATAATATACGTATAATATATTTTTTTAAAAATTAACTCGTGTGTTTGAAATAATAATAACAATTATTAATTTAGAACAATAATATTTAATTATGTAGATTTTTTTTCCTTCCATGAATTGATATATTAATAATTAAAAATCAATGCAAGCCGTAAGTTTTGTATCTCATCATTTTTATTATGTAACACCTTTATATAATATAGAGAGGATTTTGTTCTTCAAAATAAAATACATTATTTAAAGAAAATAAATTATATTTATACAAAGATTCTCAAATTAAAATTACACACACATATATATATATATATATATGTGTATGTATGTATATATATATGACAAATGAGTACATCCAACGACGAATGAGTACATTCGATTGCCTACAGGCGACCATTCGACCATTCATATAAAGACGATGAAACTTTGTATAAAACAACACTTGAAGTTTATGGTTACGGATTTGATTTTAGCCCTTAGACGAATAGCTACAAAGTAACCACATTGTGGGTTGACCATAAAAACACTACCTTTTTTGATATTTTCAATTTCGATAGCTAACCGGTTAAGATACGATGTGGATTCTGTGCCTTTTAAGATGTGTCAAAGCGGTTTCTCAAAAAAAAAAAAAAAAAAAAGATGTGTCAAAGTGTGGTTTACTTCAATGGACAGAAGACGTAGTCATTCAGCGATTTAATGGCACTGTCTAGGCAGCTATAACCGGCCCCTTATCCTAGGATTCAAGTTTTGAGGTTGCAAAGTTATGGAAGTTGTTAGGGACAACGAACAACTACAAACCTTTACATTGATATGATATTGTCCACTCTGGAAATCACCTCTCAAAACTTTGTTTTTGGATATCTTCCAAAATGGCTCCTATCAATGGAGGTGTTTGAACTTTGTTTGGTCAACAGAGGGAAAGACTCTTGGATTAATGACTTTGTTATTGATAACATGCGTAGAGATTGGTTGTTGGGAGCTTTTGGACACCTTGACCTCATTAAAGTCTATAATAATGGAGAGATATTGTGTGTTGTCAACCTAAAATGTTTTATTTTGTATAATCCCAAGACTGGGATGATCAAGACATTGAATCCAATGGAGCAATACAAGGATAAGATTTTTGTTTTTTTCAATTTGGCCCTGTCCTAAACATTTTAGCCGGAGATGCATGATGGATGAAGGAGGATTCTAAAATTAAATTATAATGCCTGTCTTTTTGTTTGCATATTTTATATTTATATAAGAGAATTTATTCCCAACAGCAACTCTTGAGTATTGCATTTTTCTAAGATATTACATATATAGTTTTTTTTTTTTTTTTTCCAATTTTCCTATTTTTCCCTTTGTACATGAAACACTAAGGCTAAAAGTAGATGATTGAATTGTTATCAATTAAAACTTGATTTACGTGGACACATAAGACATTTTGATAATTTTATAGGAGTTGTCCATTTTTTTTTTCATATATGTAAAATCCCCTTTTTATTATGTTTTTGTTAAGTTAAATATAAAATTAAATTAATGCCGTTGAGTTATTAAATACGGGAAAGTATTAAATTTGAGATCCCAAAGAGAATACACCTTTAAAACTGAAGCCTTTAGCCACCCTCTCACTTTTCTGGTCCATATAATTCTATTTTTGAAATATTTACCTTTTTTACCGAATAGGTCAGTGACACAATGGTTTCATTGTTTGGTTCTAAACTAGTTTAACACCAGCGTCACAAGTTCGAGCTCACGAATTGGTATTTGTCCCCCTCTCCCAATCCCCAATGTGTACTAAAAAAAAAAAAGTTATTTTGATTTTTTTTTTTATCAGTCTCGAGCTCCATTTTCCAAATATAGCTTTTTCTTATACAAAGTTTGTTTAAGTTAAAAAATCCAATGAGGTTTTTTGTCTGAGAGCAGAACCCCAAAGTGCTTGAAGAGGCAATCATCCCTTTTCTTCTTCTTTTTATACATTGGATATATAACCTCTTACCTAATCCATGATTTAATATGAGGTTTTTTTTTTGAGAAGTGATTTAATATGAGGTTTAAACTAAAATTTTTATCGTCTCTCCCTGCAATATTTGAATGGTATAAAAATTATACAGATTGAATCTGTAATTTATTAATTTATTAATGTCCTTCTGATCACTAGATTATACACACCGGTTTGTTAGAATGTTTTGACTAACAATTGTTTTTTTTTTCCTTCTAAACTACGATTTAGAGTTGAAGGATCTCATTCAAACATGCACAATATGAAATGAATACTTAAATTTCAAACTATTGCATGTTGGAGTCTCAAATTGCTCTAGAATGCGCTTTATGAACTGGCCTACCGTGGTAATAGAAGCTAAAATGATCATAATACAAGCCACAAATGTAATCCTAAGTTATGAGAACATGAAAGAAGTAAAAAATATCTGAAAATAAAAGTTGAGACAGAGGGAAACGTAGATTTAGAATGGATTATGTAAGAACCCGACTCTCTATAAAGTTATAAACTATGAAGCACGGACACAACACAGATACGGGGATACGACACGACCCCATGCTACGTCAATTTCTTAAAAGCTAAGATATGGATACGTTTGAAATACGACAATTTTACTAAATAGGCTGGGTTCACTAAAATGAGTTTAATTTGGTGAATATAATGGGTTGGCTCATAAAAAAGGCTTTCAAAAAATGCAAAAGTATTCTCACGTATCCTCACTGTTTCTTCTGCACATTTTCCCATGCCCAATATTAAATAAATAAAATAAAAAACTAAATACTTCAATTACCATATCTTAGGCTTATCTTGCCGTATCTGTGTTCGATACTTATCTGATCTAGATTCTCAGCCCAAATTGGTGTGTCCATGCTTTATAGGCTATAAACATGGATTCTACGCATGCTAGTAAAATCATTTATAAACAAGATTTACAGTTCAAAACTTGCCAAATGCAGGGGTTTTATACACGGTACAAATTGTTCAATAATAACCTTAAAACCTACCGAATGGGTAAGTGACGCAGTAGTTTCATTATTTGGTTGTAAACTATTTAAACAGCGTCACAGGTTCGATTATGAGAATTTGTATTTGTTCCCCCGCTATGTATTCAAAAAAAAAAAAAAAACCTCACTGAACGGAAAACTATAAAAATTCAAGCACAACAGAATGTAACAATTGAACAGCCATTACACAGTTCCTATTCAATCCAAAACAAAAACATGCTTTAAAACTTTAGTCCAACCGAAACATAGTTAAATCCAGAAAATAACCAAAACGCTTATAGGACATGTTCGCCATTATTTAAGTAAATGGCCGAATGGGTTTTGATAACTTAACTCAGGTTAGGCCCATTGTTTATCATAATTAGTCGTTATCTCAATTTGTATGTTTGTTTATCTAAACTTGTTTATCTAAATATTTTATATCTTGTGTTAATATTTTTTATAAATAGTGATTGTGATTTTTTTTTTTGAAAGCAATTGTGAATTTTCTTTAAGATCTACTATGAAGAACTAAATTTATTAATACGTTCTATAATTTCCATTAAATAATAATGAATAATATGTTTTTAAAAAAACTTCACTTGGAATTGTTTAAAATAATAATGACAAATATCCTATTAGAACAATAATTTTCATTATATAGATTAATTTCTTATATGACCATGAATTGATAAATTAAAACACAAAAATAAATTAATATAAATGTATGTGAAATAGTTTAGAAATGCAGTAAGAAGACATGGAAGTCATGGATGAATAGAGAGAATTTGGAAAAATTGTTTATTGAAGAAGAAGTGGAGGCTATAAGCCACACACAATACAAACCCTAACATATTCTATATATAGGCTACCAAAAACCTAACTAAGGCACAATGGGCTCATACTCTAACACTAATAATCATATTAATCAACATTAATCATAATCTAATCTAAATACTCTAACAGTATGTAGGTTTCAAATTCCATTGATTTCATTATCTAACACCATTTTTACTAATTAGATAAAAAAAAAATCAAAATGAAAGGCATGATTTGAATATAAAAAAAATCATATTTATTCGAGATTCTCAAATTAGAACTTACAAATATATTTATCTTTTAGTATATAATTATACTAGTATACCAGATGAAAGAGATCAATGTGTTATGTATTGCTTTGATCATGAACCAATATATATAGGATACAAGAGAAATGATAGTTACAAATCACCTAACAAATTGCTTAAACTATGGAACTAAATTGCTTAAACTATGGAACTAAATTGCCTAAACGATGGAACTAAATGTATTTTAACTAAATATAGAGATTTACAATAATAAGAGAATATATTCTAACACACCCCCGCAGTCGAAGCGGGAGGTTCTCGTATGCTTAGACTGTCCATGAAATCATTAAATAAGATGCGCAGAAGCACTTTTGTAAAAATATCTGCAAGTTGATAACGGGAAGGTACATGAAGCACACGAACTTTGCTACGAGCTACTTTCTCACTAACGAAGTGAATATCCATCTCAATGTGTTTGGTGCGTTGATGCTTAACAGGATTTCCAAATAAGTATATCGCACTCACATTGTCACAGTAAACTAGAGTAGCCTTGGGAATAGGACAATGTAACTCTAGAAGCAAATTTATGATCCAGCACGAATCAGAAACAACATTAGCAACACCCCTATATTCAGCCTCAACACTACTGCGGGAAAGCGTGGGTTGTCGTTTCGAAGACCAAGAAATCAAATTATCTCCGAGGAATACATAATAACTAGAGGTAGAACGACGAGTGTCAGGACAGCCACCCCAATCTGCATCGGTATAAGAGATAATTTGGTTAATACGAGACTTGTACAAGTGGAGCCCAAAAGAAAGAGTTCCTTGAAGATAGCATATGATACGCTTAAGAGCACTCATATGCTCATTAGTCGGAGCATGCATATGAAGCCAGATCTGCTGCACTGTAATGGCCTAGATTTCCATACCGGTTCCCCAAGTGCTTTCGGTCTGCTATTCGGTTGTACAGTTGGGCCGTTAGGGCTATTTTGGCCCTTAGGGGCATTTTGATAATTTTGCCCTCAGGGCCGGATTTGTAAATTATCAGGGCTCTAGGACAATTTCTGTCTTTTGCTGAGACTTGGACGTGTGTTGGTTGCAGGTTTCAAGAGTTACATTGATTGTTAGGGAGATTGGAAGTCGTTTGGTTAAATGTGAAAATTAAGGTTTTAAATGTGTTTCTGTTGGGATTCGAACCCTTGACCTACAAGGGAGTTTGAAGGCTTGGAATTAAAGGGATTTAATTAAGAAGAAATTGGTGCTGCAGCTGGGACTCGAATGAGGGATGCCCAGGAGTTTGGATCGACTAAACCTAGAAGAAAAATACGAAAAAGATCGTGCAACTCTTTCACCTCCTTGCCGCACGTTTTCCCGTCCCTCCCTTCTTCTTCTTTCCGATTCTTCAAGCAGCCAAGCCAATGTTTGTCAGGTGAGTCTCTACCCTAGCCGACCCCACACCTTCCCCTTCCACCCCAAGCTCCATCGCTTCCTGGCCATCGGCGAACAGCCCCCGCAGCAGCAAGCCCACCCGTGAGCAAACACTCACGCCCGCCAGCTTCGTCGCTCACGCCCGTACAGCAGCTCGCCCATACGAGCTTCGCCTGCCGCATCAGCTCCCAGCCCCGTGGTTGCCGACTTGCACCTCTCAGACCTTGCACATCGCCCAGGCCAGCTGCACGCAGCTTCATACGCAGATGCCTTACGCACGATGGCCCTCTTGCTCGCGCTCGCTTGGTCTGTCTGCTCGTCCCCACCAGCTTTGCTGTTCCCGCACGGCAGCTGAGCAGCTGCAAATCCTCCAGCAGCGTCGCCAAGCCTTCGCAGCCCAGGCCTCACGCCACAGCATCGCAGTGCAGATCGCCCAGCCTTGTCGCTTGTTCGCATCTCTGCCTGGCCTGCTCCCCCACGCGAGTTTCGTCCTAGCGAAGCCTGCTGCAGCCGGCTGCACAGCTCCGCAGCAGCTTTGCCGCAATCGCTTCGCCGCGCCGTTGACCTGTGCCGCATGTCCAGCCACTGCGAGTTGCTCCTACCGCACACGACCAGCTGTTTGGCCGAGCCCGTCCGCACACATCTTATCGAGTTGTGCTACTATCTGGTTGTTGTGTAGATAAATGATTGGGTGCTATTATTTTTAGGTTATTCGTGTTGTCCCTGCAGTCTAAGAGCACTTCTCGTTTGTCAGCTTTTCCACTGTTCAGGTAAGGGTTCCTTGCCGGGGTTGTGTGGACCCTGCGCAGGGTAATGATAACTTCTAGCTTGTGTGTTCTGATTGTAAATATAAACTGTTAGTGGATAGGTTCGTGCAGGAGGTTTGATGTTATTGTGAGCTGTTAGTGGATAGGTTCGTGCAGGTTTGTTGAATGTTGTTTGTAAATACCATGCTCTGTTCTGTTTGCCTATTGAGGCGTTATTGTATGATGTAAGCCTAGCTATCACGTTGTGGACAAAACATGTTAGTGGATTAGGTTCATGCAGATTTTTTGAATGTTATGATCTAACTTGTATGCCATGTTTCCTGATTTATGTGTTAATGCACGTTCTGTTTGCTAAGGCTTGACATGTAGTTTACTGAATTTGATTGTAGCACTCCCTTATGTATTAAGTGTCTTGAATGCCTGCAAATGCCCTGTTGACCATAGATATGTTGATTATTGACACTGTTGGCTCTAGGTTACCTATTGTATTAGTGTTAGTAGGGAGACACGAGTGACAGTCGAGTTGTGTGCTGGCTCGGTTATACCCACGAGTGACAGTCAAGTTGCGTGTTGGCTCGTTTTCCCCAAGTGATAGTCGAGTTGCGTGCTGGCTCGTTTGGCTCGAGTGACAGTCGAGTTGCGTGTTGGCTCGGTTGGCTCAAGACTGGCCCAGTGTGTTTCTATCCCCTGTTAGCCCAGTGTGCTGCTGACAGGTATGAGCAAGACTTACCCGAGTGATAGTCGAGTGGTGTGCTGGCTCGGGTTGTCCCTTGTTAGCCCAGTGTATGCTAACTATGTGTGTTGTACTGTGGAAGCTGCTGAGATTACTTAACTGTTTCTCCTACTTGTTAGCCCAGTGTGTGCTAGCTTCGTATTGTCTTAGAGATAGACATTTCAGAGACCGAGGTCACTTAGGTTGCCCTCATGTCTAGTCAGCCCAGTGGCGTGCTGACCCTGCTCGACACTTGTTCTCCGTTTTTGTTGAGACTGCCATTATTGTACATTGCTATTTGCTTGTATGCTATGATGCTATGATTTGTCTTGCGTAATGTACCCTGGTTGGGGAATTCTTACTGAGTGCAATTTGACTCACCTTTTCTGTGGTCTCTTCCACCAGGTATCTTGGCACAACATCGAGGTGGCTAGAGGAGGAGCTGATTGATCATGGGGATGAGTCCGTTGCATCTGCTGTCCTTCATTGCATCTTTTATTCTAATGACTCTTATTTATGTTGTAAAGGATTTGTTTTATACACTCTGGCCAGAGGCTAATTGTTTACGTATTTACGGGTGCTTGGAGTTTGAAACATTTATTTAATAAAGTGCATGTGTTTCCTAAATCTTTTACGTCCATGTTTTAAAGAATTTTTGAGTCAAGGCATATAGTAAGGGCCATTTATGATCGTTTAGAGTCGGGTTTTTACGGTGTAGGAAATGTCTGGCCGTGTGACTGAAAGATACTGAAGAGCACCTACAAGACTACGATACGTAGTCGGATCATCATAAGGAGTGTCAGCAGTTGCACTGAGTTTGGACTTAATGTCAACCGGAGTAGGACATGAGCTGCAGTTAGACATGCCGACACGTTCTATAAATTTTGTAGCATATTGTGTCTGAGATAAAAAAAAAGACCATGGGTATGACGAGTGACAGCAACACCCAAAAAGAAACTCAAAAGACCAATATCCTTCATAGAAAATTTAGAAGCTAAAAGAGTCATAATATATTTACGAAGATGATTAGAGGAAGCTGTAAGTATAATATCATTCACGTATAACAGAATATAAGCAATATCAGAATCGTGCTTATAGACAAACAAAGAGTGATCTGACTTATTGTGAGAAAACCCAATGGTAGCAACAAAATCAACAAATCTCTGGTACCAAGCACGGGGGGCTTGTTTTAACCTATACAAAGATTTCTTCAAAAGAAAAACATGATCTGGTTTATTATTATCACGAAAACTTATGGGTTGATGCATATAAACTGTTTCATTGAGATGACCGTGCAAGAAAGCATTCTTGACATCCATTTAATGAATGGGCCAAGATCGAGAGAGAGCAATGCTGAGAACTGCTCTAATGGTGGTAGGTTTAACCACGGGGATAAATGTCTCACCACAATCAATACCCTGCTCCCATCACCTACAAGACTAGCTTTATAACGCTAAAAAGAACCACCAGATTTATGTTTATGACGAAAAATCCACATAGACCAAATTACATTCACATTAGGAGGTCTAGGTAATAATTCCCAAGTCTTATTATTAATCAAAGCATTAAATTCATCCAACATTGCACTTTTCCAATTATGGTAACTTAGAACAGTTACAAGATTTTTTTTTGGAATGGGAGATATATCTGTAGTGGTGGAGGTGTGGTAATTGGAATAGTATTTGGGGTTGGGTTTAAAAATTCCATTTGAAGCACGAGTGGTCATGAGCATTGAAGTTGAGTTAGTAGGTTGTGGAGTGGTGTGAGGGATGGTCAAAGGTGGGGAAGACATAGACGAAGTCAGGCCAAGGGGAAGAGAGGAGGAGCCAGAGGAAGGAACCCGACTACTAAAGGTGGAGTTGTCGAAGTGAGAAGAAGAAGTAGTGGGTTGTTGTTCCATTGGGCCCAAATGCGTGGCAGATTGTATGTGGGCTACTGGAGAAGTTGCGGAAACTGGGTCCATGAGAGACTGTGGTCCAGAGCGAGGAAGAAAGGACGAGTGAGTTTGTGAGTTTGGGTCAAGCTGCAGATTTTGTGGTGTCGTGTATTGAGTGATATAAGGTAATGCTTGAGAATTAATACTGGATATTTAGTTTGGAAAATGGAAATTCAGTTTCAACAAAAACGAACATGACGCAAATTATGATTTTACCACTAGACATGTCATAACATTTGGAACCACGATGATTAGTTGTCGGACCTAAACAAGCACAAGGATTCGACCTTTCTTGTAATTTATGAATAGTAGAAGAGGAGAATAATGGGGAACATAAGCAACCAAAAACACGCAAACCCGAATAATCAGGATCACTTTGATAAAGGATTTGAGCGGGTGATTGATAATTCAATACCTTAAAAGGGAGAATATTGAGGAAATAGGTAGCCATGAAGAGAGCATGATGCCAAAAGGATGGTGGCATAGATGCATGACATAGAAGAGTTCAAATGATGTTATTTATGGATTTTATGTGTCTTTCAGCCTTCCCGTTTTGAGGCGAAGTATGAGGACACTAGAGACGAAATAACATGCCATGTTGTGCAAAAAAATCCTTAAACGTTCCATTGATGCATTCTGTTCCATTGTCACACTGAAAAGTCTTAATATTACATTCAAATTGAGTTTTGACTAAGGCATGAAAAGAGAAGAAAAGTTGTTTGACCTGTGATTTCTTAGCAATAGGAAATGTCCATAAAAATTTGCTATAGTCATCAAGAAACATAACATAATAGCAATGGCCAGAAGTACTAACAATAGGAGAAGTCCAGAGATCACTATGAATAATATCAAATGGTAGAAAAGTAAATGAAAGCGAATCATAAAAAGGTAGTTTAGAATGCTTCCCAAGAGGACAAGAAGAACAAAAAGTTTTACGAGCTTTATTACAATCAATAAGCTTTTTACGACGAAGAGACTAAAGGATAGCATCGCCGGATGACCTAAGCGGTTGTGCCAGATATCCAAAGGTAAAGCAGTAAAAGCAGACTGATTGTTGGAAGAAATGGCTTGCGAGGTAGAGAGAAGTGGATATAAGTCCACAGTGCTATCATATCTCAGTAGTCTGGTCCCCGTCTGTAAATAATTAATATAGAACCCAAACGGGTCGAAAGAGATAGAAACCATATTATCAGTAGTAAATTTACGAATAGAGATCAGATTTTTAACGAGCTGGGGAGCATGTAACACTTTGTGTAAGGTAAATGGTGGATAAGAAGGAGGTAATGTTGTGCGACCGTGACCAACAATCGGAATTAAATGACCACTACCAACAACAATGTTATGATGCTTATTGCTTGAATTGAAGAAGAGAGAATACCTGCATCGGCCGTCTTGTGAGATGTAGCACCGGTATCCACATAGTAGTTTCCATCGGGTTGAGAGAATGAAAGAGCATGCATAGCGACCTCAATGTCGGTGGTCGTGTGGCCAGGAACAGTAGGAGCAACAACATTAAAAGCTTGAGGTTGTTTCCTGTAACGGCCCGGAAATTTCATCCCGGTCTTCCCGGGAGGCCCAGGGGCATTTTGGTAATTTTGGGTCGGGCCGACAGGTCCGGTTTTGAAATTAAAAATTGTTAGAATGATTATGAGTCAATTTGAAAAGGATCGGGATTTTTGGTGAAGACATTTGGGCTTGGAAAAAGGTAAAAACAAATAAGGAATTAAATAGCGCGTCGAGCAGGAATCGAACCAGGGGCGTGTCATGTGCTAGGCAGAGGGCTCAGCCAGCCGAGCCACTGGGCGTGTTTGTTATCTAAATCGCGCGATTTAATATATAAGCGTGTTTCCGTGCGTTCGATTTAAAGCAGAGCAGCCGAGCCTTCTTCCTCCTTCCCCTTCTTCTTCTTCTCGATTCTTCACCAACCGACTGCGTAGCTCTCGTGATTTCCCTCCCTCGCCGACCAACGTTCTCTCCCTCGCCGTTCGTCCCTCCGGTGAGCTCTCTTCTTCTTCTTCTTCTTCTCTTCTTCTTCTCCTTCTCTTTTCCGTCGAGATTTTCCTCTATTTTGTGTTTCCATTTTTTCGGCCGTGTTGAAGTAAATCGATGGGTGGGTTTTGTGCAGCTGGAGTAGAGGAGTTCTTCCAACCAAAAATCGCTCGTCGAATCTTGCCGAATCGCTCGAAATCGAGCTCGTTTTCCCCTTCTCGAGCTCGTTTTCCCCTTCTCGATCGCCCCCTGTTCGCCCGTCCCCTTCTCGAGCCACGCCGCGCATCGCCTCGCACTCGCGCGCGCGTCCTCGCCCAGCTACGCGTCGCGTCGCATCGCCAGCGCCCAGCCGCGCCGCGCCGCCTACCGCCGCCCGCGTTCGTCGCGGCGTCGCGCCTAGCACGCCAGCTCGCCCATTTCTGCGCCCAGTAGCGCCAGCCGACCCGATTCTTTGCCCCGTTCGTGCAATCGGCCCGTTCGTGCGTTCGTCGAGCCTCGTGAGTTGCTCCCGAGCTGAGCCTCATTTATTTTATTGTATTTAGGCCTATTGTGTGATTATTGTGATGATTGATAGGTTCCCGGTAGCTAGATCGAGATTGTTCGCGACTTAGGATTTCGTGCCAATCCGTCCCCGGCCAAAGTAAGGATTTCTTACCGGAGTTGTGTGGACCCTGCGATATTATATGTGATTGTTGATTGATTGCTTGTTTGTGATTATTGACATGTGTAGCTAGGTGCTTCAATCTGAATTCCCGGTTAGCATGATTTCTTGGTTAATTCTCATGTTAATCCATGCTAGTTTGTTCCCTTCTGGCATGCTCGTATCTGTTCCTTGCTTCGTAGTATCATGCTAGGCTCGTTGTATTCTTATTGAGCACGTATTGGATTTTATGGAATTGTTTGCTGTTTGCTAGGGCAGGTTAGAGTTGCAGGTAGATAGCATCATCCGGGCCTGATGCATAAAGTACCTTGCATCCATGGCAGGGACGTCGAGCAAGTCATTCCGTCCCCTGCACTCGTGAGGGATTAGCTAACCCGAGCGGTAGGCCCCGCAATCTTGGGTGAGGGTGGCGATCGTTAAATGCCCCAACCGTCGGGATGATGACTTGGCATTGCCTCGCCCTCGATAGTCGGCACGCCCCTCGGCGTGTTCGGCCGTAGCCCCCGATTGCCACTGTTAAGGTAAGGGCGGCTTCACGTGTGTGTAAGCCTACCACGACCCGCTTCCTTAGCCTCAGTGCGGTGGTTCAGTGACATAGTTTACGTGTCCGTGTCTCACACCCCTATGTCGGTGACACCGATCCAAAGATTTAGTTAGGCGTGGTGGATTGGACATGGGGCAGCTTGCCTCTGACCCGGCACCCCCATGGTGCAAAGAGCACGCGGTGCATGCTTACGCTCATTCTGGCGCCGACCGGAGAGCTCCTCGGGATCTTGAGCTAGTGGACCTTTCGTCGACGATGAGAGATGGTGAGGCCGAGACTTGTTTCGTATATAGGCGACTTGTGTGATGTGTTGTGTGGTGATTGATTTCGGACTAAGACCCCGAGTTGGCATCCGAGGCCCAAGTGTGGGCTAAGCTATGTGCTCTATCTGTGTTTATATTCATAGCTTGCATATCTTTTCGCTAGATGACCATGTATATCGTATTGTACCCGGTTGGGGATTCTTACTGAGTAATTCGTTACTCACCCTTACTTATCTTTCAGAAACCATGGCGCGAGGCGGGATGGGCTGGAGGAGGAGTCGTGATCATGGAAACCCGTTGTTTAACTCACGAGATTTATGTTTATGATTTAAATGTCCTCTGAATGCATGTAGTTGGGCACGGAGCCCTAGGGTGTTTTCTGAATGTATTTTCGGATTCTAGCATTGTTGTAAAGTTTGTATGTTTTAAATAAATCTCTGATCAGAGTATGTTTGGAAATGTATTTGTCTTGGAACAGGTGCTTGGAAACAGGGACAGGTTTTAGGAATTTATGTTGATTTTTAAATGGATGCTTTCATGTTTTAGTTTTTACTTAGAATCCAAACACCATCTTGCAAATTTTCTGTAGATTTGAATGCATGCATTGAGGTGACGGCCTATTTAGAACCCCATTCGGGTCGGGTCGTTACATTTCCCAAGTAAGCTTGGCTTAGGAGAGGTATGATGTTGGGCTGCTGGATTGGGCCTTGGCTGCCAGGAGAAAGTGGGAAAAGGAGAGGGCAGAATAGGCCACCCATTTCAACTAGGCTGCCACATCTGCTGCCATTGTGGTGGAAGGGTCGGCGGATGATGTGTCGGCCTGCGAGCACCAGCCCCATTAGAATTTTGTTGGGCCTTTTTCTTTCCATTGGTTTGTGAATTCTCCCTCCCTTTATTATTGTTGTTACGTTTGTTGCTTGCAGAGGAGTCAGACGTAGTAGAAGAATGAGAAGCAACCATGGCGGCACCACTTGACTTGTTGCCATAACCACCATTTCACGAGCGTGACGGGCCTTAATAGTATCCTAGAACGACAACTCTCAAAAGAGGGCAAAGGCTGTTGATTTTGTATAAAATCCACCATACCACTATACGCCTCCGATAAGGATCCAGTGAAACGTAAAACCAAACGACCATTAGTTACTAGAGCATCAACATCTGCCAACCTGTCCGCTAGAGATTATAGGTGATTACAATTATTATCGATTGAGTTGAAATCCTAAAAGACGGCATTTGTAAAGTCTTCTTCGAGATGGGTAGCCCAAGAGGCTTTGTTGTCCTGAAAAAGAGCTTCAAGACGATTCCATGCCCCCTCTGCTGTGTCATTGCGTTTGAGGATAGCATGAAGAAGGTCATTAGAAATAGTACCATAAATCCATTGTAAGACAACGACATCCAAACGCCTCCAAAGAGTCGGATCGATCGACTTTGCCGCCTCATAGGCAGCCTTAGCTTGGTCCTCTGTTGGTGGAACCAAATGATCGTAAAGATCATGCACCCTACCAAGATTGGCAAACAAGGTAGCCCAAGAATGATACAAACCGTGCTCATTGTCTAATGTTACATGAACAAGAGATTTGACATTAGATATGGTGAGGGAGGAATGAAACTTAGGCGAGTTTGCCATGGATATGAGTTTGAAAAAAAAAATAGTGGAAGAATGAAGAAAATGAAAAAGAGGTGCAGCTAGGGGTAAAAGAAAATGATCTCAATATCGCTCTGATACCATGAAAGAGATCAATGTGTTCTGTATTGCTTTGATCATGAACCAATATATATAGGATACAAGAGGAATGATAGTTACAACAATAAGAGAATATATTCTAACACAAGATATAAAAAGTACTAAAATAAATGTTAATTTATTCTCATTATGTCAAATATGAATTATAGATTTTCATCGGCATATATTTTCCGCTCAAGGTTTCACTAGACTCAATTTTTCATAAGAGATGCAATCTTTGCTTAAGCTTTGTGTTTACTTTATTCCTGGCAAATTTGTTTTTTCTTTTCTTAAGTATAAATTCTATCATTTTACAGCTTTCAAGGGATATTTCTTAGAACATTTCTTCTATTCTAGCTACACTCGTATTCACAACATTCGAATTCTTATAGTTTTTAGAACGAAATGCTTGAGCAAAGTAGCATGTGCCTAAGAAAAAAGAAACAACTAAATAGCTGGAGCAAAGCAAGCAACGGAATGGCCACAAAAGCTTAGGCTACTAGCCCTATTATTTAGCTTCTTCTCGAAAAAAATTAATCCTCCATTCCTTTCGACTTTTTATCGGATTTTTGTTCTTCTTCTTTTACTTCACCAAAATGGCTACTTGCAGATAGTTTTTCTCATCGATGAATGCACTATGAATATCCTTTTTCTTTACTTTTTGCTTAGGCAAGATTGCACCCCCAAACTTGGATTTTTCATTCTTCGAATGAAACGCTCACCCCCAAATATAAAGACTACACACGTTTAAGTTTAAATTGATTCTTTTTACGAATATTGAGGCTAATTAGATGCCTCACTTAGAAAACCCATGAGAGAATTCACTTGCTAGACTAAGTCAAAGTTCATCTCAAAATAGGGAATATCTTTATTTTAAAGTCTATGCATTCAGAATGGAAATTTAAGAATTGACAAGCTCTTCAACAATTGAAATTCCAAAAAAAGATATTTGCATTGATCACATAAAATCGAAACTCTTTTCTTTGAGTTCTAAAAAAATTTCATTTTGCGGGGGCAGATGTGATAAAAAGAAAAGCTAACAACTTGAATTTTTAAAAAAACTTGGCACATAGTTAGTCAAAAAAAAAAAAAAAAAAACATGATCAGAGTCAGGGAAGAATAGTAAGCATTGCCTTAATAAGTACATGCATTGTCAATCGACGGCTGCATTAGTGGCTCCCAAGGCTGAAGCAAGATTGGAGGAAATTTAGGGAATTGTAGTTGCAACTCATTTGTAGGATTGATAGATATTCCCAATATTCCTTCAACTCTCCTGGAACCTGCAAGGCCTACTCCATTTAGCCTTTGACGAATTATCTTTATCCTCATTTGGACAAAACCACCAAAAGGTTTCCTCTGTGGGTAAGAGCTCATCTTTGGGAAGCTGTTGAACTCCTTGGAGAATGCATAATGTCGAGATAAAATGAAGAAGAAATATTTTTTTTCCAAATTTCAATTCCTTGATTCGCAAGTATCAACCATCAATGTCTATATATAGAAGGAAGAAGACTCGCAAAGAAAGACGGTTTTGCAATCGTTGACGAAGAGCTTGGGTTTACAATCGTTGCAGACGTCGTCGTCATAGCCACCATTTCTAAGTCTTTAGTCTAGATTTTATAGTTTTATGCTTTATTTTCATTACTGCATAGTTAGGCTTTACTTTGTTCCATCTTTTCTTTTTATCGAACATTATTTGAATTCTTAGTCAAATTACGTTTTCGTACTTTCATGCAAATTGAATTAGTTATGACTTCAAGTACAATTTTTACTATCTTTTAATTCTAATGTCTTCTACTTTTATATTAATTACCGTTGTCTTTAAGTCGAAGAACTAAATGCCACAATCGAAGGTTAAAGGAATGGGACTGTAGACAACATGTATAAGAGGTACAAGAAAGTTGTGAAGTAAAGCATGATAGTGAAATTAATTAGCAAATGTTGATCGACCATCCACATGAGCTTGTTTGTCAGTTGGCTCAGAGAGGGATTGGCAAATGGTTTGTTATTTATGTTCATTAGGTCATGCAAGATCTCTTTCATGTTTGGGGAGAGGTTAGGGATAATTATCCCACTAATGTAAGCGCATAATGTTTTAATTCTTTTGACTTGGAATGGGAGTTTGAGTCATTGTGAATGAATGTGGGGGCAAACATTAGACCAAGTGAAGTGCGAAACTTCCTACTTACCTACTAGTTATCCCTTAGAAATGCTCAAATCATCCCACAACTTTAACCGCAGCTTTATTTCTCATTATATCATCCATGCTAATTTTCTACAGTACTTTTTATAACCATTGAATGTATATGAAAATTTATTCTTATTTCTACATTAAGATTAGGACCGAAAATCCAAAATAATTTCCTTTACTTTCCTTGTCTGACTCTTCCATTAGTAGTACGATTGTGAACCATACAATCCTTGAAGAGAACTATATAAATTATACTTATAAGTTGACTATTTCGACTACGTACACTTGCGTAATGTGTCTTTTGAAGGGTAGGATCATTATAAATGCTAGCTAGTATTCGATAGATATATTTCATTAAGTTTTGCACGATAAATCTGCATCAAGTTTTTGGCGATGTTGGTTGAGATTTTTTCTTTTATAGTTAGTAGTATTAATTTAGGAGTAGCTTTCAATTTCAAAGAGACTAACCGCTTCGCATCTGTCAATTGTGTATTTATTAAATTGGCTTTGGAAGAATTTTCGTTCGATTTAAATTATGATTTATCTTGTTGTAATTCTAATTATGATAAAATTTATTTCAACTTTAATCATGACTAATTTTGGCTTAAATTCATGTTGAATTTCAATTTATAGTTATAATTATAATTAAGATCATTTTATAGTCATTAATAAGCATGTTTATAAATATCAATGTTATGCGGAAAAAATCTTTCTCTCCCACGTGAGAGTCTTCCCTTCATGTAAGGTTTTTTTTCTTCTTTGATTTTTTTGTTCCTTTCATCCTTTTTGGGTTTCACGCGGGAATAACGGTTTTTGCTGAGGGTTCTTGATATTCCGATTGGTTATTTTAATGCTGAAGAAGGATTGCGGTTAGAGGATTTGGCCGGAATTTCTGAACGATGATTTTGGTGGAAAGCTTCTTGTATCTTGATTTACTTGAGATTGAAGGTCAAATTACCAGAAGATTTTTCAGAAAATCAAAGGTTAGAGATTGTTTTCCCTCTGTTTTCTGAAGGAAAAATTGTTGTTTGCTCCATTCTTACGAGAAACTGCCAGATTTCTGTTTTGTATGCAGATCCATTGGCCATCTAGGTAAAGAATGTATGAACTTATCGAATGAGAAGATGAGAATGAGTGCTTTTAGCTACGGAGAGTGGTTACGTGCCCCTTTTGTAAAGAAGAACAAACGAAACTCAGAAGAGAAAAGTGGAGGATCTAGTCCTAGAAGAAATCGTTCAGAAGGAAATGGAGGATAAAAAATGGGATGACAAGGGCCTCAATAATAGTGACATATAGGGAGTATTTCAGGATAAACAAAATTTCTAAGATTTCATCAATGTCGGTTAACAAGTTAATGCAAGTTCATGTTTCTTTTTTTTCTTTTTTTTTTACCATATCCTAATAGATTAAGTATTTGAAATATCATGATGGAATTCTTCATCTTGTTGCAGCTTTTCACATTGGTCACTTATTTTTTCATAATTGCCTAATTTTGTTGTTGTACGTGGAGTTATTGTTATTTTGACTTAATAAGTTTTAGGTTCTAAGTTTATTTGAATAATTTGTTGTTGTGGTAGTTTTTTTAATTCATTGTTTGGTTTCATTTTTTTTGTTGTAAACCAGTTCAACGCCATGGTCACAAGTTCAATCTCAAGAATCGATATTTGGCTCTGAATTATTTGAGAACAGTGATAACCTCTATGTAGGGTTTGTTGTCCCCCTCTCCCAATATGTACTAAAAAAAAAAGATTCTCAGTGATATTTTGGATTGAAAGTAATTTCAACGAGTGATTTTGATGTTCGTTGCTCCTATATTTTTAAGCACTTTTGTTCTAACTTACGATCTTATTTTACTTGATTTACTTCAGGTTTACTCTTTAGCAGTAATATGGATAGTATTAGGATCAAATTGTAGCCTTTAATGGTGTGGCCTTTACGATGGAGTTTTGGTTTGTTTATGTGTTTGGAGATTGGAATGAATTTGAAACCATGTTAAGACCGATATCACAACAAAATAGAATACATTCATCTATATAATCTGAACACACAATAAAAAGTCAGATTTCCACTTAAAATAAAACAGAGCAAATCAATATAAAAAGAAAAAAGAAATCAAAGGCGAGGATGAAATGAAGAAACTAAAAATTTAAGAATAGCAATAGACTTACTTCCTCCGTAAGAACCTCTAAGGGAGTGTTTGGATTTTGGTGTTGAAAAGAGGAGAGGAGAGAAAGTTGAAGAGAAAGAGGAAGTAGAGTGATTTGGTGATATAAAGTTGTTGTTTGGAGATTGATGTTTTGAAAGAGGAGATGTTGTAAAAGTATTTATTTTATATTGATTTTTTATAATATAATGATTGTAGATTTTGGATTGATGGATAAATATAATATATTTTATTATATATTGTGTGGTTAAAAATTAGAGAAAGTTTGATGTGATATTTGATAAGATTAGATAAAAGATATTTTATATTATATTATATGGTTGAAAATTAAAAAAAAAAAATTTGATGAGACATTTAAAGATTAAATAAAAGATTTAATGTGATATTAGAGGAGAGATTGGGGAGAAGTTGAGTAGAGGTTGATGTCCTAAAAACAAACATTGGGTTGAAATTTGTCATTTCTCTCCTCTTCACAACACGAAATCCCAAACACCTCCTAAAGTCCACAGGTGAATCGATGGCGGACAAATTGTTTTTCAAATAGTGATGATACTACCATAATTAGCCAAGGCCACGCAATTAATGATGCATCAAATTCTTATCCTGTAATTAATTAATTGTTGACGTTAGAAAACCAAAAGAATCTTCTTTTTAGCCACACAAATAGGTAGTCAATAGCTATAAAAACACTGGAAATTTATTAATTAATTAACTTAAAGAGAAAGGAAAGTGATTCAATATGAGGATTCACAAAAGGGATTAGAATAAAAATTTTCAATTAAAAATCAGCACAAATCAAATGAAATGCTAACCAAGAATCACAACTATAGAAAAATTAAAGGTGAGTTTCAGCCAAATAAATCCAAACAGACATTAAATTTGAATGAATTCAAACGAATATTATTATATAATATGGAGTTCCACCTCAAAACCAAAAACTTATATCTAAGACTCCGTTTGATAATCATTTTGTTTTTTGTTTTTTGTTTATGAAATTTAAGCCTATTTATATTCAAATTTTCTACCATGTGTTCCATCTTTCCTTAAGAATGTAGGAGAATACTAACCAAATTTAAAAAACATAAACAAGTTTTTGGAAGCTTTTTTTTGTTTACAAATTTTGGTTTTGTTTATTAAAATATAGGTAAGATGTAGATATCCAAATAAGAAAAAAGGTATATAGTAAAGTAGTTGTTGTAGACTTAAATTTCATAAACAAAAAACGAAAAACAAAATAGTTATCAAACGGGGCCTAATATGTTAACATAATCTATGCTGCAACAGGAAAAATCATCTATAGGAAAAATAATCAGCTTCTGGTTACATAATTAATAAAAACTAGGAGAAAAACATACAATTTCAAAGCATACAGACATCACAAACAAAAATTAAACACTAAGCACAAAGAAAACAAAACGCAAATTACGAACAAATTTCACCAAAATAGCTAGAAAACGCATACAGAAGCTCGGACAGCAAAGCTGCGTCTGGAACGCCTGTTTCTGCACCGAACTTGGCCAGAATGGTAGAAGATTGGAGGAGATGAGGGCAAAAACGAGAAGCGGATTGGAGTTTTGGGTTTTTTAAGTCTTCAAGTCTGATTTCCTTTGATTTTTTATTTTTAATTTAAAGCATTTTCATAAAAATATAATCGAATAAAATAAGTATAAGGAATAAACTTAGCCGCCAACATTCCAGAATTCATTCCTTTTTTTTTTTTTTTTTTAGTATAATAAGTATTACTTTCATTGACGTTGAGAGATTGACAAGAAATATCATAATATAGTTGACGCTTATCGAACATCAAATATTGTAATAAATTGAAAACACGGAAGACTTGCATATAGTTGATGCGTATTGAACATCAAATATTATTACAAATTGAAAACACGGGAAAATGAAAGAGAACTGTGCATGTTTTAACCAATTCTTGACGTTTTTTTATATCAATAACTACATTACTTGCATATTTTTCAACAAATGTCAAGTATTTCAAAATAGGTAGTGTTAAGTAATGTTTTTTTTAAGGTTAAGGGAAGAGTGTGTGTTGCATGTATCTCAGGTAAGCGGGGGATGTTGAGCTATGACGTGGTAGGAATTTTAATTAAAAGCATGTTTCGACTAGCCATCTATTCATGTTTGCTTTTCACTTTGTTTCAAGAGAGAGGAGGATTAAGAGATCTACTACTCACGCCCATGTTAAAGAGGGAGGCTAAGAGATGGTGATCTCGCTAGTCCACATTTCATTGTTTATAGCTAAGAGCATAGATGCGAGAGCTCATGTTCTTAGAGAATAAATAAGTCTTGAGAAAGAACATTTGACCACGTGTTGTGTGGAGTTCGCTTATCACCATAAACTTACCCTTGATGCATGTTAACCGCACTCGAAAAACCCTAAACCCGAACCTATTCTCTAATTGAAGTATTTCCCTTATGTTTTCTACGTTTCTGTTTCTGTTTCTTCATATAGAGAACGTATCTAGACATTGTGACTGTTGTTTATTGGGTGTTTATGTGAAGTTTCGAGTATTGCATGTGTGACTATTTATTTTTTCAGTGTTTGCAGCATTTGTTTGGCTATTGTGATTTAACTGTTTTTAGTCTCTGTAATAGTTTAATCAACCACCAAAATTTCCTTCACTTTTCTATACTTGACTTTTCAATTAACACTCATTTAGAGATTAAACCAATCCATGTGGAGAATGACTTTTATCTTATCACTTGACTACATATACTTGCATATAATCTGTTAAATGTTTATAGCATTGTCTGTTAATTGTGTAAAACAAGATTATTACTTATTTATTAACTCAGTTTCAACCGATCAGATATAAATAATACTTTTCTGCATGGTGTGCGTACTGAGACTGTTTTCATGGACCAACCACTAGGGTTTTTTAGCAAAACTTATCCCATGATGTATGTAAGTGTGCCAGTTTATGCACTATCCTAAGGTGAACCATTAGAAACTTGTTAAACATATACTACGTTACTTGAAAGGTGAACTTCACTATGCAATGAAATGAATACTCTCATCCCATGATTATTTAATGTGCATTTGGTCTTGAGTCCAAGTGTGTTGAGTCATGCATTTTCCATGTATTTTGTTTAATTGAGGATTATTTCTCTACAATTTTCTTAGTAAAACTTATTACATATTTTTCACGAGTTTGTTTTCCTCTAAGATTTTCTCTATAAATAAGAGGTAATTTCTAATAGCTTAAGTTATATGGTCTGTCTTCTATATTTTTTTTATTCAATGGAATGATCCCACATAGGTTTTCTCTTGGAAAGAATTGTGTATCACAATAAGCATGTTAAACTTCAATGGAATGACAAATTTACTCCTTTTATCTATCTAACATCCTTAAAATGTGTCTTAATGTGTAAATCATTTTTGGACACATTTACCCTTCTTTTTTTTAACAAAATTCCATTTATTTTGCTCACATTCAACCTTGAATCTTCAACCTTCAAGTAATTTTGCTTATGTTCATTTTATTAATTATTTATTATTGAAAATTAATTAGAATACCACATTCTTTCATCCTTGAAGTTATACCACCTTCTTTCATCCTTGAAGTTATACCACCACTACTACAATTTTGGCTTTCATAGTATCCCCTATCATGGTAAGTCTTCTATGACATATAATAAAAATGTCATAACATATAATTTATGATAGGTATAAAATTGTCAAAAATATTTTTTCACGACAGTTAAAAATTGTCATGAATCAATGAAAAATAGGGTTTATGATATCTATTTATGACATTTTATAATTGTCATCAATGATGTTATTTTTGCAATTTTAACTTTTTTTACCATGACAGTTTTAGAATGTCATAAAATAGAGTTATTTTTCCAAATAAAATTTAATCATAAACTATCATGAATCATATTTCATGACAGTTGTAATCGTCATAATTTCTATTTCTTGATAGTTTTAAATTGTCATATATTAGATATCATGACAGTTTTAATAATCATGATTTCTACTTTGTGATAATTTAAATTTGTCATAAAAGGTATACCATGACAGTTTTTAAATTCTAAAACTAGATATATTTCATTAATTTATTCATTTTATTCATGTTAATTACAATTAAACCAATAAATCAAAAACAACTTTTAAACTTGTCAATAATTGTGCATTTAATAAATAATGTCACAATCCACATAAATGCCAAATAGATTTCATTCTTCACAATACAAATAAAATCCTAACAAGTTCTTTACAAAGTAGTTTATATAAAAGTTGTAAGTGAAATTACACTTAATGTTTCATAAAACCTAGAATGAAAATCAAATACTTTGGCAACTTGTACGATAACTCACAACTTCGATCATCACCTTGAATAAAATACCTACACAATATAATTATAAAACTTTAAGTAAATACAAACAAAATGTTACCAAATATATTATTATGTAAATTTCTCAATATAAATACAAAGTCACTAAGAATATACTCAAATAGAGAAGACTATAAACTAACACTAAACATGTACAAGACCATGGTCGATGAACTTATTGAAGACCAAAATTAATAGTATCAAAACTTCAAGATACAAGACCATGGTCGATGAAATTCTAAAAACAAAAAAAGTTACGAACCCCTAATAATTACCTCAATCTTCATTGTAGGTTATCATACATGCAAGATAGCCGCATAAACACTATTTAAAGTATAAGTGAGACATTATTTTAGAAGTAATAAATTAAACTTACTTGATACATTGTTGCGGGTGTTAACACCTTCCAAAAAATCCATTACTTCATAGAGTTCATTGTATCAACCTACAAAAAAAAATAAAAATAATTATAAGTTTCTCAACCTTGATAAATATGAAATCATGGAGTAACAACTAGATCATAGAAAATAATACGTGTAAACAAAAGAAAACACAACTATACAAGTACAAAATTAGCTAGTACCATATTTTCTTTTCTCACTTGAACTCCTATAAAAATCATAGGCATGCATAATTCAGAATACATATTCTAACAATTAGCTCAAATACATAGAGCATTGAACTTTTTTTTAATTAATAGATAAGCTAAAATAACTCACTAAAACTCTCGACCAACAAGAAAGAAGAGTATACTCAAAATGAATATACAAAATGAAATATCATTAGTGGGTAAAGTATGAATCTATTAAACAATATTCTACTAAAAAATTATATGCAAAAATAAATTCTATATTTTTTGTAAGGCTATAAAAATAAAGAACAAAAAAAAAAAATAGTATCCATAAGCTACCGAATCCTCGCCATTTTCTTCAATCATCTAAGGAAAATGCTGATATGTCCCATGGCAAAAAAAAAAAAAAAAAAAAACAGTATCCATAAGCTACCTTGAATAAAATACCTACACAATATAATTATAAAACTTTAAGTAAATTAAAACAAAATGTTACCAAATATATAAAAACGAAAAAAGTCATGAACTCCTAATAATTACCTCAATCTTCATCATAGGCGATCATACATGCAGGATAGTCGCATAACACTATTTAAAATGCATTAAAAGTATGAGTAAGACATTATTTAAGAAGTAAGAAATTAGACTTATTTGATACGTTGTTGCGGGTGTTAACAACTCCCAAAAAATCCATTACTTCATAGAGTTCATTGTATCAACCTAAAAACAATAAAACACGAATAGAATTATAAGTTTCTCAACCTTACTAAATATGAAATTATACCTACTAACAATCTTGGTTTCTATGCCTACAATAAAGAGAGAGAGAGAAAAAAAATAAAGTGTATTAGTCTAGTTTCTAGAAACGTAAACTAATTGGACTTTATTCGAATAAGAACTGGAGTAACAACTAGATCATAGAAAATAATACGTTGTGCTAGAAATCTTTGAGCTCCCCATTGGCGTTTCATCGAAATGGACAGGAACCTACCACCACAAAACGTTAGAAAACCAAATATCACACCCCATTACAATAGCATTTTTTGAAAAAGTTGGCAAAATAGTTCCTCTAGAGTTTTTCCCAAATCTCGAGCATTTACAACAATCCAACTCTTTCTTAACTCCCTCTAATATGCACACATTTCTTTGCCTCCTACTCAAGAAGAATCCCTCTTCTCAACATTTATTAATATCAACATAACTGATAACCTGCACATTTGAAGTTTAACTAACAACCGTTACAATATCTTCACACACACTCCTCATATACATTAATTAACATCCATAGCCAACACGTTTCCTAAATACCCCAATCATAAGCTATAAATTCATATAGAAACTTCATTCCACAGCCTGCAATTAGCAGCCAACATAGAAAAACACCCAATAAACCTTACCAAATTGAATCCACCCACATATTGTTGAGAGGATCACTCGTTGTGTAGCCCAATACCGCCCTGTTTCGAACCTCCTACATACAAGAGTACTACAAATAAGAGTAATTTCAGAACAAACCACTTGTTTAACAATTTTTTTAACCATTATAAATCTCTAAACTTTGGGTTTTTTTATAAATCGAGCATTAAATCAACACTTTCAAATTAACAACAAGCAACTCATCTCTTTCTCTACAAGCTCCTTGAGAATCCTTACCTGTTTCAACAGTATAGAACAACTAAGAAAACACTCCTTAAGTTGCAGACAATAGATTAATCCATAAGCAAGTTTCAACCTAGCAATTAACCTCCAAAATAAGCTACTTAAATCCAAGTTCAACAACAATATCGAACCTTAAACCAACGATTTTTTACTTTGAAACTTACCCAAAACTAGGAGTAACCACTACTGTCCCATTCTTGCAAGGCTCGAAGAACAATACAGACCAACCTATCAACAAAATCCAAACAACAACCCAACCAGGACCACCATTAATCAACAACTAGAACCCACAAGTAATTAATCATGGGACCAGGTTAGAAATCTTACCCACACTCACACCAGCCCGGAAAAACCAACGAAAACGCTAGCAGGTCGTGAGGCGTGGCACAGACGACCATTGAGGCAGATCTGGGATGCGATTGGGGGCTGCTCGCAGATAGGGGACATGTGCGCAGGGGTCGTCGAGGTGTTGCGCGGACATGGGTTGGTGTCGGTGGGGTCTGGTGGGTGCGGTTGGAGCAACACCGAGCGGCTGCTGGCGTGGGATTAAGCAGCAGAGTTTGCTGCTCGTCCACGCGAGGTGTGCGTGAGCGTAGGGGCAAAGACGACTCAACACGAGTGCTGCGGGTAGGTCTGTGCGGCGACGACCTCGAGTGAGCGGCGACGAGCAATGGAGAAATACGGCGGTGACAATGTTGGGAGGGTGAAGAAGAAGAATGAAGAAGAAGAAGAAGAAGAAGGGATGGTTTAGGGATGTTGATATTTCTTTTCTTTTTTTTAAAAAAAAGAAACAAACCAAACAAAAATCTCTTGATTTTATATTTTAATGACCTTTTTTTCAACTAAAAAGATCATTTTTTCTTTTTTTAGATTTTATATTTTATTTTAATAAAAAATAAAATAAAATTTATAAATTTATAAATATTTATTTTCTATGATAATTTCAAAAATTGTCATAATCTTATGAAAATATGAAATGTTATTATCTAAAAGTAAAAATTTCTATGACAGTCATTAAAATGTCATTACAATTGTTTTATGACAATTATCAAAATATTAATAACCGTCATAAAACTTCAATAACTTAAAAGTTATATGTTTTTCTACAATATGCGTGTTCTTATATATTTTATGACAGTTTTTATGTTTTTTAAAATTTTTGAGTTAAACTAACTGTCATAGAATATCAAAATTGTAGTAGTGCACCTTCTTTCATCCTTGAAGTAAATGCGCCCCACCTTCATTCTAATTTATTTTTTATTTAATATTCAACCTTCTCCACTTCATGTTTCATTTGGTTGGTTACAAAACA
Source organism: Sicyos edulis (assembly GCA_036507275.1). Taxonomy (NCBI): domain Eukaryota; kingdom Viridiplantae; phylum Streptophyta; class Magnoliopsida; order Cucurbitales; family Cucurbitaceae; genus Sicyos; species Sicyos edulis. The sequence continues at coordinate 32,475,840 of CM071854.1, read as the reverse complement.
ATGTAACTACAATTGTCTTTAATTTGATGTTTTACTATTAATTATTGATTGCATAAATACCACCACCATTTAACGTAGAGGTAATTTAATACTAAAATTGATTAGAATACCCCCACCTTACAACCTTCAATTAAATGCCCACTTTCTCCACTTCATTCTCCATAACCACAATTGACTTTAATTTGATGTTTCACTCTAATTTAATATTGAAAATTGGTTACAAAGTAATAAAATGGCTTCATGCTAAATTTATGACCAATCAAATTCCACTACTATAAATTTCATAACCACAAAAGAAAAATCAAACAAACACATATTGTATTTCCTATAAATAATTGCATTGATTTACAACTCATTTGCGAAGCAATTTGTCAAGAGAATTTCATTCTTTGTTTACTAGCAATCAAGTTGATCTATATATATTCAGGTATATTCCTTAATCTTTAATTTAATTAATTCAATATCAATATTTATATACTTATATTAATTATTACTATATTTAGATATATACTTTTACTAATACATTCTTTTCTTCAAATTACAGGTACAATAGAGAGTATGTTGATACAAGACCTACAACTTTTCAAACATATTTGGAGTTTGAATGTAAGTGTTATTCGCAAAGGTACTATTGAGAAATACCAAACAAAAAATGGTGAAGTTCTCGAGGTATTGAAAGTCATCATCATGGATGAAGAGGTAATTTGTCATTCTTGAAAGTTCACATATCTAATTTAATCTAACATCTTCTAACAACCTTAAAAAGGTGGCTTAAAATGAAAATTATTTTTAGACAATATTGATCTTTTTCAAGTTTTGTAATTACAATCTATGCCACAGACTTTATTTCCAAAACTTCTCACCAATGTTATATTGATCTTTTTCAAGTTTTGTAATTACAATCTATGCCACAAACTTTATTTCCAAAACTTCTCACCAATGTTAGTGTCTTTAATGTTTTGTTTAAATCAATTTATTAGTAAAATGAACATTAATTATTGTTTAAAAAATGAACATTAATTATTTAACTTTTCACATCCTCTAAGGTAAAATTTATATGACATTTACTATAATTTAATTGAAATATTAATATTTTATTAAGTTATTATATTTTTTTAAAAATGGTTTCAAAATTTATTAGGATTTAATGAAAATGAAATTAATTAATATTAATAATTTAACATACCACATAAAAATTTGAGAGATGAAAATAATAGAATATCAAAAGTTTTTGGTCTTATCATTTAATTTCTATAAGTAATTAGTTTTTATTTTTAATTATATTTATGGTTGAAATTTCAAAAGTTTTGTAACTTTCATGTCCTACAAATATAAATAGAGTTCTTTTCAACGTATTTTACAAACATCTAAGTTGTCATCTATTATGTATGTCTATACATGTTTGATTTGTTTTCTTCTTTTTTTCATTATCTTTAATTTTAATATATTTGTAACTTACTTACTTAATCCTAACATTTCTTCGATTCTATTTTGTTGTATTTTATCTTTTGGTTTATGTATTGTCTAGATTATACATACATGTTAGGTATGTTTTCTTCTTTTGTCCATTATCTTTATATGTCTTATATTATATGTGTGACTTGCTTACTTAATTTAATATCTATCTTGATTCTATTTTGTTTTGTATTTTATCTTTTGTAATTCAAGAACAAACTTAAAAAATATGCAATTAAGGAGGCTTCAAGATAATATATCATCCATTGAAGTTAATTGGAGGTATGTGTTTATTTTGTTGTATAATTAATTATTTTTTAATTAAATTTTTTTTTTAAAAATATGCGAGTAAGAAGGCTTGAAGATTATATTGTCCATTAAAATTAATTGCAAGTGTGTTTTAAGTTAAAAGTAGTTGAAAGAGGACAATTGTTTTTGGTTTATTTTCTCTTCGCCAAATTCTAAATTACAAAAAACATGTTAATAGTTAAAAAAAACTTATTTACTTTAACTCATAAAAATACATTTAAAAAAATACATAAATTCTAAAAAAAGTCTCTAATAATTTTTTAAAAATTAAAAAATAAATAGTAAAATAGTAAATTCTAAACATTCCACTATCCCACAAAAGAATTTCTAATGATTTTTTTTTTCTTCTTCAAGTTATTATACTTAAAAAAACGTTTCAAAATTTATTAGGATTTAATGAAAACAAAATAAATCATTATAAATTTGATCTAACCACCTACATAAAGATTTGACAGATGAAGAGAATAGAATGAAAGGTTATTCGTCTTTTTATTTTTTATAATTTAATTTCTATAATTTATGAATTTTTATTTTTACTTAATATTTAATGTTGAAATTTCAAAATATTTTATTTATTTTTATTTACCTTATATTAGTTTTATTTTACTTATTTTGTTTTCTTCATTCCTTCATTTTCATTATTTTCCTTATAATATATGTGTGATTTGTTTACTTAACATTTATATTGATTTTGTTTTTAAATATCTATCTTGATTCTTTGTCTTTTTTTTAAAAATTGATCTTTTGTAATTCAAAAACAAATTTGAAAAAATGCAAATAAATTAAAATAGAGGTGTATGTATATTGAAGTGAATCAAACAAAAATAAATTCACCAATTTTGAATTTTTTGCATTGCAAGAAACAAGCTTACACATTCACTTTAATTCAATTTTATCGTATCGTTTATCATTTGTAAGATAAAAATAAAAATAAAATAAAAAAATATGTAAATAATGAAGGTTTTTAAACAATTATATCATCAGTTGTAGTTTTGTAAGTATATTTATCTTAAAAGAATTACCGTGATTAATTTTTTAAACTATTATTTTACTTTTTTTTTATCTATTACTATTATTTTACTTAAATGTATATTATTTATTATATTATTCATAACTTCAATATTGTATACCAATGCTATTAAAATTATTCCATTATCTGGTTAAAATAAAAAATTATATAAAGAACTAATCTATATTTGATTTTTTTTTTTCAAATTTTATTTATTTAAATAAAAATTTCGTAGTATCATTATAATTACACATATAAATAAAGTTTAAAGGATGATACTTTCAATTGGATTGAAAAAAAAATTTATATTAAAATATATCGCACAAGCTCGTATAATTTTTCTAGTACATTTAAAAATCCCTTAGGCGTAATTGATTAAATAGAAAATTTAAAGAGTTAATTGTTAAAAATCGTTGCAGTTTAGGGTTGGTTTGTTCAAATTTTTTCATAAAATGTTTCAATTTAATAGAGTAGCTTTATCCATTTGGAACACTCAAATTCAGACCTGATTTAATAGAATAGATTCATCCATTTAACTCAATTAATGTTTCAGTTTAAACAAATCTAATAACATAAAATATTACAAAACAAAAACAAAGCAAAATTATTTATAACCAAACACAATTAAATATAGCAAATGATCTCAATCAAATTCTTGAGGGTTTCTTGTTTTTCCTTCCTCACTTGAATGATTGAATAAAACAATAATTTGTCATTAAGAAATATAATACTCAAAAGGTAAGAAACCATTTTGGATGCTATTTTCAATCTCAAACTTCATCTGCTCAACTTCATTTGATTTAAAGCCTCCAGCTACTTCTTCCATAATGATGTTGTTCCATGGCAGCCCATTTGTATCTGCTCCAGGAGGAAACTGGGTGTAGGTCGGGTGTGAATAGAACGACGATGAAGTGGAGGCGACCGTAGTTATGTCTAGCGTAGACGATCGAGTAATCGGTGTTATCTCTGTGGTGATCTCGTCTCGCTTGCTCTTGTAAAAGACTCTACATAAAACCCAGTCCTCCTGTACATTCAAAAGTTGGCGTAAATAAACAACATTGGAAAGATAATAAAGAATCTTATTTTTTTAGTTTTCAATTTCTTTAATTATTCCAATAAAACAAACATGACTATCTAAGAATTCTGAAAATCTTTCATTCCAGATATCTATGATTCATGATATGCAAGATTCTGGTTATCCAGATTACCAGAAAAGTAAACGGCCCCTAATTAGATAGAAATCTCGTACTTTCTCTGATCTACTTTTTTTTATTGTCGATTTTTCCTCTTTTTTAAGTCCCGTTTGATAACCATTTCATTTTATTTAAGTTCTTTAATTTATTTGTTCTTCATGGATGTTTCTTCTCTAATTGGATAGAAATCTCATACTTTCTCTAATCCACTTTAAGATAAGATGATCTATTTTGATAATTCTAATAATTATTTTTATAATTTTGTAAAACTTTTATTTTAAATATGTTAAAAAGCTGAAGGATTTCCATAAAAAAGAAAAACCCATGTCATTTTTTTTATTTTAGTCATTTTATTATTTTTTAACTATTAAAGGTATAAATTCTATTTTCATCCCTAAATTTCATACCTATGTTATTTGGTTCCTTAAATTTCATACCTAGTCCTTCACTTTCAATTATATTCTTTTACTGTGTAACTATATAACTATATAACTATGTATATGTATATATTTATATTGATTGGTCTCTAAAGTAAACTTTATTTTCAAAAACTAAACCTATTTGATTATCCTTTTATTGTTTTTTCTTTTCTTTTTTTTGTCTTTTTTTTGTTTTTTTTTTATAAATTAATAGCTTATAAACACTATGCCGGCTATAGTTTCCTTTAAAATAAAAAGGTAAACGGAATTTAAATGAATCCTTTATTCAAAATGAAAGAGCTAAAATAAAACAAAATAATTAAAAAAAATTGTCCTCTAAAAATGAACTATTTCACCCCTTTCAAAACAACTCATTATTTCTCTTTAGAATATTCCTCTTTCTCTTAGTTTTGTTTTTGAGTTCCACAACTTTTTAATTAGTCAAAGCTATATATACTTTAGCAGATTGAATTATGTTTAGATTGACGATAGAAGGTCAAGGGGAAGGAAAATGTAAAAGAGAATATTAAAAAGGAAGAAACCTTTGGGGGCATATGAGGGGTTTGAATTCGAAATTCATGCATAATCCAACCAGTTTTGATCCCATTTGGAGCTCTTCTTGTGTAGAAAACCAAAGTCTTTCTCATTCCCATACCTTTGCCAGTCTTTGAATTTATCACAATTCTATCTTTTCCAGTTGCTTTCCAATATCCTCTTATTGTTGCCCTATTTGCCCTTTGTCCTGTTGCATATTTTCTATCCCTAAAGCTGAAGAAATACCACTCCTTTGCATTTAGCTTTGCCACTTCTACACATATCATACCAAAAAAAAGTAGTAATCATTAATATCACAATTTATTAGCTTCAATACTTGAAACATACCAAAGGTTTTCTAATTTATAACTTTTTGCTAGGATATTATGTTAAGTTGGGGTAATGGAAAAGTGTAACTATTTAGGTGTGTCTTGACTTAAGCGGTGTTCAGATTGAGGATTTATTAATTCCTTCTGGAAAAACTACATCCAAATATATTTCTATAACTACTCAAAATAACTCCTCATTTTTAATCATTCATTTATAACTACTCATTTTTTAAATATAGATTATATTCTAACTCCTCTATAAAAAAACAAAATTCAAACAAGTTTTTTTGTTATAACTCTCGATATTTAACTACTCAAAATAATTATTCATCAGAATCTCATAAAAAACATCTAAAGTGTTCAAAAAAAATTTCTTGAAAGAAGGTAGTTAAACACTCATTCTAGTAAATTAAAGTAAAATAGTGGTAGGTTCGAATGGTGCAAACCCTTGAAGTTTATTTTATTTTTTATTTTTTCATGAAAAGTTTATAAGAAAAGAAGTTCAGAGCATATTGAACTTTTTTTTTAATATATATGTTTTAATGATTACTATGCAAGTTATTCTTCATCTTAGGTCACACATCATTTATGAGAGAGTTGCTTGTGCAAGTTATCCTCCAACCTTATCCTATAATTTTCACACTTCCCAACATTTATGCATGATAGAGAGAGAAATATTCTTTCTTTAAAATAATCCTAAACCTTTATCTTTAGTTTCTTCATTTGCATAACTTCTTTATGACTGTGTTTCTTAAAGTTAACTTTCATCCTTTATCCTAGTACATGAGGCAAAAACTTTCTATGATAAAGTTATCTTTTATCCTTCTTTTTTTTTTCTTAAGAAAATATCTTTAAACCATGTGTGAGAGAATTTAATGCAATTTTTACCAAGAAATTTAACTTAAAATATAAGTCACATTAGCTAAATACCAGCTCCATTTCAAAATTAATTAGTCAATAAAAAAAAAAAAATACAAATCCATTGTAAGTCTATGGATCCTTCCAATATAAAACTTTCAATATTCTCCTTAACATGGTAACTCTTTGAACTCTTAATCTTTAAGTTGCATTCTCAGTTTTGTTTGTTAAGGATTGACAGTTTGAATTTCATAAATTCATATAGCATATTACAGAAGCATATCTTAAAATCAATCAACTAAAAATGGTCCAAATTTTTATTTTTTTATTTTTTAACATTTAACTCAAAATCACTTCACATCCATGTCATGGAAAACGGACGAGAAGTCAGTCCAAAAGAATACAATAACAAGAAATTGATTTATGGGTAAGGTATTCTCAAACAAGAAAAACAATTATTTGAAGGTTGAAAAAAGAGTTTGAGTTTTAAGAAAGAAAACAAAAGTTATGATTATAGTTTTCAAGTTGCAAACTTGCATGACAATAATATTACTCAAATAATGGTGGTGGACAAATATTGAATCAGGATTGGCCCTTTGATAATTTGATAGGCCAAATACTTGTAATATATGAGCCAAGACACCATCCAGTACCTACAAATTAATATGCCTAACTTTTTTTAATTTTTTTTTTAATTTTGAAGAAATATATAATGGAGTATTAAAACATTTTAATGATTATAGATGTACATATTTTAAGATCTATCTACATTTATAATTAATTTGCGAGAAGAGTCCAACTCGATTTAACTAAAGATAGTTACAAATTTAGTTAATATATATATATATACAACTTTTGTATGCATTTTTTTACTCACCCTTGTATGTATTCTTAAGAATTCAAATAATTTTATTTAAGACTTTAATATGCTTACTTTGTTTCAATCTCTAAACTTGTAGCTAGATATTACTATGAACTTTAAAATGTTTACTTTATTTGAAGGTCTATTATTTCTTCTTAATTGTTTTAAATTGACACTATCATTTTTTTTATAATGACTATTATTCTTCTTAGCTAGCTCTCGATTATTGTATTCATTACAAACCTTTCATAGATTATATCTTTCAATAAAGTACCTCTATGTAAAATTCAACGAGCTTAATGTCATCTAAAAATTCAATACATAACTTACCACATATAGCTTAAACACTAGTGTACTCTATACCCTAAAAAATTGTATGATTTTCACAAATTTTATTGATGTACACTGTCCATATATATATATATATAGATAGTTAAATATAAATAAAATGAAAATCAAGTGCTAACTTCTGAATTAAATTTTTATTATTTTACTTGATGTATTTGGTATTATTTTCAATTAATGACAATATAATAAATATTAAATTAAACTAGGTTCGATTCTGTTGTAGGAGGGACAAATTTTCCAAGTCACAATTACTGATTTTATGGAGCTTCATGGCTAAGCAAACTAAATAAATAAATAAATAAATATATATATATATATATATATATATATATATATATATATATATATATATATATACACACACCCATGCTTACCCAAAAATAATAGAAATTCAGACTTAAAAGAGAGGGGAAAAAAAAGAAAAAACTTTACAGCTAAGTTCACTTACACATTTTGAACTCAAAATCTTAAAATAATGTTTTATTTAAAATTCTAAATCTCTACTAATAAAGTCGTCTTTCGACGAATTAAGTATAAATTTTGGAATAATAAAAAGTATTTCCTCATGTAAAAGATACTTTTAAAAATAAGTTAAAAATTTCTCCTTTTCCAAAAAAGTTAAAAAATTCTTTGGAGCGTATAATTTAAGTCGATAAGGTATGTGTTCTTAAGGAAAAGATCAAAAGTTTAATTATGTAAGTTAGACTCTCAACACCATCTTTCTCTATCAAACACTTCCAACTACTTATTTTTAAAAGTATTGATAAAATAAGTACTTCACATTCATAAACTTAGTACCATTTTCACATGTAATATTGACCATATAAACTAGAAAAAGAATAGTGGAAAAGCTAGAGAAATGAAAGGTGTACCTGGAAGTTGCCATGGCTCACAAGTATGCAAATCAATCTCAACCAAAGTTCCCTTCAAAGCTTCTTCATTTGTGATTTTCTTGTACAAATAATGACACACCAACTCCTCATCACTTGGATAAAATCTAAACCCTGGAGGAAGACTTGCTTCAATATCCCGAAGACCCATTTTCGTAATTTCGCCGCTATCGAAGAAGAAATCTCAAAAAGTTCTATACTTTCTCAAAGAATTAACTCAAGGTTTTAAGAATAGGTTAAAAGAAAGAGATTTAGACTTATTTGCTTGAGATTTGGAGGTGCTTCTATATATATAGGGCAAAGTGAACAAATTTGCTAACGTACCTTAAGATTAAAAAATAAAATAATAAGAATAAGAATAAGAGAGAGAATTACGTGATAGAAATTACATGAAATTTCATATGAAACCGAGTTTAGAGAGAGAGAAGTTGGCATGGAAATTTCAAAGCAAAAGTAAAGTCGTACGAAATTTCTTTACACAAGAGAAGCGTCTACTTCAAGGATAAACAAAATTTGTGCCCAAAAATGTCGAATCTTTGTGTAAATAACTGTATGATACTTACATGCCAAGCTTATATGGTTTGTCAAAGTTGGTCTTAGCCCCTTTTGACACGTAGTAAAGATGATGTAACGAAAGTCTTACATTGACTAGAAAATGAGATTTGTTTGCGTGTGAGATTTTCTAGATAGAGTTAGAATACAATTTTTGTTAAGGACTCAGATCCAATCTAGAGCCTCAATCTAAGTTTTTAACATTAAATGCATGAAAATATATACCACCAGAACATATATAACTAAAACCAATCATCAAACCCATAAATATGAGAGAATAGAAATAGAGTTTTAAACCAAATCACAAAATAAGTAGTAGAACATAGAACATAAGTCATGAAAGGATAAAACATGACATGCCCCTAAAATTCATGCAGAAAGATATAAATCAAAATAAAATACTTTAAATGTAATGCAAAGAAGGTCTCATGGTCGTCTCCAGCTTGCTTGATCACTCATCTCGATAAAATCCAGTAGTACATGTGAAAATCTACAATGGAAAGGGTGAGTTTTTGCAAACCTAATAAGGATCTCCCAACTTGAGGTAAAAACATACATCAGGTGAAAAACATCACAAAGATGCAAGATCAACCACATAATCAAGAGGTCCACAAAACCCGAGCTCCTAGGGAAATGGGTCGGTAACCATGTTCTTGAAACACGACAAGCAAAGCAATCTAAAGTCCACAAACTTAATAGCTAAAATCTACGAAAGACCACATATCTCTAAGAAATTTGGGTAACCTACTCCAAGCCGAGAGATCGGAGAATACATCAACTTGGTAGCTAAAGAACCACAAATTCCAAAAGTCTCCTACTTGTCATAAGGGTGGATCTAGCACGCTTACCAAGGACCACAAACTCAACCACAAACTTGAAGAGTTCCTAAGTCTATTAGTAAAGACCATGTCGGTCTGTGTGATTGGTCGGCCAACCATCTACAAGAGTCATGTAGCAAGGGATTGTCATCTCAACTAAAAGTAGGCCAGCCACAAACCAACTACACTCGTTCTATTAGCTTCCTCTTTCAGGTCTCTGTGACTCATTTGAGTCTAAATGAAGCACCAAATCGTGCATCAATCATCATGCAAGTGCACAGCTGGGACATACGAACCAACATGTAGGACCGACTCTCTCAATAAAGGATACGCCAATTCACTCATATCCAGGCATACAACATAATCTACATGCTCGCTCAAGACAAGATATCAATAATACGTGGTGCATACTCTTAGAATACTCTATACAAGCAAAATATTCAATACAAATCATGACATACACATAACTAAGGGACAAGAGAACCGGCAACTCGAGCTACCCAGATTACCTAAACAAAAATACAATGGTTGTTTTGGATTGGATTTTTTCCCGGTTTGGGTTGGGTTGGAATATAGCGGAACCGGGTAATCCGGGTTAGGTTGCGGGTTGACAAAACTTTGGCTCGGGTCAACCCAAACCGGACCAGATTCAATTTTTTTTTTCTTTTTGTAATTTTCCAAATGAAATGCTTTCTATGTGATTTGTTGGATTTAAATGTGGGTTTTTTTCTTCTTCTTTCCAAATATAATGGTTCTCTGTAATATAGATATTTTTTTTCTTTCTTTTTATTGTGTGATATATATATATATATTTTTCTTTTTTAATTTTTCAAATTCCTTTTCTTAATCCATTGTATTTTGTGAAATTTAAGTAGGTAAATTAGTACATAGAAATATATAGTTGTTTAAAAGAACACAACCCGATGAACCCAACCCAATTAACGATATGTTGATTCACTCATATACGCTACAACATAATCTATATGCTCAACCAAAACAGATTGAACTCATCACCTTAAGCACCTCAAAGCACTCTTTGACCACTTGCATCACTCTATGATGTTTATGACATAATTGAGGTTAGAAGAACATAGTTTGATTACAATAGTTTGACAAATATAGAGATATTGATATAATAGTAATCTTATAATCTAAGTCATTAAATAACTATTTATGTTTTGTTTAATCAAGTTTTTTGTTTTTATTTTTGAAAATTAAGCAAGTATTATATCACTTTTTTTTGTTACCCACCACTTATATTTTTAAAATCTCAATTTTTAGAAGAAAGACTTTATTTTAATAGGGGATTTTGAATCTATAATAAAAAATGGAAAAATATTTCTATTTATAGCACAAAATAAAAAAAACAATTCATTTGTAGTAGGAAATTCAAATTGAGTTCTATCACTGCTTGAATTCTATTAGTGATAGAATTCAATCAATGATAGACTCATTCTATCACCGCTTGAATTTTCTATCAATAATAGAAATCTAAATTTTGAGTTCTATCACTAGTTGAGTGATAGAAATTAATGTGCTATAGATAATTATTTTAAAAATTCTGCCACAAATATAATACAAGAAGTAGAATGTGCTGCCGTAAATTCTCATTTTTTTAATATCCATTTTTTTAACCTTTTATTTTTATTTTTTTTGTTCTTAAAAACATGTCTGGTATTATGTTTTTGTATTTTAAGTTTTAATTTTTTTAAAAAAACAATAAAGAAATTCTAAAAATAAAAAATAGCTTTTCAAATATAATTTCATTTTTTATTTTGAAAATTATAAAGGAAAATACAAAAAAAAAAAAAAAAATTGAGTATTAAACCCACTACCAAAATATTGTTAAAACTCTTTGGTAATCAACATACTACCTCTTTAGAGCCAAAATGAGCTCATCCAAAAAACCAAAAATTAAAAATTAAAAACAAAACTTTTATCATATGGGACTTTAAATTTTATTTTGCTTTTTGAATTTAACATCAATGGGAGGTAGAGATATTTGAACCACTAACTTGTTTTATAAAGAGAATTTGTTGTGTACCAAATTCTAACTTCTTTATTTTAAAATTTGACAGTTTTTTAAAAATATTTTATATCTAGCAAAAATATAAACTTTTATTGTCTTTAATTAATTTTATTTAATTATTTTCAATAAAATTCACCTAATTATTATTAATTATTTTATCAATTTCACTTTGAGTGAAATGTTTGGTTCAAATTTTTACTTTTCTGAATGAGTATTTATTATATTTAATTTTTCTAAAATTTTGTCACCCATAGAATTTCTTTCTATTTTTATTATTCATGAAAAATTCACTTTTATAATTAGAAAATGAATTCAATTACTTGCTTAAAAAATTGAATTCCAATAACTAAGACTTGGTTGGATAACCATTTTATTTTTAATTTTTGGTTTTTGAAATTTAAGCTTATACTATGTATTTTTTCTTGCCTATATTTGTAAAAACCAAACAAAAATTTAGAAACAAAAAAAGTAGATTTCAAAAGTTTGTTTTTGTTTTTGAAATTTGATTAACATTCACATACTTTCTTAAAGAAAGATGATGTATTGTAAAAAAGATGGAGCACATTGTAGAAAATTTGGATAGATTTAAGCTTAAATTTCAAAAATCAAAAACTAAAAACAAAAGGGTTATCAAACGGGGCTGAAGGCTGAAGGCGTCATTTGATAACCATTTCGTTTTTTTTTTTTTGACTTTTTAAAAAAAAGGTTTGTTTGATAACCAATATTAGTTTTTAAAAAAAAAAAAAATTAAAACGTTTTTAAAATATTAGAGGAATTCCAAAAACCTAAAAAAAGCAGTTTGTAAAAACCATTGTTTATTTTCTTTTCTGGAACACACTACCTGCAAATTTGAGTTTTATTAGATAATAATATTCTAAAATTATTTGATTCTATTTTATTAGATATTAAAAATGATAAATTTTGATTTTTTAACAAATAAAAACCATTATTATCAAAGGTTTCTTTGGTTAAATCTATTTTATTGAGTAGTTCTTCCTTTACAAGTTATATAAAATTCCTTTGAACCAAATAATAACTAAACGAAAAGGCAAAAGAAAAAGACAATAACTGATGTCATGTTGACAGTTGTTTTCTTCTAATTCCTCTCTCAAAATACACAGCTCAGATTCACACTTAAAAGTATATATGAACTTTTGAATCTTGTAATCTCAGTTTCAAAATACATTATCAATGATCCTTACAGTGAGAATGTTTCTTTCAAATTGTTGAAAGTTAGATCTAAGAGTTTTCAACCCTCAATAATGGTTCCATACAAAACCCACATACTTGTATAAATAATAGTAATTGGGGGCCAAAATTGTATAGGAAACTACAATAATAATGATTTCATTTATAAAATATATACTATTTCTTTTCTTTTTTTTGAGGGGCCACTCTATAATAAAAATGTATATTTCATGGAATGTAAATTTATTTATACATGTAAAATATATGATTTTTAAAATTTTCGAGGGCCACAACTTCTTTTGTAATTAATTTCTATTTCATATATATACGTTTAGAGAGTACAACTAATCTAACCTAATATGGATTATGAAATATTAATTTTTAAGATTGAATTCGTGACTATAGAATCGAATTGCATTACAACCAATCAACGGAACCAACACATCGCTAACCCTTGTGAAGAATGAAGCTTATTCCCGTGTACGAACAAAGGTTTTTTCACGCACTTTATCCTTACTCACCATATTTCAAAGGAAAAATTCTAAAAAATCACTCGCAGAAAAGAGTTATTCAAAGTTATTCATGTTTCATTTTAAATTTCTATATTCCAGTGCCTAAAAGTTAATGTGTGGTTTGTTAATATAGACATATAACTATCTATGTTTTAAAGTTTTCTTAATTATATGTCTTCTATTTTTTTAGAATTTTTCTAATTCAAATGTGATCGTGGTTTATTGATATATCTTTTCTAAATTTGAAGTATGTAATACAGTTTTTGCTTGACATTAAATAAATAATGAGCTTTATCTCAAAACAAATTCACAAGCCAATTAGTTTGACAGAAATCCAATTATTTATTCAATGTTCGTTTGAGATCAAATCAAAAGTGAAGAGGAGAGTGAGAGAGATTATGATCACAAATAGATGCCTAAAGAATTTTCTTAGTATTATCATTGTATATTACTCTTTTGAATTTAGATTTATAAATAATTTTAGAAGGCTTTTGCATGAAAACGGAAGTTAAAATGTTCGTAAAAAATGGAAACATAAAAAGGATAAAATATAAGCTTAGCACGTATTTGAAAAAATGTTAGAGTTTAATTTTCATAATTAAAAAATTAGAGTTTAGTTTCTGTGACTTGAATAAATATAAAATTTAATTTTTATAGTTTAAAAATTAAAATGTAGTGCTTACCGTTTGATAAAATCTAAAAAATAAAAAATAGTCATCGTCATTTTTAAGCGTTAGCAAATTAAGTACTTAAAAGTTAGATATATTTACGTGTTCATGATGAAATTATGAATTAAGTGATTGATATAATAAAAGATCATAACATTTATATATTGATAATGAGTTTTTATGTATTTAATAGTCCAACAATTATGTACACTATATATTAGGTTTTATAAAATAATATAAGGACTAAATTCTAACTTTTATAAAATAGAGACTAAATTCTAACTCTCTTCAAAACCATAGAGATCTAAATTTTAACTTGTTTTTCAAATTATAGAGACTAGACTTTAATTTTTGAAATCACTAAATTTATATCTTACCCTAAAAAAACAAGTTGGTGAATTTTGTGAAATTATTAAAATATTCTGCTTTCAATAACATTGAAATCTGATACTAATTGATCGTCATTTATTGAAAATTTAATTGATTTAAAATGAGTTGAACTCTAATTATATTGGATATACTTCCTTCTTAAAGTATAATTCACAAAACTCTGTTTTGTCTTTTTATTTTTTTTTTGTAAATTTCTTTTGGCATTTAAATTAATTACGATGCCGATAAACTTCCTATCACATACACTATTAATAGAATTTTATGAATAATTTTTATTTTTTATTTATGAATGTTAAAGTTAATATGCTTGGACTTTCACTATTTTCATGAGATACATTGTTTGATCGTATAATATTTGAGTGTATAATATTTGATTGTCAAGTAAATTCTTAAAATATTAATTTATAGGATAATAAATAGGGGGTTTTGCATGTATATGACAAAATGGATAAAATATTACATGAATAACACAATAATGAAATATTTGCACATATAGCAAAAATTGTAAATTGATAGACTTCATATTGATAGATTCTATCGATAAAGGGTGATAGAATCAATTACTAATAAATGAAGTAAATTGATAGACTTCCATCAGATTCTATCAAGAGTCTATCAATAAGAACTGATAGAATCAATCACTGATAAAATTGATAGACTTCCATCACTAGAGAATGATAGATTCTATCAAAGTCTTTTATAAAAAAAGTAAATAATTTTTTTAAAAAAAAAATGGAAGAAGTTGCTATAAAAGAATTATTTTTAAAAATGTTCTATAATTGTAAACTGTGGTAAAAAAAGTTGCTATACAGCGCAAATTCTCTAATAAATAATATAGATTGAATTTAAAACCTCTTACATCTCTAAACTTTTATGGCGAGCGACATCGATCAATAGATTTCAATTGATGAGTGATATTGAGAGGGGACTAGGGGGGTCATGTCCTCCCCAAAGATTTATAGTCGAAAATTTGTTCTTTGAAGGTGTACTTCCCTCTCCTGAAGGTCTTAGGTTCAACATTTCTCTCGTATTTCCATTCCAGTGAAGAATAATAGTTGGAAGGAGGGCAAAAAAGAGTAAAATGGAAATGAACAAATTTTGCTACATTTATTATTTTTTATATTTTTTTAATTCATCAACAATTCAAGTAGGATAGATTTAAACTTATAAACTCTTAATCATTGAACCATACATGATGACATTATAGCTCTACTATTTTTGGCATATTTGAAATTTCTTAAAATACTAACAAAATTATAATATAATCAGTGAAATTTGTAGTAAAACTAATATAGAGAGCAAACAAGAATAAAATAAGCGAAGAACACTTTTAAACAAGTGAATATAAAGAAAAAATTAGAGAATTCTTATTTTAAGGATGTGATTACAACACTTACACTGGCTCTATTTATAACATTAGAAGGAGTATGTATTTAGTAAAGCAAGGCTATAATTAGCCAAAGTCACTAAAATTAGAGAGTCTTATGGCTAAATCACAATAGTAGAAACTTCATGAATATGACTTAGTGGGATATCTATTCATAAAACTCCTCCTTAGATATCTATAACTGTCTCATTAAAAATCTACGTAGGAAATCTTTAATGAAAAAAAACCTTAGTCAAAGAAAAAAGAGTGCAGTATCTTTTATTCCATCTCATGAAAATATTACTTCATATCTTTAAGTCATCGAAATGTTGTACACCAACTCCTGAAATGTTGTAGTGGGTAATGCTTTTTTAAATAAGTCAACCAAATTTTCCTTTGAAGAGATTTGTTGAACATTAATTAATGTCACCATTTTCCTGAAGATCATATGTGTATAAGAGCTTTGATAAGATATGCTTAGTTCTATCTCTTTTAATATATTTTCTTTTGATTTGTGCTATATATATATGTTGTATTGTCTTTGTATATTGTTGTTGGAATGTTTTTGGTGCAAGACAAGTTGCAAGTTCTTCGAATATGTTGAGTTAATTATCTCAACTATACACATTCTCGACTAGCCTCATGACTTGCAAGAACTTCTGCATGATTTGAGTTTTAGTTTTGTGAGGATCAAATAAATATCATGCATCTTCCTAACCAACTATATCAAGATTTGATTTGTTATAATAAAACAAACTTATATCAATAGTTTCTTGAAGATAACAGACACACTTAACGTCATACAAATGTCTTTTTGTGGGGGAAGAACATATCTAGCTTAAAAGTTACTGAAAATGTTATATTAGATCATACATTATTAGCAAGATACATAAGTACAACTATCGCACTAAGATATGGTACTTCAAGATCAATTAGTTATTTATTATCTTCTTGAGGTCGGAATGCATCCTTATTCATATCTAGTTATCAAACCACCTTTGGAATGTTCAATTGATATATTTTGTTCATGTAGAATCTCTTTAAAATCTTTTTAAAAAAGAACTCAAGCTCTAACTATTAAGATTACTTATTGAAAGCAAATTAAGAAATATTATTCAAAATATATATTAATTATAACTTCATTAATATACTGAGCGGTGCCATAACTTAGGGACAGGCTAGTGGCGCCCCAAGTACAGTGGAGCGAAGCCCGATTTTCCAATATTCAAAAAAAAAAAAAAATATATATATATAGAGCAATTATTAGGAACAAATTGCCATTTAATTTCAAGACAAATGGATAAGAGTCTATAAAATGACTAGACTTGGACAAATACGCGTGTATATGAACCCTTGACTAATTTTGAGAAACAAAGTTACATTTTCAGTTGACTAGAAAAACTTAAACTCAATTAAGCTATTGACTAGGAAACAAAAACCAAAAGACGAACCAATTTCCAACCACATAAATGAAATTATGAAGAATTTTGTGGTGTAAGAGTCACATCAAAATCTGGCTTCTCCAATTGTATGAAATGTTTTGTTTTGTTTTGTTTTTTTTTTTCATCTTGTTTATGAATTACAATAATATCTTTGATGTGCATTTAGGTTAAAATACATTTTGGTCCCTCACTTTGAGATTTGTTTTATTTTAATCCTTGGACTTTTAATGTCCAATTTTAGTCCTTCAATTTTTTTATTTGTCCAATTTTGGTCCCTCAAATTTGTTATTTGTCCAATTTTGGATCCTCAACTTTTTAATGTTTTCAAATTTGGTCTTTAGACTATAAAAAAAGTTAAAAAATGGTTCTTTAATTGAATGTATTTTTTTTTCACTCCTAAATTATTTTCTCTCTCTTACATCTTTCATAATTTCTCTTTCTAGAAGTTTTACCTCTTTCAATCCACCTCTCTTCCGCTCTTTGTTTTTTTTTAACTCTTTATTTTTCTTCTTGGTTCCATGGTAGACTATGAATTTTGAAAACAAGAAATGACAAATCATAGTAGGAAAATGATTATTTAAAAAAATTGTCTCATGTTAAACAATTTGATGAGATGAATTAAAGAGAAAATAAGAGAAAAAAAAGGTAAGAAAATTAGAGAGGTGGATTTAAGAGAGATAAAACTTCTAGAAAGACAAATGATGAAAGATGAAAGAATGAGAAAATAATTTAAGAGTGAGAAAAAAGTTATTTGAATAAAGGGCCATTTTTTAACTTTCTTGATAATCTAGGGACTAAATTTAGACATTTGAAAGTCTCGAGTTATCAAAATTAGACAAATAGCAAAGTAGCAAAGTTGAGGGACCAAAATTAGACAAACAACAAAGTCAAGGGATCAAAATTGAATATTTGAAAGTCTAGGGACCAAAATGGAACAAACCTCAAAGTCGAGAGACCAAAATGATATTTTATGCCCCATTTGGTATGCATTTGGTTTTTTGTTTTTAATTTTTTTAAATTTAAGCCTACAACAACTCCATTACCATATGTTTTTTCTTACTTGGATATTTATCTCTCATCTATATGTTTTCATTAAGTTGCTTGAATTTTTAGGAACATAACTGAAATAACTAAAAATATCACTCACAAAACTGAAATACACTAAACTATACAAAGGTGGCAAAAGATATTTTTCATTTTGTTTTATGACCTTATTCACAACCATCTTAATTTATTGTTATGTAAGAGTTAGTGACGTAATGATTTCATTGTTTATTGGTAATCCAGTTCAACATCAAAATTACAGGTTCGATTATAGAAATTGACATTTAACTCTCAAATTAAATTAAATTTAATTGGATTTCAAAAAAAAAAAATCAAATTTAATGGAATAGCAATTTGGTATTTCCTAATTGTTTCTTTTAAAGTCGTGCCTTGATCACGTGTGTTTTAGTTTCTTCTTCATTTCTTTTTATGGCCCTTTCTTAGTTGTATTTTATTGAACATTTCGGTTGAGTTTGTTATTTCGCTTATTTGAACTATTATTGCTTATACTTTACTATTTTTTTTTTTTCTAAAGGAACTTTCATTATTTAAGTTTTTTTTAATAATATATTTGTGGAAAAGGCCTTCCTTTATTCAAATTTATAGCTTTTAGGAATTTAACTTCTTATCTTTTGAAAACTTGGCACATAATGGGAGTAAATTATTCGAAGGATGAAAAGGTGTAGAAGTTTCTGATATAATGTGAAAATTAGATGGTGTTTATGGTGAAATTTGAACTCAATCAAATTATTCCAAAACTAGATAAAAATAAATATGAAAGCAACTAAAGCTAGAAATAATTTTTTTTAATTCAACTATTCGACAATTCAAATATTTGAACTTATAATATTTTAATTATAAGAGGTATATTATATCATCACAACACTCTTCTTGTTGGCGGTAGAAATAAGTCCAACGTGCCTAAATATAATTATTAGATTTAATATTTAAATAGTATTTGATACTTTTAAATCTTGTTAGTAGATTTAATTGGATTTGATATTATTTGTTTGAAATTAGTGAGAAGCAAAACTTTTTGGTCATTGTTATTCTAAATTTAAACCTGATACCAATTCTAAATTAGAGATGTCCATTTTTTTCATGGGACCGAGGCCCCATGGGGACCCACCCTATAGGGACTTTGAATCCCCAAATAAGTGGTGACTGGGGAAGTGGGTGGGAATGAAAAATTCCCCATAAGCTAAATGGGGATGGGGACGAGGAATGTATTTTCCATCCCTGTTTCTCCGTTTCCCACCTTGTCCATATTATATATAGATATATATATATATATTTTAATTTTTCTAAATACATTAATAAACATAATATAGTAAAAATACTTATTCGGATTAATATTTTCCTTACATAATTAATTATTTAATTAAAAATCAATAAACATTTTTTTTAATATTGAAAAAATTATCTAAGATTCGTGAATTGAGTTAACCATAGAGAAAGTTTGCAAAAAGTTAAGAATAAAAAAAGAAAAAAAAAGAGTTAAATGAGGAATAATTTTCCGTGGGGAACCCGATCCCCGTGATTTACCGGCCGTAAATCCTCGCCCCATTCCCCGCAAAATTTTACGGTGAATTTCGCGGGGATGGAGATTGAAATGAGTAGCAGGGATGGGAACGGTAAAGTCATCCCCGTCCCCGCCCCACCCCACCCCTTGGACATCTCTACTCGCAGCGGCCGCATTCTTGTGTGAAATTGGTGAGCCATGTGAATGTGTGCAGTCGGTGGTGTGTGAATGTGTGCAGTCAGCGGCCGCATTCAAACAGAATGTTATTAACAAATGGAAGAAACTACCAACAAAGAATGTATTAAGCGATGAAATCAAGTCTTACAAAACTAAAGCTATGGCAACTGAAAATAAAGAGAAAAAGGAAATAAAAAGGTTAGGAAAGTCTCCAAAGAATGCCAAAATAGTCTCCAATGGTGCTCCTACAAGCTCCATTTGAAATCCCACTACTCTATCACAATAAAACTAGCTACCTCTAAGAATAAACTAAAGAAAACAAGAAGAAAATGGGTAAGAAAGTTGTTGGAATTCTAGAGAAGAGAAAATAAACGATATGGCCAAAAGAAGGTTGAAAAATGAGGTTTCAAGGAGGCTAGAGTTTCATGTTTTTCATCACCCATTTAAAGGTCTAGGTTAAATATAATCAAAGGTCAAGGTTAAAAGATGAAAAGTTCATGTTTCCCCATCAAAATATGTCCTTTTGACACGTGTTCGAGGGGTGCTAGCACACTTAATGAGCCCTCCAACAATTTCCCCACGTGGAGGAACTTCTGCAATTCTGGAATTTTCTGCTTCTGGTCGAATGCTGCAGACATTGGAGTGCTTTCGAATGGCTCTTCTTTTCTTCAATTCGACTTCTCTGATTAAGGCATGAGTCCAAAGCTTTCTGCATTTTTAGATCCTGAAATAATAAAAACAACTTAGCGAGAACAAGGATTCTTGAAATGATATAGAAAATGCTTCCAACATTCACTTTTCAGAACAAAAACTCTAAATTATCCTAACTTTCTAATTCTTGCCTCTTATGCTACATGCATTTTATTTTCAGTATAATTCTCTATCTTAAGGTTGTTCTATGCATTAAAGTATGATAATAATGCACGATTTCTTCAAAAATACACCCTAAAAGATGACTAAATAACTCTCTAATTGAGAGTTATCAAAGTGGTAATATAGGAAAAAGGAATGAAATGCCTTTAACGTCAATCTTGGAAGTCGAATTCTTCAATGTCTGGCAATAGATTTTATGCTACTGTTTCCCCCTTTGCACGGAAATTTATACATTGCAGTTGATTAAGTATCAAAATGAGTCGAACAAATTGCCACACCTTTTAACAATGCTAAAACTATCAAAAAATTCCTACAAAGGAATATTTTCACGAGGTTTGGTACCCCACAAGCATTAATTCACTACTACAATTTTAGCCTTCCATGACAGTTATTTCAATCCAGAAATTTTAAAAAATCTAAAAACTGTCATAAAAAATCTAAAAACATCGTATTTGTGAAGAATAGATGAATTTTAAGTTATTGAAGTTTTTATGACAGTTATTGATATTTAGATAATTGTCATAAAATAATTATAATGACATTTTAATAATTGTCATAGAAATTTTTACTTTTTGAAAAGAATATCTCATTTTTTCATAAGATTATGACAATTTAAAAATTGTCATAGAAAATAAATATTTGTAAGTTTTAAAATTTTACTTTATTTTATTTTTCATCTAGGTTATTGATTTTTTTTATTAAAATAAAATATAAAATCAAATAAAAGAAAAGAAAAGAAAAATGAGTTTTTAAGTTGAAAAAAAATTTACACTTTTTTTTGCCTTAATATTATTATTTGGTAGGGCCATCATACAATAAAAATAAATTACCTTGCTTTTCATTTAAATCATTTAAAATACAATGGTGAAACTAAAAAAATTGTAGGAATTTTTTTTTGTAGAATAAATTTATGGTTCCTTAATGTAACAAAAAAAATTCAATTAAACACAAAAAAATAAAAATTCAAAAAAATGGTCATAAAAACAAAAGATTTGTGTTTTAAAATTGAGAAAATTGATAAAATTGAGAGAAAAATAAATAGGTGTAAAAGGTTGTTTTGGGAAAAAAAGAAAAGAGGGGCAATTTGGGAAGTTTAAGGAAAAGAGAGAGAGAAAGAAGAGAGAGAGAGCAAGGTGCTCTCTCTCCCTTTGGTTTTCACGCACATAAGAGAACCCCCACGGTGGGGTTGCGGTTTCCGGCGGCAAATCGATCGCCCAAGCGGGCGATCTCCTTTTCTTTCATCGGCGTCCATAGATCCGGCGAGGAGGCGCGGATCTCTTCCTCTGTTTTTCGACCGCCGTCTTCTTCGACTCATGAGCCGCACTGAGTTTTGGTCACAACTTTCTTTTAAATGCCTATAATCAACTTCATTGTGAAAACTATGTTCTATTTCTCAATTTTGAGGTGAATATTCTCTCATTTGTTTTTCTTTGAATTTTTATTTTTCATTTTTGCTTTGCATCTTTGTTGCTCGATTGTGGAATTTGATTTTCTTTTCCATTGTTTCCTTTTCAGAGAGAGTGAATGTGTGTGATTGGGGTGAATCTTTCAATTCTCTCTGCCTAGTTTATTTTACTCTCTTGCTTGTTGCTAACTTTCTTTTAAATGTTGTCTAAAAGACTTTCTCTTAAATGTTCTTTGTCCAAATCGTTTATTTAATTGTTGTTTTAAAGTATAAGTAAAAAGTGTTCTTTATTCTTTAAATCACTTGAATGGTGTTAATATACACATGTACTAGAGTATAATATAACTTGAAAGGAGATATATAGCTACCTTATGGCGGTTTCTCCTATATGTGTGCCCGACATTTGACTACAAAAGTGAAATAGCTACCTTTGTCCTATATGTGTCGAGGCTTGTTTGTTGTTGCTTGCGAGTCCCGAGGTGTTTGGGCTAGTCGTTTGGGAGTTCGGTTGTGATTTGGGTTTCGAGCCCGGGCCCTTGGTGTTGATTTGGGAGTTGGATTTAGTGAGTTTATTTATTGGAAGAGGTTGCTTCAGCCAGGTCTCGAAGGAGGAAGCCGAGAAATGGGATTTTTAAGAATAAAAGTGGATAAGGATGGATTTTGGATAAAATCCTTATTTTTCCTTTTATTTCCCATTTTCCTTTTCTTTTCCAAATTCATTTTCTTTTCTTTTATTTTTTTCCCCAAATTCACTTTCTCTCTCTTTCTCTCTCTCTCTCTCTCCCAGAGCCTAGCCCTAGCAGCAGCCTAGCCGGTAGAGCCCTTGGCTCGCCCAGCGCCCGCGCGCCCAAGCCTCGCCCGGCCGAGCCCTGCCATGCCAGGTCGCGTCGTCGCCTAGCTCATGACCCAGTCGCCACCCGAAGCTCGCTGTCTCGATCGCATCGCCGACCCTTGACCCGTCTTGTCCCCTGTGCCGAGCCGCTCTGAGTCGCGTCCCTGTAGCGCGCCCTCCCCCTGTAGCTCGCCCGAGCGTTTGCGTCCGCTCCCGAGCGTCCTGCTCGCCCAACCGTGCCTCAGTAGCGCCCCGGTAGCCGAGCGGCGCCAAGCTGCGACCACTTCAGTGCGGCTTGCCCGTCGAGTGTCGGCCGTGCCTCGTGAGTTGCTCCCGAGTGAGGCCCTGTTTGTTTTATTATATTTGGGCCTTTTGATTGTAATTATTGTTGTTTTTGTTAGGTTCTCGCTAGCTAGCTCGGGTTCGATCGCAGCTTAGGTTTCTTGTGTTTAGAGGTCTTTCCGGCCAGGTAAGGATTTCTTGTGTTTAGGTAAGCCCTGTTTTTATGTTTTAGTTTTTACATAGAATCCAAACACCGTATTGCAAATTTTCTGTAGATTTGAATGCATGCATTGAGGTAACGGCCTATTTTATGCCCCTTTCGGGTCGGGTCGTTACAAAGCCTAATAATGAAATTGTTCTTATCTTGACATGTCTTTTGTTGTGCACTCTTTTGATGTTAGATTTGGCTCCTACATCATTAAATTGACAAAGCTTGGTAACAATGAAAAAAAACTTTAAATTATAATGTTTATTTTCTTGTTTTCTTTGAAGGTTGATAAAAATTATCTACAGGAAATCATTTAGGGACATAGATCAATTGAAAAAGGAAAACCTCAAGCCTCAAGGTAATAGTTTTGGTTTTATTTAACTTATTTATCGTTTAATCTGAAAACTTTATTTATACTTTTATTTATTGATGCAAGTTATGTGTCAGAAGCTCAATCAAGGTGGAGCCTCGTCGAGCTTGGTATGTCTACTTGTTCATTTGTTTAGTTGCCTATGTATCTTGCTTAGAGTATACTATAAATAATTTTAATAGAAATTTTGTATGTGTGGTGGCTAACCTGCAGCAAAGTTGGCCACTAAATGTTGGATTATTCTTGTTGAATATATATATCATGTAGCAAAATTAGTCACTATATTGAACAAACAAGTGTATTATTTTGTTGGATAACTTGTATATATGTCGTTATGCTGCCGAAAATTTTATAATTGGAATTAACTTTCTTTTTTTATGAGGGTTTTGTTGTTTTCTTTTTCTTTTCACATGTATGTTAATAACACCGAAGTTTGGATGAAATTTAGGTTGTTCTCAACTTTGGGAAAGTGTTTGTCTATGTATTTTAAAAAGTGTCTAAGTAGATCTTGAACCATTAAGATTAATATTATTTTGCTCGTTTTCAATTGAGGTTCAACCCTTCTCGTTGGCACCCTTGGCATCAATTATGGCCACCTTTTGGTACATTTCAAGGTACAAAGTAGTGTTCATATTTGAAATGTATAGATGAAGTTCGAGCCTCAAACTTTTAAAGCTATATAGCTCATTTTTTAATCTTGGAGTTTTTTTTTTTTAAATCATTTATAAGTTACGTAAATAGGAAAATATATGGTTATAGTGATTTGAATATATTTTCATGTATAGGTGTTTTGTTGAAGACGAGGATTGCCCACAATGAAGTAAGTTTTTCAAAATATTTGTTTTGGATTGAGATGTGTATTTGTTTGAAGGATTGAATTTTCTTTATGTTTCTTTGTTGATTTGGTTTGTTTGGAATATTTTCTTAAGAATTTTTTTAGGTGGTCATCATATGTGTGCAAGGATATACCGATGTTATTGTATATATATGACTAGTTGGTAAGTCAAAACTATGGGGAAATATAACAAGTTGCAATAAACTCTTTTCTTTCTATCTTAAAATAATATTGAGGTAAACTTTGAGTTCACTTGTTTTTATTTGAGGTTGTAGCATTTGTTCTGCAAACTTGTAAGAATTGAAATGGAAAGACAATATTTGTTGAGGTTGTAGCTTTTGTTCATACAAGTTGCATCTTCTAAGAATTGAAATGGAAATCTGAGTGTTTGTTAAGTTGTGTAAATGTTGGATTTTGATTTCTAGATTGTTTTGATAGGGACAGTTGATATATAATATATATTTTTGCTATGTAGAATAACATACTTGGATTGTTTGCCTTTTGTAAGCGCATTCTTGTAGGAGCCATATGTCAATCTTCTTCCATGAGCTCTTCTCAGTAGAATGTTGGGCTTCTTTTTCTTGGGAGTAATGGTTGGTTTTAAGGAAGGTGAAGGGGGTGATGTGCCTTACTAAATTTATTTAAGTGGTTGATCGACTGTTGTAGTATACCAATTTTTCGTTAACTTAATCTTTGTAAGCTATCTACAAATAATTGAAATTGAGCTGTTATTTAATTCATTCTTTTTTTACTTTTAATGATTTTTTGCGGGTTTTGAGCTTGAGTTTCTTTGTATTATCTTATAATACTAGTTGGGTGTTGATTAATTGATTCATTTTTATACACTAATCGCATTTCATTTTGTATACTCATTTTTATCTTTATTTTTCAAATGGCAACTCTAATGATATTTCATTCTTTGGTTCACATCTCTAGAGTTCAGAAGAATCACACGAATGAGAAGGGAGTCAAGAGGAAGAGAAACAAAGAGTATAGACATCTGGCCAAATTTCAGTTTTGTACAGGTACAAATTATTAATTCATCCTTTTTAGCCAAGTCTTTTAGGGATTGTGATTGTCTTTGGCTTTGATAAGATGAAGCTCAAACTGCTATTGAGAAATTTAACTCAAGTAGTTTTTCTTACACCTATTTATGTTTCATCTACTTGTAAGAGATTAAGGGGCTTCGTAAAAGTTTAGTTTTTGGGGAAAAAAAAGAGTTATTATTTTATGAAGTTTAAATTAATCTTGTATCTTTGGGGACATTTGATAGAATTGGACTGATATAGAGAAGATTAGCATGGTCGTAGACAAGAGAGATTAATCCAAGTTTATGGAAAGATGAGTGGTATTTGGTTAAAGTTAGCAAGGTTAGATGTGACAAAATTAATTTATATGAGTTGTAATCGATGTTATATTATGTGTATTGGTTGATATTTGTTACTATGAAAAGTGGCATGTTTGATACCAGTTATAGGTGTGCTGAAATGAGAACCTGACGTGTTAGGTTGAGATATGAAGTGTCTTTATAATCTAATATTCTTAAAACTTACAAATGAATTAATCTTTGTTTGCCCCTATTGTGTTATTAAGTGTCTAAGTTATGAAGGAGCAGGTATGCAAAAAGAGTTATTTAGCTTTTTGTTCATTTTTTGTGAGAGGTTTAAGAACAATGTCGTTATTCTTGTTCATTTGAATGCCTTTTGACAACCATATATTCCATATTCCTATTCATTTGTTTGTTTGCCTTTTGAATTAATTTTATCTTGACATGGATAGTTAGTAGTATAAGATTGTTTGTTTGTTTCAACCTTTGAAACATTTTTGTGTCTCAATTTATTTATTCCGGTGAAAGATTGCATCAATGGAGTTTGACCATAGAGCGGAAGTATGTACAATGAAGTTTTTTTTGTAAAAGTCTCTTGTTGGCCCTAGGAGATTGATGTTCAATGAAGTAATGGATTTTTTTAGAATAATTTACACATGCAATATTGTATCAAGTAAGTCTAATTTCTTACTTCTAAAACAATGTCTCACTCATAATTTTGATGCATTTTGAATAGTGTTTATGTGGCTATTTTACCGTTATGGCAGCCTTATGAAAATTGAGTTAATCTTTATGAGTTCGTAATTTTTATCTTGTGTAGGTACTTTGTTCGTGGCAAGGATCGTTTGCATGGACAATTATCATCCAAGTTGTTAGTTACTTATGACTTGCCAAAGTATTCGATTTTCATTCTAAGGTTTATGAAACATTCAGTGTAATTTAATTTACTACTTTTACATATATATATACTACTTTGTATAGAACTTGTTAAGATCTTATTTGTATTGCGATCAATGAAATCTATTTGGTTTTTATGTGAATTGTGATATTATTTTTGAAATACTCAACTATTGATAGATTTAATTGTAATTAGCATGAATCAAATGAATAAATTAATAGAATATATCAAAATTCTAAGATTTAAAAACTGTCATGATATATCTTTTATGACAACTTTAAACTATCATAAAATAGAAATCATGACTAGTGCAATTGTCATGAAATCTAATTTATGACAACTTTAAACTATCATCAAGACTATCACAACAGTCATGTTATCAATTCAATGACAATTTTAAACTATCAAGAAATAGAAATCATGACAGTTTACGATTTAATTTTATTTTGAAGAATAACTCTATTTTATGACATTCTAAAACTGTCATGGTAACAAAAGATTAAATTGCAAAAATAACATAATTTATGACAATTATAAAATGTCATAAATAGAGATCATAAACCCTATTTTTCATTTATTTAAGACAATTTTTAACTATCGTGAAAAAACATTCATGACAATTTTATAACTGTCATAAATTATATTTTATGACATTGTTATTATATGTCATAAAAGACTTACCATGACACGGGATACCATGACAACGAAGTTTTTAGGCATAATTGTCATAGTAAGACAATTATGACAATTAAAAATTGTCATAGAAAGCTAAAATTGTAGTAGTGATTAGTGATGGAGAGACGAACTTGATAAACAAAGCGATTGTTCATGTGCTGCAAAACTATAATATCAAGCATCACATTGCAACCCCTTACCACTCTCAAACCAATGACCAAGTTGAAGTCTCTAAGCGTGAAATTAAGGCTATCTTAGAAAAAATCGTTGGACCTAACAGAAAAGACTAGTCTTTACGAATAGACGACTCGTTCTGGGTTTATTGCACCACATTTAAGACTTCGCTAAATATTTCACTGTACAAAATTGTATATGGGAAAGCATTCCAACTTCCGATAGAGTTACAACATAAGGCCTTCTAGGCTATTTAAAAGCTAAACCTTGACATTCAAAAAGTTGGCCCTGCCAAGATGCTACAATTGCTTGATTTAGAGGAACATATGTATTTTTCATATGAGAATGCGAAGCTTTACAATGAAAGGACAAAAAAAAATGGCATGATCACAAATTGAACTTGCAAACTTTCAAGTTGGGTCAGTAAGTACTGTTATTTAACTTACGACTTCTTTTCTTTCAGGGAAAGCTCAGATCAAAGTGGTCTAGACCATTTTGCATTACACAGGTGAACTCAAAAGATGCAATCTAGATAAAGAACGAGCCAAATGGAGATGAGTTTGCGGTGAATGGCCAACGACTCAAGCTTACTAAAATATGGATGTTCAACGCATGATATCTTTATTATCTTTGGCCAAAGAATAAGTGCGCGACCATACGCTTGGAACCAACGCATATATGTACATTTATTTGTTGCTCCAAAGCATGCTAAATTATAATTTTTCTATCTACTTAGTTAAAGAAGTTTATTTAAACGTTTCGTAGTTATTTTTTTTATTTCATTTATTTTTCAATTTCAATTTTGAGTTCTCATGTATTAGTTTCCCTACTTGGTTTAGACTGATTATTTGGAACACTAAAAGGATAAAATCAAACAAAATTGGTAAGTAAATCTACACAATCATTTTGATCATTAAATGTAGCCAAGTAAGGAGCAGTCGGATTAAGGGTTTGATAATCTACCGGTTAGCAGCAATTGTATGGCCGCTTGAACTGAATCGACAACCTGACACATTGTGACGATCTACTGCTATAAAGATTTTGCCTCTTCATCTTGAACTTTAAATACCCATACATTGTAAAATTTCCTTTTCATTTGACCATCACCATTCAACCCTTACTTTTTCTTTCGCCCTTAATCGAAATCGCATCAATCACCATGGCACAAATGACCTTAAAGGAGTATGGAAGATGGTGGAAAAATATAGAGAAAGGAAAGATGAGGTTGACCCATCTCCAAATCCTGACCAAGCCAACGCTATCCCACCAGCCAGCCCGAAGGTGACCAGTCACAAGCCAGCATTCGTAAGCGTAACCAACCATTGCTTCACCATTAAGGATGGAGGAACCCTTCTTTTGGTGTTGATGGATAGCTCTGAAACTTTAGGGTGTTTCGAAGGTTTAACATATTCGATAGAAGAGTGGGACATGGCCGAGTTCGATCGGAAGATGGAAAAGTTTGCACAAGTAAGGAATTGTGAGCGTATAGAAAATACAAACGCGAGCACCTTTAGACCTGTTGAGGGGGTCGCTATTTGTGAGGAGGAAGAGAAGCTGCATCGAGAAAGAAAAGCACCAATGGTGAAAGAGCATACAAGTGGATTCAAAGAAGATATGGTAGCTTCCGAGGACCTGTTCGACGGTAAGTCAAAGAAGAAGTCGATGAAGGCCTTACCGAGTATGAAAGAATAAGGCTCACTTACCGACCATTCAGCACTAAAAAGTAGAATTCGCAGTAGCTACTGAGCAAGTAGGAGTGAAGCCGAGCCCTTCCACAAACCTCTAAGTGTTTACTCGCTTAACAAGAGAGCAAAGAAGCACACAAGAAAAATTAGTGCGCTGCATCTTGCGGCTCACTAATTATCTGGATACGTATATGGACTACGCTCGAGAAAGAAGTAGTGCATTTTTCAACGCACATGCATGATTGGATCCACGTATCTACATGCCAAATTTTCCAAACCCCCAAGACATTGTCTCTTCAACTGACTCTGATAGCTCTGACTTCGTGGAAGAATGATAAATGAAGTTTTTGTCTTTATCGCAATACTCCTCCTCTATGTTTTTATCTTTCACGCATTGATATTAATATAATTATTTTCTCCATTTTATTCCATGCGCTAAAATATTCTAGTTTGACCCATGCTATGTTGATTTCTAACTTTTTAATAATGTGTTTATAAAACATTGCCTAACTGCGCTAAAATTCAATCTACTTGGGGACTGTCAATTGCTGATAATTCTAACGAGATTGTTTAGCGACAGATCCTTTTTAAACTTATGGCGAATGCACACCTTCTTGGGGAAGAATCTGAATATGTGAAGTAGAGAGATTGAAGCTTATACCAAATTAAGTTTGGAGGAACTAAGTCTCACCTTCATTGTGGATAATGAAGACTTTAAGTTTGGGAATAAAGGCAAGCCCGAGGAGTGTTTTAAAGCAAAATAATAATAATAATAATAATAATAATAATAATAATAATAATATTATTATTATTATTATTATTATAAGAAACAAAGATCAAAACATTATAGGTAAAAATGAAAGGTGCAGAAAAGCGAATAACCATAGGAATCTCGAAGTACTTCGCTGGTTAAAGAAACTTCATTTCCTTAGTTCGAACGTTTTATGCTCAAATGAGTGCAACTCGAGTAGGAATGTGGAAAGCATAGTAAAATATCCTTGAAGGATTTGAGACCCAAATAGATAAGTCGCAGATAGAATGTTTTGAACAAGCTTAAAGTGATCAAGGGAGCGATTGAGTTGTGTTAGAGACCTGAGATTCCAAACTAAAGAACGTGCTTTATACTAAAACGAATAAGGAGAAGAACCCAGACAAAATTGAAAGGACTATGGTATGAGAAGAGTCAATATGATTAAGCATATTACGTATTAAGGCAACAAAAAAATAAATTTTTTTAGTGAGACAGAAAGCATAACATTGTGATAAGCATTTAATTCCGCAGCAGCTTTGCATCTATATAAGCATCACCCGAAACGAGAAATTATTCAAGTTTGGGAGTTTGATGACTCTCAAATAGAGCCAATGTTTGCTATCTTTTAGAATCATTGTTGAAACTTGTCATTGAAAATCTAATTCGAAAAAGATGAATATAATTAGAAAAATATGAAAACAAGGAGACTAATGCTAACACATTAAGGCAATAATTGGAGAAACATGAATTTTACAAGAAAAATGGATTTATTTTGGTTTAATTGCGATTAAAGAGTGGTTGCGCACTAACTTATAACTTTTGCATAAATAACCTTTGCGAAGCAACACTAAGTAATTTTGATGTGAAATGGAGAAGTAGAACAGAGCTGCGGAGCAGAAATGATTAATGCGAAATTATAAGTGTGGAAAGCAAAAACGCAAACAACACTATTCGAAGAGAAGCCAAATGCCTACAAAAAGCAAGTTAAGAGAAGAATCAAGTGAAGACAAAAATGATGACTAACTAGACAGCTAAAGGCAAATTGTCGAAATCACGGGATTCATGCCTTAACTCACAACGACGAGAATGGAAAAATCAATGGAAATTTGTTATGCGAATAAGCCGCTAATTTAAATCGAGGAATATTCGAGAAACTTTGAAGGAAACTATAAAAGAAGACTGACATTTACCATTTTAAAAAGCTTCTTTTTAGTTTTTATTTTATCTTTTGTGAACTATGTGAACCTCTATTTTACTATTTTCCTATTAGATTCATTTTTTGCAATCGATTTATACAATTACAGCAAGTTGTTTTTCATGTAGTTATATGTGTTTATTGTTTGCATTATGAACTAATTGTAGTAAGGCAACACTAAGGGAAAATAGTATAGCTAATGCGTGTGTTAAGAAGAAATAGGAAGAACATAGTTGGAACATGTTTGATTAGGAATGAATCACCAATAGTAAGTGTCGATCGGTCATCCATACATACTAATAGGTTGTAAATCGAGAGATGAAACAATCTAAGGCTAATTTGCATTGCCAGTAGGTTAGTATTAAGTCCATCATACTTTAAATTGGAGTTAAAAGAGAAACGTGTAAATACTGCATACGTTGTACCAGTTGATAACTACATTAAATTGCAATGGAAGTTGGGCTTAATGCAAATGAAAGTGGAAATGGACGTTTGTCACGCGAAGTATGACAGTTAATCCTTACCGCATTGTTTCTTTTTACGCATTGCTAATGTTCACCATGAGTACCTTAGTCGAGCCTTTCTCCTTTAAATCATGTACTTAAACTGTTATTTTGTTTATTGCGTAACCCAAATCCAATAAAAACCCATATTTGTTACCACTTGTTGTTCTAAACAACAACTTTTGATAAATCACAGTCCATGTGGAGATTGATAATTCACTTATTACTTACTGTCAACCTCGTATACTTGCTCTACCGCATATGCACAAGAGAAAAATAGCATTACAGTCGCGATTTCAGCACATGTGGGGTCTTTCCTGAATCCATCGAGAGAGCATCTTTGAGCCTCTCTAACAGATGGTAAGAGAATGAGAGAAACAACTTTATCGGACTTTCTAAAGCCCACTTATGCTTGAGGTTCTTAAGTTTTCTTGTAGAATGTTTTAAACTTTCAGACTTAGCATTTTAGAGCTCTCTTATTTTCTTGTTCCGGCCAGGAGTTAACTCATTATTAGGTTAGGATTATTTTGAAAGGCATACTCAACTAAAGGGTCAAAACTAGGCTAAGTGTTTAGTTTGCTCGGGAAATTTTTAAAGTAGAACATAATGCTAAGAATATCAAAAATTTCACTATTGATAACAATATAGCTAACAACAAGAGGCAGGATATGACTAAGAACAACAAAAACAAATATCAATATCACAAAAATAAATATCAGAGACAGAGAAACAAAGGACAGAGACTTCCATTAGAACTAGGGACTAGAACTTGAAGCGACCTGATGATCTTCTTTCGGGAATCCTGGAGCAACTCAACTCGGAACTCAGGAAGCTGAGACTCCCCCATCAACTCTGCATTGCGCCTAAGCACATTATCCCAACCTTGAGCGTATTTCCAAAAGGTGCAAATTTGCCCAATCATATGATTGCAAACCTCTTCGTGAGCTTTTTACCTAGCCAAGATCTCATCAATTCCAGGAGCAATTCCCACAACTGTTCCAATATGCATTACCAGAGTTGTATATGCATTTTAGCTGGGTGCAGTTTGTCTTCAAGCAGCGGTTGTACCTCTGCCTCATAAAAATCTTAGTGATCAGATGAGCATAGAACAACTTCCCATCAATCTTGATCACACAACTCTTAGTTTCACCGACAATGATCTGTCCCACATCAATGCTCCATCTATCCAAAATAGCATAAACCAGCAGAGCTCGACTGCGAATTACTTCTGTTAGATGCATTGTCAGCATGATGCTTGTGGGAATGAAGTTCATCCAACAGTGAACCTCGACAGTTAGGTATGATGCAAGCATTATCTTTTTTATTTTCTTAACTTTCCATTTTTCCTCTTGCACTCCAATCCTTTTGATGTAGGCGCTCGACAAATTCTAATGGCCTCTTGACAGCTTTGTTGAATTTGGCATTTGGGACGTTTTCAAGTCATAGCAGCTCATTAATCATCTCGGCACTCTAGTCAATATCAACTCTTCTATCCTGCCTTTTGAATTTCGTCTTTTCATTAATGTTGTACTAAAATTCCTTTACCCAATCAAACCTAGCCGGCTCAGATGGCTGAGCAAACGATTCCCAGTTTAGCGCTAGATTTACTCAACAAGCTTACTGTCGAGACCGTCTCTTGCAAATGTTTGTTCCTGCAGGCATTTCTTTTCCGCCATAAACATAGCCCTTGCCACCGCCTTAGAACATACGAAATAGCCACCAAAAGCATACTTGCCTTCTTCCATCGGCTCCTCTTCTTCTGGCTCGTCATTCTCAACAAACAAAGTGGCTTTTCTTTTCGCGCCCCTACCTACTTCAGCCTCTTTTTCGATCTCTTCTAAACCTGGGTAGACACTTTCACCCATTCCTCCTAGTTCCTCAAGCCTCACCATAGAAATTGGCTCAACCATTTCTGCCTGGGTTTCTTGTTGTTACCCTTCTTTTGGTTCTTTTTACTATTCTGATGGCCCCGTTTCATCTCGGCTTTCTTTCCCTCCTTCAACTTCTTCAAACTCAACTTCACCAACTTTTCAGCATTAAAAACCTCATCCCCACTCCTCCTAGCTTAAGACTCTTCTTTAATTGATTTTTCCACTCCATTCCCCACTACTATGCCTATTTCTCTCATCACCTTATCATAAATATCACTTTGCTCCCGCTCTTTCCTTGCCTATTCTTTGATATCCGGAACTTCTTCTTCTAGAGCTTCCTTTCTAAGTGAATTTCCTTCCTCAATAGAAACCCCTTTGTCAGCAGACTCCTCAGCGACTAGCCATGCTTCTCTCTTGGCCGCGATGTTACTTTGGCCTCATCAACATCCACATGCATGGGCACAGACTCACTCAAAATTTCATTGCTTCCCTCCTCATGGATCGACGGCTCGTCGCTTTCAGACAAAGAAGAATCGTCGAAAAAGATATTCTTCTTTAGTCTCGGGGCCATGATCTCCAGAGGCACTGAAACATCTTCAACTAGACTGGTTTTAGCCCGCTGCGTTCTAGTTCGGGGAGCCATAGGAAACGATTTCGGAGAGGAGATAAACTTGAAAAACTAGGGCAAGGGCTTGAGAAAAAGGAAGAGGGAAAAGACGAAAGAAATCACTAATGCTTGAATTGGAATGATAAAGAGGGAAAGAACAGGGGTTAAATATGGAAATGAAAAGACGCTTATGGTAACTACCTCTAATATAGGTTGGTTTTGAAATTTAAAACCATGATTTTGCAATGCTTCAATCCTCGCCGTTCATTTCCAACAGTCGCGATGCATGCAACCATTAAACCCCCTACTACCACGTGTCAGGCCTCATGATGCCTTTTTAGTCACACCTTTTTCAACAGCCTTAATTCCGGTTTCTCTTCCTAACTACCCCTAATTTACTCTAATTTAAATGCGAAAATAATAGGAAATTAATAAAATAAAGAATTAAAAATATTAATGAATCGGAAATAATAAAGAAAAAACAAATGATTGGAGCTCAAATTAAAGATACCGAGCATTCCATTGCTCAAAGCGGTGTTGAATTCCTATTCGCTTGAAAATGCCCACGAGGATTTTTCTTTCTTAAAATCCTTGCCTCAATAATGCTTCAGAAGCTGCCTTCACTTTTATTCTCTTCATTCATAAGTTTGATTGCTCCACTTGGGTTTACCTGCACAATTCAAAACGGCCCAGACCACTTAGATTTAAGCTTTCCAGGAAATAGTTTAAATCGACAATTATACAGGAGTACTCGTTGACAAATTTCAAATTCTTTAGGCCTTATCCTTTTGTCATGTCATGCCTTGGTCTTCTCTTTGTATATCTTAGCATTTTTGTAGGCGGACTGTTTGTTCTCATCTTATTCAAGAAGTTGAGTCATTCTTGCCGGCCCAGCTAAATTCAAGTCAAGGTTCAATATTTTAAGAGCCCATAATGCTCTATGCTCTAGTTCCAGCGGCAGGTGGCAAGAATTTTCGAAAACAAGTTGATACGGGGACATCCCCAAAGATGTTTGAATATTGTCTTGTATGCCCACAATGCGTCGTCCAATCGCACTAACCAATCTTTTCTCGAAGGCCCATCGACTTTCTCAAGGGTGCTTTTAATTTCTCTGTTCAAAATTTTCGCATGCCCATTTGACTGAGGGTGATATGGTGTAGCCATTCGATGCTTAATATTATACTTCATCAAAATCACTAGCCATAGCTCTATTGATAGACTCTGTTCCCTCATCGCTCAACAATGCCCTTTGACATCATTAACTGAGCTTGTAATCGCTTCCACCCATTTTGAGACATAATCCACCGCAACTAGAATGTAGAGATTACCCTTGGATGCGGGGAATGGGCCTATGAAGTCGATGGCCCAAACGTCAAATAGCTCGACTTCAAAGATGCATGTCATTGGCATCTCATCCCGCACCCCAATGTTCCCACGCCTCTGACATTTATCACATGTCTTAGCAAAATGATGTGCGTCCTTAAAAACTGAGGGAAAGAATAACCCATAGATTTCACCTTTAGGTGCACATCGTCTGATTATGGCGTCAACACATTGCCGAAACAGGAATGGCTCATCCAAAAAATAAAACTTTACATCGGCATAAAACTTCTTAATCTGTTCTCTTGTCAGGCCCACGGTAAAAAAATTCCACTTGCATGATAATTAGAAAATTCAGCAAACTATGGTCGTTCTACAGCTGGTAATGCTGTAACCGCCAATACTTTCTCATCGGGGAAACTTTCAAAAATTGGAATGTTTTTGTCAGCTTCATTTGTTTGTTTTAACCTTGACAAGTGATCCGCCATAGTTTTCTCGCTTCCTTTTTTGTCTCTAACTTCAATATCAAACTCTTGTAGCAGCAAAATCCATTAACCTTTGCTTGACATCCTATTTGCCCGTTAAATATTGAATTGCAGCATGGTCTATAAACACAATAATTTGTCATCCCACAAGGTAAGATCGAAATTTTTCAAGAGCGAACACCACTTCTAACAGCTCTTTCTCTGTAGTCGTTTAATTGTGCTGAGCTTCGTTAAGAGTTTTACTGGCATAGTAAATTGGTTGAAGAAATTTATCAGCTCTTTGCCCTAGCACCGCTCCCACAGCATAATTGTTTGCATCGCACATTAACTCAAATGGTTTATTCCAATCTGGTGCTATAATGATTGTTGTAGTGATGAGAGCATTCTTTAATGTATTAAAGGCTTTCAAACAATTTTCACTAAAATTGAATTCCCGATTGGCTTCTAATAATTCGCATAGAGGATTCGATATTTTGGAGAAGTCCTTGATGAACCTCCTATAAAAACCAGCATGCCCCAAGAAGCTTCTAATGGCCTTGACATTACTCGATGGTTCCAGCTTTTCAATGACTTCAATTTTGGCACGATCTACCTCTATACCTTCTTTTGAAATACGGTGCCCAAGGACTATTCCCTTTTTCACCATAACATGGTATTTTCCCAATTCAGAACTAAGTTTGTTTCCTCACAACGCTTGAACACTCTTCCCAAGTTGAGCAGGTATGAATCAAATTTTTTTCCAAATACAATAAAGTCGTCCATAAAGATCTCGAAAATTTCTTCAAACATGCTGAGAAGATCACTAGCATACAACGCAGAAATGTGGCTAGCGCGTTGCAGAGCCCAAACGGCATTAGCCTAAATGCAAATATACCATATGAACATGTAAATGTCGTCTTCTCTTGGCCCTTGGGATCTTTTTTAATTTGATTACAACTGGAATAACCGTCCAATAAATAATAGTATTCTTTCTCTGCTAACCTGTCAACCATCAGGTCTATATACGACTACGGGAAACGATCTTCCTTTGTGGCCTTGTTGAGTCTTGTGTAATCAATATAATCTCTCCACCCCATAACAGTTCTGCTTGAGATTAACTCATTGGCAAAATTGTTTTTATCACGGTCATTCCACCCTTATT
This sequence comes from Sicyos edulis, assembly GCA_036507275.1. Classification (NCBI taxonomy): domain Eukaryota; kingdom Viridiplantae; phylum Streptophyta; class Magnoliopsida; order Cucurbitales; family Cucurbitaceae; genus Sicyos; species Sicyos edulis. The sequence continues at coordinate 32,438,489 of CM071854.1, read as the reverse complement.
TGGAACGTACTGAACAAGACTTACCCAGTTACTGTCAATGATCGGATAAATGATTCCAGCATCCAACCACTTTATCACTTCCTTTTTCACAACTTTCTTCATTGTGGGATTTAACCGCCTCTGCTACTCTCTTAACTTGAACTGACCCTCTTCTAAGTTAAGTTTGTGCATGTAGTAAGAATGGCTTATTTCAGCAATGTCTACCAATGTCCAACCGGTTGCTTTTTTATGCTGCAACAATAGATCTAGTAGTAGAGCTTCGTTTATAGGAAACAAGTCAGCAGAGATAATAATAGTAAGAGTTCCCTCAGCACCCAGATATACGTATTTAAGATGTTGTGGCAGCGGCTTTAACTCAAAGTTTAGGGGTTCGATAACTGATGGTTCCATAGGCGTGCTGATGCGTTCCCCCAGATTTAAGGACTCAAACCGATTCAAACTGATCAAAGCATCGCATGTCTCTAGCTCGTCATCACTCAGTGCTTCTAGTGTTTCTTCTAGCTAGTCTACTTCAGTCATCACATTCTTTGTGTAATCTTGCTTTGCAACTGCCTCGAGAGCAGCATCAGCTTTATTTAAAAATGCACAGTCTTCAACTTTAGACGGGTTTTTCATTGAGTTATTGATATTAAACTGAACCTCTTAATTGTTCATTCGTAACATTATGGTACCCTTGTATACATCAACCAGCGTTCGACTGGTTTTTAGAAAAATTCTTCCTAGGATGATCGACACATCTTTGTTAGCTTCGTAATCCAGTATAATAAAGTCTCTAGAAAAGATAAATTTATCAATCTGAACTAAGATATCCTCATATTTTCCCTCAAGATGAGGGATCGAGCGATCGGCGAGCTGAATCGTCACAATCGTGGGTCATGCTTCTCCTCTACCAAACTTCTTAAAAATAGATAGCGGCATTAAGTTAATGCTTGCTCTTAAATCACATAGTGCTCGACCTAGATGTTGCCCACCTATCGTTACTAGAATAGTGAATGCACTGGGTCACTCTCTTTACTGAGAATCTTGTTTCTAACAATAGCACTGCACTCTCGCTTCAATAAGACAACCTTAAACGCTTCAAACTTGCTTTTTTTGGATAAGGCATCTTTTAAGAACACCGCATAGTTTGACATCTGCCTCAGAGCATCAACTAACGGAATATTTATGTGGATCTACTTATGTATATCCAAAAATTTTCAAAATGCCCACCGCCTTGCTTCTTTTTTTGCGGCCTTCGAGGATACGGTGGTGGAGGTGGCTTGAAAATAAGTTATTTTTTTCTCTCCTAGTTATTCGACTTAGCGTCCCACCCCACTGTAAGATCTTCCACAATAGGCTCTGCTTGCATTGGTTTGTTCTTAGTAGGCTCGTTTACTTTGGCTTCAGCATTGACCTCGGTTTGTGTCTCCTTCCCTGATTCCACGTTTTCAGCCTCAGGCTCCATTGAGGTATCTTTTTCAGACATTTCCTCAAAGATTGCTTTCTTTTCATGGTAAGCTCTAATTTTTTGGCCTTTCTTCAACATTTTTCCACTTCTTAATTCTTTGAATTGCACTTGTTCCTTCCTATTCCTCTTTGAAGGTTCAGTGTCAGATGGCAGCTTTCTCGAGAGTCGATTTCTCAATTTTGATGCTAGCTGGCCCATTTTAATTTTTAAGTTTCTCATAACGGCTTGCTGGCTTTGCATACTTGCATCATTTTTTACACTGTATTCTTTAAACCAGCTTTCTAAAATAATGCCTGGAAATGGTTGAGGTTGAATTGGCTTTTGATAACCATGGTTATTAAACCCTTGCGCATTCTGATTTGCAAATCCAGGTGGTTGTTGCATTTTTACTTGCCCCAGTTGGTTTTTCACTGCATTACCTTGGCCTCCCTAGGAGAAATTCAGGTGTTGCCTCCAACCAAGGTTGTAAGTGTTTGAATAAGGATTATTTGCTGGTCTCGGATTACTCGCATTCCCCATATACATGACCAATGCAGGGTTATGTTGACAGAATTCATATGTGTGCCCCTATCCACAATAGATACAACGTTGGGCTTGGATTTGATTAACGGATGCATCATTTGGTGACTTGACCTCTTTCTCCATTCACAATGTCCTCAATTCATTTGCCATTTTTTTCCATTTCAGCACGTAATGCTGTCATCTCATCTATTTGTAAATACCCTCATTTCTTCACGGAACTTCATCTTGGTTTAGACCATTGGTTGTTGTTCATAAAAAATGTTTCCAAAATTTTATAAGCTTCTCTATATGTTTTATTCATAAGAGATCTATTGGTTGTCGTGTCTAGCATTATCTTAGATGGGTTATCCAGTCCATTGTAACATTGCTCCATTTACACTTGATAAGATATACCACTCTGCGGACACCTTCTTAACAATTCCTTATAACTTTCCCACGTTTCACTCACTGACTCATCTTCATGCTGTGGAAATCCAGTAATTTCATGTCGAATATCCGCATTTTTAGTTGATGTGAAGTACTTGATCAGAAACTTTTCTACTAACTGATCGCAAGTTTTTATTGACCCTGCTGGAAATGTGTTTATCCACGCTGTTTCTCCATCACGAACGAATTGGTAACTTCAAGAAATGAGTGTAGATACATGTGAGGATCTTCAGATGCATGGCCATAGAATTGACCAATTGTTTCCAACATTTAAAACATAACAGGTTTTGGTTCAAAGTTTCTAGCTCTGATATCCGATCTTACAATTCCAAGATTCAACATATGTGTAGAATAATCCATACAGTCTCGGATTATTCTATCCCTTTCATCTATCGGTTGGTTGGGATTAACATTTGGGTTAGCAGCATTAACATTATTGACATTTGGCTTCTGCATAGCAATTGGATTTGGTCTCATGTTCTGAGCATCTAAATAAGGAGCATTCTCTAGATAATTTCCTTGCCGATTAGCCATTTTGGCTTTAGCTTCTCTTCGATTTCTATGAAACGTTCTCTCTGGCTCAGGATCAAATTGAAATTCTAACTCTGGAAAATCACTCATGCACTGTCAGAAACCTACAATAACTACAAAATATTGTTAACTCTTGCACAATTAAGCAGAACTTTTCAAACAACACTTAAACAGAATTAAAACACCAGTCCCCAGCAACGACGCCAAAAACTTGATCGTGTTGATGCTGCGTTTATAAATAAGCAATAATCTAGTCGTTTTACACAATAAACACACAATCTTGCAAGCATTCAACAGTTTAATACACAAGTATACACAACCCATCGTAGTCAAGTGATAAGATAAAAGTCATTCTCCATAGGGACTGGTTTAACTAAATAAGTGTTAATCGAAAAGTCAAATACAAAAAGTAAAGGCAAATTTGGTGGGTGATTATATTAACTAATTGACTAAAAACTATATAACTACAATAATGAAACCAATGATGTAAACATTGGAAATAAACAGTAACACGTGCAATGCTAACAACTTCACAGAACAGATAGCAAACTGTCACAATGTTATAAATGTTCGATATGAAGATAACAACAAGAATGCAAAAAATAGAGGAAATACTTCAATAAGAGAATAGGTTCGGGTCAAGGGTTTTTCGATTTTGATTAAAGGTTATGGTGAGAAGCGGACTCCGCACAACATGTGATCTAATGCTCTTTTTCGAGATGCACTCATTCTTTCCTAGCTTAAGCTTTCACATCTAAACTCAAAGCTATGAACAATGAAATTCACACTAGCGAGGCGACTGTTTCTAGCCTCCGTCTTTAACAAGTAGGAGTTCCTAACATTGAAACTAATGGACATGAATAGTATATCTCTAATCCTTCTTTCTTTCGAGATGAAAAGAAAAGCAAACATGAATGGATGATCAGTCGAAACATGTTTTTAGTTAAAACGCCTATTATGTCTTAGTGTAACGGCCCAGGTTTTCATCCTGGTCTTCCAGGTATGTCCTGAGGATATTTTGGTAATTTGGTCTTGTCGTTAGTGTTGTTTCTGTCTTTTCTCAGCTAATTATATTCTTGGTTGTTCACAGTTGGGGTTTGGTAGCATTCCAATTGAGTTTGAGTGTTGGGAGTTGCAAAAAAAAAACAAAAAGTTGGGTTTTGCCGGAATAAAGGTGTAGCAGCTGAGGCTTGAACCAGGGTGGCCTGGTTGAATAACAGTAGGGTTTTACCAGTTGGCTTTCAGGTGATTTATGATTCTCTTTCCACAGGTTAATTGTTTGGCCGTGGTTTCAGGACTTAAGTGGGGTTTATTTGATAAAATAGGTTTTATTCTTTTCTCTCTCAAATCCAAAGACTCAATTCGCCGTTCTTTCAAGCTCTTGTGCAGTTTGCGATTCCACCATCTCCCTAGAGCTTTGGTCGATCGACTATTCCGGGTAAGTGATTCTTCTTGTTCGATTCTTCCTCCTAGGTTGTTGTTGTCGATTTCTTGCTGATCAAGCTCTAAGTCGTGTTGTGTGTGTGTGTGTGTGTGTGTTCTATCCAGCCGAGACAGCCTCGTCCGCAGCCCCGCACGCCCAGCCGCCCTGTCGCTCTGCCGCTCGCCTTGCCGACCTATGACGCCCGACGCCTAGTAGCGAGCCTCAACCCTTACTCGCCGATCACGCCCGGCGCCCAACAGCGAGTCGCAGCCCTTGCTCGTCGATCACGCCCGTCGCCCAGCTCACGCCAGCAGCGCAGCAGCACCTTGTCGCACGCCCGCGCGCGCTCTGCCCAGCCACGCAGCAGCACCGTGCTGCACTCCCTCGCCGAGACGCTCGCCCTCGCACGCCAACGCGCCCAGCAGCCGTCCGTGCACCATCGCCCATGCCCGCTTACCTTTTCGCGTGCGCCAACTTCCTTGTCGTGTGCCTTGCAGCTGAGACATCCTTGTTGTTTGGCCGAGCCGCGTGAGTTTGCTCCTGACCGAGCCCAATCTCCTATTTTATATCTTATTTTAGGGCCTATAGTTAGTAATTTAATTACTATTTGATTTTTAGGTTTCTGTTAGTTAACCCGTGTTCGTTTGCAGCTCGGGTGTCCCCTTGTGTGATTGTTATCTTCCGATTCAAGTAAGGATTTCTTACTGAAGTTGTGTGTACCCTGCGATATTGCTGTGATTGTTGTTGTATGCCTATTTATGATTACCAGCATGTTTAGTTACTAGGTGATTTGTTCTGAATTTCGACTGGCATGACTTATCGTGATTATTCTCATGTTAGTTCCATGCTAGGTTGTTCTGTTCTAGCATGTTCGTATTCTGTTCTTGTTTCGTAGTACCATGCTAGGTTTGTTGATTCTGCTGAGCACGTATTAGTATGTTATTGTTAGCTGTTTATAGCATAGTGTCATGAAAGGTAGCATCATCCGGGCGAGGATGCATAACTTAACTGCATCCATGGCAGGGACACAACTTAACCCTAACGGCAGCCCAGTAGTAATCTTGGGTGAGGGTGGCAGACTGTTAAATGCCCCAATGGTCGGGGGAATGACGAGGCATTGCCTTGTCCCCAACAGTCGACACAACCTCAGCGCGTAAACAATAGCCCTTGATTACCACCTGATAGGGCAAAGACCGATCTCTGGTGTAAGCCTACCATGAGCGGTTTCTTAGCCTCAAGTGCGGTGGTACAGCATGACATAGTCATAGTGTCCTGGTCTCACACTACTATGTTCAGTGACACTGATCCAGAGATTCTTTTAGGCATGCGTACTGGACCAGGGCAGCTTGCCCGAGACCCAACACCTCCCTGGTTTGCAGCAGCATGCGGTGTGCGTTCACGCTCATTACAGCGCCGACTGGAGAGCTGCTCGGGATCTTGAGTTTAGTGCACCTTCCGTATAGTTAGTATAGCAGAAAAGCTGAGGCCGAGACTAGTTTCTCGTAGAGTTCTGAGTTTTAAGATAACTCCCGGAGTAAGACCGTAAGATGGCATCCGTTTATATTTATGTATGGATTAAAGTAAAGTGCTCTCTTCTGTGTTTGTATTTATAGCTTGCATACATTCTGCTAAATGACCAGTTGTATCGTATTGTACCCCGGTTGGGGATTCTTACTGAGTAATTCGTTACTCACCCTTACTTTTGTGGTTTCCACAGGGCGCGAGACTGGTTGGCTGAAGGAGGAGGTGCTGATCATGGAATCCTGCTGTTTTATCTCTGAGTCTTATGTTACAGATTTTTCTTTATATATTCTTGAATGCATGTAGTTAGGGCACGGAGCCCTTAGGATGTTTTGGATTGTATCTGGATTCTGTCTTTTCATTGAAATGATTTGGAACTGAATGTTTGAAAAAAATCTCTGATCAGAGTACGTTTTGAATTATTTATAGCTTGGAACAGGTGCTTGGAAAGAGGGACAAGTTTCAGGATGTTTTTATGCTTGCTAGTTTAATGGATGATTGAAAGTTTTAAATTTATACAGAATCTGGAAGGCAATCTTGCATAACTTGTTTAGGTTTTAAAAGCATGCATTGAAGTAAAGGCCTAGGTTAGGACCTCTTTCGGGTCGGGTCTTTACACTTAGTCTAACGTTCCCCTGCTCACCCAAGATACATGCATCACACACCTTCCCTCAACCTTCACCTATATGATTTTAGCTCATGCTCATAATGGAAAGAACATAAACAGAGTATAATGCCGAAAGCATTTCACAGCAGATTACTAAATGTAACAGCCCGACTTTTTCTGCAGTAACAACCCAAGTTTTCAATTTAAAATAGTAAGCACATGTGGTCCTAAAGTTATTTTATCAATAATTAATTGTTTTGATTGGAAATTTTAATTATATAAAAGTCTTTCTTAAAATATTTCTTGTACCTAAAATTGGTAAAATTATAAGTTACGGGCCTTAATTAAATTATGCTCTATTGCCAAGACTTTTTCCATGATTAATTAAAAAGTAATTACCATTTTAGTAATTGAGATCTTCGATTCAACAGAACAAAGTTGGAATTATAAACTAAAATGGAAAGGAATTATATGAGTATAAAATATTATTATGCTTTTAATTAATTTTGGCCAAAAGCCATCAATTAGGTCTTAGCCTCCCCCTAATTTAAAACTCAAATTAAAAATCACCATCTCTTTACACCAAGTCTTAGCCGCCCCCTTTCTTCCGATCAAATTTCGAAAGCCCTCCTCCCAATTTAATCTCACGGCCCCCAATTCAAACCACCGCCAAGGAGGAGTGGGGTTGATATTCTTTGTTGGAAATTCAATTAAGCCAATGTAAGTCTAAATCCTTGAGCCAACTTGTTTTTATTAAATATATGTATTATATTTCAATACTTTATTACATCTGTTTTTACAATTGTCATTGCAATAATATTTCAATTGTTTAGGATTAATGTATATGCATACACGGCAGATTCCATTGGTTTTTTTTTATATATATATATATATATATATATATATATATATATATATATATATATATATTATTTCAATAATTTCTTATAACTTTCTGTTTTTGCAATTGGTATTTCAATTGTTTTATGCATATACAAAGCCTAATGTATACACGGAAATTACCATTGTTCTATATATATAAATTTTTTTGTAACCACATCAAAGAAAATAAATGTTAAACAATTATTCTTTGTTTTTTACCAGCTTAACCCGGATCATTCTCGAACCTCAAGTCAAGCTTGAGATGCAAGCGTAGCCGTCGTCAGGATTCGGGGTTTGATTTGGGCATTTTAAGGGTTCAAAATTAGTGTGGAGACTTAAAAGGTTCAGCGATATTTTAGCATTTGTAGATTCTTTTGATACGGCCAAGGTAAGGGCGTTCTTCACCTAAACCAGGCTTTAAGATTGATTGTTGCATGTGCTACTATGTCGTAATAGTTGAGGACGTCGATGATGATTGAAAATCATACTTGTTGCATGCTTGGTCACCTGCTCAGGTTCGACTTAAGGTGAGAATGTCGTGTTGATTGAAAAATAGAATGATGATTCGAATATGATATACTGATAGATAAATGTACTATACATTAAACCCCTGGATAGTAATTTATGGTGCATGTGTTACTCATAGAAGAAATTATTATTTAGGGGTTATGCCCATTATCATTATTCAGGGGTTTAAGCCCATTATCATTATTTGGGGGTTTATGCCCGTTATCATTATTCAAGGGTTTATGCTCATATCATTATTCGGGGGTTTATGTCCATTATCATTACTCAGGGGTTTTGTGCCCATTATCATTATTCAGGGGTTTTGTTCCCAATGTTCCTCAGGGGTTTTGTGCCCAATGATTGGTCAGGGGTTTGTGCCAATTATTTTGTTTTTGATAAAATATGTTTAGTTGTTGTTATAAATGTGCTTAATGATTATGTATAGGGACTCTTATTGAGTTAAAACCTCACCCTTTCCTTTGTGGTTTCCACAGGTATTCACAAGATGCATCAGAATGATTGATTGGAGCCGCAACGACCATGGGATGTGTCTATTTTTTTTATTGAGTCATAATTTATGTTTGTTTCATAATCCATTCTACATGAGCTGTGTTTTTAGGCATGGTTACTTTTACAACTGGATTTATACATCTTTACATGTTTTCACTAGGGTACCCTGTTGAATTGATTTTTATCAAACTTTCGATTGTTTTATGAGGTTCAATGAATGAATGTTTTGTTTTTTTTTATTTATCTATAAAACATGCCTGGTTGTTACAATTTAAGCTCATGTATTTATAGTAGAGACCTAGATTGAGACCCTAGATTGGGTCGGGTCTTTACACTAAACAAAACATAATGCTATTAACAAATGGAAGAAACTATCAACAAAGTATGTATTAAGCGATGAAATCAAGTCTTACAAAATTAAAGCTATGGCAACTGAAAATAAAGAGAAAAAGGGAATAAGAAAGCTTAGAAAAGTCTCCAAAGAATGCCAAAATGGTCTCCAATGGTGCTCTTCCAAGCTCCATTTGAAAGCCCACAACTCTATTACAATAAAACTAGCTAACTCTAAGAATAAACTAAAGAAAACAAGAAGAAAATGGGTAAGAAAGTTGCTGGAATTCTAGAGAAGAGAAAAGAAAAAAGATGGCCAAAAGAAGGTTGAAAAATGAGGATCCAAGGAGGCTAGGGTTTCATGTGTTTCATTACCCATTTAAAGGTCTAGGTTAAATATAATCAAGGGTCAAGATTAAAAGATGAAAAGTGCATGTTTCCCCCATCAAAATATGTACTTTTGACACTTGTTCGAAGCGTGCCAGCTCATTTAATGAGCCCTTCAACAATTTCCCCACATGGAGGAACTTCTACAATTCTGGAATTTTCTGCTTCTGATCTAATGCTGCAGACATTGGCGTGCTTTCGAATAGCTCTTCTTTTATTCAATTTGATTTATCTGATTCAGACACAAGTCCAAAGTTTTCTGCATTCTTAGATCCTGAAATAATAAAAACAACTTAGCGAGAACAAGGATTCTTGAAATGCTATAGAAAATGCTTCCAACATTCACTTTTCAGCACAAAAACTCTAAATTATCCTAACTTTCTAAGTCTTGCCTCTTATCCTACATGAAGTTTACTTTCAGTATAATTCTCTATCTTAAGGTTGTTCTATGCATTAAAGTATGATAATAATGCATGATTTCTTCAATAAATACACCCTAAAAAGATGACTAAATAACTCTCTAATTTAGAGTTATCAAAGAGGTAATATAGGAAAAAGGGATGAAATGCCTTTAACGTCAATCTTGGAAGTCTAATTATTCAATGTCTGGGAATAGATTTTATGCTACCATTTCCCCCTTCACATGGAAATTTATACATTGCGATTTATTAAGTTTCAAAATGGGTCGAACAAATTACCACACCTTTTAACGATGCTAAAACTATATAAAAAAAAAAAAATCCTACAAAGGAACAATTTCATGAAGTTTGGTACCCCGCAAGCATTAATTAGTGCTGAAGGGATGCACTTGATAAACAAATCAATGGCTCACGTGCTGCAAAAGTATAATATCAAGCATTGCATTGCAACCCCTTACCACTCTCAAACCAACGGTGAAGTTGAAGTTCTAATCGTGAAATTAAGGCTATCTTAGAAAAAATTGTTGGACCTGACAGAAAAGACCAGTCTTTATGATTAGACGACTCGCTCTAGGTTTATCGCACCACATTCAAGACTTCGCTGAATATGTCACTGTACAAAATTGTATATGGAAAATCATTCCATCTTCCAATAGAGTTAAAACATAAGGCTTTCTAGGCAATTTAAAAGTTAAACCTTGCCCTGCCAAGATGCTGCAATTGCTAGATTTAGAGGAACATAGATATTTTTCATATGAGAATGTGAAGCTTTACAAGGAAAAGACAAAAAAAAAAATTGGTAGGATCACAAACTGAACTCTCAAACTTTCAAGGTGGGTCAGTAAGTACTCTTATTTAACTTACGACTTCTTTTGTTTCCAGGAAAGCTCAAATCAAAGTGGTCTGGACCATTTCACATTACACAGGTGAACTTAAAATGAGCAATCTAGATAAAGAACGAGTCAAATGGAGATGAGTTTGCAGTGAATGGCCAGCGACTCAAGCGTTACTAGAATAAGGATGTTCAACGCATGATATCTTTATTATCTTTGGCCGATGAATAAGTGCGCGATCATGCGCTTGGAGCCAATGCGTATCGGTACATTTATTTGTTGCACCAAGCATGCTAATTTATATTTTTTCTATCTACTTAATTAAAGAAGTTTATTTAAACTTTTCTTAGTTATTTTTTTATTTCAATTATTTTGCAATTTCAATCTTAAGTTCTCATGTATTAGTTTCCCTAGTTGGTTTAGACTGATTATTTGGAACACTGAAAGGATAAAATTGAACAAAATCGGTAAGTAAATTTGCACAATAATTTCAAACATTAAATAAAATTGAACCAATTAGCTAGCAGCCTGATTAAGGGTTTGATAATCTAACAGTTAGCTGAAATTGTATGGCCGCTTGAACAGAATCAACAACCTGACACATTGCAACGATCTACTGCTACAAAGATCTTGCCTCCTCATCTTGAAATTTAAATACCCATACATCGTAAAATTTCCTTTTCATCTAACCATCACCATTCAACCCTTACATTCTTTTGCCCTTAATTGGAATCGAATCAATCACCATGGCACAAATGACATCAAAAGAGTACAGAAGATGGTGAAAAAAATAGAGAGAAAGGAAAGATGAGGTTGACCTACCTCCAAATCCTGAGCAAGCCAACGTTATCGCACCAGTAAGCTCGGAAGGTGACCAGTCGCAAGCCAACACTTCCTAAGCATAAGCAAACCATTACTTCACTGATAAGGTTGGTGGAATGCAAGGCAGAAAAAGAATCTTCGAAAGCCCCAAAGAAGAAAGAGCCATCACTTCTGCGTCACGAAGAGCCCCGCTGTTGATGTTGAGGGATAGCTCTAAAATTTTATGGTGTTTCAAAGGTTTAAAACATTCGATGGAGGAATGGAACATGGCCGAGTTCGATCAGAACATGGAAAAGTTTACCGAACCAAGGAATTGTGAGCATTCAGAAAATACAGACATGGGTACCTTTAGACCTGTTAAGGCGACCGCTATTTGTGAGGAGGAAGAGAGGGTGCATCAAGAAGGAAAAGCACCGATGGTGGACGAGCATCCAAGTGAATGCAAAGAAGAATGGTAGCTTCGGAGGATCTGTTCCGACAGTAAGTCAGAGAAGAAGTCGATGGAGGCCTTGTCGAGCATCAAAGAACAAGGCCCACTTAAATTGGGGTGAGTACCTAGTAATGTGGATAGCATCATCCAGCGCTTAAAAGTATAATTCGTAGCAGCTATTGCACAAGCAGCAATAAAGCCAAGCCCTTCCACAAACCTCTAGGTTTTTACTCGCCCACCAAGAGAGCGTAGAAGCACGCAAGAAAAATTAGTGCGCTGCATCTAGCGACTCACCAATTATCGGGATACGTATATTGACTACGGGCGAGAATGAAACAGTGCATTGTTCAACGCACACGCATGATTGGATCCACGTATCCACGTGCCAAATTTTCCAAACCTCTAAGACATTGTCTCTTCAACTGACTCTGACACCTCTAACTTCGAGGAAGAATGATAAAGGAAGTTTATGCCTTTATCGCAATACTCCTCCTTTATGTTTTTATCTTTCATGCATTAATATTAATATAATTATTTTCCTTATTTTATTCCATGCGCTAAAATATTCTGCTTTGACCTATGCTATTTGATTTCTTACTTTTTAATAATGTTTTTCAAAAACATTGCCTAACTACGCTAAAATTCAATCTACTCGGGGACTGTCAATTGCTAATAACTCTGACAAGATTGTTTAGGGACATATCCTTTTTAAACTTAGGACAAAGGCACACCTTTTTAGGGAAGAATCCGAATACGTGAAGTAGAAAGATTGAAGTTTATAACAAATTAAGTTTGGGGGAACTAAGTTTCACCTTAACTATGGATATTGAAGACTTTAAGTTTGGGGGTAAACGCAAGCATGTGGAATGTTTAAAGAAAAATAATAATAATAATAATAATAAAAAAAATATCAAAACATTATGGGTAAAAATGAAAGGTGTAGAAAAGCGAATAGCCATAGGAATCCCGTAGTACTTCGCTGGTCAAAGAAAAGTCATTTGCTTAGTTGGAACATTTTATGCTCAAATGAATCATACTAAGAACTACAAAATTATGGCTATGAGTGCAACTCGAGTAGGAATGTGAAAAGCATAGCAAAATATCATTGAGGGCCGGGATTTGAGACCCAAATAGATAAGCCGCAGATAGAATGTTTTGAACAAGATTAAAGTGATCAAGGGGGCGATTGAGCTGTGTTAGAGACCTAAGATTCCAAACTAAAGAACGTGTTTTGGACTGAAGGCAATTAAGAGAAGAACCGAGACAAAATTGAAAGGACTATGGTAAGAGAAGAGTCAGGATGATTAAGCATATTGCATATTAAAGCAACAAAAAAAATATTTTTTTTAGTGAGATAGAAAGCATAACATTGTGATAAGCATTTTATTCAGCAATAGCTTTGCATCTATAAAAGCATCGCCAGGGACGAGCAATGATTCAAGTTTGGGGGTTTGATGACTCTCAGATAGAGTCAATGTTTGCCATCTTTTAGAATCATTTTCGAAACTTATCATTGAAAATCTAATGCGAAAAAGATGAATATAATGAGAAAAATATGAAAAAAAGACTAATGCTTACACATTATGGCAATAATCGGAGAAACATGAATTTTACAAGAAAAATGTTTTTATTTTGGTTTAATTGTGATTAAAGAGTGGTTGCGCACTAACTTATAACTTTTGCATAAATAACCTTTGCGAAGCAAACACTAAGTAATTTTCATGTAAAGTGAAGAAGTAGAACAGAGATGAGGCGCAGAGAGGATTAATGCGGAATTAGAAGTGCGGAAACCAAAAACGCAAAAAACACAATTGGAAGAGAAGCCAAATGCCCACAAAAGAAAGATAAGAAAAGAATCAAGTGAAGAGAAAAATGCTGACTAACAAGACAGGTAAAGGCAAATTGCAGAAATCACGGGATTCATGTCTTAACTCACAACGATGAGAATGGAAAAATCAATGGAAATTTGTCACGCGAATAAAGCCGCTAATTTAAATCAAGGAATATTCGAGAAACTTTGAAGGAAAGTATAAAAGGAGACTGTCATTTACCATTTTAAAACGTTTCTTTCAGTTTTTAGTTTATCTTTTGTGAACTATGTGAACCTCTATTTTACTATTTTCCTATTAGATTCATTTTTTGCAATCGATTTATACAATTCTAGCATGTTTTCATCTCGTTATCTGTGTTTATTGTTTGCATTATGAACTAATTCTAGTAAGGCACTGCTAACGGAAAATGGTGTAGCTAATGCGTGTGTTAAGAAGAAATAGGAAGACATAATTGGAACATGTTTGATTAGGAACGAATCACCAATAGTAAGTGTCGATCTGTCATCCGTACATACTAATAGGTTGTAAATCGAGAGATGAAACAATCTAAGGCTAATTTGAATGTTCAATAGGTTAGTATTAAGTCTTTCATACTTTAAATCGGAGTTAAAAGATAAACGTGTAAATAATGCATACGTTGCACCCGTTGATAACTACATTAAATTGCAACGGAAGATAGGATTAATGCAAACGAAAGTGGAAGTGGACGTTTGTCATGCGAAGTATGACAGTTAATCCTTACCGTAGTGTTTCTTCTTACGCATTGTTAATGTTCACCATGAGTACCTTAGTCGAGCCTTTCTCCTTTAAATCATTTACTTAAACTGTTATAAAAACCCTTATTTGTTACCACTTGTTGTTCTAAACAACAACTTTAGATAAATCACAGTCCATGTGGAGATTGATAATTTACTAATTACTTACTGTCGACCATATATACTTGCGCGATCGCATACACACAAGAGAAAAACGATATTACCGTCACGATTCTAGCCCATGTGGGATCATGCCTGACTCCATCGAGATAGCATCTTTGAGCCTCTCTAAGAGATTGTAATAGAAAGAGAGAAGCAACTTTATCGGATTTTCCAAAGCCGACTTATGCTTGAGCTTTTAGTTACTTTGTTTAATGGCCTATTTGGCTTACCAATTTTGAGCCCTGGAAGGGAATGACTCTTTCTTTGGCTGTCGTATTTACTCGACCACATGCATTAAGGTTTTTTTATTATTATTATTGTTAAGTGCTCCCTGTTTTCCATTTTTTCTTCTTTTTTTTCATTTCTACTTCCTTTACTATTTTCTTTTCTTCACTTTTTATTTTTCATCTTTTATTTTTTAAAATCACAAGTACATATAATTTCATAATTTATTAATTATATATATATTTTTGGTTTAAAGTATTTATTTATGTTGACTACGAAATTTCGACCATTCATAGATCGCCACGTCATTATTCTAAATTTAATGGTGAAAATAAATTAAACTTTGAGAAGATATTTCTCATAATTAATTTAGGTCAAAAGTCAGTTTATATCGAATTTGGTCAAAATTAAACCAGACCCAAGTTTGTATAGAAAACCGAACAAAAAAATAGTTCAAATTCAAAAGACCATACCAAAAGGCTTGGGCTTGGGCCAGTCTCAGGGCCCTTCAAAGCCCAAGCCCGTGGTCATATGAGCTCTATAAATAGAGGAGCTCTCTTTCATTTGAAAATGTCAGAAATTTGAAACTCCATAGAGATCTCCACCAAATCAAAGACTTTCCAAATTTCCAAGGATCAAACAGCCTTTGAAGTCTTAAATCAATTCAAAAGTCAAGCGATTCCACAAGAAAAGCAACAAAATACGAAGAACGTTCATCCTGTTCTTCAAATCAAGAACATACATTCAGAGAGAAAGAATCTGAGGATCAAACATAGAGATTGAACCACTTTTGCACAAAATCATCTCAAACTGAAGTTCAACTCCACGAATCTACATTTCTACAGAAATCTCGTGTGAACAAATTGGCACGCCCAATGGGACATCTCTACCTCTCATCTCAATCTCTTGCATAAAACAAGCAACCATATCTGGAAAATCCACATCAAAGACTGCTGCTCCAGAAGGCTCAATCACAAGAAGAAACCCTACATCGAAGGTGCCTGCTCCAAGAATCTACACTGGACCTGTCACGCGCAGTCGTTCCAAGTCCGTCGAGAGGAATGAACCTCATGTAACACCTGTTGTGATCGCAAATAAAATCACAAGACTACTGGAGGGGACTTCAAATGAAATCATCGTCAAAGATAACCCATTGTTTGACCAAGTCACTCCTACTGTCAATCAACAAAAGGAGACGTTGAATCCTGATGTGATGTGTGTTATGATGGCTGGTGAGGGAAATGATGATCGACTGGCAGAGGTATAAAGAAAGCTCGAATAAATGATAAGAACAATCGAGAAAAGAGACTTAGAGATAGCATACCTAAAAAATCAGGTGCAGAACCGGGAGACGGCGGAATCAAGCCAGAGCCCCCATGAATGAGTTAATGATAAAGGAAACAACACTCGTGGAGGGACAACCACAACTACACTCAACCTCGGTCTCTTCCTTGTCCGTCCAACAACTGCACGACATGATCGCGAACATTATTAGAGCTCAAGATGGTGGGTCAATTCAAAGTTCTCTTTTGTACTCCAAGCCTTACACAAAGATAATAGACAACATAAGAATGCTTGCAGGGTACTAGCCACCAAAGTTCCAACAGTTCGATGGAAAAGGCAACCATAAGCAACATGTTGCTCATTTCATAGAAACTTGTGAAACCGCTGGCACTCGAGGAGATCTTCTCGTAAGACAGTTTATTCAAACATTAAAGGGGAATGCGTTTGACTGGTATACCGATCAAGAAGCTAAAATGATAGATAGTTGGAAAGAGCTAGAGAGAGAGTTCCTTAACCGATTCGACAGCACGAGACGCATTGTCAGTATGATAGAATTAACAAATGCGAAGCAGCGGAAGGGCGAGCCTATCGTCGAGTATATTAACCGTTGGCGATATCTAAGTCTTGACTGCAGAGACCGCCTCACTGAGATGTTTGCAATCGATAGATGTATCCACGGTATGCATTGGAGACTCTTATATATCGTGAAGGGAATCAAACCTCACACTTTTGAGGAGCTGGCCACCAGAGCTCACGATATGGAGTTAAGCATCGCTGCGAAGGGAAATAAAGATTCTCTAGTCTCGAAAACGCATAAAGAAAAGAAGGACTTCAAGGCCATAGAAAAAGCTTTAAAAAGTGTGGCAAAATAATCAATGACACTCAACGCGGCCCCATTAAAGCTTTTCTCAAAAGAGAATGGAGCAAAACTCGAGAAGAGGCATGTTGTAGATCAAAGACGTCGTCTAACATTGCTGGAGAGACAAGAAAAAGTCTATCCATTTCCAGACTCTGATGTTCCTAAACTGTTAGAGCAACTGCTAGTAAAAAAACTCATTCAATTGCCTGAATGCAAGCGTCCCGAGGAGTTAGGCAAGGTAAATGATCCTAACTACTGCAAATACCATCAAGTCGTCAGCCATTCCATAGAAAAATGCTTCGTTCTGAAAGATTTCATTCTAAAGTTGGCTAGAGAAAAGAAGATTGAGCTGGACTTAGAGGCAATAGCTCAAGCAAATCATGCCACTGTGGTTCCTCAGCCTAAAGTCCAACCACCCAAGGGTGCAACACCACGTTGGTCTCAATGCTTGATTCAATTTGTCTTCTTTCAGCCAATTGTTGTTCAATGTCAAAAGATATCCTCGGACCACAGCCTTTGAAGGGAAAATCTTCAACAAGCTTCCATCCAAGAAAGATGTATTTTAGAGCCAACCGTAGATGAGAATGAAGGTTGGACCATTGTAACCCGCCACAGGAAAGAGAAGCAGACTTATGTTAAAAAAGAATCACGCTTGTTTCAAGAGCCAAAGAGAAAGAGGTTGCCTAAGAAACGAGGCAAAAGATGTGTAAGGAAATCTAAGCCCATCATAGAGGAGTGTGGAGATTTTCTACGAGCGCGTCATGCTATAACGTTGGTTGATTTCATTCCACAGAAAGTTTGCGTGATGGAGAAGATGAAGCGAGGGACATTGCTACATGTCATGCAATTTGCATAAGAGATGACTTGGCTAGTTCTTCAAAAGCTATCATTGAGCCTAAAGCTACGTCCTCCTTCAACATAGAGGATTTGATATCACTCCCTCAAGCAGACAAAAGCTCTCTTATCGAAGCACTGTTAGACTCAAGTAGCGAAGAAGTTAAAATACTGATAAATCGGGCACACGGTTCGACGTGCATGTTCATAAGTTTCACGGACAATGATCTGTTGCTCGGATCAAAGCCTCACAACCGCCCTTTGTACGTCTCGGGCTATATACGAGAGCAAAGAGTTGGACGAATCCTCATTAATAATGGGTCGGCTGTCAACATAATGCCTACGATAACCTTGAAGCAACTAGGCATCTTTATGGAAGAGCTCTCTAACAACAAGTTATTAAACCAAGGCTACAATCAAGGGGGACAACGGGCGATTGGCATGATACGGCTTGAAGTCATCATTGGTGAGCTGAGTGCAGATGCTTTGTTCCATGTTATAGATTGCAAAACAACATATCGACTACTATTGGGATGACCCTGCATGAAAACTGAGTTGTCACTTCCTCATTGCATCAATACTTTAAGTTTTTCTGAGATGGGGTTAAGACTGTAGAAGCTGACACAAACCCGTTCTTAGAGGGTCGAGTCTCATTTTGCCTACGCAAAATTCTATAAAAAGAACGATAGTGTGGAGAAAATAGTACCACAAGAGGTCCCTACGATAAAAGAGAATGAAGAAGCTAAGCTAAAGCCAGAGACCGACATAAAAAAGAAAGGGGTAGTGAGAAAAGAAAAGTCATTGCATGTAAAGATAGAGGCTTCAACGAGTCTAGTAGCTCCTATGGTTCCAAAAGATGAGAAACATCCAACTTCGCCCATCTTACACTATGTCCCTGTATCCCGATGAAAAATGGGTGAAGCACCTTTCACCGAATGTTCTAAAAGTTTGAAAGAAGGAGATGTCGAAGTATTAAAGGAGAATTTCACCACTTCTTTGACAAAGATGAAAAAGCAATGGAGTTAGAGGAACGAAGAAGATGAGAAGAAGGTGGTTCTGCCTGAGAAACAGACAAGTGATGGATTTGACCCCAATGCATACAAACTTCTGGCTAATGCAGGTATGATTTCACGCACATACCGAGTTTAAACGCCTAAGTATATTCGATGACCAAGCCTAACTTTCTTTGACGTAAAAGAAGCTGTTGAAGAAAGGTTACGCTCTACCAACGTCAAGAAAACGACTTGGATATAAGTCACCTGAAACAGTTTTCATAATAAGAAGAGAGGAGGCAAAGATGGAAGATGCCAACCACATAACAATTCAAGAGGTTGAAGAATCAAAGAAAGGGAAGAATTTTGGTCGCTAAGTGCCCGCCCTTAAACGCATTAGATCATCAACTTCTCGCGTTTTAGTGCTTCAAAGATTGGGTACGGTAACCGAAAAAAATTAAGAAACATATGTTATCACCAATAAGATGAAACCCTCAATCTTCAACAGATTAAGTAGGCCCATAGAGGAAAAAAAACTCTGTCTTGGGGTGGAGTGCGACCATCCATCTTTCAAAGGTTAAACAGACAGGCAAAGGGAAAGAAAGATACCAGATATGTCCCGACAATCAATTTTTCAAAGATTAAGCTTAACCACAACAAAAGACTAGGGGCATCTCAAGTCTGTGTTTGACCGAATCTCTCATGAAAGCTTAGGGAGAACTGTCAAAGACAATTCACCGAGTAAGAAAATAAGCAACAAAGATATCTGCAGCGTTGTTCCACCTCGCATGAAGAGAAAGATGTTTGTTACCGTTGAAATTGAAGGTTCGTTGAGAGTAAAGCGTCGTGATATTTTTTTCACTAACCCGGGAAAAGAGAAAATTAAACAAGAAGAAAGCAATATTTTATGTCACCACATCACCGTGGTAGAAAAGACAGAGGTTGAGGTAGGTGAACAAGATGTTGATGAAATGCCATTTTCATTAGAAGATGGCAATCAATCCACGGTAGATGAGCTTAAGCAAATCAATCTTGGCACAAAAGAAGAGCCACGCCTAACTTTCATAAGCACGTTGCTTACGCCCGATGAGGAGACCGAGTATCTAAGTCTAATTACAACATACATGGACATATTTTCTTAGTCATACAAGAAAATGTCGGGACTTGATCCAAAAGTTGCAGTCCATCATCTAGCTGTTAAATCTGGATCTCGACCGATCAAGCAAACTCAACGACGATTCAGGCCAGAACTTATCCCACAAATAGAGGCTGAAGTGAATAAGTTGATTGAATCTAGGTTCATCCA
Organism: Sicyos edulis; assembly: GCA_036507275.1. NCBI lineage: Eukaryota > Viridiplantae > Streptophyta > Magnoliopsida > Cucurbitales > Cucurbitaceae > Sicyos > Sicyos edulis. The sequence continues at coordinate 32,418,643 of CM071854.1, read as the reverse complement.
TGAGGTAAAATATCCAACATGGATTGCCAACATTGTTCTAGTAAGAAAGAAGAATGGGCAACTTCGTGTCTGTGTTGATTTTCATGATTTAAACAACGCATGTCCGAAGGATGATTTTCCATTGCCTATTACTGAAATCATGGTTGATGCCACTACAGAACATGAAGCTCTATCATTCATTGACGGACCATCAGGCTACAATCAGATAAGGATGGCTCTTGAAGATGAAGAAATGACTGCATTTCGAACTCCAGAGGGAATATATTGTTACAAGGTCATGCGGTTCAGACTGAAGAATGTCGGTGCAACTTATCAGCGAGCAATGCAGAAGATTTTTGATGATATGCTGCATAAACAAGTTGAATGCTATGTTGACGATCTCGTGGTTAAATCTGTAAAGCGACAAGATCACCTAGAAGAGCTTAAGGTAGTCTTCGATCGAATAAGAAAGTATCAACTGAAGATTAATCCTCTCAAATGTGCATTGGGAGTAACTTCGTGAAAATTTCTAAGGTTCATCTTGAGACACCGGAGAATTGAGATAGACCAGTCTAAGATCGATGCGATATAAAAGATGCAGCCGCCAAAGAATTTACACAAGCTTAGAAGTCTTCAAAGGCATCTAGCTTACATCAGAAGGTTCGTTTCAAACCTAGCTGGTAGATGCCATCCTTTTCAAAGATTGATGAAGAAAGGAGAAATTTTTTAGTGGGATGAGGCATGTCAAAATGCCTTCAAAAGCATAAAAAAATATTTGTTTAACCTTCATGTCTTGGGTGCCCCTATAGCTGGAAAATCATTGCTTTTGTACATCACCGCGCAAGGACGATCATTGGGGGCATTATTTGCCTAGGAAGGAGAAGGTGGAAAAGAACGAGCACTATACTATTTAAGTCAAACTCTTATAGGAGCCTGACTAAACTACTCTCCAATCGATAAGATGTGTTTGGCTCTTTTCTTCTCAATCGATAAGCTAAGGCATTCACCATACGTCTAGTTGCTAAGGCTGACCCAATCAAATACATTCTGTCCCGACTGATAATTTTGGGACGTCTGGCTAAATGGGCAATTCTTCTTCAGCAATACGATATTATTTACGTCCCGCAAAAAGCGATGAAAGGACAAGCATTAGCAGACTTTCTAGCAGGCCATCCTGTTCCGTCAGACTGGAAGTTGTGTGAAAACTTTCCTGATGAAGAAGTATTCATTGTCGAGGTCATAAACCCGTGGACCATGTATTTTGATGGTGCAGCACGAAAAATGGAGTAGGTGCAGGTGTTGTCTTTATTTCACCCGAAAAACATATGTTGCCTTACAGTTTCACACTGGGAGAACTATGCTCAAATAATGTAGCAAAGTATCAGACTTTGAAATCAGTCTTCAAATGGCCATCGATATCGGCGTAAAGTATATAGAGATATTCAGCGATTCAAAATTAGTGATAAGCCAAGTCCTACTCCAATATGATACAAAGCATGAAGATTTGAAGCAGTATTTTATGTATGCTAGACAGTTGTTGGAGAAGTTCGATAGTTTCATCATAGAGCATGTTCCAAGGTCGGGAAATAATAGGGTCGATGCATTGGCTAACTTGGCTACTGTGCTGACAATCTCTGATGAGGAAAATATGAGCATTACACTCTGTCAGAAATGGGTCATACCACCAACCGATTATGAATATCAAGAGACTAGTGCAATATCTGTTTATGTGATTGAAGAGGGAGACTGGCGTCAACCCATCATTGACTACCTTCAACATGGGAAGCTCCCTACAGAGCCTCGACGCAAGGCAGACGTACAAAGAAGATCTGTTCGATTTGTCTATTACAAAGAGACTCTTTATCGTCGCTACTATAAAAGACTTCTTCTTTGATGCTTGAGAGAACATGAGTCAGGTACAACAATAGAGGAGGCGCATTCAGGAATTTATGGAGCTCATCAGTCCGGTCTGAAGGTTCATTTTCAGCTAAAAGGATGGGTTATTATTGGCCTACTATGGTCCAAGATTCGATGGACTACGCTAAGAAATGAGAAGCATGTCAAATCCATGAGAATTTTATAAACCAACCGCTAGAGCCTCTTCATCCAACCATTGCTTCATGGCCATTTGAAGCTTGGGGACTAGATCACATAGGCTCGATAACTCCAAATCCATCAGCAGGTCACTCTTACATTTTGGCTGCGACCGACTACTTTTCAAGGTGGGCTGAAGCAATCCCTTTGTGAGAAGTGAAGAAAGAAACTGTTGCAAATTTCATCCGAACGCATATAATCTATCGTCATGGTATTCCTCATCGCATTGTAACAGATAATGGAAGAAAATTCTCCAATAGCTTGATAGATAGGTTATGTGAAAATTTTCATTTCAAACAACACAAATGGTTCATATACAATGCAGCAGCAAATGGGTTGGCAGAGGCGCTTAACAAGACCTTGTGCAATCTATTGAAGAAGATAGTCTCCAAGGCAAAGAGAGATTGGTAGGAAAGAATCGGCGAAGCATTGTGGGCTTATTGGTTTACGCATCGCACACCTACCGGAGTCGCACCATATTCTTTAGTCCATGGAGTTGAAGCCGTACTTCTATTGGAGAGAGAAATTCTATCACTTCGAATGGTCATACAAGAAAGATTGACAGTTGAAGAAAATGCTATACTCTGCCTTCAAGAATTAGAAGCATTGGATGAAAGAAAACTTGAAGTTCAGCAAGCATTACAATACTACCAAGCACGCATGGTTAAATCTTTTGACAAAAATATCAAGCCCCGCTCGTTTCAAGTTGGAGGCCTGGTGCTTGCCGTTAGAAGACCTATCATCATGACGCGACATACAGGAAATAAGTTCACACCTAAATGGGACGGACCCTATGTTGTTCAAGAAGTCTACACTAATGGAGCTTACAAGATTGTGGATAAAGACGGACTAAGAATTGGCTCGATCAGCGGAAAGTTTCTTAAGAAGCTCTATGCTTAACAGTGTAATACTCTTTGGGGTATGAGTATAAACTACAAGCTATGTAATTGAACTACATTATGACTTGATTCCTTCCTTATAAAAGAGTACGTAGGCATCTTAAAGAATTTTACGTTCAGTCACAATTTAAAAAAAAAGATTATCGTCCCAAGCTATGTAATTGAACTACGTTATGACTTGATCTCTTCCTTATAAAAGGGTACGTAGGCAGGTTAAAAGAAATTTTAAGTTCAGTCCTCTTTAAAAAAAATCTTTCATATTCAAGAAAGTTTCGCTCGCGCTGAATTAATGATATGCATAGTAGTAGATATATGGAAGCTCAACAAAAAAAAAATGATGCCAAAGAAAAAGAGTAAAAAAAAGTTGCTAAAGGAATCATAGAAGTTCAAAAACGGGATAAAATTGATACCTATCGTCTCTAGACGATGGATGGCTTGGTCTTCAAGTTCTCACAGAACAAGAGTCTCTTATAGTGTCAAATGCAACAAAGGTCTCTCTTCGCATCATTAAGGGTCTCTTTTAGCATCAAAGGTCTAATAGCAGGTCTCTTATTGCATAGGGTCATTTATAGCGTCTTTATGAGATGAGAAATGTCTTAATGACAACTTCTCGACCTCAAGCCCTTCTTATATGGGATGGTGACCACCGCGGTGTTGATGACAGGAGTAACATCACTGAAAAGAAAAAATGTGACAGGGTCATCTATAGCAACGATTGGACATGGCCTTTTATAACGACGATGAGACATGGTATCTTTTAGAGTAGTTGGGACATGGCCTCTTCTAGCGTCGATGGCTTGGTCGACACGACTTCGCCTTCATGGATGGCATGGCATGACGGCAAGATACAGCGTGTCGGCATGATGGCAAGGCAAGATACGACGTGACGGCATGTCGGTAGGATAAGGCGTGGCGGCACAACGGCAAGTCGGCATGGCGACAAGTGACGGCATGAGTCAGCATGGTAGCATTAGTCGACATAGTGGCATGAGTTAAAAAAAGATCTCTCAAAGATTTTATTTATTAAACTTAAGATATTCGATCTTCAAGTGTTTGAAATCACGATCAGATTACTTCATCTTCAATTATGAATTAAATGTTGAGTTAAAAATAAAATTGTTTGGCGTTGGCCATATTTGAGTTTTATTTATGCATTAAAAAAAGGTAAAAGTTTAATAGTAGGCCAAAATAGAAAACTAATTGCAAATCTGTCCACGTTAAGATTAATTAGCAAAAGTAATTTTTGTTTTTAATTAAAGAAATTTGTTTTAATAATAAAAGACAAAAGTACCCCTCCTTTATGTGCAAAAAAGAAACCCACATCATCACCTTCTTCCCCAAATCTCTCACATCCGTTCACTGTGCTTCTTCCCCAAATCTCTCCCATCCGTTCATTGGGCGCAAGAAATACGCCTGCCACATCATCGATTTCTTCACAATAGTTTTCAAGCAAACTCACCCACCGGATTTTTGTTGGAACTCCATTTGCGCCGCCGTCGAGCTTAACCCATTAGATTTTTGCTGAAACTCTATTTGCGTCGCCGTCGAACTTAACCTATTGGTTTTTTAACGTAAGTCCATTCGCGCCGCCGTCGATCTTAACCCGTTGGATTTTTTCCGGAACTCCATTTGTGCCGCCGTCAAGCTGAACCCATTGGGTTTTTGCCAGAACTCTATTTGCGTCACCGTCATCTACAACTCAAACCCTAAAATGAAGATGAAATTATTTACAAAAATACTTCTTTTGTTTAAGTAATACAATATTAATGATTAATACAATTTTAATGACAAATGAAGATGAAATTATTTACAAAAACACTTCAAGTTTTATTTACTGTATTAGTTTTGTTTAAGTAATACAGTTTTAATGATTAATATAGTTTTAATGATTAATACAATATTAAAGATTAATACAATATCAATGATTAATACACTTTCAAATTATTGTATTTATTATTAGTAGTAGTATTAATAATGAGGATTTAACATTAAATGTTCTCTAATAAAATGTTAATACAAGATTTATTAATACAGTATTTATTATCAATACAATATTTATTTATAAGTACAGTATTTATTAATACATTATTTATTTAAATTTTTAAGTATGAAATTAGGGTTTTGTAGTCTTCGTCTTCGACCGCTGAGATTTTCAGAAAGAAAAAAGTGGCGAAAAAGTCGTCGAATCTCCACCATTTTGACTTGCCATCTTTGCAAACACATTTTCTGCGGCAATTGCTCATCATCTCAAACGATTATCTTGTGTTGTAGTGTTTGAATTGATTTGGACAAAGGTGAAAGAAATAGAAGCGAAGAACAACGTGACCGACGATGAATGAATGGTGAGATGGAGTAGAAGGAAGACGCCGAAGAAGAACAAATCAAACATAATAAAGAACAAATTAAAATCGCCGGAAATTGATGGAGAAGAAGAATTTCCGGCCAGAATTTGAAGGAAAGTGCCCAGAAGAAATCGCACAAAAACGAAGGAGAAGCAGGTGTCGATCTAGAGAAGAAAAATAATAATATAATTAAATGAAGGGTAAAATGGTAACTTACAATTTATATATTTAAAATAGAAAATTAAAGAAAAAATATTCTTGCAAATAAGTTGGGATTTAAACACACTTGCAAAAATTTTCCAAAAGTGGACAGATGTTACAATTTCCCTTAAAAAAAACATGAATGTTGGGTTGGAAAGATTTTGTTTATGGATTATTTGGAGGAAAGCACAAAACATTCGGGATATTTCTTGACAAGGATGGCTCCTATCCATGAATCTATTGTCTTGTTCTCACAAAGTTCAAGAGGGGATGAATACAAAAATTCAAATTTCGGATCGATGGATGAGGAAATGTTGTGAATTTAAGTAAATGGAACTTTTGCATCAAATTCAAAATTCGGCACATATTGTAATTGGCAAATTTCAAGATTTATGATTCAAGCCAAAGAATTTGAGGCATAGTTGAAGTTTAAAAGCACATTTTAGTGTTCACTCAAAATAGTGATGAAGAAAAAATTTCTAAGTTTGGATTCAAGATTTGTGTGAACTCCAAACTACCTTGACATTGCAAGTCAAACTAGCAAACCGTATTTTGAATATTTTCAAACCCGATCAAGTTCAATCATGGATAAAGAGATTTCACCTTCAAGCTTGAATATATAGTTAGTTGAATCTCAAATTCAAGTCATTGGGGATTTATTTCAAATTTCTAATTTACATAGTTGGACTTTTGAGATTTCAAACTCAATTTTAAGTCAAAATGAATCCAACTTTGCATGAAAGATTTAAAGTTGGGCATGTAAAGATGATGGAGGGCAAGTAAAGATCAACCTGGGTCAATCAATTTCTTTGGGAACTCAACGAAGCACCAAATGATGGTTTCGCTTTCAAATAAAAATAGGTATGGAAAAGCCTCCAAGATGCATTTTGAAAATTCAAATTATTTCAAATTCTCATTCCACTCTCTACCAAATTCTAGACTTACCAGAGATCCAATCTCGTCAAGTGAAGATATGATATCCACTCAAAGCAATTTCTACCATTAGTTCAACTTCGAAAATGTTAAGCTATGCAACATTCTAAAATTGGAAGCAAAACTTTTTGTCAAATATTTGGGGCAATTAAGTTCTCTCAAAGGCCAAGTAAATACAACTTTAATCTCTTTAAGTTGTATTCAAGATTGAAGTTCTACTTCAATTCAATTACGATTTGTTCAAAATAGATGAGTGTAGCACAAATTTTTAATCATTTCAAACTTAATAAAATTAGTTCTATCAAGATTATAGAAATTTAGTTTTATTCCAAATACAAAGACGTTCTAGATTTTACCCGTTTCAAATATAAAATTGGTTAAAAATTTTGAAGTTGCCATAAGCTATGTTGAAATTAAGTGGAACATAAATTCTACTATATTTCAATATTTTCATGTTGAGTAAAGAAAATCATAATTTTGTCTAAGTTCCAGAATGTGATTGATCCGAACGGAGAAAATGCGTCCAGAAAAACAATCGAAATTATGACCTAAATTGATACACTTCGATTAAATTGACACTTCATAAAGTCGAAGCTAGAAGTAGAAAATAAACAAGCTCGTGTCTTGAATCAATATTATAATTTTCTAGATTTATCCACACACATATTCGCGCATAAAACTGGAAAAGGGGCATTTGTTGACTAAGAAATTTCGACCAGTCATGGATCGCCACATCATTATTCTAAATTTAATGGTGAAAATAAATTAAATTTTGAGAAGATATTTCTCATGATTAATTTAGGTCAAAAGTTAGTTTATACCGAATTTGGGTCAAAATTAAACCAGACTCAAGTTTGTTTAGAAAACCAAACAAAAAAAAAGTCCAAATTCAAAAGACCAAACCAAAAGGCTTGGGCTTGGGCCAGGCCCAGGACCCATCAAAGCCCAAGCCTGTGGTCATAGAAGCTCTATAAATAGATGAGCTCTCTTTCATTTGAGAAGGTTAGAAATTTGAAACTAGAGAATTCCACCAAATCGAAGACTCTCCAAATTTTCAAGGATCAAACCGCCTTTGAAGTCCAAAATCACTTCAAAAGTCAAGAAGCAACCAAATACGAAGAACGCTTCTTCAAATCAAGAACATACATTCAGAGATAAAGAATCAGAGGATCAAACATAGAGATTGAACCACTTTCGCACAAAATCATCTCAAACTGAAGTTCAAACTCCACGAATCTAAATTTCTACGGAAATCTCGCGTGAACAGTTTCAAAACTACAATTTGTGAAACGTGAGACTGAAACCCACTCTCTAAAATAACTTTAAATTAGGTTACTAATATTAAGCATTCTAAGAAAAAGTTACTAATATTAACAAACTTTAATATCTTTACTTATTATTTACAATTACTTAATGTATATATTTATCGGTATTTATTTCTTTTAAAATAAAATATTTACCATAATTTTCTTTTTTCTAAATAGATCATGTTATTTAAAAAATATATGTAATTTCATACTTTTGATTTCTTTTGACAAAGTATCATTTGAAATTTATTATATTAATATATATATTAGTATTTTTTTTTGTTGATAACTTTTTTGAAAACTGGAAAATCGAAGTTTCACTCTCCTATATCTAGGACATCACTAACCCATCATTAAACTGTATAGCATCAGGATATATCATGTTATTTAGTTTGTTGATAACTAAAATCTGAATACATATTCATATACAATAACTCTAAATAATTAAACTTGTAATATTTTCATTTTTCTTTATTATAACTTATCTTAATTTGAATTTTTAAACTAATTTTTATACAAATTGTTTTGATCAATTTTGATTTTTTTTGTTTTAATTATCAAGTTTAATTATAAAAATTTCTGCCTTTAATTAATTTATTAATTTTAATGCCCAAATGTACTCAATTTTAAATTTTATTTAAATAATAAATGAAATAAAGTAAATTTTTAAATGATATTATATCAATAAAAAAAATATATTGAATTATGAATAGTAAATATATTAAAAATAAATAAATGTCTATTTTCTTTCATTAAAAAGTTGGATCCTATCTCTTCTCTTTCCTTCCCACTAAACCTTGAGTTATTAACATTTCTTTTCCCTTCTTATCCCACTAAACATTTAATCATGTTAATCTATTTAAATGAAACTTCACAAAATTGAAAGTTCAAAGGTTATATATCCCCAAAAGTATGTACATTAAATTTGAATGTTTGAAAAAATATTAATTAGATCCTAAAGGGCTGTTTGGATTGCCATTTTCAAACCGCCTATTACAAATGAGCTATTACAATTATTCTTTAAAACATTGCATCCAAATGAGCTATTGTAATCATTCAAAATAACCACTTAATTTTAATCACTCAAAATAACTCTTCATTTTTAAACCACAAAATAACCCCTTATTTCTAATTTTTCAATGTAATTCCTCTTTGAGTACCCAAAATATTTGATGATCTTGACTAATAGTTTACTCGAGAGACATTGTACTTTGCCAATAATTTTTTATGTCCACTTATAGCTTTAAATCAATTAATAATTTTTATAATTTTTAGATAATATAAAGATTTAGTGTGTATATTTTTTATTATCCATCAATATACCATTATAAAATCACTACTACAATTTGTAGAATAGATGGCGGGTTTAAAATTTGGTTTTTAAAAACACGGAGGAAACAATGGCGGGCACAAATGACCGCTATTGAAAGGCTTCGAGGGCGTGCAGTAAAAACACATCGATGGCGGTCTTTTACGCCTGCCGTGAAATACAATCGATGGCGGGCATTGCCCGCAATCGATTGTGCCTGCCATTGATTAAACAGAATCAAAACGCGCGGGCTACCTAGGCTTCTTCCAAAAATATTTCATTTCCCCTTTCTTGACAGAAACCTCCGAAACTCTCACCCTCTTTCTCTATTCATCTTCTCTTCTCACCGACGCCAGCACTGACTAACCCACCGCCACGACTAACCCTTCTTTCTCTTTGAAGCTCAGGAGGTAAAAAATTTCAACATTTTCTTCAACTTAAGGCATCTGACCTTCACAAATTGGGTAACTCTTTGTAAACTCTTTTTTATCTTATTTCTTTCTTAAATGCATCTTAGGTCACAAATTTCAACATTTTTCAACTTATAGCATTTTCAACTTGGAAAGTCTCTTCATAAATTGGTAATTTTATTACTCCCTACCTCTTTTTAGTCTCTTTTTATCTCATTTCTTCACAAATGCATGTTGTTAACCTTTCAAATTTGTGCATTTTGTTAAAGTTATTGTTTGTTTGATTTGATCATTTGTTTGAATTGTGCATTTGTTGTTTTGATAACCATTTTCACTTGGAAAGCTCACTTTTGTAATGAAAATGGCTATGAAAACAACAAATGCACAATTTGTATAGTAGTTTGATTCAAAGTTTCCTTCTATTAGCTCAAATTTGTATTGTAGCTTGATTCAATGCATGATTTGAATTCTATATTTTTGATTATAGAGTTAGCTAGATTCTTTTTTTTTCTTATTTAAGTTGAGTTATATATGTGACTAGATTCTACTTTGTTTAAAAAATTTGTAGGTTAAGTTTCTCCTAGTTGACTAGATTTCTAACATGGCTATGGATAAGTCGTGGATGTTTAAGGATCGGATGTCACCGGAATACAGTTTAGGAGTTGAGATATTTATAAGCAATGCAATACGACATTCAAAAGGTTTAAATGTCGTTTGTTGTCCATGTTTGAAATGTGTGAACACCAAGTACCAAAGTGTGAATGTCACCAGAGACCATTTATTTTTTCATGGGATCGATCAAAGTTATAATACATGGATTTGGCATGGAGAATCAGTATCGAGGACAAGAAACATGGAAAGTGTTCCAATAGATGATGAAAATTTGGATGACCTAGATGACCCAATAGGGATGTTTGAGGCTGCACAAAATTACTTTAACGAAAATTCCCCTATATTTGAGGAAGCTTTAGAGGATGCCAAGAAACCATTATACCCTAATTGTAAAGATTTTACCAAGATATCAGCGTTGATTAAACTTTTTAATTTGAAAGAAAAGCATGGATGGAGCTATAAAAGCTTCTCAGAGCTGTTACAATTCTTGACCGCTTTATTGCGTAGTCTTAATGAAATTTCGATATCAACCTATTATGCGAAAAGATACCTAGGTACCTTAGGAATGAAGTATGAAAAGATCCATGCGTGCATCAGTGACTGTTGTTTGTATCAAAAAGAACTTGTCAATGCAGAACTGTGTCCTACATGTGGAACATCGAGATGGAAGGTTAAGAAGAATATGAAAGAAGGAGTGAAAAATATTCTAGCAAAAGTCATGTGGTATTTTTATCCTATTCCAAGATTTGAACGAATGTTTCAAAGTAAAGAAACTTCGAAATTATTGACGTGGCATGCTACGGACCATGAGGTTAATGGGTGTATACGACATCCAGCCGACACACTGTCATGGAAACAAATTGACGAAAGGTGGCCTGATTTTAGTTTAGAAACGAGGAACCTTCATCTAGCCCTATCAACAGATGGAGTAAATCCGGTGACCAATGTACAAGATATAGTTGTTGGCTAGTTATGTTAGTGACTTACAATCTACCTCCATGGTTGTGCATGAAGCGTAAGTTCTTGATGGTAACTTCATTAATCTCAGAACCTAAACAACCTGAAAATGACATAGATGTCTATTTAAGTCCATTAGTCGACGATCTGAAAATGTTATGGAACACTGGCATTGAATGTTTTGACGCACATCGGCAAGAACGCTTCACCTTGAAAGTTATTTTGTTGTGGACCATTAATGCTTTTCCAACATATGGAAACCTATGTGGGTGTACGATAAAAGGTTATAAAGCATGTCCGATTTGTGCAGAGAAAACATCATCAATTTTTTTACCCATTGGAGGGAAGAATGTATTCTAGGACATCGAAAATATCTACCAATGGGGCACACATTTAGAAGACAAGAAAAAGCATTCAATGGAGAACAAGAATTTGTAGTCGCCCCTAAATCGCTAAGTGGTGAAGAGATTATGACACAATTAAATAGTCTTCAATTTACATATGGCAAGGGATCACAACAGCGCCCTACAGACTCATTGGAAGAAAAAATCGATCTTTTTCGAATTGGAGTATTGGAAATATTTTCACGTGCGTCATTGTTTAGATGTCATGCACATTGAGAAGAACGTGTGTTCCATTATTATTGGAACCCTACTTGACATTCCTGGCAAAACAAAATATGGAATAAAAACACGTGAAGACTTGGATAAATTAAGACCTGAGTTAGCCCCAATTAAGAAGGGGGACAAAAAGACATTCTTGCCTCCAACATGTTGCACACTATCGAGAAAAGAGAAGATGAGTGTGTGTAAGAGCTTATCTGAAGTTAAAGTGACTGAAGGTTATTCATCCAACATAAGCAAATTAGCGTCGCTTACTGATTTAAAACTGTACGGGCTTAAATCGCATAACCATCACGCTTTGATGCACAATTGCTACCTGTAGCCATTCGTGGTGTTTTGCCTAAACATGTTAGATATACGATCATTCGCATGTGTTTCTTCTTCAAAGCTATATGTAGTAAGTCGATAGATTCATCTAAGTTGAAGGGCTTGCAAGATGATGTAGTTGTCACTTTATGTCTATTAGAGAAATATTTTCCACCAGCCTTTTTCACAATCATGGTTCACCTTGTGGTGCATCTTGTAAGGGAGATTGAATTTTGTGGACCAGTTTATTTGAGGTGGATGTATCCTTTTGAAAGGTATATGAAAGTTTTGAAAGGTTATGTTCGTAATAGAAATCGTCCAGAGGGATGCATAGGTGAAAATTACTTATTAGAAGAGTCGATAGAGTTTTGTTCTGAATTTTTGCAAGGAGTTGAATCTGTGGGGTTGCGATCTTCAAACAAAATAAAGGATTCAAATATCGATCGACCATTATCTGCCGCCATTTATAAAACACCAACTAAAGAACTTTGGAACTTCGAATTTATTTAATCAATTTGAATTACAACTTTCAACTTCATTAATATAGTGCCTACCGAATATGGCAATTGAGACACAAGTCGAAGGCTGTAAAATTAAAATGGAAAACTGTGAAGGTAAACTTGATTCCATATTCTTTTAATAATTTGTTGGTCATTTTTTGTCATTATTATTTATATATATGTATCATACTAATTAAGTATGTAACTATTTTGTTTCACTAGTGCCCTGAACAAGGTAGTGGAACAATATTATGTGGATTTTACGTCCAACTGTTCATGCGGAAGATGATATACAACACATCCACACACGTATCGAAACTTGTAAGTTTTGTTTTATACATTTTGTTTAGATAAAATCATGTATATAAGATACACTAGCTAATTGGGTGTTCTTAATTATATGTCTTTAAATTTGTAGTACATCGTCGGTCTGACCACACTCACTCAAGCCGAGATTGATGAGGTACGAGTAGAATGGGCCTAATTCATAGGTAGACATTTGATGCAGAATTAGTGTATGTTGTTTAGTTTTTTGTTAAGATATTTGTTTAGGTGTATTGGAGATCGTTGTAGTCTAGTTGTTTGTTTAGATCTTTGTTTAGAAAAGAAACAAAGTTATTTAGGTATGGAGAAAGAATGGGTCAAGTTGATGTGTCCATTATACGACGTATGAGTTTCTCTGACTGGACTGAATTTTGTATTTTGCATTATATACAGGTAATTGTTGAATATAGCAGGTATTGAATTTTTTGGGAATCGCATTATTGTGTTGTTATGCTGCCCAAATTTTTGGTGCACATAATGCAATATCATGTGTAGACAAAGTAAATTAGAAGTTAGGATTCCATGCATGAGTTAGTGGTCATTAGATATTTTGTAAGAAAAGTTTCATTTGGTACTCATGGTGGTTAGATATCATTTGAAGACATTATTCTTTTTTTTTTTAATAAAGTAGAATGACTTTTAGTGGCGAGAACAATATATATGCCTTTGTGCTTTTTTTTATAATTAAGTAATAACGTATTTTAATGGCGGGCACAAAACAGAGGACCATTTTTCAAAACAAATAACCCAGACCATTTTTCTGGGTTTTTTTTTTAAAAAAAACACAAAAGAATTCATGGCGGGCAGGATGCACCCCATTGTAAAGTTTACATGGCGGGTGGGTGTGCGCGATGAAATATTTTTTATGGCGAGGAAAGCGCGCGCTATGGAAACGATTTAATGGCGGTTTTTGCCCGCCATGGATTTCACTAAATTAATGGCGGGCACTGCCCGCCATTGATTGTCTGCGCGCCATCGTTGTGTTTCGATGTCAGCGGTATTGATGGCGGGTTTGCGTCCGCCATTAATGTTATATAATGGCGTCATATGCTCGCCATTGATGCTCGATTTTCTACTAGTGAATATTGATTTATAAAAAACACTATAAATTTTGCATTTAACATTTTAAAATAAGTTGTATTATATTGTTCGATTATATTTTAATGGTTAAATTCTATGTATTTTTATTTCATATTACAAAACGTCTTTTTATATTTTTAATTCATATGACGTATCTAACATAACTTTAAATTGATAAAGTTTTTATTTATATCATTTTTTTTTTTGTTAAATTTTTAACTTTAAATTGATTGAATTTTTATTTATAACAAACTATTATTAAATTTAGTTTCAAACTTTTGCATCAATTTACATGAATTAATACATTTGAAAATACAAGGACTAATATGATATGCGAGAAATTTTGGATTAAAATAATATTTTAACCAATAATAATCTTTTTTATTTCGTGGAAAATCTAGTTCTTTAAAAAAATATCTAAGTTTTATTTATTTCCTTGGCTATATAAATTTAATTTTTTTCAATAATTTTCCATTCTTTTTTTAAAGTTCACACTACTACAATTAAGGACATAGATGACTAGTTAATAAAAATGAGTTTAAAAAGCACGGATGTTAAATGACGAACATACATTTTTTTAAGAAAATGTGAACATATGATGACAAGTACTTTTAATAATGGGCATTTCCCGTCATCTCTTACTTTGCCCGTCATTAAAAATGTCATCTTTTGCTTTGTCTGTCGTCTATAGTCTCATTTTTTTAATTTTCATTTCCCTTCACTTTTTCCCCTTTGTTGAAGCAAAAAATTTCCCACTTCGTGTGTTGTAAACCTTCCAACTAAGTTTTCCTTTGACACTCTCATTTCCCTTTTGACGATTTTTGGCGTTGTCTCCCTCAAAATTCGTTCTTTTTTTTGTCGCTCGGGTATTTTTGCTGGGTCTAGTCTGATTGAATTTAGAAGAGGAAGAGGATGAGTGTGTTGTGTTGGCGCCATCATAGTCACGGTTTTCAAGTTCTAGAAGAACCACCAAATCAGTCAACTTCAAAGAGTTGCCGAATTTAGGGTATTGCAGTTTCTTACTTCAAATAATTTTTCTTTTTCTAGTGGAATAGCGATTATGTGATGAAGTTAATAAATCTAGATTTAAGACTTTTTTGTTCTTCCCTTTTTCATTGCCTCTTTAATTGTAAATGAAATATTAATTTAATAAGAATGCTAACATCAAATATTGAAGCAATAACACGACAACTATTATAACCCTCTTTTTAGGGGCTTAGTTTTAAAATAAATGAAGTTGTGAGTTCTTGGTATTTATGTCAAAAGCATTTAACATTCAAGTTTTACTCTAAAGTGCGCTAATTTCCCTATCCTTTTAGCTTTAAGCTCATAAATCATACGTGCATTCTCATTTATATAAATTTTTCATCTTAATGTTATTCTAACTCTAAAGTTTCATTCGATTAATGCAAAAATTCCTTTAGAATGCATTAAGATGCTAGCCTAAATAATGTTATATTTATAAGAGCTATCAACTTTCCCGTGTTTGACACGTCTTGATGCCTCGGTTAGAACTGATCGAGTCACTAGACGGAGAGAGGTACTAGTAGACCAATGTGAACGATGATGTTTCAGGCTCACCTTTTCCATTATGAAATACCACAGGTACTACAGGATTGTATCGAGATGGATGATCGAATCAGATGAAGATGATTAGGGGACCCGCTGCATTTGTTTTTTAGTCATGTTTAGTCTCCCTTCGACATGAACTATTTTAGGGGCATGATGGACCTTATTTATTACCATTTTATGTTTTATGTTTTGAACTTATGGGTACCCTTTACTACGTATGGTTTTGACGGTTTTCGAACTCTTATATTATGTATTGAGACTATTTTGGATTTTATTACTGTTTCTTATGCATGCCCTGGTTGTCGATATTTTCATGCATGTAGTGGAGTTAAGGACCTAAGTTGAGACCCTAGGATTGGTCGGGTCCTTACAACAACAAGCTTGATGCAACAAGTTTTGCTTCACCAACAGTATATTTATCATCTTAGTCTTCTAGCTCCCTCTCAGGTTCGAGTTCTTTTTTTTTTTTTTTTTGGTTAGCATTCGTTTTATCCATGCATATTGTTTTTGTGTATTTTTGTGTGTTGGATGTCGATCTTTGAGATGTGATTATCACTACAAGAAAAAGAAAATTGGCCAACGTTTTTTTTTTGTCGTCTGCCAAAACAATATTAACCGACGGTTTCAATATCGTCAGCTAATCGTGATTTTCGTTGACGGTTTTTTAAAACCGTCGGCTATTCATTAAATTTGTCGTCGGTTTGAAGGAATGTTGTCTAAGATCAACAACTTAAAAAATCATATGGTAAACTTTGGCAGACGGTTTTAAAACCGTCGGCTAAAAAAATTATTTTATTTTTAAATTAAACTTTTGCCGACGGTTTTCAAAAAAGATTAGCCGACGTTTTTTAAAACCGTCAGCTACAAATTTCATTTCCCCCATTTTATTTTCTTTTGGCAATCAATGTTTCAGTTTAGTCAATGGTTTTAAAAACTGTCGGCCAAAAATTTATTCTACGTCATTAATCCGTGTCAAAAAACACATTTTCTCTCCTTCCCCATTTTTCTTTCCCTTCTTCTTTATAAATCCCATAAGTCACACATTTTATTCCTTCTTCATTCTTCTTCCACCACCTCTACCCCTCATCTCATCTTCTCTATTAGAGATTATCGTCGTCATCGTCTCTCTAATGGTCTAGTTCTCATATTTAGCGTCAAAGTCGGATTCCTCAACCGCGAGGAACTATGACGGAAGCTTTAGAAAGATGCTCGTTGCTCACCTATGTTCTTCCCTTCTTTGTCGTCTTCGTGTCTTCACCCTCTATATTTCCAATCTGGTCGAGATTTCTAATGCCTTCGAAATAAGCTATTGGAACTTTAGAGAGAATCGAAATGGAGAATGAGAAGCTCTATTTTTTTTTCTTATCACCCTTTAGTTTTGAATTAAAGAAAAATGTTGGTTTGTAATAATTAATGGAGAAGTTTAATTTTATTGAGGTATAAAATAACTTTGTTTTATTTAGTTTTGTATTCTTCCTCATAATTTGGGTTTTTTTTTCTTTTTAATTTTGTGTTATTCCTAATAGTTTTGTGCCATCTTTTTCCTAATCAATCTCATATGTTAGTGCCATTGAAGAAATCCTTGAAGTTTTAACTATTACTAAATTTTCTCCTTAAACAATTTTATTAGAAAAGGAATCCATAATGACTCCAAACGAACCAGAAAATTTATGTTCGTTCATTTTTTTTAATATTTTAGCCGACCGTTCTAAAACCAAGGAAAGGGAGAGTACAAAAGCACTCAGTAAGAATCCTCAACCGGGGTACAGTACGCAAGTATCATCATCTAGCATCCTAGAATACAAGCAAGCCAAACATCAAATAGGCAGTCTCAACATAAGTTCAATCATCAAGATGCTCAAACCTTTGAGAGTCTCTAACTCTCGGCTAAAGGATCCACTATGGATCTCCAAATGGGTTATCAATACAACCCCAAGAATCTCGAGCGTCTCTAACTCTCGACTAATGTGATTAGCTAACTATGCTGATCCTGGACACTTAGAAGATTCCAAGTGTCGGGCTTTAAACAGAATGGAAAGGTGTACTGATACAATAGCCCGAGAGAGCTCTCTTCCCAACATCTAATGTACATACGTGCACATCGCATGCTACTGCAAACCGGATAAATAAAGGTCTAAGCAAACTATGTCGGTCCACGTATGCATGCCTAAGACTCGGAACGGTGTCCACTGATCCACAGCAGGCGGAAGTCCCTCGGCACCATACTATGGCAGCCTGACTCACACAAACGCATGAAGCTAAGGTCGTCCCAAGGCAGGTTTGCACCAAAGAAAGAACCCCGCTCTAGCAGCCCACATACTAGGCTTATGCCGGGGTGGTAGCAACTCCACACCCGACTGTTGGGGGTAATGATTCTATCCTCACAGCCCGACCGGTAGGGAGTCATACGTTGGTCCACTCTCATCCTCTAGATGATGCAATTTAACAGATCTAGCTAAGATGAAGCACCGTAGAGCTAACAGAGTTCAACAACCGCATTACACAATGATCATTCAGAATATCAACTGTCACAAATGCATAACAATCACTGTAAATAAAATAATGCAATCCAGGGTACAAAAATCTACATGTCAGGTCCTATCAGACAAGTCATGGCAACCTTATCCACTAACAGATACCCATAAACCAATAAACTTGCAAGAGCCTATCCACTAGCATGTTCAGTAAACAGTACTATATTCAGAAGCCTATCCACTAAAATGTTCAGTAAACAGTACAACATTCAGAAGCCTAATCCACTAGCATGCTCAACAAACAGAAATAAACAGCCATTCAACCTATCCACTGACAAGTTAATAAAGCAGTAACAAACAACTAAGAAACCATAAATGGCAAGAGCAGGGTCCACACAACCTCGACAAGGAAACCTTACCTGAAAACCAGAAATAACAAACAAATAGTTTTGCTCCTTAAGCTACAGAACCAACACGGAACTCAACCTAGGAAAATAATAAAAAGCAAATAGTTCACATCTAGCAGCTACACAAAGTTTAGGTATCCAACGAACAAGGCTCGGGAAGTTACTCAAAACCGAAAGCACAAAGGCTTTGCAAGCAACAGTCTCGGCAGCAAGGGCCTCGGCAAGAGATAGGCGTTTGAGTGTGCGGCTGCAAGCGTTTCTGCACGGGCGAGGCTGCACAGCAAAGGCAAACGAGCAGGCTACGCGGCGTGCAGCCGTGCAAGCGGATGTGCAATCGCGAGGTGTGCGATCGTGGCTGTACGGCACGGCGAGAGGCTAGGTGATGCGTTGTGGTGGGGGCGAAGCGAGCGGCACGAAGTAGCTTGGCAGCGATCGCGAGCAACAATGGGCGTCGGATGCATGCGCATGCGATCGGCAGCGCGATGACGAGGCTGCGGGCGAGCCGTGCGTGGGCGGGGCTACGATACGGTCGGTATAGTGTGGGCTTGCTGGCAATGGGGGCTTTTTGTGCTGAGATGAAGGGCTCGACAAGGCTTGTTGTTTTCGACGGCCGCTCAGGATTGGTGATGGCGATGGGCATTTGGTGAGGGAAGGAGAAGATGAGGGAGGAGGCTTCAGGCTTGAACGATCAAAACAGCCAAAAATCCCTTTCTTTTTTTAATTCTTTTGTTTAAACTCCTTTTTAGCAAAATTAGCCCATTTCCCTCTAAATGCAAAACTAGCCCTAGAAGCCTGGAACCAAAAAAATAGTATTGGACTCAGTTAAATGCAAGAATAACCTTGAACCTCCACAAATTACCAAACTAACCCTAGGGGCGCCAAAATGACAAAAATTCCCCTGAAGGCTAGAACTGCCCTAACGGCCCAACAAAACAATCGAATTAGAAGAGAAACATACCTGGGGAACCGGGATGAAAACATGGGCTGTTACATGAAATCTTTTTAATGTCGGGCTTGTCCTTCATTAAATCTAAATTTATAGTAGTGTTAATTAGAATTAAACATGCAAAGCACAATATCTTAGCATTATTTGGCAAATATTAATGAAAATGAGAAATTATCTACAAATGAACAAAAAATTTATTAAAAAATTATCTATATATAAAAAAAATTAACCTAACCTCTCCTCCAAAATTCTCATCCAAACGAGCTATATATGTAACTCCTCCGCCAAAATCTCCATCTAAATGAGTTTTTTTCCTACAATTTCTCTATACAGATTTTCATCTAAACAAGTTATTATCAGCAATTCTTTCACAAAAAAACCTCACCCAATGAGCTATTGCATAAACTTTAAGTTTCAATCACTTAAAATTAATTTTGAATTCTAATCATGAGGGGGCTGCACCCCAATCATGAAGTCACACATATGTGGCACCAAAGGTGCCACACATCTCAGCCCACTTTTTTTTTTAATAAAAAAATATTAAAATGTGTGTGTGACTTCGTGGGTGGGCTGCACCCAAATTCTCCTCTTCTAATCATTCCAACATTCCCATCCAAACAGCTCCCAAATTTGTTAGTGAAAATGATTTGTTTAAATATATAATGAAAATGTGAAAATGGTATAAAAATTGGAGTAGTTGTAGAAAATGTAGTTCATTTAATTCTCCACGAAAGAAAAAAATTTAGTACACCTGTCCTATTTATTAGTGGATCTGAACAGGCTGACAACATAGAATTATAAAATCATTATTATAATTAAACAATAGGGTGTGTGAACAACAATATATTTTTTAAAAAAAGTATGTACAAAATAAATATATTTATACAACCTCGCAAAGAACGTGATATGAAAATATAAGGAAAATTATCATGAGGTCAATTTTCCAACATTGTGATATGAAAATATTAGTTTTTATATATAAAAAAAAAAAATAGTAGAGCGCTTAAGTGGCCACCTGGCGCAGTGAATAAATTTATATATTTTATTTATTGATTTTTATTATTATGTTTTTTCTTATTTTTGTTTTTGAGTACTTTGTTTCTTAGGGTGTGATTATATTTTGGAGTTGAAAAGATAAAAAAGAGAAAGTGAAAGATAAAGAGGAAGTAGAGTGATTTAGAAATATGAAATTTATTTAGAGATTGATAAAAAGTATTAATTTTATATTATTTTTTTTAATGTAATCATTGCATATTTCTATTATTTAATCCATTTTATTTTTTATTATGTGATTGAAAGTTTTTGTTGTTACCAACAAAGATCAAACCTGTGACATGTGAATACTGACCCTGAGTCAGTTAACACATTGTCAATGAGCTACAACTTGTTTGGTTATGTGATTGAAAGTTAGAGAAAGTTTGATGTAATATTTAATAATATTAGATAAAATATATTTTATATTATATTATATAGTTGAAAATTAGAAAAAACTTTGAATTTGTCGCAAATGAACCGTCGTTCACCACAGAGATTCAATTTCGTATTCGCCCTATCCACCATAAGTGAGAAAGGTCAAAAGTAAAAAAGAGATATATAAATCTTAATAACAGAAGGAAGCTCTACTCATTCTCATGTGAGTCAGTCACTCTCATGTCATGGGGAATAGACACTTGTCTCAGGTAAGGCGGGGCTCTCGGGCTCTCTTGCTTCACTTATTCCATTTTTCCCGGCTCAGAAGACGAAGCTTATGTCCATGGGAGGCAAAAAAAGGGGAATGATTGGGTCAGTCCGCATAGATGAAACTTGCTCCTTCTGGCCCTAATCAATGTCAATAAGGGAACATCTAAAAGGTTAAATAAAAGATTTAATGTGACGTTAAAGAAGATGTTGAATGAAGATGAGAGGTTAATGTCCTAAAAACAAATATGGAGTTGGATTCCAACTCTTTCTCCTTCTTCTCTTCTCTTCCTGCCATTCAATTTTTTTTTTTCAATACTTCCTTCTTCACACTTTTTTTAAAAAAGTTCATATTTTTTATATTTTATTTTATTATGATATATTTTTATTTGTATTTTATTATTATTATTCCTTTTTTAACATTATTATTATTATATATTTTAAGGGCTTTGTGCAAAATTAAGTCAAATTTAGAAAATAATTGCAAATGTAGTCAAAGTAAAAAAAATTAGCAAAAGTAATTTTGTTTTAATTAAAAAAATTTGTTTTAATAATAAATGACAAAAGTACCCCCTTCACCAAATCTCTCCCTTTTTTTCACTGTGCATAAGAAATAAATCCATCCGCCATGTCATCACTTCTTTACTAAATCCTTCCCCCTTCCTTTACTCGGCACAAGAAACCCACTTATGCCACATATTCTCCAAAGCAAACCTATCAAATTCTTGCCGGAACGCCATTTGCGTCGCTGTAGTTAGATTTTTGCCGGAACTATATTTTCACTGCCGTCATTTGCAACTCAAACCCTAAAATGAAGATGAAAATATTTACAAAAATACCCTCCAGTTTACATTAAGTTATACCGCATTAATGATTAATACAATATTAAAGATTAATACAATATTAATGAATTTTTTTATCAGAACAGTATTAATGATTAATATATATATATTTTTTAGAGTAATGATTAATATATTATTAATATGTTTTAAAATTGTTGTATTTATTATTATTAACTGTATTAATTACTGAGAATTTAACATTAAATGTTCTCTAATAAAATATTTATTTATTAATACAGTATTTATTAATATAGTATTTATTCAAATTTTTAAAGATGAAATTAGGGTTTTGCAGTCTTGACGGCTGCGATTTTCAAAGAGAGAAAATCAATTAAAAAATCGTCAAATTTAAACTAATGTTGACTCACCATTTCCCAAAATCTCAAATCTTAATCTAATTTTGACTCCCATCTATGGAAAAACGCTGCTAGAGTTGTCGATTTGGACAAATTTGACAAAAATGGAAGAGAAGAAACAACGAAAATTAAAGAAATCATTTTGGATAGATGCGACAACAATGGAGGCAAAAAATAACGATGACCAATGATAGAGACGAATTCGCGTGAGTTCCTTGATGACCGGTGATGAGAGGTGCGGATGATAATGGCAAACAAAAAATAAAAATGGTCTAAAGAAAAAAGGGCAAACAGAAAACGTAAGGGAGAAGGAGGGTAGAAGTGGAAATATTAAAATATATTATTAATAAAATTAAAAACAAAAAATAGATTTACCAATACTTTTCAATATGACTAACTTTGTAATTATTTTCCTAAAATGGTTATCCACTGCAATTTCCCATATTTTAATTATGTACCCAATATCCTGATTTAGATAATTGTATTTCTTTTTCAACCATTTAGTAAATTTTTTCATCTATTTTATATCATTAATTTTAACTAATTAGTTGGCCGTTATTTTCATTCGTATATTATTTTATTTTCAAAACAGATTTTATCTTTGAAATTAATGCTAGTTATGCTATCAACTTTGTTTTCTTAAAAAAAATGTATTTAAATTTTTTTCATCTATTTAACATTATTAATTTTTAACTAATTAATTAAAATTTGTCACAAAAATGAACTTTGAAAATGTAATCATCCAAAGTGATATTATAAAAGAAAAATAAATAAAGTAATATACTAAAAAATAAAAATTATTCTCATAAAAAAATAAAACGACAGAAATTTTAAAATAAAAATAAAAAATAAAAAAGACTCAAATTTAAAGAAAGTAAAAAAAGAAAAAGAATAGTTGGAAAAATAAATAAAATAATTTTATTATATATTAAGAATCACTTTATTAATGACTCCAATAAATTGTCATCAAAACACCCTCTCCCGTGTATTAACACAATATATATTTTTGAAAAATGTTATGTACAAAATTAATATATTTAGTCAACCTCGCAAAGAACGTGATAAGAACTCAGTCAAATAATTATTATAAAAAAGAGTCAAATTAATTCAGCATTATGAACCAATTAGGAAATTTATCATGATGTCAATTTCCAACATTATTAGTTTTTTTTTTTATAAAACTTTTTTATTTCTAATTTTATTATTGTTGGAAAAAATTACGACTAATGACACTGATTAAATGGATTTTGTTTTTCTAGTACGATAATTATAGAAGTTAATGGATGATATTGATTAATTGAATTCAAATAATTTTAGTGTGTGTATGAAAAAATTCAACCATTTTT
Source organism: Sicyos edulis (assembly GCA_036507275.1). Classification (NCBI taxonomy): domain Eukaryota; kingdom Viridiplantae; phylum Streptophyta; class Magnoliopsida; order Cucurbitales; family Cucurbitaceae; genus Sicyos; species Sicyos edulis. The sequence continues at coordinate 32,395,147 of CM071854.1, read as the reverse complement.
GTGGTTTAACTAGATCAAATTATACATTATTTAAATGGATTTTAAATGATTTTTGGAAACTAGGATAACTTTAGGATTTGACTTAATTAACCAATAAATAAATTAAAGGGAAAACTAGTAACTATCTAAAATTAGAAACTATTTCAAGAGAATGCTTACACTTTTTTAGATTTTAAATAAATGTCTACTCTTTAATTTAAAAAAATAAAATTTAAATAACTAAATGGACTTTTTGTAACAACCATTCAAACAAAATTTACCAAATCTAAAAAAAAATCTTCAACAGATAAATCTAAACAAAAAGTTACTCATATTTGAATATTTTCACCAAATCTAAACAAAAATCCAAAAAATGGTTTAAACAAAAAAAGTTTGAAAATAACGATAAAATATACCAGTTTAAATTTGATTTTTTAACTTTTTTTTACTGTATATAAACATACATATTACTACATACGAAACTCCCACAAAAAATCTATTGGTCGCAGCATGTATTAAAAAAAGAAAAACTCACCTAAGGGCATCCTTTGGCTTCGTACGACTACACATAATAATTGGGATCATAGACTGCACCTGGATTTATAAACGACGACTGTTCGTACACGTACCCAAAAGTTGCTACCTCTATAGACAGACGCATGAACGTACCAGTTACAAGTCTCGTGGTCATTTACTGTCATTGAATGTGTACACTTACTGTCATTGCATCTTCTGTTTAAGAATCTTTTTTTTGTTTCTGATTACGTACCAATACGTACCATTGACAGAATGAGCCACTTTACCCTAGAAGAACTCCAAAATATAAATAAATGGCACAGACAAAAAACCGACTAAGGGAATGTGCATGGCGTGGGGATAAAAAATGCAACTTCGTCAAATCCTTCGGACTTCTGGCAATGATCACTAGAACGAAAATGCATCTGTAATGAAAAAGAAATCGCACATCGTGTTCTAGATTACATAGCTTGCAGCAAACAATGGAAAAAAAATTGTATAAGAAATTGTAAAATTGTAGTTGTGAGGGAGATGAAAGAAATTGTAAATATGTATTTGAGAGGGAGATGAAATAAATGGTAAAATTGTATTTGTGAGGGAGATGAAAGAAATCATTCTTATAAAGAAGATGATATGGGAGTATGAAAAAAATGGGAGTATGAAAATATAAACGCCTGAGATTAAATGTTGATAACAAGATTTAAATATTTAGATATTTATTTAAAACATTTGAGTAGAAGATCTTTTGAAATATGCATTAATAAAAATAAAAATTTTAAATGGTTGGGATTAGTTGGTGGTTGTTTGTTCCTTGAATCAAGGATAGAGGATTTATAAAGTACGTTTTTTTTTCTTTTAAAAAAAAATTGGAAAACTAAAATAGAGCAGTTTGGGAATGAAAATATTATCTTTCTTCTCATGATTTTAGTTTAGACAAAAAGTTAAAGTTAAAAATAGTGTAGACATGCCTTTAATTAGTTTAGGAAATATAGACATTTACTAAATTAAAATTATCGAAAGTGACTTTAAATTAATGTCACTCGTTACCCTAAATCATTATCGCTGATGGCCTTCGATTATTGTCAATAATTGGCTCCAATTAAGTGCCAAGGATTGACATTAATGAATCTCAATTATCACTTTTAATAAGTGACACTGATTGTCTTTAGTTAGTGTCCATGATTGTTTTCAATTAATGTCAACGATTTTCTTTAATCAATATTACTAATTGTCATTAATGGATATTCTTGATTGCTTTCAATATTGACTGTGTTATTAGTTACTCTCAATCAATGTGATTTGTGGCCTTCAATGAGTGTCATTGATTGACTTCAATCAATATTATTGGTTGAAGTCATTAAACTTAAAAATATTTTTGTGATCCTACTTGGTCGCTTCTCTTTTTTGTCATGCTTTCTTATATATATAAATTTTAAATTTTTTTTTTATTATTATTCTTGAAAGACAAAAGTTTAAGTTATATAAACACATAATCTAAAACTTTTGATTTCTACCTATGTCATACTATTTAAGTCGCATTTTATTTTAATATTTTATTTTTCTATTTTTTAGTCTAAAATAAATTAAAATGAAGCCTAAAATGAGCCAAATAAATAATTGTACTTTCACATGACCTAAATTTGTTATCTTTCTTAAAATCCCAAAAACCAACATGGTTGGAATATAGATCTCAACGAGAAGCATCAAATATCATTAAATATTCCACTACCACACAATTTATAATATTTTCTCATAGTGTCCAATTTTCAATTCGATTTTTTTTAGATAAATTAAACAGCGTACAGAAAGTTAAAATACGATTGTTATCATTATTATTTTTTTCAAATGGAAAATTCTATTGTTAGTTATTAACGAAAACTTAATTTAATGAGTTATGACTGCAAAAGAAAAAATCTTAGTTCAAAGTTAAAATTCTTAAGACATTTAATATAAAAAATAGTATTTTATATCAAATTATGTAACTACAGATGCATGTAATTCAAATAAATCAAATTAAATATATTATTAACAATAATAATTTCCAAAAAAAATATTAATGATAAAAAAAAAATAAAGAAATAAACTAAGTGAGAAAGAAAAATACAAATGGAGAATATATTTCTCCTCCAGTCTTCATTTAATTTACATAAAATTCTTTTTCTTCTACTTCCTTTACTATTAGGGATAGGTCTCTTATAGGATCCCTCTTTAGAGAAGAAGAATATTGTGTTCATTTATGTAAGGACATTCAAAGCAAAGAGACATTATTAATTATGTAATGCATCATATATAAATTTTGACAAGGAAATGAGAAAGCTAGTAATAAACGAAATGATGAACTATTATAAATATATAAATATATATATATAAAATAGTTCCAAAACTTATAAATGAACAATATATGGTAGCTAGCCCAAAATTTATAGTAATAAAAATGTATTTAAGGGTAATGATGGAGTTATAACCTGTATTCCAGGTGTTAATTATTATTGCAACAATAAATAACATGTATTCGTGATCTACATTATTATTAAAAAAAATAATAATAATATTACAAGCCATCAAGAACTGAACACATGGATATATGGCTAATTATCAAGAGTTTATGGTTTAAATTCCCACTCGCAATTGTTATAACTAAAAAAAGTAAAATAAATATTTTAATTAAATATTTTATTATAACATGAGTTATTATAAAATTGTTGATGACTTATTATAATTGAAGCAAAGGGTTATTTGACTAACTCATCTAATATTATTATAACTTGTGTTATTATCAACAAAAGGAAATACAATTCTTACCATTTTTTTTTAGATCAACAAGAAAATTGGGTTGAAAATTTGGTGATTGAGGTTTTTTTTAGTATAAGTTGGGAGATAAAGATTACAAATTCTGCACAAAAACATTAATACATTAAAAAAATAAATGAAAGTAAAAATTAATTCTTAAGATCGAATCCTTATTATAACGTTGAATTGAATTATCACCCAATAATGAAATTAACATATTCCTTACTATTTTGATAGTTATGATAGAAAGTATTTTGGTTGCTGTTCAAAACAAAAGTATATAAAAATAATAAATTAAATACAAAGCTTCAAACCTACCGACATTTATTACCAGTTAAGTTTGTAGATACATGTTTGTCGAAAAAACATAAAAGCAAAAAAAAAAAGAAGTGTATAAATAAAGGAAAGACAGCTGAAACACTTTAATAGTCTGAGTCGAGGGAACAACGTCAGCTGAAATTCGTGCGCTTCTGTCATTTTTATTTTTTTTTTCCTTTCTTTTTTTGAAGGCATGTATTAAACAATTAATAAATAAAATAAAATAAAGAGAATGTTTCTGTATTGATTGAATATGAATAAATAATAGGGATGTTTGGATTTGGAGGGGAAAAGAGAAAGTTGAAGAAGAAATAGACTTGGGTGCGTGGATACTTATTTAGATCGTGTTTGATAACTATTCAAGTTCCGTTTGACAAGCATTTCATTTTTTGTTTTTTTTTTCTAGATTTTCTTCTTCTTTTTTGATTTTTTTTTTAATAAATAAAATTGTTTAGGTTTGATAACTCATTTTAGTTTGTTAAAAATGAAAAACAAAAAAACATGTTTAATAACTATTTTTTGTTTTCAAATATTACATTTTGTTTGGATTTTTTTAGTTTTTTACTATTTATTCTTGTTTTTTTCATACTTTTTTTAAAAACAAAAACAAAAACTTGTTTTTAAAAGTTATTTTTTTTAGCTTTTAGAATTTCTTTAATATTTTGAAAATTTTAAAAACAAAAACCAAAATTGGTTATCAAACAAACATGTTTTAAAAAAAATAAAAACAAAAATAAAAAATAAAAAATAAAATTATGGTTATCAAATGGGACCTTAGTTTTTATTTTTTGTTTTTGAAATTTAAGCATATTTCTATCATTCCTATAATCTATCCATTTTTCCTTAAAAAATTAGGTGAATACGAACCAACTTTTAAGAACAAAAATAAACTTTTGGAAGCTACTTTTTTTTGTTTCTAAATTTTATTTGGTTTCTATAAATATAGGTGAGAGGTAGATATCTAAATAAGAAAAAACATATGGTAAGATAGTTGTTGTAAGCTTAAATTTTAAAAATAAAAAACAAAAAATCAAATGGTTATTAAACCGGGATTAGGAATTAGTGTTCATAGAGAAATTTTGAAAAAACCTCGTTGGAGGATGATATTTGTATTGAAGTATTGTGAAACTTTGCCCCATAGTTTCTTTTAGTCTCTATATTATAAAATCAAACACTTTTCTTACATTTTGATAATATTTAATTTTAGTCTATAAGATAATAAATTGTTAAGTATAGGACATAATGTTGATTAAAATGATGACTAGACTTGTAACGACCCGAAATTTCCAACTAGATAATTAAGGGTAATTACCATGCACGCAGAATTTTCTCAACTCAGTTACAACTAAAAAGACCGAGTTGTATGTAAAAATAACTAAATTTTATTAAAATATAAGAAAACAATTTTTTTAAAAATACTTCCTAAAACATTTACAAAGATTTTTACTAACATTAATGCGGAAAACATGAAATTTTACACGACTCTATAACTAATGCGGAATAAAAGAGTCCTGACCATGCTCATGATCTTCTCAACTCGTCTCAGTCAACCACCACGACATGCTTCGAATTCCTGAAAAATTGTTAAATATAAAGGATGAGTTTCAAGAAACCCAGTAAGGAAACCCCCTTACAGGGTATTACACGGATCAACCATTACCTAATATAATCATCAGAAATATCATAGCAGTTCAAACAAACATTCAAACTCCAAGTCACAAAGTAAATAGTATTATAAAAAAAAGTTATCACAACAAGCAATTAATATAATACACATAAATAATGACCAATAAAGTGTTACACATACTAACAATCAACCAACAATATATATAATTATAAGAACAGCCTTAATAAAATTTAGAAATCTACCTCTCCTATAATGCACATCCTAAGTAAGAAAAAACCTCTTTGATATTAAGTGATCAACTAGCGAGAAGGTTATCTCTAATTCTATCTCTAACAATGTGAAAAACTAAGCATCGTCTAGCAATTACGGTTGGGTTAATCCCTCGTCGTACCCTTTCTCAAGGTGAACGGAGAGTAGGCTACAAGTGGGTTATCAATCGACCCTTGCAAATGCAAAGCAACCACCGTAAATACTAATACATCTTCTATTATCTTTAACTTAACCTAATTACTTATCATTCCATACTCCTCCTACAATGCGTCTTTGATTAAGAATATGCATGTGAATGTGAACAGGATGATCACTGCTGAAAACAACCTTTCATAATCTTAAACTAAGTCTACGTTCCAACCTACTCCTACGAATTGCTATGAATAAAGCGATAAAATCTTATCTACGAAAGCAGTAAATAAACATAGTAAAATGGGCTGCTGAATGTCGACGTTGATGTCACTTGCGATTTATGAACACCAACAGACACCATGGTACTAGCTTCCTAAGGTCCTACAGCAACAAACATGGTCTAGGGTTCAATTGAAACCTCGAAAACCTCGCATTCATCAGCTATGAAACCCTAGCATAATCAACACACTTGGTCTTCGATCTTTCACGTATTTATAGGTTTTTGCTATGCCTTGTGGTCCAAGTATAATCTTTGAGAGAATCTTCTGAGTTTTTTATTTGATTTAATGGTTAATCGAATGTTCTTCCTATCTTTCCGCAATTCTTGCCATATCAAAATTTCACCATTTGTAATTCTTCCAGCGTGCTTATCTTTTCATTCTTCTTTTAGTGCGATGTGAAGTATTCCCAATCATGCATAATAGATATCACATTAAAAAGATTTAGGTTTTTAACATGTTTCTAATCTAATGTGTTCAATTTTCTTTACTTGAATAATAATTAGTCATGGTTCTGACATTGTCGTGAATTTTAAAAGTCATGCAGAACTTAAACAAATATTTATATCTTCTAGCAACATTTCTACTCCAAAGTATGCTTATTTCTAGTGATAATGTTTAAATTTGATAGTGTGAAGCCTTAAATAACTCTATTATTTAGAGTTATCAGGTATGCTACTCATTTCATCAATTTCCTTCGAATTACTAGGACAATGCTTGGAGGATAGCTGCAAATGCGGGGCAAAGGGAGTTTAGACTGATCTGCATTTAATGTAATTACTTTGAGAGATTTCATGCATGTTTATAGACTCTTCTTTGTTGAGTTCCATTCCTAGTATCTTTTGCCTTTCTCAAGTCCTTCATTTCAAATTCTTGATTAAGTTGTCGTTTAACTTGTTCAATGTGATGTTGATTGTGTGACGATATGAGAATGTCATCCATGTACAAGAGAAATAAAACAAATGCATCTCTATTGATGGTTCTTCTATATAAACAGATGTGTCAATTGAGTTCTTTTCAAAACTATGCATTGTGATGAATTCGCCAAATATTGTGTTCCATTGTCTCCAACTTTACTTCAATCAATATATGGATTTCTTTGAATGACTGACCATTTCCTTCTTTGCTTGATTTTGAATTTTGGAGGTTGCTTCATGTATGTATCTTCGTCAAGAGTCTCATATAAAAAAGTGGTTGTTTCGTCCATTTGTTCCAATTTCAATACATGCTAGACCACCATAGGGAGCAACACTTTGTTAATACGTGTCTTACCATAGGTGCATAAAATTTGTTGTAGTCTATTCCTTCAACCTGGGTAACTCTTTGCCACAAGCTTTGCCTTGTATCTGGGGTCTTGTATGTCGATAATGTCGGGCTTGATTTTGAAAATCTATTTGCAAGCAATGGTCTTCTGATTATCGCCCTATAATTCACTAGAATTCATGTCCTATTTTTATATAGGGCATGCTAAGAATATTGATTCAAATAGTTCAATCGAATTGGCCTACATCCACTGAGGAACACGAGCAAAATTTTCTTATTAAATGTGAAGAGAGGGAGAACAATTTTGATTACATAGTTAAAAAGATAAACCACCGAATGAAGAAAATAAAACCCCTTATGTATACAACTTCACCACAAAATTTCCAAAACAACCCAGCTCGAATCTCCTTAATGGTATGATGTAGTCCACTTTAGACATACACCGTTCATGACTTTGTTTTTGGTTTCACCCAAAAAGTCTCATTCCAATGGAAATGGTTGTCATCACTTATATACTTATGTTTTCCCTAATCTAACTGGCGTGTAGATTAGTGTTCCTAGAATCGCTTGGTTTCGCGCAAGTATTCGCGATCTATAGCAAGTCATAATTAAATTAATATCGTTCTCCACAAGAACTATGGTTTTACTAATGATTGAATTTTATAATTAAGTATGAAAATTAGACAATTGGGGTTGTCATTAGGTTGTTGTATGCATAAGCACGGTAAAGTAAAATTCATAAAATATGTAATTATAAGAAAAGAAAGACTCGCTAAGGTACTCATGGGATGCGTTCGTTGTTCTAAGGGAAAGGATACGGTAAGGAATAGCTACCATACTTCATTATTCCAGCATCGATTTCTGTGTTCGCTAACACTAAACCAACTTTTATTGCGAGTTGATGTAGAAAGTAAATCAATGCATCATATGTAGTAGTAAAACATTTATCCCTAAACTCTTTTTAAAAGTATAAGAGACTTCATACTAAACTACTAACAAGCAAATTAGCCTTAGGTTATCTCGTCTTCCGATTCGATAACCTATTAGCTTATTTGGATGGCCGGTCAACACTTATGATTAAATTAAACCCTAAATTGACATATTTTAGTTATATCTTCCCTAGTTTCCCTTATCACATGCGTTTGTTATCCCATTTTTCCTCAACGTCATCTTAACAAAATTAGTTCATAATGCAAACACTAAACACATTAAATAAAAAAACATGTAAGATAACATGTTGCATCATATTAAGTAATTGCAATATGAGTCTTAAAAATAACAACTATTAAAATGTAACTACACTAAGACTATTGGTAGAATGATATGATCGACATCGTGGTGTCAACACTTCGTATGTTGCATGGAGCTCTCCACACCTTCCCCCCTTCTCTACTTCACTTTGGTCTCCTTTTATAGGCTCTTCAAAGTTTTCAACTCTCCATATGAATCATCTAGATGACTAAGCTTTTCACTTTGATCAGCAGATTCTTCTGATTGGGTCGTCAATCACGGTTTCACGGTTAATGAAAAGAATCTCGAGATTATCGCAGTTTGTTTAAATGGAAATCTATTTGCTAGCTGGCACTTTCTCCGCGTCCAATTATCCCATTTCTTTCTAATATTTGGCTTTGCATCTACATTGCTCGGCTTCTCAGCATTCGCTGCTTCATGCTCCACATTCGAGACTCTCATTCCGCATTGCAATGTTATTCCTACATAAATTATTTATTAGTGCGCGGCTATCTAAGCATTTTCCAATAAAAAACTAACTCTTTTCTACATAATGATTCTTTTTCTTCGCTCAGACCCCTAATGCGTAAACATTCGCCTTTTACACCTTTTTACTCATTATTTTAACCTTTTCTACATTAGATTTAAGAATTGAAGTAAAATAATTATTCTATAATATGCTAAATATTAACTCTATTTGAGAGTTATCACTAACCAATGCTAGAAAACTTTGCATGCATTCCAACAAATATACTATAGATCTATGGCAAATGATGTGGTTTGTTGTCCAATTAATCACTTAACGGAGACTGTTACTATTGAGATAGGAATAACTTACTTCCACATATTTAATTCAGTATGATTACAAACGATAAATACCGTTTTATTCAAACACATAAAAAAAATCAATTTTAATTTTTAAAATTTATAGATAGTAAATTTTAAATTTTTGTGGAATTAAAGTTCTAGCTTTGTAAACGATAAAAAAAAATAATAAATAAATCAATTTTAACTTTGAACAAAATTTATAATTCACATAAAAATCAAATAGGAAACAGAAGACGAGATTGGAAAATGTTACAAAAAGTAGAAATTATTGTTTACCCGAAACAAAGGGAAATTAGTTTTAAAAAATAAGTGAACTTAGATTAAAAAAATTATTAGGTCAATAAACCAAACATCAATCCATCTAAAACTAAATCATATTAATGACTCTCATTAATAATGGCAACTAAAAGTCAATGAAACAAATTAAATACCAACAAATTAATTTTCAATAATGATCTATCAATGTCACTTAATTAATAGCTTCAATTTAAAACTATCTGCGAAAGAAGAAAATAAACAAACAATAATAATAACAAAAGAAAAACAACAACAACAACACCATGTGAACTGTCAAATGTGAAAGCACGATCCTAATCTTATTTACTTCAAATTTTCAAACCCATCTTCAGGGACTTATTAGGGTTTATTATTTTAAAAATAATTGCAAGCTGGCAATTTATTCAACACCCTAATTGCTTATAAAACGGCGCCGTTTCACCATTATTTTTGTGCAGAGCTTTGAGCTTCTTTGAACCCTTCTTGTGTGAGCAGAACCTTGCTTGTAATGGAACACGTTGCAGGTTGGGCGACGGCGGTGGCGGAGGCGGTGGAAACGGCTGTCGAAGAAGGCAGCTCAGTCGCAAAGCAGCTGAGCAGATCTTCGTCATCTGATAGCGATCAAATGTATTCTCCTAAAGGTATATCCATTTTTTGTCGCAGATGTGTTCCTGCATTTTAAATTTTTTTGGTCCAGATGTTTTAAAATCGAACATTTTTACTCGTGAGATTTTAACCATGTTCATTTTTAGTCCATGTAATAATAAAATCGTTTATTGTAATATAATGTAATATTGACTAAAATGATGGTTAAATTAATTTGAAATTTCAATATATAACTATTGTATAACTAACGATTTCAAAATTGTTAGTTAAAATGATGTTTTTGGTTTTTTTTTTCTTTTAATGTTTATCTGTCCTTGAAGTTTTAAATTTTCTCCTTGTAATCTATTACGTTTGTCATTTATATTATTTTTGGTCTTTCAACCCTCAAAATGTTTGTTTTAATCTATAGATTATTTATGAAAAAAATATGAATACATTTTTTACTTTAAGACCTCAAAGTCATTAGGTATACAACAATGTCACTTGAGTTATTGCTCTATTGGCACATTTTTTACCTTGTTAGTGTTGATGTATACTAGATTTTAGGTTAACTAAATTATCATTTTGGGTTTTCAAAAAAAAAAAATTATGATTTTGGTCTGTATATAGTTTATTTTATTTTTATTCCTATATTTTTAAATATCTAATCTTAATCTCTATTGTTAGTTATATATAAAATTCGTTATTATAATGCTAATAAGAAGAGTAACTTAACTAACATCAATGTGAGCTGGTTATGGAGCTCGTGAATATATATATATATATATATATATATATATATTTATATTTTATAGGAAGAAGGTTAATATAAAGTTGATAAAATATTTTAAGCTTTTATGTCTATTTTTTGTTTTTTTATTTTTTGTTTTAAGTTCAACTATTATAAGATGAAGATTTGAATTACTATATTAACCTTTTAAACAATAAAAATAATAAAGATCTTATCTTTATGTAGATATTTATCTTTACATCTTATATTCACGTGACCAAGAGAGATTAGTTTCATACATATATATATATATATATCATACCCCCGTATGATTTCTTCTGAAAATAATAGGAAAAGTTTAATGATTAAAAATAGATTTTTTTTTAATAAACTTTACAGATAGAAAATAAAAATTTTCAAAAAAAAAAAAGATTGATCTTCAAAATCAAAATTTATATCAAAATAAGGAAAAAAGAAGAAGAAGAAGAAGAACTACAAAATCAAAAGAAGTACAAAGCATTAAAGACAAAGGATATTGTTTAACATTTTGAAGATCAAAAGGCAGATTTCTCTGTTTCATGGTGATCATTTTCTTTGACAATGAATTTAAAGAATTTATTTTCTTAACTTTAGTGATAGTTACCTCTGAATTCAAAAATTTTAAGAGTAAAAATTGAAACCCACGAAATATATTTGGATGGGATATCGTTTAACAATATTGTATGAAAATATCCTACAAAAACAATTTTTGAATAAGGATGTTTAAGTGTATTAAAAAAAAAGGTGTTTAAATGAGAGGTTCATGAAAATTTAGAGGGGTTGTAGGAAAAAAAGTTGTTTGGCATAGAGGTTGTATGAAAACTTTGTCTGAATAAAGATTGTTGGGAGAAGGGTTGAAATGTACGGTTGGAGGAAAAAATTATATCCTAAACAAACATGGTAAATTTTACACATTTCCCCATCTATGTATCCTCATTTTTTTTTAAATACTCATGATTTTCTAAACCAATTTACACTCATGTCCATTGATATCACGAGACATATTGTCTTATTCTATAATATTTGAATGTCAAAAAATTGAGTAGAAATTTTTTTTTTTTTTTTTTTGAAAATGTATAAAAAGTTAATTCCTAAATAAGTGGTCACGATGATTAAACCTATCCATTTTAGTTTTCCAAAAAAAATTTAACCACTTCATCATGTTATTTATGCATGCCCTAAATGATAAGTTTTGGATATTCCATTCCATCCACTTAAATTTTCTTTCCATTCAAAGGAGAAAAAGAATCATTCTTTCTCTAAAAACAAGAAGTCTCTTTCTTTCCCTCTCTGGCAAGCTAATTAAGAGATCCTTTCTCTTTCTCTCTATTTTTCTTTTTCCTTTTCTTTTTGGTTTTGAAACTAAGAGAAGATACAGCTGGTCCATAACTTTAATATCTCTATTTGAAACTGTTATAACCTATAGTTTTTTTTTTTTTTTTTGAAACAGTTATAACCTATAGTTTGACCAACAAAATAAAGGGAGTAATCTTAGCATTAATCTGTAAAAATTAGTATTGCAAATAAAACTCATAATCTTTCGTTCGATAGATCGTTTTTTTTTTAAATCTCATCTATGTTGATGAATTATAAAATATAATGGGGCAAAATTGATAAGATTTTAAAGAAACACGGATTAGAGTTAAATTTTTTGTTGAAATTTGAAAAATTTGTCAAAGATTTCAGTAGTTTTTTTTTTTTAATTCCAAATATGTCGGTAGTTAATTCGTCTATTATCAAATTTAATTTTGATAAACCTTTTTAATTAAGAACTCGAAAATTGGAAAAGAGATTGGCTTCTTTATACTCAAGATACCACTAGCCCGTTCTTAAGTTATATTTCATTAAATTATTGAATTTTTATAGTTTTTACAATGATTTTAGTTAAAAACAGTAATTAAATTAGTGGAAATTGGCTACTGAAATTGATAAAATAATAATAAAAAAGGAGAAAATTTGATTTTTTTTTTTTTTTTTTTTTAGAGAGAGGGAAGAATGTGGATAAGAGAGAGAGACATTTTCTACGCTAACAATTGATGAACTTGGAATTAATTTAAATTATACTTTTCAAAGTGAACAGCAGCCAACAATACACGACAAATAAACAAAATAAGTGATTATGATTATGTTTTTGGTATTGTATTAATATTTTTATCTTTTTTGTTTGTTTCCTTTTTATGGATCAGACATTTTGAATTTTGGTGGGAAAGCAATCGCTCCAACTCCAGAAACTAATTTCCATATCATTCCTGATGTGATGAACAAGACTCTAATTCTGGAGGGTGCTAGTAGTAATAGTAATAATACTAATTCGACAATGGTGCCTTCCACCGTAATTCTCGACATCGGTGGCAGCGCTAATGTCGATCATCAAAAACTTGCTCAAGACAAGCAAGAATTATATTTGCAAACTCTCCACGAGTTACCCGATTTCCACAAATTCTACTGCCCCAATTGTGACTCTTGCATTACAAAGGTTATCATTATCCGAGATACTGCACCTCAGCCACCGATATCGCCTGTGGTACCGACGGAGAGACCGGGCAGCCCTCCAACCATAGAAAATCCCCTGGAAGAGGGTGGAAGCATAAGATGCAGCAATTGCTTTAGTTTCCTTGCTCCACTTGGTAAGCCCTTCCATATTCTTAGATGATTTAGTTAACTTTTGCCTTTTTAATTTTTTTAGTTTTCAATTTTGTAATATGAGTTTCTTTATTTATTTTTTTTTTCATTTGTAGCCTGATTTTGAAAATCTCTCTACCCAGATTTTTTTAAAATAAAAAAACAATAGCTCTTATGTATGGTTAATTATTTTTGTTTTTAATGCTTAGTTTAGATTATATATTATTGTTTTGAAAATAAATTAGGCAGAATTTTTATATATATAAATGAATTATTTATTTTTTTAAATAATTTGTTCTATGAAATTTTAGTTAATATTATTTTTGCAAACAACAATTGTGAGATAGGTAGATTTGGAACTTCCAACTTCAAAATTAGTTCAATTTAGTTCTCATTCATTTTGTTGGTTAAAATACTTTTTAAAGGTGTTGAGAGAATGAAGAATAATTGTTGGCATCAATGATTTACTTTAACCTTTCGAGACTAATATATTGTGTGTATATATATATATATATATATATAATTCAACCACAAAACTAAAATGGTTCTTTTTTAACTAAAATAAACATTTTTTAAATTGCAAGTTTATAAACTAAAGTAGAGACTAAAATACAATTTAAACCATAAATTATTATGTTATGAAGCATTAAATTTGTTGAGTTTCTATTTTTTTGTTTTTTCCTGAAACAAATTAGTTGAGTTTCTAACGGCTTTCCCTGATTATATTTAGGTGCTTGGATCTCCTCTCGATTCAGACCTGGTAAGAAAAATAAAGCAATTGGTATTATACTCTTTTTTTATTCAAGGTTTCAAAATTTTCTTATAAAAATCTTAAAGTATGTACAATAACAAAAATAGAAAAGAAAGCACCCAAAAAGATTTCTCTTACAACAGATTTATATAATGTTAAAAAGAAATTAAGAAAAAGAAAAAAAAAAACAATTATGGTAAGACTTTTAAATTGGAGCATGAGCAGATCCAATTGAAAGTGTGAAGAGAATATTTTTAAGAAGGAACAAAGACACTCAAATTAATTTGTTTTTCTTGTTGTCTTCCCAATTGTAACTAGACATCTTTTTACATGGTGAAAAGTAAAATAGTTCCTGCTACAAAAGAGCTATTAGTACTTCCCCCCACTTCACTCACTAAAAGCTAGTCCAAACTCATTAACTAGCTAGTCCTATATTTATGGAGAAATAAACGGTAATATGAAGGCCGGTTTGATAACGATTTCGTTTTTTGTTTCTAATTTTTCATTTTTATTTTTTGGTTTTTTGTTTTGAAAAATAAAAACCGTATATATTTGATAATTGATTTTAGTTTTATATTTTTAAAAATTAAAAATTAAAAACATGTTTGATAACTGTTTTTTGTTTACAAACATCACATTTTTTTTTATTTTTTTTAGTGTTTTACTATTTATTCTTGATTTTTTCTTTTTTTAAAAAAAAACAAAAACCTATTTTTAAAAACTAACTTTTTTTAGTTTTAAAAATTTCTTTAATATTTTAAAAATTTTAAAAATAAAAACAAAAATTGGTTCTCAAACAAATCTGTTTTCAAAAAAGTAAAAACAAAAATAGAAAACCAAAAATGAAATGGTTATGACCCATTTGATTACCATTTTGTTTTTCATTTTTAGTTTATGAAATTTAAGTCTATAATAACTACCTTACTATACTTTTTTCCTTATTTGGATATCTACATCTTACCTACATTTTAATAAACAAAATCAAAATTTAGAAACAAAAAAAGTAGCTTTCAAAAGCTTGTTTTTATTTTTAAAATTGGTTAGCATTCACCTACTTTCTCAAGAGATATGGAAACATTGTAGAAAAGATAGAGCACATGGTAGGAAATTTGAGTAGAAATAACCTTAAATTTCATAAATCAAAAACAAAAAACCAAACGGGGCCTAAAAAAATCAAATGCTAACTACTATTTTTAGCCAAAGTTTATGACAACAAAAGAAATTAAGAAAAATAAACAAGTTTATAACCAACACCAACAACCTTAAGAACAAGGCCGAATGATGGTTTCCCTAATGTTTCCCCAGGACCAGGAAACACTAACAGAGATACTGCTACCCTTGACATTCCCCCGAGAGATGGCGAGCAGGAGGGTCCGAAACAAACCGAAGGGAAAAGCTTGGAGATAATAAAGAGCATTGTGTATGGAGGTTTAACTGAAGCCATCACAAGCTTAGGCATTGTAACCTCTGCAGCAAGTGCCAACACTCCAACAGGTAAAAAATTCTACAAGGTCATTTGATTGTGTGTTCCATTCATTATTATGTGTAATGTATATAAATTTTATATGTAAATGATTTGCAGAGAATATTGTAGCCTTGGCTTTGGCAAATTTGATTACTGGTCTTATTGTCATCACGAATAATGTAAGTAAATTACACTTCACTTTAGTTTATATTCTCAAATTTAAACACAAAGTTTGCGTTCATATTTTCATGACTTTTCTCTAAAGCTTAAAAACTGTTCGTTGAGATTTGATAATATGGTCGAAAAGTAGTTAAAAGTAGTTAAGTTTGGTTGTTTACTACAAAAAAAAAAATAAACAATAGGTTTTTGAGAAGTGGTTATTAACCACTCTTCTTATCCAAAAAAAACAAACATACCTTGAAATCGACAAATTATTTTATCCAATGAACTATTTAATTCACACTCAATAAAATGCTTACAATTAGTCTTTGTCATTACACATAGATAGCTAACTACCATGCACTTAATTCGACACCGATTACAAATGACAAAGATTTTTTAGATTTTATCACATGAAAGAGATTAAATTCACTTCTTTTTTTTTGTTTTTTTTAAGATATACTTCATAAAGAGAAAAGGAAAGTTTGTAAGATACACGCATTACATCTTAGGAATCTCTAAAAAAGATTTCCAATTTACAGCAATGCATTATCAAAATCTAGATCTTTTGTACACAAAAAACAACTTTTTAAATTATGTCTTCCATAGTAAAAAAATCTACTGAGTTGCACTGATCCCCATCATAAAAACAAAATTTAAAATGAACCCTTTTATTGTTTTACTAAATTATAATTGTTTGCATTTAAATTCAACCTCTAAATTTAATTGGGGTAATTTGAAAGCTCTCTGGACTCAAGTCAAACCAAGTCAAGAAAGAACCAAACGAAACAAACAAACCACATGTAGATCCATACGAAGAAGCCTTGGGTGATAGGGAACACTATGTTCTTCACTACACAATTTCCATCCTATCGTTCTTAATTTTCGGGCTTCTGCCTCCGCTCGTCTATGGCTTCTCCTTCCGCGACACTGACGATGCCAATCTCAAGCTCGCAGCAGTGGCGGTCACCTCACTTCTATGCATTGCGTTACTCGCCATCGCGAAAGCTTACGTTTCGAAGCAACACACGTGGAAAGAGTTTTCCAAAACCCTAGGTTATTACATTACCCTAGGGTTTGGGGCCTCAGGGCTATCCTACTTGGCAGGCAAGGAGTTTAATATTCTTCTGGAACAGCTTGGATGGTTTAAGAAAGATCCTATGGCTCCCACTTTGTTGCTCCCTAATATGAACTATGCAAAACCTACATGGGGTTCCATATGAAGAATGCTATGTTTTTTTTTTTTCTTGCAAAACTTTTGAGATTGTTTTCTTTGTTGTTGATCAGTGTGGATTTCTATTAGTGTCTTGTTGTTCATGAGTGTCATTAATTCTTTAAAAAATAAGAGTTGTATGTTTTGTAGCATATACTTTCCTATATTTTCTTAAGAAAATCTGTGGCTTCATATATACCCTTTACTTTTGTTTATTTTATTTGCTTCTTATTTCACTATCATCTAAATTCTGTTTTGGTCCCTAAACTTTTAAAAGTCCAATTTCAATCTTTGAATTATCATTTTTGTTCTAGTTTGGTCCCTCAACTTTCAAAAGTTCAATTTTAATTTTTCAACTTTTGAAAAAATTTAATAATAGTCCTTAGATTAGAAAAAAAAAAAACCATCATTAAAATTGATGAGGTGGCAAAATACTAATAATAAAAGAAATTTATTATCATCTTCTTTACTCCTCTCCCTCACCTCTCTCTTAAAGCCTATCCATTTCAAATAAAAAAAATGGAGCATAAAACCTTACTCCCAAATTCTAAATCCAAATACATGAAAATAGAAATTTATCATACCAAAACTTGAACATCGGTCAGAAGAATAATCGATCCAGGGGTTTATAAATAATAAGAAAGAGCAAAACTCTAGGATTTAGAATCCTCCGGCGAATCAAAGTCCGATTGTTTGTGGAGTTTGATGATTATTCTGAGTTCTTCTAATGCCGGCGCTGTTCGTTTCTCAACCATTTCCTTTCAGGCTATTTATTTATTTATTTATTGTTTTTCATTAAAATAGTACGTTGAGTAAATTTTGTGGAATTTGGTTTTATGTTTTTTTTTTTTTTTGGTTACTTGAAATACATAGCTTTTAAGACAGAGGGGAGGGAGAGGAGGGAAGAAGTTGATAATAAATTTATTTTTTTATTATTATTTTGCCACTTCATCAATTTTAACTGTGATCAGGTTTTTTTTCTAACTCAAGGACTATTTTCAATTTCTTTTCAAAAGTTCAAGGACTAAAATTGGAATTTTGAAAGTTGAGGGACCAAAATGGAACAATAATGATAGTTTAGGGACTAAAATCAGACTTTTGAAAGTTTAAGGACCAAAATAGAATTTACACGATAGTTCAGGGACCAAAATGGTATTTTGCCCTAAAATAAATTAGCACCTAAATAATTGAAATGCCCTTGAATTATGTTGCACCATCATTATTTAGTCGTATTAGCTAGGGTTTTTTTTTCTTTTTAATATCTTGTAGTAACTAAGATTTTATGAGAATGTACTACCTAAACTCCTTTATGACCCTAGTTATTTTTGCCAAACCATTTATATTCTTATGTCCAAAATATAATAATTTATCCCTTCAGCCTATGGATGTAGCTAATGCAATGTTAGCAATCCACACAAATTTGTGTTCTTTGTTTACTCATTCTTTAATTCTTGTTTGTTGATTACGATTTTCATAATAATAAGAAATCTCCTATATAAAAGACCAAATGCAACAGTTCATCTTCCACATGCTATTCTATCTAATTATCGACCTATAACTCTAACCATTATTATACACAAGTTTCTTTCTAAGGTGTTAGTAGAAAGATTGATCAAAGCTACTTTCTTTTTACTTTTGCTGGGAGTCAAAGTACTTTTGTCAAAGGGAGGTAGATTCCCAACGTTGTTCTTAAAACTAATGAAGTTATCGATTAATGGAGATGCTTAAAGTATAGGTTTTACCCTTAAGAAGGATGTGCAAAAAGCTTTTGACAAACTCAATTGGAAAATTCGAGTAACTGTTTTGCATTTGAAGGTTACAATTCAAAGTGGTTAAGTTGGATACACACTTATATTTCCTCAGTCACCCTCTTTGTGATGATCAATGGATGACCTCAAGGCAAAATGAAAACAAATCGCAGCATCCCTTAAAGGGGACCCTCTCTCTACTCTTATACGTCCCTACTATAGATTATCTGTCTAGTCTTCTTTTCAACGCTCAGCAAAAAGGTATTATTGAGGGATGCATTCTCAGTGAGGTTCATCTTCCTCACCTTTTATTTACCGATGATATTCTTTTGTTCATTGTTACTGATAACATAAAAGTTTGAAATATATTTAGTTTGATTAAGTCCTTTGAAGCCTCATCTAATCTTAATATCAACCTGCAAAAATCATCCATCTTTGGCATTAATACAAACTATCATCATATTTTTTTATGTGTCATTAGTTTGGAACTGCCCTATTATCATTTGAGATTGCCTCATGGGGGCAGCCCTAGATGGAAAAGTTTATAAGATCTTGTTATTTAGAGACTCCATAAGAGAATGGATGATTGGCTATACATCTACTTCTTCAAAAACTACAAGAAATTTAGTTTTTGCCGATGCTAGTTTCAACGAGGAAAAAAAATTCTGCCAGCATATGTCACCTATGTCGATGGAAAGAGTTTCATCAACGTTTTTAAGAGTCCGCCAACTGAACAAATGTTCCGCTAAGATTTGTTCCATTGGAATTATCATTTTTACTAGTTGAAATCCAAGGGTTACAATTATGTGTGTGTATATATATATATATATATGATAATGAATGAATGAAATCTAAGATGAGACTTGTTGCTAAGTATTGGCTTCAGAATCGTTATCACGCAAGTATACGGTCAAAAATCGTAGCAAGTAATAAGTATTTATTTTATTGTTCTCCATAGGGATTGATAACTAGAATTAATCTTACTAACTTAAGAGTTGTCAAAGTATGTAAAAATAATGTTGATGGTTGTTTTGGGTTTTTGAGATTCTAAATGCAATGTAAATAAACGTAGGTAAGAATGTGAATGTAGAAGATGATAATCATGCGATAATTGTGAATTAAATTTCATGTTTCCCCATTTTAACGAGTACTTCCGCACTTGCTGATTTATGGCATGTTAGGATTACATGTATAATATGTGTTTGTATATATTATTACTTTCCTAGATTCAAGCTCGTTAGGGTTATTGTGTACTCTATAAAAACGCAATGCCTATTCTAATAAAATCTGAATGACTTTTTAAGTAAAATCTCTCGATTACATGGTATCAGAACTGTGTTAGGGTTTTTGAGTTTTTTTTTTCGGTTCGGTAATTTATAGACGAAGTTGATCCACTGCTGTCATTGAACATCACCGTTTTCCGATTCTGGTAGATCTGTTGCTGATCTACGCATTCGTCGAAGTTGCAGCTCCATCCGATCAACGACGAAGCCCCACGAGCCCCCGTAAGCTTTCGCCATTCATCTTCGTTGTCGTCTCTACTGTTGTCGCTACTCCGATTAGAGCAATGTTGATTTTGTTCGTGCCGAGGAGTACTTCAGATCTGTCCAATTTACTTTCAGTTTTTTTTTCCTCGAAACGTCTCAGATTTTTCGCATATAGTTACTCTGGGTTTTTTTGGCTTGCTGCGAGGTGGTACTATTCTATTTTTTCTGAAATATCTGGTTATTCGCTACTCATTTTGATTAAATCGAGGTAATATGATTTGAATTACCTTGATTGGAGTAGAACGATTAAGAATCATCTACTATACAATGAACTAAAGGGTCATATTGATGGAAAACCACCTACGGATGAAAAAAAAAAGTGTTGGGATCGTGATGATGCACGTCTATATAATCAGATTACGAACTCCAATAACGATGAAATTGTGGACCTGGTAAGTCATTGTTCTACTGGAAAAGACTTATGAAATTCGTGGAATTTTTGTATTCCGGGAAGGAACAGGTCACAAAGACATATGACGTCTTCATGTCTTACTTTCTCGCAATGGAGAGTCTCTTATGACTTATTACACTCGACACAAGAAGAATGGTGTTAAATTGAACTCTCTAATGCCCTTTACAGCTAATATTGCGATACAACAGGCTTAGAGAGAAAATATGGGAGTTATTATCTTTTTGAAGGGTGTCGAACTAGAATATGAAGCTGCTAGGCCTTAAGTCCTTTCTAGAACTGAGATTCCAAGCTTAGATGATGTATTTCGGAGACTCCAACGTACTGAAGAGACTCTTATAGAAGTGTCAGTCATATCATCAAATAACGCCCTGATTGGAAGAAATGACACACGAGAGGGGGAGGAATATGAATACGCCTGTGAAATCTGATTATGCTCGACATCAGGAATCAAATGGTGAAAGGCGTCCAAAAATCGAATGTTATTATTGGTATAAACTAGAAAATCTCAAGAGAGAGTACAAAAAGTTACAATACCAAAATCAGAGGCTTCAGACAGCTGAACTCGCTTCCATTGATCAGAATATGACTGATGAGTTTGCCAAACCCCAGATTTCCAACGCATCATCGCAGTCATCGTCTTCATACCCTCCTCTTGCTGCAACCTTGGCTGAGTCAGGTAAAAATCATTACCTTCTTTTGTCATCTACGAAGTTGGTCATAGATTCTAGAGCCACTGCTCATATGACAGGTAAATTATTAACTTGTTTTCCACTTCGTTGTCATCAGTTCGTTTTTCTGCTGTTACATTTGCAGATTGATCCTTGTCTCTCGTCCAGGGCTCAAGATTGGTTACACTTACCTCTAACATATCATTGTCTTCTATTTTGTGCCTACCTAAATTCCCATATAATTTGATTTCTAAGAGTCAATTTTGTCGTGACTTAAATTGTTTTGTTTCATTTTTTTCCTAGTTATTACTTGTTTCAGGATCATTTGACGAAGAAGATTATTGGTAGGGGGCATGAAGTTGATCTTGGATCAACAACTAGTCTAAACTATAGCCTGCAAGAGCTATGCATCTGCGTTCGAGGTTCAATGTCGATTGGGTCACCCATCATTGCAGTCTTGAAGAAGATGTTTCCTATTTTTAATAAGATGTCATCTTTGAATTGTGAGTCTTATGAGTTTGTAAAGTTTCATCGTTTGAGTTCTAGTCCTAGAGTCAATGTTGAAAGATAGGAATTCAAATTCTCTAAATTCTTTATTTAATAATGAACCCAACAATGGATTTAAACAGAGTACATGGGATGATCTAATTATAAAAGGAAAAGATAAAATTTAACCATAAAATAAAATATTACCTATCATAAAAGGAAAAGATAATACCTAGTGATAAAAAATAAAATCAGATTTAATCTAATCCTAAAAAGAAAATATAATTAAAATAACATAACCCAACACTCCCCTCAAGCTGGATTGTATGTAGAATACAAGTCAAACTTGGAATTAAATTAATCAGAGTTGGTTCTTAAATTATGATGCACCAATTGTGAATACCGATGCCAGAGTCAATCTGGAATGTTGTCAGGACCAATCGGGAATGCTGGTCATGACCAATTTGGGAAATCTGGTCATTGTGGTTGGATGAGAAGATGATTTTCTCATTAGAGGAGTTTGATTGGATTTTTTTACTTTTTTTGAAAATTTATGAATCTAAATATGATGGTTTGTATTTTCTAGGTTTTAAGGTGAGAAAAAGGAAAAAGAAGTTTGAGGAAAGAGAATTTGTTTTTGTTTTTTTTTTTTTTTTTTTTTGTGTTGAGAAAAAGAAGAAGAAGATGATGGAGAAGAAAGTGAAGGAAAAATTTGAGGCTCTCATACTATGTTCAAAAATGGAAATTCAAATTCTCTAAATTCTTCATTTAATAATGAACCCAACAATGGGTTTAAATAGAGTACATGGGATGATCTAATTATAAAAGGAGATAAAATTAACCATAAAAGAAAATATGACCTAATTATAAAAGGAAAAGATAATACCTAATGATAAAAAAAAAAAAAAAAAAAGATTTAATCTAATTCTAAAAGGAAAATATAATTAAAAATATATAAAATATTATTTTACTAAAAGTAACATAATTTCGTTATTTTGTTACTTTTGTTAATGACTTTTCCCGTCTTACCCAGGTATATTTAATGAAAAATTGTTCTGAGTTGTTTTCGAATTTTTGTGCCTTTAATGCTGAAATCCATAATCAATTTAATGTATCTATCGAAATGTTGCATAATGATAATGGAGATGAATACTTTTAAAGTATTCTTAGTTCTTATCTCAGGGGGAAAAGGTATTATTCATCAATTGTCTTGTGCAGACACTCCATCTCAAAATGGAGTGGCTGAACGTAAGAGTAGACATTTGCTTGAAACCGAGAGAGCCTTGTCCTTCCATATGAACGTTCTAAAACCTTTTTGGGTCGATGTTGTAACCAAAATGTGTTTTCTCATTAACTGAATGTCATTTTCCGTTCACAATAATCAAATCTCGTTCCAGGTCTTGTTTCCATCTAAGGAAATGTTTCATATTTCCCCATAGATCTTTGGGTGTACGTGTTTTGTTCGTGATGTTCATCCTCATCGTACCAAGTTTGACTTAAAGTCTTTAAAATGTATCTTTCTTGGGTATTCTCGGGTTCAAAAGGGTTATAATTGTTATTGCCCTGCACGAATCGGTATGTTGTTTCCTTGGATGTTACCTTTTTTGAGGTTACACCGTTCAGCCCTATGTCTAGTCCTTCTTATAAGGAAGATGATGTGTTGATTTATGAGGTGGTCTCCGAATATAGTGGCCTCAAACCACCTCTATCTCTCTCTATTCCATCTTGTACAACGATTACTAAGGTTTACACCAGGTGTTCACAACCCTCAGAGGTAATGCCCCATATTAGTGAGCTCTTCATTATCTGACTTGCAATCTAGTGATGATCTTGAATTTCCCATAGATCTTCGTAAAGGTAAACGTTCTTGTACATATCCAGTTTCCTCGTTCGTGTCATATCATCAAGTGTCATCACCATCTTTATCCTTTCGGACTTCACTTTATTCTGTGTTTGTCCCTAAAACCATTGGTGATGCTTTGTCCAATTCTGGGTGGCACCAGACAATGGTCGAAGAGGTGGCTGTGTTGGATGCAAACGAAACTTGGGAACTAGTTGCTTGTCTAGAAGGAAAAAAAACGATCAGTTGCAAATGGGTGTTTGTTGTCAAGATGAACTCTGATAAATGTGTTGCACGACTCAAGGCATGCTTAGTCGCTAAAAGGTATGCCCAGACGTATGGTATTGATTATTGTAAAACTTTCTCCCCTGTTGCAAAAATGATGTCGATTCGATTGTTTATTTTCTCTGGTTGCTACTAATGATTGACCATTATATCAGCTTGATGTTAAGAATGCTTTTTTGCATGGTGATCTCCTAGAAGAGGTGTATATGGAGCAACCATCTGGGTTTGTTGCTCGAGGGGAGAATGCTAAGGTTTTTCGTCTTCGTAAATCGTTGTATAGGTTGAAACAGAGCCAACGAGCATGGTTTGGATAATTCATTCAAACTCAAGAAGTTAGGAATGCA
Organism: Sicyos edulis; assembly: GCA_036507275.1. Lineage (NCBI taxonomy): Eukaryota > Viridiplantae > Streptophyta > Magnoliopsida > Cucurbitales > Cucurbitaceae > Sicyos > Sicyos edulis. The sequence goes on along the minus strand of CM071854.1, from coordinate 32,370,746 downwards.
AAAGTGTTCTTCAGATCATTTTGTGTTCTATCATCGATCAAAATGGAAAAATGTGTTACTGGTAATGTATGTCGATGATATTGTAATCATTAGAAGTGATGATTCTGAGATAGCTTCACTAAAGACCTTTCTCCCATAGCCAGTTTAGTATCAAAGATCTTGGGAACCTAAAATATTTCTTAGGTATTGAAGTCATGAGAAGTAAGAAGGAAATCGTGTTGTCTCAGCGAAAGTATGTTCTTGACTTATTGAATGAAACAGGAAAGTTAGGTGTAAAGCCGTGTAGTACTTCGATGGCACCTAATCAACAACTTGTCAAAGAAGGGCAAGCTTTTTCTAATCCTAGAAGATATAGGAAGATGGTTGGAAAATTGAACTATTTAACAGTCACAAGACCAGATATTTCCTATTTTGTGAGTATAGTGAGTCAGTTTATGTCATCTCCCACCGTAGATCATTGGACAGTCGTGAAGCAGATTTTGAGCTATCTGAAATCTGCTCTTGGAACGGGTGTGTTATACAAGAATCATGGACATTCTAATATTGAGTGTGATTCAGAAGCTGACTGGGCAGGCTCTAAAGAAGATAGAAGGTCGACTTGAAGGTACTGTGTGTTCATGGGTGGAAATTTAATGTCTTGGAAGAGTAAGAAACAAAATGTGGTGTCCTGTTCGAGTGCCAAAGCAGAGTACAGAGCTATGTCACAAGTGACATGTAAGATAGCATATTGTTTAGCTACTAAACGGGATCGGGATGAGAACTACGATAACCTCAAGATTATGGTGTGACAATCAAGCAACTGTCCCCATTGCCCCGAATCCAGTGTTTCATGAAAAAACAAAGCACATTGAAGTTGATTGTCATTTTATTTGAGAAAAGATGGAGGGTTTGATCTCAACGAGTTATGTGAAGCCTAGAGATTAGTTGGATGATATATTCACCAAAGCGCTAAATAGAGCTCGCACAAACTATCTCTACAACAAGCTGGGCATTATAGACATATTTGCTCCAACTTGAGGGGGAGTGTTAGGATTATATGTGTAATATGTTTTTGTATGTATTACCGCTTTAATAGATTCAGGCCCAGTAGGCCCATTAAGGTTATTGTATATGTAATGGCCCAACCCATCACTAGTCAAGATATTGTCCGCTTTGGCCCACTGGCCTCACGTATTTGTTTCTCCCCCCATGGGGAAAACGCGTCTTGTTAGGGAAAGGTGTCTGCACCCTTTATAAGGAGTGCTTCGTTCCCCTTCCCAACCAATGTGGGATTCCCTTATGGGTTTCCACCTCCCCTTAGAGGTCCAGCGTCCCGATGAACCCGGCACACCGGCCCGATGCCTGGCTCTGATACCATCTATAACGGCCCAACCCATCGCTAACCAAGATATTGTCCGCTTTGGCCCACTAGCCTCACGTATTTGTTTCTCCCCCCATGGGGAAAACGCGTCTTGTTAGGGAAAGGTGTACACACCCTTTATAAGGAGTGTTTCGTTCCCCTTTCTAACCGATGTGGGATTCCCCTATGGGTTTCGATATTACTCACCCGTATCATTTTTCCCCTCCAGGTGCTGAGGTATACCGAGACGGATGAGCTGGACGAAGTTGATAGATCATGGGGGTCACATGTCCTATTATTCATTAAATTTCTTTATGTTCCGCATGAACTACTTAATAAATGTTTATTTCATTTTCGAAAGTTGTACTTATATTTTGAATCATTCCTGGCCAGGAGAACGTTTTACTGTTTTACCCTTATTGGATATTCAGTTGGTTTTAATAAAGAGCATGTTTTGATTTTAAACTATTTGAGACTTGTTGAGTTTTAATCATGCATACTAGTAAAGTCCTACTAAATTAGTTATTTTAGTCTGGTCTTTACAGTATACTCTATAAAAAAGGCAATGCCTCTTCTAATAAAATTTGAACGATTGTTTAAGTCAAATCTCTCGATTACATGACAAGCCTAGCATCCGCATTCTTCATACTTAGCTTCAGGCAATGCATGTGATAGTAGGGTTATTCCTAAATTTTTAACTGATGCAATAGACCTTGCATTGACCTAATCATAACCTCTTGGGTCTTCCACCAACTTTTTTTTTCAAGTTAACCAGTGGTTAGTACGCGTGGGTAGCTAATCGATGCATACTTGAAATAAAATGCAACATTATAAAACCTAACTACTCGCAATCTTAACATGCATTTTATATATGAATTCTCCCTATTGTTCCTAAGTTAATGAATCATAAATAAGAGTAACAGATGATAATGAGAATTATGAAATATCATTACTAAAAGTTAGCTATATATCTACGAAGTACTCCTAACTACAAACAAAATAACAATAAGGAAATGGTGTGGTTGTTGAAGATGGACAGACTCTTTGTCACCGGATCCTACGAACATCGTCTGGTTTTCTTCTTCCCATAGTAGATTACTCCAAGAAAATTGGCTTCTGGCTAACCGACCAGCTCATCGAATTCGGCTTCCTACATTCTTTAAATATACGTGATTTACTTGGCTAGCAAGTTTGGATGAGTTTGAATATCTTTATAATATTACTGAGTTTGAATATCTTTATAATATTGCTGAAATATCCTAACTAATGCTGGAATATCCTCATCATTGTTGGAAATATTCATTAGCTGGTTCTTTCCATTAGAACTAGAAATCACGTTAATTGATTGCCCTAAATTCTGCGGTGATAAGATTTTCTAGATGTGGTAACTTACGTGATGAGTTAATGCCTATGTGCTTCTGCTGCCCTTGACGTTTTACTTCAATACGACCTTGTAACGACCCGACCCGAAAGGGTTCTAAAATAGGTCGTTACCTCAATGCATACATTCAAATCTACAGAAAATTCGCAATAGGGTGTTCGGATTCTAAGTAAAAACTAAAACATAAAACATCCATTTAAAAATCAACATCAATTCCTGGAACCTGTCCCTGTTTCCAAGCACCTGTTCCAAGACAAATACATTTACAAAACTTACTCTGATCAGAGATTTATTTAAAACATACAAACTTTACAATAGTTACAACAATGCTAGAATCCGTAAATACATTCAGAAAACACCCTAGGGCTCCGTGCCCAACTACATGCATTCAGAGAACATTTAAATCATAAACATAAAACTCAGAGTTGAACAACGGGTTTCCATGATCACAGCTCCTCCTCTAGCCATCCTGTCTCGCACCATGGCTACCTGTGGAAAAACCATATAATAAGGGTGAGTAACGAATTACTCAGTAAGAATCCCCAATCGGGGTACAATACGAAACACATGGTCATCTAGCAGAAAGGTATGCAAGCTATGAATATAAACACAGAATAGAGCACGTAGCTTAGCCCACACTTGGGCCACGGATGCCAACTCAGGGTCTTAGTCCGGAAATAACTCACCACACAATACGCCCTATACGAGAAACAAGTCCCGGCCTCAGCCTGTCTACTGTCGACGAAAGGTGCACTGGCTCAAGATCCCGAAGAGCTCTCTGGTCGGCGCTATAATGAGCGTGCGCGCACCTCGTGCTACTGCAGACTATGAGGGGTGCCTGGTCTAGTGGCAAGCTGCCCATGTCCAGTCACCACGCCTAACTAAATCTTTGGATCGGTGTCATCGACATAGGGGTGTGAGACCTGGACACGTGAACTATGTCAGCCTGAACCACCGCACTTGAGGCTAAGGCACGGGTCGTGGTAGGCTTACACCAGGAAACCGTCCTTGCCCTATCAGGTGGCAACTCAAGGGCTACCGCCGAAACACGCTGAGGACGTGCCGGCTGTCGGGGACAAGGCAATGCCAAGTCATCATCCCGACCGTTGGGGTATTTAACAAACTGCCACCCTCACCCAAGATTGGGGGGCCCGCCGTTAGGGTTAGCTAGTCCCTAACGGGATCAGGGACGGAGCGTACGTCCCTGTCGGGAATGCAAGGTTCGTTATGCACCGGCCTGGATGATGCTATCTACCTGAACTCTAACCTGTCATAGCAATCAGCAAAAATCCAATCAATCCAATACATGCTCAATAAGAATACAACGAACCTAGCATGATACTACGAAGCAAGAACAGATACGAGCATGCCAGAAAGGAACAACCTAGCATGGACTAACATGAGAAACAATATAGGAAATCATGCCAGTCGGGAATTCGGAATAGAGCACTTATCACTAAACATGTCCATAAACACGACAAGCATACAATCAGCAATCACATAATATATCGCAGGGCCCACACAACTCCGGTAAGAAATCCTTAACTGGTCGGAAGGCAAAAACACACACAATAAACCTAACTGCGATCGAACCCGAGTAACCTATAACGAGCCAAACAAACACATCAATAATCATAAAATAGCCCTAAATACAATAAAATAAATAGGGCTCGGCTCGGGAGCAACTCACGAGGCGCGGCTGACACGCGAACGAGCCGGCTGCACGGGCGAGGCAGCTAAAAGGGCTGGCTGGGCGCGCTGGGGCGCAGAGCTGGGCGCTGGCTCGGGCGCTGGGCTACGCGCGGACTGGCGCGGGAGCTAGCTTGGCTGGGCGTTGGCGCGCGGCGTGGCTCGGCACAGGGACGGCGCGCGGGCGCGAGCGACACGAAGCCACAGGCTACAGGACGCGCGATCTGGCCTACACGGGCGCGGACGACACGGGCGACGCTAGGGCTGGACGGCCTGGCTCTGTGCGGGGCGACTCGAGCGCGGACGGACACGGCCTGGGCGAGGGCTCGAGCAACACGAGCTGGGCAGGCTCGGGCGAGCAGGGGATGGGTGACGCGAGTAGGGCGATGGCGCGGGCTGGCGACGGCACGACCTGGGCGAGCTGGGGCTCGGGCTGGGTGTAACGGCCCAGAATTTCATCCCGGTCTTCTCGGTTTGCCCCAAGGGCATTTTGGTAATTTGGTCGGGCCGACAGGGCCGGTTATGTCTTTTCCAATTGCCAAAAAAATATTGAGATGGATTAAATAGGTTTGGGAAGCTTGGTGAAGGTATTTGGGCTTGGTAAAAGGTAAAATTAAAAAGCACGTCGGGTGAGATTCGAACCAGGGGCGCTTGGGAAGCTAGTTGGGTGGCTTTGCCACTTGAGCCACCGAACACTCTTGTTAATCTGAGCGCGCCATATTGTACTTAAGCGTGTTTTCAAATGCCTTTGGTTTAAAGGCAGAGCTCGCCCGAGCTTCTCCCTCATTTCTTCTTCTTCGCGATTCTTCTCCCACCGACTGCGATTTTTTCCTTCGCGATTTCTCCCTCGCCAGCTCCAATTTGACTTAGTTTCTTCTCCATTTCGAAGTCGATTTTCATTCCCGAGCAGCAGGTAAGCTTCTTCTTCTTCTTCTTCTCCTTCCCTCCGTCCCCTGTTTCCGATTTCAATTTCTGCTGGCCGAGAAGTGAATTGGTGTGTGTGTGAAGTCTTGTGCAGCTAGCTAGGAGAAGCCGACCAGCAGCAGCTCGCCAATTCGCTCGAAATCGCCAGCCCATCGCGCCAACTCGCCAAATTCGCCGGCCTCGATCGAGCGCAGAAACAGAGTCCTCCGCCTAGCCACGCCGCGCACCAAATCGCGCCAGCGCGCGCGTCCTCGCCCAGACCCGTGTCACGCCGTCTCTGTGCCGAGCCACGTCGCATCGCCAGCGCCCAGCCCAGCCGCGTCGCATCGCGGCGCCGGCCGAGCGCGCGCGCGCCGCCAGATCGCTCCGCATCCGTCCGCGGCGGCCAGCGCCCCAGCAAGCGGCTGGTTGGCTGCGCCAACGCGCCCGCCGGCCCACTTTGTTGCCTGCCTCGCTCGTGCAATCGGCTCGTTCGTGCGTCCGCCGCGCCTCGTGAGTTTCTCCCGAGCCGAGCCCTGTTTATTTTATTGTATTTAGGCCTATTGTGTGATTATTGTTGTGATTTCTAGGTTCTCGGTAGCTAGCTCGAGTTCGTTCGCAGCTTAGGTTTTCATGTAATCGCCTCCCCGACCAAGGTAAGGATTTCTTACTGGAGTTGTGTGGACCCTGCGATATATTATGTGATTGCTGATTGATTGCTTGTTTGTGTTTATTGACATGTGTAGCTAAGTGCTCTATACTGAATTCCCGACTGGCATGAATTTCTACGTTGTTTCTCATGTTAGTCCATGCTAGGTTGTTCCTTCTGGCATGCTCGTATCTGTTCTTGCTTCGTAGTATCATGCTAGGTTCGTTGTATTCTTATTGAGCACGTATTGGAATATATTGGATTGTTTGCTGATTTGCTATGACAGGTTAGAGTGTAGGTAGATAGCATCATCCAGGTTGGGTGCATAACGAACCTTGCATCCCCGACAGGGACGTACGAGATGGAGCTCCGTCCCTGATCCCGTTAGGGAATAGCTAACCCTAACGGCTGGCCCTACAATCTTGGGTGAGGGTGGCAGACTGTTAAATGCCCCAACGGTCGGGATGATGACTTGGCATTGCCTCGTCCCCGGCAGTCGGCACGTCCTCAGCGTGTTCGGCCGTAGCCCTTGATTACCACCTGTTAAGGTAAGGACGGCTTCCTGGTGTAAGCCTACCACGACCCGTTCCTTAGCCCCAGGTGCGGTGGAGCAGGCTGACATAGTTCACGTGTCTAGGTCTCACACCCATATGTCAGTGACACCGATCCAAAGATTTAGTTAGGCGTGGTGGCTGGACATGGGCAGCTTGCCTCTAGACCCGGCACCCCCCATAGTCTACAGTAGCGCGCGGTGCATGCTTAAGCTCATTACAGCGCCGACCGGAGAGCTCCTCGGGATCTTGAGCTAGTGTACCTTTCATTCGACAGTAGACAGGCTGAGGTCGGGACTTATTTCTCGTATAAGGCGTATTGTGTGATGGATTGTGTGGTGGATTATTCCGGACTAAGACCCTGAGTTGGCATCCGAGGTCCAAATATGGACTCAAGCTATGTGCTCTATTCTGTGTTTATACTCATAGCTTGCATACACTCATCTAGATGACCATGTATATCGTATTGTACCCCGGTTGGGGATTCTTACAGAGTAATTCGTTACTCACCCTTATTATTGTGGTTTTTCCACAGGTAACCGAGATGCGAGACAGGATGGCTGAAGGAGGAGCTGTGATCATGGGGCCCAGTCATCAAACTCTAATTTTGTGTTATGACTCTTTATGTTTTATTTTCCCCTGAATGCATGTAGCCGGGCACGGAGCCCTAGGATGTTTTCTAAATGTTTTGTGGATTCCAGCATTGTTGTATCTGGACAGGTTTTGAATGATTTTAATAAATCTCTGATCAGAGTAAAACTTTGGAAATGTATTTATCTTGGAACAGGTGCTTGGAAACAGGGACAGGTTTCAGGAAAATTGTCCGGGCTTTAAACTGAATGTTTGAATGTTTTGTTTTTAATTGGAATCTGAAATCATGTTTGTATAATGTCATTTACTTTGAATGCATGCATTGGGGTAAGGGCCCATTTAGAGCCCCATTCGGGTCGGGTTCTTACACTGGGCGAGGCTGGCACTGCGCGGGCGAGCTGGGGCTGGGCTAGCTCGGGTGAGCAGGGGCTCGGGCTGGCTGGGGTTGCTCGGCTAGGTGGGGGGCTCGGGGAGAGAGAGAGAGAGAGAGAAAAGGGATTTTGGGAAAAAAATAAAAGAAAATGATAAATAAAAAGGAAAGTGGGAAAAAAAGGAAAATATGGGATTTTATCCAAAAATCCATCCTTATCCACTTTTTAAAACCTCAAAATCCCATTTCTCGGCTTCCTCCTTCGAGACCCGACTGAAGCAATCTTTTCCAATCAATAAAACTCACTTAAATCCAACTCCCAAAGCAACACTAAGGGCCCGGGCTCGAATCCCAAAGGAAGCACACAACCAACCATCACTTTGCCAAAGCCCAAACCACAACCGAGCATCCAACCGACTAGCCCAAACACCTCGGGACTCGCAGCCACCAACAAACAAGCCACGACAAAGGCAGGAGCTACCTCGAAGCCTTGAAAACCACAAATCCTGCCCGGGGAGCCAAAAGACCAAAATACCCCCAAGGGTCAAAACCGCTCTAATGACCCAACCAAACAACCGAATCCTGACCTGAAGGCACCTCGAAAACTGGAATAGGAAACTGGGCTGTTACAGACCTAACTTTGGTTTCATAATTATGCATAACAATTATACACAATTTAGCACAATTGTTCTTTTCTTTACCAAGAAAATGCCATGCGGTCTTTCTAAATGCGTAAATATAGATGCACGCGCATTTTATCTATTCTGCTCGCATTTCGACTTTTACCTAACTCAATTATCACAAAAAAAAAAATTGTCGAGGTAGGGTTTAAAATATTTTTTAAAAAATACACTTTCTTTGGATACGAAGTAGTCTTTCCATCAGAGTAGAACCTATATGTTGGGAATAGAAGGTAAGAGCATGCATTTAGCGCCGCAGAAGCATGTGATTGATAAAAAAAACTTCAATAATTAATCCAATTAATTATCTTTGATCAATCTAATTAATCTATATGTAATACCCAAGGTGATTGACATGTTGTTATTTAACCATACTTACATTGACTGACAGCTTTGACCTAATCTAGTGAGTCTTTATATTAAGTAGGATCGACTATCCCCGTGGACGATCTTAAACGTTCTCTTCCGATCTTCCAAGTTGTGGCTTCTTTGCTATAACTGAGTACTTGGTGGGAAGCTTTTAAAGATGGGAGCTAGGAACATTGTCAGCGATCTGACTATGGAGGAGAAGAGAGATCTCAACTTTAGTGGGGTTTCTTTGTTTGAGAATTGGTTACTCTGAAACTGAGTGGGATGAGAATGAAAACCTCCTAGGCCTTCTATTTATACTAGAGGAATGAATATTTAAATTAGGAAAATACAATATCTTTCAATATTCAATATTAAATATTGGGACAAAATCAAATATTTTTCCCTTCCCATTTAAATGTGATTTTTGAAAATTTCATCCTCTTCTCTAAGGGGGGGATTTTGCATGTATAATAAAAAAAACTATATAAAAAAAAAAAAAGCAAAGTATTTTCATCTATAACACAAAATCAAAACTAATTTATTTCTACCAGAAAATCCAAATTGAATTTTATCACTCGTTGAGTTTTATTAGTTATAGAATTCAATTAATGATAAACTCATCCTATCACTGCTTAAGTTTTCTATCAGTGAACATGACATAGAATTTTCTTATATTCCTTTTGTTGGATTGGGTTAAGTTGGATCCAAACAATTAGAGTTTTTTCGAACCAACTAAACATGATATTAATTTTGGGTTAGGTTAGGTTAGACTAAGTGAGATTGAGATAGAGATAGGATATATTTTGATCTAACGTCATTGTTGCAACAATGGAGTCTATTGTGTGACAATGTTGCTTGACAAGCCAAATTTACAAGTAGGGGAAATTTATGTTGTACATTCAATAATGACCCACATGACATTGCATTCAAAGGGCTGCTCTAATTAAGTTGATAGTTTAAGTTTGATTTTTTTTTTCTTTTATGGAAAAATAATTGGATTGTGCAAATATAGCTGAGAAATTTTTAGTCTACTCATGAGTAGATAATTAGTCCTACAACCAGGATGTTATTGCTTTCAAATAAATGAAAGTCAAATATTGATTTTTGAGATTTAACTTTTAATCATGATTTTGAACTAAATTACTACCAAACAAGTATTTTTCAATATAGCTAACCAAGCAAATTAAGGAATTTAGCTCAATATATAACGAAAGCAAAGAAATTTGATCCCTCAAAGGAAAGCGACATTTGTTAGGGTTTACATGTCAAGTTACCATGATGGAAACTCCACCAAACATGAGATTTTTGTTAGATATTTTATGCATAACATGAATCCTAAGATCTTGAATAACATGATTATTATGAAATGTAATTGAATCTTATTGGGATTATAATATACCTCCTGACATTGTGATTCAAGAACCTTTTGATTCAACACAAGGAATGAGGGTTCATGTTGAAGCTTTCTCACAATTGCTTCAATAGAAGAAATTGGTTTCTCCCTCCTTGCCTATAAGCTTGAATGTGTTTTTCAAGCTTTCTTAATGCTTCTTTCTCTTTCACTTTCACACATTTGAGATGGACAAATGTGTTCATATTTATAGGTGGAAGGAGGACCAATGTTGAACTTCATTTAACATAAGTTTAACTTTCCATCAAAGTTAACTTAAACAAACATAAATTCAAAAGAAATGAAACTCATTTCTCATAAACAATAAAACTCACAATCTCATAAACATTTGAATAACATATCAATTAAAACACAATTTTCTAATAGACCATCTTAATAGAGAATGAAAGTTTCAATCTTAAATGAAATGAAACTTTCTTTTCTAACAGTCTCCCACTTGGTCGATAGAAAAATTCATAAGTGTTTTCATATTAAGATCATAAGGCGCGCATGATATGTCAAAGACTTCATATGTTTGTTATCATAAGTGCCTTGGTGAATCTAGTTGTCAATGGGAGTCATGACGCTTGCACATTATTCCACAACATGCTTACTTCCATGTACTACTACATTAACAACTTTCATAACTAGGCCATAAATGAGATTAACTTTAATGGTCGCATAATGTCTTTAAGTAAAGACTGTTTCTGTTTTAATCTTAACAAAAATGTGTACACTTTAGAAAACAGAAGTAGTAAATTTAAAGAAGACTTAAGTATTAAGAGCTCAATAATTAGCATTTGTAAGTGCATAATTAAATGACATAAACAATATTTAGGCATTATCTACAAGACCCATGCTTTCAGTGTGTCCTTGAAAGGTCTTTGGAGGTAGCCCTTTTGTAAATATGTCTGCCACTTGTAGGTCTGTAGTTATTGACTCTACACTAATTTTCTTTAGTTTAACATCTTGATTTAGTAATAGGTATTTTAGGTCCATGTGTTTTGAACCCTTGGTTATCCTATCATGTTTCGAGAAAAAGGTTGTAGCTTCATTGTCGCAATAGACAGTTAATGGATTAGAGATAAAACTTAAAGCGCCAAACTGTGAGACAAAATTACGCAGCCATGTTCCCTGAATTGAAGCCTCATAACATGCCACATATTCAGCCATCATAGTGGATCCAAAAAGCAACTCTGATTTTTGGCTTCTCCATGATATTGCACCTCCACATAAGAGATACACATAGCCAAGAGTGCAAGTCCTAGTGTCAGGACATCCAGCAAGGTCTGAGTCTGAATAACCAGTCACCTGTAGGTGACTTGATTTTCTATATGTGAGCATATAATTCCTTGTACCTTTTAGGTATCTCAGTACTTTCTTGGCAGCTTTCCAATGAGCGATTCCTGGGTTACTTTGAAATCTACCCAACATACCAACCGCATGACTAATATCAGGTCTTGTACAAACCTGTGAATACATTAAGCTCCCCACAAGAGATGCATAAGGATATTTGGTCATTTCTTCTCGTTCCATAGGAGTCTTTGGACACTACTCAAGAACAAGTTTGTCTCCTTTATGCAGTGGGACAGGACTAGAGGAACAATTCGTCATACCAAATCTCTCAAGAATTTTATCAATATATGCTTTTTGAGACAACCCGATAAGTCCCTGTGATCTATCACGGAATATTTCTATGCCTATCACATAGGAAGCCTCACCCATATCTTTCATTTCAAAATTTGTTGAGAGATAATCCTTAGTTTTACGTAGTAGACCAAGATCACTACTAGCTAATAATATGTCATCAACATACAAAACCAAAATTATGAACTTGCTCCCACTGATCTTGAGATATATACAAGGGTCAACAAAGTTTTCTGTGAAACCGAAAGCAGTAATAATTTCATGAAACTTTAGGTACCATTGTCTAGAAGCTTGTTTTAGTCCATAGATTGATTTCTTAAGTTTGCAGACCATGTCTTCCTGTCCTTCAATTATGAAGCCTTCAGGTTGACGCATATAGACTTCTTCTTCTAAGTCTCCATTTAGAAAGGCAGTTTTCACATCCATTTGATGTAACTCAAGATCATAATGAGCTACTAATGCCATGATAATTCTAAGAGAGTCTTTCCTAGAAACAGGAGAAAATGTTTCATTATAGTCAATGCCTTCTTTCTGATTAAAACCTTTGAAAACAAGTCTGGCTTTATATCGTTCAATTTTACCATTGCAGTCACGTTTGGTCTTGAAAACCCACTTACAACCGACTACTTTTTGACCTGGAGGCAATTGAACGACTTCCCATACTTGATTGTGATTCATAGATTTTAATTCATCTTTCATGGCATCAATCCATTTAGTAGAATTGACATCATTAATGGCTTGTGAATAAGAAATCGGATCCTTAGTCCCTTCAGATTCTATTAAGTAAAGCAAATAATCATCAGGAATAGCAGATCTTTTTTGTCTATGAGATCTCCGTAAGGTTGTTTCCTGTGGTGCTTCATTATCATTCTAAATAGTGATAATCTCATGATGGAGTTGGTGATCATTTATTGAGTTTTCCTCATTGTGAACAGGTTCAACAACGGGGTGATTCTCAATATCTTTAGAAATATAAGGTAAAAGGATGGGTACCCTTATTTCATTAATGATCACTTCTTGTTCTTTTGTACTCCCACTGATTTCACCATTCTCATAGAATCGGCATTGTTAGTTTCAACAATTCTCGTACTATGGTTAGGACAATAAAACCTATATCCTTTGGATTTGTCTGGGTAACCAATAAAGTAACCACTGACTGTTTTAAAATCCAATTTCTTTTCATTTGGATTGTAAAGTCTAGCTTCAGCTTTGCAACCCCAAATTTGGAGATGTCTTAAACTAGGTTTCCATCCTTTCCAAAGTTCAAAAGGAGTATTTGGAACGGCCTTACTTGGAACCCTATTTAAGATATAAACAGCTGTTCGTAATGCATCCATCCATAAGAATATAGGTAAATTGGCATGACTCATTATTGATCTAACCATTTCCATATACGTACGATTTCTCCTTTCAGCTACACCAATCTGCCATGGAGATCCAGGGGTCGTGTATTGCGCAACAATTCCAAGTTTTTGGAGAAGTCTAGCGAAAGGTCCAGGATGTTGTCCTGTTTCATCATACCTTCCATAGAATTCACCACCTCTATCTGACCTAATAATTTTCACTTTTCTTTCTAATTGTCTTTCAACTTCTGTAACAACCCAGTTTTCGAGGTGCCTTCGGGTCAAGATTCGATTGTTTGGTTGGGTCGTTAGAACTGTTTTGACCCTTGGGGGTATTTTGGTCTTTTGGCTCCCCGGGCAGGATTTTGTGGATTTTTAGGGCTTCGAGGTCGCTCCTGCCTTTGTCGAGGCTTGATTGTTGTTGGTTGCGAGCCCCGAGATGTTTGGGCCAGTCGTTTGGAAGTTCGGTTGTGGTTTGGGTTTTTGGCAAAGTGATGGTTGGTTGTGTGCTTCCTTTGGGATTCGAGCCCGGGCCCTTGGTGTTGATTTGGGAGTTGAATTTAAGTGAGTTTTATTTTTGGAAGAGGTTGCTTCAGTCGGGTCTCGAAGGAGGAAGCCGGGAAATGGGATTTTAAGGTTTTAATTTGGATAAAGATGGAAAAAGAGATAAAATCCCCATTTTCCTTTTATTTTCCCATTTTCCCTTTTCTTTTTTTTTCAAAATCCCCTTCTCTCTCTCTCTCTCTCTCTCTCTCTCTCTCTCTCTCTCTCTCTCTCTCTCTCTCTCTCTCTCTCTCTCCCCCCAGCCCGAGCCTAGCCCAGCCCGAGCCCCAGCTCGCCCAGGTCGCCCCCAACCCGAGCCTGCTCGCCCAGCCAGGTCGCCAGCCCGAGCTCGCCAGCCCGAGCCTACCCAGCCAGGTCGTGTCACCCAGCCCGGCCGCGCAGTGCCGCTCGTCCCGTCCCCGCCCGTGCGGCCCAGATCTGAGCCGCCTCGTGCCAGATCGAGCGTCTTCTGTAGCTCGCCGTGCCAGATCGAGCGTCTTGTAGCCGTCGCGTCGCGTCGCGCCCGCGCGCCGTCCCATGCCGCCGCGCCGCGCGCCGCGCAGCGTTCAGCGTCGCGCCTAAGCGCCCTGCGCGCCGTGCCGTGCCCGGTAGCGCGGCTCAGCGCCCGTGTCAGCGCGCCTCAGCGGCCAGCCCCTGCGCTCATCTGCGCCCCTCGGCGCAAGCCATTTGCCGCCGTCTGCAAATGCGGCTCGTTCAGCGTGTCGGCCCGCGCCTCGTTCGCTTTAATTGCTCGAGTTCGATCGCAGCTTAGGTTTCTTGTGTGTTGTTGCCTTCTGGCCAGGTAAGGGTTTCTTATCGAGGTTGTGTGGACCCTGCGAATAATTGATAGTATGCCATATCTTGTGATTGTATGAAATTCTAGTGGATAAGTTACATGTTTTCTCTTGCTTCCAGGTTTGTGTTGTGTTTGGTGTTTCGTTATATTAATTCTGAGGCTAGAGTCTTTTTATCTTGGCATATTCTGGTTCCTGTTATATTCTGATAGTTCCATGTTAGTGCTAGGCAGGTGATCCATAATGTAGGTAAGTCCCCGATGGGCACTGCACTGTTCCCTTGTGTGTAAGCCCCCGATGGGCATCATGAGGTTGTTTAAGAGTGTAAGACCCCGATGGGCATCTCAGTGATCCTAGCTGGAGTAAGACCCCGATGGGCATCCTAGGTGTGTAAGACCCCGTTGGGCAGCATTGATAGCTAGAGGTGTAAGACCCCGATGGGCATCCGTATGTGTAAGACCCCGATGGGCATCATTGTTTAGAGGTGTAAGACCCCGATGGGCATCATTGTTTAGCTGGTGTAAGACCCCGATGGGCATCCTAGATGTGTAAGACCCCGTTGGGCAGCATTGATAGCTAGAGGTGTAAGACCCCGATGGGCATCCGTATGTGTAAGACCCCAATGGGCATCCTTGTGTGTAAGTCCCCGATGGGCATCATTGTGTCATTGTATCCTAGGTTGTGTAAGACCCCTATGGGCATCCAGGTGTAGAACCTAGGATAGGCTGTAGTTGAAAGCCCTTGATAGGCTAGCTCTAGTGTTAGCACATAGCCTAAACCTACCGTTTTGCTCTAAGTCATTGTTTGGTTGCATGTCGGCGTGCTAAATGAGATGTTTTCGTATTGTACCCCGGTTGGGGATTCTTACTGAGTAATTTGTTACTCACCCTTATTTCTGTGGTTTTTCCACAGGTAACCATGGTGCGAGACAGGATGGCTGGAGGTGGAGCTGTGATCATGGGAACCCGTTGTTCAACTCTGAGTCTTGTTTATGTTTATGTTTTAAATGTCCTCTGAATGCATGTAGTTGGGCACGGAGCCCTAGGGTGTTTTCTAAATGTATTTCTGGATTCTAGCATTGTTGTAACTATTGCAAAGCTTGTATGTTTTAAATAAATCTCTGATCAGAGTGAGTTTTGTAAATGTATTTGTCTTGGAATAGGTGCTTGGAAACAAGGACAGGTTTCAGAAATTTTATGTTGACTTTTTAAATGGATGTTTTATGTTTTAGTTTTTACTTAGAATCCGAACACCATATTGCAAATTTTCTGTAGATTTGAATGCAAGCATTGAGGTAACGACCTATTTTAGAACCCCTTTTGGGTCGGGTCGTTACAACTTCAGTAATGAATACTTGTACAGCATCCACAGAGTGAGATTTTTCATGCAATAGATAAAGATAACAATAACGTGAATAATCATCGATAAAAGTAATGAAATATTTCTCCCCTCCAAAAGTTGGAACGTCAAAAGGTCCACAAATGTCTGTATGTATTATTTCAAGAAGTTGGGTACTTCTTGTGGCTATTTTCTTTGTGTTTTTAGTAGTTTTTCCTTTAATACAATCAACACACGTTGTAATATTAGTAAAGTCTAGGTCTGGAAGGACACCATCTTTTACTAATCGTTTGATTCTTTCACTAGATATATGGCCCAGTCTTTTATGCCACAGGGAGTAAGAGTCATTTTTACCTGACTTAGCTTTAGTTTCTTTATCATGCAAGGTGAAATGGATTTCAACATCTTGATGTTTAAGATGAAGTTCATAAAGTCCATCAACTAAAATTTCAGAATCAATAAGACTAGAATTTTTAAACAAAGTGAAATTACCATTTCCTAATTCAAAAGAATATCCAAATTTTTCAAGTGCGCTAACTGAAATCAAATTACGGGAAATAGACGGTACATAAAGAGTTTGACATAAGTCTAACTGATAACCGCTATCTAAAATAGACGAAAAGTTCCAATAGCTTCAACTAGAGCTTTGTCTTTATTTCCCATAAAAATGAAATTTTCACTTGGATTTGTGGTTTCGATCGTAATGAATCCCTGCATAGAATTCGAAACATGAACATTAGCACCTGTATCAATCCACCAAGTAGAAGAAGGTACATTAGTAAGATTCGATTCGAAATGACTTACGAAACCCAAGGGTTACCTTTCTTTTCGAACCATGCTTTACGCTTAGCGCAATCTGCCTGGTAATGTCCAGGTTTCTTGCAGAACTTGCAAGCATCATCTTTCTTTTTCTTCTTGAATGATTGAGAAGATTCATCAAATTTGGGCGGTCCCCTTTTATGGGTTGAATTATTCTTTTTCCCAAATTGTTTTCCAACTCCTTGAGTGAAATGAGCAACTTTAATGCCTTGACCTTGTCTAGACTCCTCTTGAACCAATTTGTTAGTTAATTCATTCAAACTCCACTTTTCCGTAATAGTGTTATAATGAATTTTGAATGGTTCATACTGAGGAGGTAAACTAGTAAGCATGAATTGGACGAGAAATGCATCATCCATAATCAATCCCAAATTCTTAAGTTTGGCATTAATGTTAATCATTTCAATTACATGAGCATTCATTGAGCGAGAACCATCAAACTTCATGGTTACAAGATCTGCCATAAGTTTCCCAGCAAGGGATTTATCTGCAGACTTGAACCGTTCTTCAATGGCTTGCAAATATTCTTTTGCACTCTCTGTTTTAGGTAGGGAGGTTTTGATATTGGTATCTATTACCATTCGTAAAAACATAAGGCTTAGTCTATTAGATCGATCCCAATCATTATGAAGCTTGTTTTCCTCAAGAGTACTTTCATTAGTGAGTGGAGTTGGCTTATCTTTAAGGAGAGCCGTGTCCAATTCAAGTAATCCCAAGGAAAACTCAACTTGCTCTTTCCATTCTGAGTAGTTGGTTCCATTGAGTTTTATAATAGACGTAGCCATTGAATTAAGAGTTGTAGGTATGTTTACTGCAAACAGAGATAAAAAAATGCAATATTTTTAGTATATAAACAACATAATTATAGGTTCTCCTATGGGTAGTCACCTAAAATTATATACATTATACCATCTTTGATCATCATATCTTAATGAACATATCAATTGAACAATTTACTTTATTATTGCTTAAATATATGAATTAATTCGTCTGTGGACGAATATTTTATTCATGTATTTGATCAATATGTATTGTTCACATAAGGATAATGTTTATAAGAAAACTAAAGTTGAAATTTTTGGAACAAACTTATTGTTTGTAACATCAATAAGTCATAACAATAATCTAATAATAATTATCATTATCTTGATTAATTATATTGTGATCTCAAAATAATAATAATAATATCATTAGAGAACACTAAACCATAAACATTAATAATTAAGTTTTTTTTTTTTTTAAATCCAAAATTGATAATAATAAAAAAAAAAACTTAAACTTAAAATTACATAATTTGAAAGATAATATATGATCCAACTATATGGTTTTTAGCCCTTTATGAATCATATGTCTTCATAAGTTTTCAAATTTCTTTTAGTTTTCATAATATTATAAAACAATTTTAATTACACAATCGTGATCAAACCTTCGTGCCAAAATTGTATAGGTTCAAATGCATTTTCACGATCAAACGAACGTGCCCAAAATAAAAATTGCGGAATTATAAAACATACATATACATTCAAGTCATAAAAGTTGGATCGAGATGTAAGGGACCCGACCCGAATGGGGCTCTAAATGGGCCCTTACCCCAATGCATGCATTCAAAGTAAAGGACATTAAACAGACATGATTTCGGATTCCAATTAAAACAAAACGTTCAAAATAATCCCTTTTAAAACTAGACAATTTCCCTGGAACCTGTCCCTGTTTCCAAGCACCTGTTCCAAGATAAATACATTTCCAAAGTATACTCCGATCAGAGATTTCTTAAAATCATTCAAAACATGTCTAGATACAATGATGCTGGAATCCACAAAATCTTTAGAAAACATCCTAGGACTCCGTGCCCGGCTACATGCATTAAGGGGAAAATAAAACACAAAGAGTCATAGCACAAAATCTGTAACAGCCCAGTTTCCTATTCCAGTTTTCGAGGTGCCTTCGGGTCAAGATTCAGTTGTTTGGTTGGGTTTTAGAGCCGTTTGGCCCCTTGGGGGTATTTTGGTCTTTTGGCTCTTCGGGCAGGTTTTGTGGTTTTCAAGGCTCCGAGGTAGCTCCTGCCTTTGTCGAGGCTTGTTTGTTGGTGGCTGCGAGTCCCGTGGTGTTTGGGCTAGTCGGTTGGATGCTCGGTTGTGGTTTGGGCTTTGGCAAAGTGTTGGTTTGTTGTGTATTTCCTTTGGGATTCGAGCCCGAGCCCTTAGGGTTGCTTTGGGAGTTGGATTTAAGTGAGTTTGATTTATTGGAAAAGATTGCTTCGGTCGGGTCTCGAAGGAGGAAGCCGGGAAATGGGATTTTAAGGTTTTTAAGTGGATAAGGTTGGATTTAAATGGATAAAATCCCTTTTCCTTTTTATTTTCCCATTTTCCTTTTTATTTCCCTTTTTCTTTTATTTTTTTCCCCAAAATCAATTTTCTCTCTCTCTCTCTCTCTCTCTCTCCCCGAGCCCCCCACCTAGCCCGACCTAGCCTTTGGCTCGCCCATCCCACCAGACTGACCTGGCTCGCCAAGCCAAGCCACCAGCCCGAGCCTGCATTGGCCGTCAAATTTCAAACTCGAAGGCCGTGCACTGTTGCCGCCGCCGCCCCGAGCGCGCTGCCCGCCCAGCCAGTCGCCTCGGCCCAGCGTCGCGCGCCATCGCCGGCCGAGCCCGGTCCTCCTCGCCGCCCTCCGTGTCGCCCGGCTCGCGGCGGTCCATCAGGCCGAGCCGCCCGAAGTCGCGTCCTCAGTAGCGCGTCGTCGCGCACCGCGCGCCGCGCGCCGCCGCTCGCCGCGCGTTCGCTCGCCTTGCCGCGCCAGGCGCCCCGGCGCGTCTGTCTGCGCGCCATCACCGCTCGCCCATGCTGGCCGCTTCAGCGTGTGTCGCCGCGCGCCGTGAGTTGCTCCCGAGCCGAGCCCGTTTATTTTAGTGTATTTAGGGCTATTTTATGATTATTGATGTTTTTTCTTGGCTCGTTATAGGTTGCTCGGGTTCGATCGCAGTTATTTTATTGTGTGTTGTTGCCTTCCCACTGTAAGGATTTCTTACCGGAGTTGTGTGGGCCCTGCGATATTGTCATGATTTGCCTTGCTTGTTTGCTGACTGTTATGAGCATGATAATAATAGAGCAGCTTTGATTGATTTTCTGCTAGCATGTTTGCTTGATATTACATGTTAGTGCCATGCTAGGTTTGTTCTCGCAAAGATGCTTATGATTCCTGCTTAAGCTCGTAGTATCATGCTAGGTAATGTGATTGATGTCGGTCTTTGCTTGCTAGCCAGGAATCATTGCTTTTTCTCTGTACTCTTAGATAGAGTTGTAGGGTTTGTCATCATCCAGAGGCTGAGCGGACATAACGTACTTTGTCCCCACTGATCGAAAGTAGTGTGCGAAGCATAACGTATCTTGCTTCCCCGGTCGTTAAGGTGGATTTAGCTCAGGTCGGGAGTAAAGTGTGCAAAGCATAACGTATCTTGCTACCCCCCCCCCCCCCCGACCCGCCGGTTGTGGATTTAGCTACCCACTTCGGCCAGAGCCTAGTTTGTAGCCTGCTAGAGCGGAACCCTGCCAACGGTGTAAGCCTACCTTGGCCGGTTCTTAGCTTCAGGTCGGTGGATCAGGCTGCACAAATGAGCGTCGAGGGCCTCGCGCTACTGTGATCAGTGACACCGCTTCCGAGTCATAGGCATGTGCACCTGGCCCGCGTAGTTTACCCTTAGGCCCCCGCATTTACGCCGGTTGCAAGAGGAGCATGCGTGTGCGCGCACACGCGTTAGTTGCCGGTTCGGAGAGCTCCCCCGGGCTAATGTCGTGAGTACACCATTCCTTCCGTTAGAGCCTGACTTCGGGTACTCTCCCGTAAGTCCAGATTAGTGCAAGGGCAAGGAGGCCCTTGAGGACATTCTTGGGATCAGTGTATTCCCCCCGAGTGACAGATACCTCGGTGATGTCCAGGATTGGTCAGTGTATCCAATCCCAGTTAGGCCGGAAGTAAGAGACTTCCGATGGCTCCAGATCTTGCTTTATGAGCTCGTTGAGCCATGATCTGTGTTGGTAGCCGTTTGCTTGCATGCTTTGGTACTAGATGACTGATTATATCGTATTGTACCCCGGTTGGGGATTCTTACTGAGTAATTCGTTACTCACCCTTACTTATCTTTCAGGAAACCTTGGCGCGAGGCAGGATGGCTGGAGGAGGAGCTGAGATCATGGAAACCCGTTGTTCAACTCTGAGTTTTATGTTTATGTTTAAAATGTTCTCTAAATGCATGTAGTTGGGCACAGAGCCCTAGGGTGTTTTCTGAATGTATTTCCGGATTCTAGCATTGTTGTAAAGATTGTATGTTTTAAATAAATCTCTGATCAGAGTAGGTTTTGTAAATGTATTTGTCTTGGAACAGTGCTTGGAAACAAGGGACAGTGTCCAGGAAATTAAATGGATGTTTTATGTTTTAGTTTTTACTTAGAATCCGAACACCATCTTGCAAATTTTCTGTAGATTTGTATGCATGCATTGAGGTAACGGCCTATTTAGAACCCCATTCGGGTCGGGTCCTTACAAAATCAGAGTTGGAAGACTGGGCCCCATGATCACAGCTCTTCCTTCAGGCATCCTGTCGCGCACCACGGTTACCTGTGGAAAACCACAAAATAAGGGTGAGTAACGAATTACTCAGTAAAAATCCCCAACCGGGGTACAATACGATATACATGGTCATCTCGATGAGCGTATGCAAGCTATGAGTAAAAACACAGAATAGAGCACATAGCTTAGCCCACACTTGGGCCTCGGATGCCAACTTAGGGTCTTAGTTCGGAATGATATCACCACACAAGTCGCCCTATACGAGAAACAAGTCCCGGCCTCAGCCTGTCTACTGTCGACGAAAGGTACACTGGCTCAAGATCCTGATGAGCTCTCCGGTCGGCGCTGTAATGAACGTAAGCATGTACCGCGTGCTCTGCAGAGACTATGGGGTGCGGGTCAGAGGCAAGCGCCGCCATGTCCAAATACCACGCCTAACTAAATCTCTTGATCGGTGTCACTGACATAGGCGTGTGAGACCTGGACACGTAAACTATGTCAGCCTGAACCACCGCACCTGAGGCTAAGGAACGGGTCGTGGTAGGCTTACACCAGGAAGCCGTCCTTACCTTAGCAGGTGGCAATCAGAGGCTACTGCCAAACATGTTGAGGACATGCCGGCTGCCGGGGATGAGGCAATGCCAAGTCATCATCCCGACCGTTGGGGCATTTAACAGTCTGCCACCCTCACCCAAGATTGTAGGGCCTACCGGTTGGGTTAGCTAATCCCTCACGGGGTCCAGGGACGGAGCACTGTCTCGACGTCCCTGCCATGGATGCAAGGTACTTTATGCATCAGGCCCGGATGATGCTATCTACCTGCAACTCTAACCTGCCCTAGCAAACAGCAAACATTTCCATAAAATCCAATACGTGCTCAAAAGAATACAACAAGCCTAGCATGATACTACGAAGCAAGGAACAGATACGAGCATGCCAGAGGAAACAACCTAGCATGGATTAACATGAGAAATAACCAGAAAAATCATGCTAATCGGGAATTTAGAATACCGTACCTAGCTACACATGTCAATAAACACAACAAGCAATCAATCAGCAATCACATATAATATCGCAGGGTCCACACAACACCGGTAAGAAATCCTTACCTTGGTCGGAAGGCGATTCGGCACGAAATCCTAAATTACGAACGAACCCGAACTAGCTATCGAGAACCTATCAATCACAACAAAAATCACACAATAGGCCTAAATACAATAAAACAAACAGGGCTCAGCTCGGGAGCAACTCACGAGGCGCGACGAACGCACGAACGAGCCGATTGCACGAGCGGGGCAGCAAGCAGCGGCGCTACTGGGCGCGCTTTGGCGCGCTACTGGGCGCAGATGGGCGGCAGTGAGAGCTGGCGCTGGAGCGGCGAGCGGCGGACACGGCAGGCGCGGCGCGCGCGCGCGGGCGCACGGGCGCAGACACGGATCTAGGAGAGGATGCTCGGCGTAACACGGCGGTTCGGGCCGCGACAATGAGTCAAGCTTCCGCGCTAGTGGTCGGCGCGAGCTCGGCGTCCGAAGCGCGAACAAAGTAACAGGGCATTGGAGAAAACGAGCTCAAATTTGAGCGATTGGAGAAGATTCGACGAGCGATTTGTTGATGGTGAACTCCCCTACACTAGCTGCACAACATCCATACCTCAAATCACCTCGACTCAGCCGGAAATGGCACAGCCCGAAACAGGGGAGAAGAAATCGAATTTTGAAGGAGAGGAAGAAGAAGAAGAACTTACCAGCTGCTCGGAGGGAGAATGGGCTTCGAATTGGGGAAGAAGCTCGGTCGAATTAGAGTTGGAGAGGGAAGAATTCGCAAGGGAATAGCTGGTCGGTCGAAGGGAATTCGCGAAGAAGAAGAAGAAGAAATGGGGAAGAAACTCGGGTGATTTTTGGCTTTTAAATAAAACGCACGAAGACACGCTTATATACAAGATGCTGCAATTAGAATAACAAGAGTGCGCAGTGGCTTGATTGGCAGCGATGCTCGCCTAGCTTCCCACGCGACCCTCGCTCGAATCTCACTCGATGCGCTATTTAATTCCCTATTTATTTTTACCTTTTACCAAGCCCAATTACCTTCACCAAGCTTCCCGATCTCATTCAAATCATCTCATAATTTTTCTGGCAATTAGCAAATACATAACCGGGCCGTTATAGAGATTTGCTACATACAAAATGAAGTTTGTGATGAATCTATACATTTTGATTTGATTCAATTTATATAATCTCATGAATGAATAATCATGCATTCTAAACATCGCTCTGATACCACATGTTAGATATTTTATGTATAACATGAATCCTAAGATCTTGAATAACATGATTATTACGAAATGTAATTGAATCTTATTGGGATTATAATATACCTCCTGACATTGTGATTCAAGAACCTTTTGATTCAACACAAGGAATGAGGGTTGATGTTGAAGCTTTCTCACAATTGCTTCAATAGAAGAAATTGGTTTCTCCCTCCTTGCCTATAAGCTTGAATGTGTTTTTCAAGCTTTCTTAATGCTTCTTTCTCTTTCACTTTCACACATTTGAGATG
Organism: Sicyos edulis; assembly: GCA_036507275.1. Classification (NCBI taxonomy): domain Eukaryota; kingdom Viridiplantae; phylum Streptophyta; class Magnoliopsida; order Cucurbitales; family Cucurbitaceae; genus Sicyos; species Sicyos edulis. The sequence continues at coordinate 32,347,246 of CM071854.1, read as the reverse complement.
GACAAATGTGTTCATATTTATAGGTGGAAGGAGGACCAATGTTGAACTTCATTTAACATAAGTTTAACTTTCCATCAAAGTTAACTTAAACAAACATAAATTCAAAAGAAATGAAACTCATTTCTCATAAACAATGAAACTCACAATCTCATAAACATTTGAATAACATATCAATTAAAACACAATTTTCTAATAGACCATCTTAATGGAGAATGAAAGTTTTAATCTTAAATGAAATGAAACTTTCTTTTCTAACAATTTTATCCAATTTGAAGGTTATTTGTTTGAATTTGTTTTTTTTTTTAAATGAGCGTAATGGTACCAAGCTATTTGATATGAATTATTTCTTTCCGTGAAAATGAGCATATAATAGTAATTCACATATTCAAATTTAAGAAATTCGAATTCTCCCTTTGTAATATTGTGAAATTATTTAAAGGAAAATTGTAATAAATAACTTATTCTAATAAAATGAATATAAATCTAGTCAAATTTGAAAATATTTGTATGTAGGTATAAAATTCGGTGTTATTAATATTCATTCTACAATATTATTTTATTATTAATATAATATTATATATTATTAATATAGAATTGTATATTAATATACTATTATGTAATAATAATACCATATAATTATTAATATATATGATTATGATGGTTTTTTTTCCCTAAAATTGTATATACTTTTTCAATTTAACCTATTTCTAAAAAATTCCCTTAATTAAGAAATGTATATTCTTATTAGATGCATTTGAACCAAAACCATGAATTTAAATGATAGCCATCAAAAGCAATATTTAAACATTTTCCACGTAGGTTCATGTCCGAAAATGAGATGATCTGGAATCTCAATCCCATTGAAATTTATAAAAAAAAAAAAAAAAAAAAAAAATTAATTTAAAATTTTAAAAAGAATAAGAATAAGAATAAGAATAATTGATGGCTGTGGTACGTGATAATGAATTGGAAAACGAAAAATGAAGAAATGTGGATGTCATGTGTTGACTGAGAAATTTCGGCCAGTCATATATCGCCACGTCATTATCTCAAATTTAATGACGAAAATTAAATTAAATTTTGAGAAAATATTTATCAAAATTGATTTGAACCAAAAGTTGGATTTTCTTGAACTTGGATCAAAATTAAACCAGATCGAAGTTTGTTTAGTGAACCGAACTAAAAAGTCTAAATCCAAAAGACCAGGCCCAAGCCCATGGTCCATAAGAGCTCTATAAATAGAAGAGCTCTCCTTCATTTGAAGGCTTCAGAAATTTGAAGCTCTAGAGAGAATTCCACCAAATTGAAGACTCTTTAAATTTCCAATATCAAACACTGTTCTTCAAATCAAGATCAATATACATTCAGAGAGAAAGAATCAGAGGATCAAGCATAGAGATCGAACCACTTTCGCACAAATTCATCTCAAACTGAAGTTCAACTCCACGAATTAAAATTTCTCCGAAAATCTCGTGTGAACAATTTGGCACGTCCAGTGGGACCTCCCTGCCTCTCATCTTAATCTCTCGCATAAACATCAAAGACCGCTGCTCTAGGAGGCTCAATCAAAGGAAGAAACACTACCTCGAAGGTGCCTGCTCCTAGAAACTACACTGGACCTATCACGCGCAGTCGTTCCAAGTCCGTCGAAAGCAATGAACCTCAAGTAACACCAGATGCGATCGCAAAAAGAATAGCAAGACTACTTTGATGAAATTGTCATCAAAGATAACCCATTGTTCGACCAAGTCAGTCCTACCGTCGATTAACCAAAAGAGACATCGACGTCATGAAAATGTCCAATTCTTAATTATTGAAAATGGTTGGAAATTTAATTCAGCCCATAAAATTTGTGTACTTAAAATTTAAAATAATATTTAGATATAAACTAGAGGCGGATAAAAAATAATAATTTAGAAGTCAGATTTATATAATTTTGAAAGATTTATTTAAAATAAACAATTTCTAAAAAATGTTTTAAAAAAAAACAATTCCTAAAATTGGAAAACAACTTATGAGTGAGAGTCTATTTTACATGAAAAGAAAAACAATAAATTTTAAAATTTGGGAGGATGGCTATATTATTTGCATATAATAATAGTATTAAAATGTGTAAAATGCATATAATAATATTATCATTATTTACAAAATTTTAGAGGACTATGACTCGACGTAGTCTACCCTAAATCCGCCATTGGAAATATATGTCCATAGTAGCCAGATTTTTGAGAAAGCATGGAAATTGATAAAGTATGTGTTATATTTTATCAAAAAAAAAGAAGAAGATAAAGTATGTGTTATATTTGATATCAAGATCATGTATATATATGTATGTATATATGTATATATGTATGTATGTATGTATATATGTATGTATGTATGTATGTATATATGTATGTATGTATGTATATATGTATGTATATATGTATGTATGTATATATGTATGTATGTATATATGTATGTATGTATATATGTATGTATATATGTATATATGTATATATGTATGTATATATGTATATATGTATATATATGTATATAAATAAATGTTTATGTATATATATAAATGTATGTAGAAATTGCATTTTGGTTAAATAAATATATTAGGCGTTGTTTGTTTGACATATTTAGGTAGTTTTTGGGTTAATGAGTTATATTGAGTAGTTAAAAATTGGGATTTGTGTCAAAAACTCGTTTGGATGTAGTTTTTGTGTAGAAGAGTTAGAGTCAAAATCTTGTTTGGTTGTAGATTTAAAAATGAGTAGTTATTTTTAGTAGTTAAAAAAGAAATTATTAAAAATAGTGATTAAAAATTAGTTATTTTGATTGATTTGAAAGGAATCATTAAAAATAAGTGGTTAGAAATGATTGAGTAATTATAAATGAATTGTTAGAAATGAGAGTTATTTTTAAAAGTAAAAATGAGGAACAATTAATAAAAACTCGTTTGGATATAAATTTTCGACGAAAAATTAATAACTCCTAAAAGTAACTCCTACTTATATATGTTAAACAAACAGCCCCATCGAATTTATAATATATATGATTGAATTTAGTTGGAATACTCAACTTTTTACTCTTCGCTATATTTTGTTATTAGATTAATATATAATAAGTGAATAAAAAAAGAAATTGTTTTTTTAGGAAAAAAAAAAAGAAATTAGTTAAATTGGTTTTCCAAATAAGTTTTTATTGTATGAAACCAATTACATTTTATTTTTCTGATATTTATATATATATCTTTATCATTTGTATTGAAATATTGATGTCAACAAAAAGTTAAAAAAATGTTATGAAAATAGTTGAAAATTATTTGAATCATTAAGTGGGACTTTATAATTATGGTGATTAATTCAACTATAATAAATCATTCTTTAAAAAAAAAAAAGAATAAATCATTTGTACATCAAAGATTGATAATTAGTATCCGAATTTGTACTAAAAGAATATTGATAATTAGTTACCGTTGAATATAATGAAATGGTTCTCAAGTTCTTTTTTTCAAATTTTTTTTAAAAAGTAGAGGAGTTCATCAAGAATAAAAAAGAATTAATAAGAACCAACTAAACAAAATCTTTTTAACTAAACAAAATCTTTATATATATATATATATATATATATATTTTTTTTTTTTTTTTTTTTTTTTTTTGGTCTTTGGAAGCAGCGAAGATTAGTTGCATCTGCTATCTACCACTCCATTGTAATAAATGATATTAGTTATTTAAATTTAAATAATTCATTACAACTTGATCTGCTGAACGCCAACAAGAGCAGAACTCTACCTTGATCTGCTGAACTTTAAATATTTTTTAACCAAACATAAATATTGATAGATAGATGGACTAAAAGAAAATTTAAATTTAAATTTAAAAGCAATGTTGAAAATTGTTAGAATTGAGCATTATTCTATTAAAATATTATGATTAAGATTATTCAATTTTGAAACATATTTGGCTAATATAAATTAGACTCCAAACTTAAAAATTAAAATACATTTTTTTCTTTAAATACACACAATTTTCTAAATTAAAATAATAATAATAACAAATAAATAAAAATGCAATAAGAAAGACCAACGCCCATAGTCATTTAACTGAATGATTTGATGACGCACGTTGTTATCTTATTTGGTAATAATTTATTTCAACTTCATAGTAACAGATTTGATCCTAGAAATTGTCATTTGACTCCCGTAAAAATGTTCATTTTTGAAACACATGGACCAAACTAAAACTAGGGACCAAAAGCGTAATATTCCCTTAATGTCTTTTAAACCTTTTCCTTTGTTGGATTAGTTTAGATTAGACTATGTTATTTGCGATTGAAATATGATTTTTTTTCTTTTCATATCTATAACTGTCTGGGTCAGTTTGTGGACATCTCAACTATTGTCACGAGGCATATAGAAGAAAATTAATTTCTAGCTAGGTAGTCAATATGGGATTGAACTCATCATCTTACAGGTCCCGAAACCTTCTTTGACCAATTGAGTCATCCCATGTTAGTTGCTTGTTGATTATTGCTTGGCAAGCCACAACTACAAGTGGAGGGAGATTTATGATGTACATCCAATAATGACCCACATACATTACATTCATTTTGCGTACGCTCGAAGGGCGGCTCTAAAGTTTGAATTTTTTTTTTTTATTTTTTCCTTTTTTGGAAAGAAACAATTAGATTGTGCAAATATAGGTAGCCAAGCAAATTAAGATATATTTGGTCCAATGTAACCCGCAGCAAAGAAATTTATAAGGGGAAAGCGACCGTTAATGTTGACGTGTCAAGTTGCCACGATGGAAACTCCACCAAACTTGAGATTTTATCCAACCCCCACGTTCAACTCTTTTTGTTTGAAATATTATTTTGAAATGAGCGCAGAGATTAATTCACATATTGGAAACGTTAGAAATTCGAATCTTCCAATAATAATTGAATTAATTAAAGCATCATACTTTTTTTCTTTTTTTTTTTTGTAATAGGTGAATTATACATCATGTATTAGTTCAATTGGTGAGCTAATGTTTAACTTGGGTTAATTAAGGGTTAGCTTAATAATGATAAGAGATGTGTATTGGAGTTCATATATAAAACTCATTTGGGAGCTTCTTCTTCTTTGAGAGTGAGAGTTAGAAACCCTAGTCACCTTTGAGAGCTCTTGTACAATCTTAACAATGACATTTGTGAGTGAATCGATCAACCTCTATCGATTCACAACAGTGGAGTAGGGACATTCCCGAACCACTTAAATCCAGTGTGTTTTGTCTCTCTTCTCTATTGATCCTTCTGTTTGTTGATTCTTTGATTCATCTTTATATGCATTCATTCTTGGATTAGATTGATTAGATTTTGAATTTACATAACACTTTTGGTGTGTTTGGAGCACCGATTTGTTATAATAAACGGAAAGTTATGGTAAATGGTGAATTTATGATTGACGGTGGTTATTATAAATGGTGTTTGAAGGGCAAGTTATTATAGCAAGGATTATGTAACAAAAAGTAATATATGTAAGGTTTAGATAAACGGACACATAGATTTAGATAAACGCTTATCTAAACGGGCACGTATGTTTAGGTAACCATCGTTTATAATTAATGGTGGGGCAAACATCGATTGAGTTATTATAATTAACCCGCCGTTTACATAAACGAGGGCTCAAACACACCCTTAGATGCATTTGAACCCAAAGCATGAACTTAGATGATGGCCAATAAAAATAATAATTCAACGACATTAGTATATTGTTCATGTCCAAATATCCCATAACTTTGAATGCCCTAATTCCATTAAACTCAAGGAAAAAAAATTGATGGTTGTGATAAATGAATTGGTCAACAAAAAATGATGAAACATGGATGACTGATGAAAATGTCTGATTCTTAATTGTACGAAAATCGTTGGAAATTTATCAAAATGGTCAGTATTGCATTCATTTTATTATTTGGTAGTAATATCTTAAGATTTGGTATCTGGCTCTCATTTATTGAAGAGTAATAATACCTCTTTGTGTAGGGTTTGTGGTCTGGCTCCACCAATTTGTAGTAAGTTGGAAATTTGAGAAGAAAAAAAAAACCACTGATATTATTTGAATCAAGCCATAAAATGGTGTAAGCAATTCTTTTTTTGAAATGTCTGTAAGTAAAATTTTAAAATAATATTTAGATATAATATTAAAAAAAAAAAAGTTAATTTGGAGGTCATATTTTTTTTCTTGAGGAAACAACATTTGGGGTAGGGGCTTTGGATCTATGTCTTTAAAGTCTTTAAATGTACACTGATACCACTTAAGTTATATCTCGAATTGATAATTTGGAAGTCATATTTAAATATTGTTGAAATATTTACTTCTATATAAAAAATTTTAAAAAAACTTACAAATTCTGAAATTGGGGAAACAGCATATGAGTGATAATTATTTTACATTTTTTTAAAAAAAAGAACAATAAATTTTAAGATTTGGGAGGGATCACTATAGTTGCATACAATTTGTATTGAATTGTGTATAATAAAGTTCATTTATATGCATAAAATAACAATTTAGAGTTGTAATCTAAAAATAAATAAATAAAATAACCATTTAAAAATTTTGGAGGACAGAGACTCTGCCTAGCCCACCCTGAATCTGCCACTAGATTTAAATGTCTATGGTAGCATGATCTTTTTTTTAAACAATGGTAGCATGGTTTTTTAAAAAGCATGGAAAATGATAAAGTCTGTGTTATATTTGATTTCAAAATTAACTATGTATATTTAAATTTCATTTCGGTTAAATAAATATATTAGGGGTTTTTAGAGCAAAGTATTTATTAGCCCAAAATCAAAACTAATTCATTTGTAGGAAAAAATCTAATCGATAGAATTCAATAAATAAGTAATAGAGTTTTAGAATTGAACTTGTGACATTGATGTTGAACTGGTTTAATAGCAAACAATAAGCTATCGTGCTACTAACCTAATCGAAAATTACATTCGTACTGAAATGTTTTTTTTTTGGTATCTTTCATATTGAAATATTGATGTCAACAAAAAGTAAAAAAAAAAGATTATGAAAATAGTTGAAATAATTTGAAGTATTAAATGAGACTTTAATCACCCAACGGTTGCTTGAATTTTAATGTTGTTATTGGTTGCAAGATCGAATGGTACATTAAAAAAAAACTTTAATCATGATGATTAATTAAATTATACTAAACTATTTATATATAAAATATTGATAATTAGCTGCAAAATTTCACCTCATATTATCAGTTTTGGTGCTTTCCAACTGTTCAATCGGAAATTTCTAAAAAAGAAAAAAATTATTCAATCGGAGAAAAACACCATATTTAGTTCCCAGATTTGCATTTAATTATCTATTGAGTAAAATAAAATATTTTTATTCCTCACATTAATAATGCTCAACTTTAATTTTTATGCATCTTTTAACTTTAATTTTATGCTTATTTCTTTTACAACAACTCAATTGATGTCTATATCACAATAATCAAATTCATCGATGTAATTCAAATTTAATAGTTAATCTTATAATTAATAATTTTTTATTTTAAAAACTAAAATTGACCCACTAGAATTTTAGATTAAAATTAAACATTATTGAAATAATAAAATTAAATGTGTTTGAATTTTTAATTTAAAGATAAAATTGAAAATTACACTCCTAAAATTAAGGGAACAATAAAAAACTGAAAAATTGAAAAATGGAACCGAACCAATCCAATCATCGACTTTTTAGCATAAAATTAGATACATCGGTTTGTAATTTACAAACATAAAATATTGGATCGATTTTGGTTTTTATTTTTAAAAACTAACAAAAACCAAACCAAACCAAAATTTATATTAACAATAAGTCATATAAAGTCATTTTATTTTCTATTATTTAAAAGATTTCATAAAGTTTCCGAGATGAATATCTTATAGTGAATGTTTTAATCTCTCCAATATCAATGTATTCTCGAAACGAAGGTATCTAAATAATTTTAATTTCACTCATATTTCAAGTAAAAATCATCTATAAATAATTTTCAATCACTTAAAAAAATTTACCTTTTAAAAAATTGTTGTTTATGAGAATTTTTTTTATAAGAAATGTTGTTTTTGACATCTTAAAAAAAATAGACATTGGATAGGTTCCAAAACCAAATCCAATCAATTGAAAATTTAACTAATTATTATATATTTAATTGAATGTTGGATCAAAAACATTTTTTGAAAACATAATACATAGATTCGGTTGTCGGTTTGATACAAAACGACAAAAATCGAATCGAAATCTCTTTACACACTAAAATAGAGATAAAATAGAGATTAAAAAGATTTTTTTTTTTTTTGAAAGAATTAATAAAAATCAACAAAACAAAATCCTTTTTGATATTTTTTGGAAACAGCGAAGATAGGGTGCATCTGCTATCTACCACTCCATTATAATAAATGATATTTGTTATTTAAATTTAAATGACACATTATTGGAGTACAAAGAAAACAATAATTCAAACTAAATCTGAACTTTAAATAATTTTTAACTAAACATAAATATAGGTGGATGCATGAACTCTAAAAAAAGTTAATGTATAGGCTGAGATTTATTAAAATATTATTTGTTAACTTTATTTATTTGTTGAGAAATGTCAAACTTTAATTTATTTAGGTTGTGTTTGGGACAAGAGGAATGATAATAATTAAAGGAGAAATAGTAATGAGGAGGAGAATGAGGAGAATGATTATGAGGTAATTGTTATTTGTGTTTGGAGGAAAAGTAATAATTATGAGGAAAATGATTATTTTTGTTTGAAATAAAGATAATGATTATGAGAAACATAAAATAATAAAAATGATGTGAATATAAAATAGTGATGTGATGTATGAAAAGTTGTTGGAGAGAGAATAAAAAGTAGTTAGGGGAATAAAAAAATGATTTTTGGAAAACGTGATTATGGGGAATGATTTCCGATGACCCAAACATGAATAATCGTTCTCATTCGTATTCTTATTCTCTTCCTTATTCTTAGTGGTTCAAACATCCGTTTAGTGTCTTCTATTATGTCCGAGTCTGGACTCCATCGCCAGAAAAAAGAACAAAAAACACAACGGTGCTGATTCCAAAGAGATAACTTGCATGTAAGCGAAAATTAAGAATAAAAAGAAAAAGATTGTAAATTACAAATTTGATTACTTTGATTATTTTCCTCTTTATTTCTATTCAAAGTTATTTATTATATATTTTTTTATAATATATTTATTTCTTTTTCTTAAAAAAAGTATGTAAATATTAATCAAATTGGAAAAATAAAAATAAAAATTTGAAAATTATTTCTTTTTAAAAAATTTTGTTTTATTTCTAAGTATAATATAGAAGATATGTTGCTTTCAAAAAAAAAATATAGAAGATATGTTAATATAGACATTATAAATTTAAATTTCAAAAATGGAAAATTAAAACGACACTTATTTCTTGTTAGGAGTGCAAATTAAACCGCCAATTAAACTTTTTTTTTGTTTTGAAATAGGATTAAACAAAAATTTTGTTAGATATCGATAATTTAATATTCGATATCTATCCAATCAACATTTTGTTAGTATTCTATTCAATCAACTTTTTTATTTCACATCGTTAATAAACCTTTTATCAATTTCCTCAAAAAATAAATTATCTCACATCTTCAATAAATACAAAATATTATTTCATGGTACAGAGAAAACTTAATATCACATACTTGGTAGTGATTTACTAACCACATAAATTATGTATTAAGTTTTATCTAATTATAAGAAGAAAATTATGACTTTTAAAATTACTAGAATTTTTAGTATGTGATAATTTTTTAAATAATAAATTATATATATGTATATATATTTATAAATAGTTGGGGCTTTTGCATGTATATTATAAAATGGATAAAATATTACATGAATAGCACAATAATAAAAATATTTGCACATATAGCAAAAATTGTAAATTGATAGACTTCATATTGATAGCTTTTATCGATAAATGGTGATAAAATCAATTACTAATAAATAAAGTAAATTGATAGACTTCCATCAGATTCTATCAAGAGTCTATCAATAAGAATCGATAGAATCAATCACGGATAAAATTGATAGACTTCCATCACTAGAGAATGATAGATTCTACCAAAGTCTTCTATAAAAAAGGTAAATAATTTTTTTTTTAAATGGCAGAATTTGCTATAAAAGAATTATTTTTAAAAATGTGTTATAATTGTAAACTGTGGTAAAAAAGTTGCTATACAACGCAAATTCTCTAAATAGTTTCCTTCATTTTTGCCATAAATTTAAATCATCAAATAATAATTTCAATATAAATTAAATTTTATAACTATTTTTTCACATTAATTAAATTTATTAAAATTCATGTTAAAAGATCGTTAATATTTTATTTTGAACTTGTTATTATTTTTTTAAAAAAACTTAATAAAATTTATGGCATTAAAATTAAATTTTATCTGTGATTTTTAAAAATCAACACTCTTTAGTTTTTTCTCAATTTATCTATTAATAGACCAATTACTATTGAATTATATAAAATTTATAAGAGTTATATCATTATTATTATTATAATTATAAATATAAATATGCTAAATATGTTTATTAGTATAAATCTATGAACTTACCTTTAACTCAAATGATAATTTTATCATTCTTAAAAGAAAAAAAAAATTCCACATCTCTAACTCTAAACAATTAACAAAAGATCCTACAAAAATTATTGCAACAAAAAAAAGTTAGATAAAAGTTAAGGTAAATAATCCAACAAAAATAAGATAACTAAATTGTAACGACAAGCAAAGACAAAATTTCAAATGTGTTTGTAAACAAAATATATATATATATATATATAGTAATAGTAGAAAATCATTGTTACCAAACTTTAGTAGAAAATCATTGTTACCAAACTTTTGAACACTTTAGCCTCAATCTTCAAACATTTTTTTCAAGATCTCAAAGTATTTTTTTGAAATGCAAAAAAAAAAATATCCTACAAAAATTATTGCAACAAAAGAAAAATTAGTGAAAGTTAAGTTAAATAATCCAACAAAAATAAGATAAATTATTATAAAAAAAACAAAAACAAAGAAAAGTAAATCCAAGCAAAAAAAAAAGAGAACTATTTATAAGATTGAAAAATTCAATTTATTATTTTAATTATAATATAAAATGTCAAATAAAATCTGAAATTTTGTAAAGATATCGAAAATTTAAATGATATTGAAAATATTTTAATTTGATTGTTGAAATCTCTTATCTTCTAACTTAGACATAAAATCTATCAGATTTGATAAAAATAATTTATCTTCTATGGATGAAAATCTAAATGATATTGTAAATATTTTCTACATTATTTACATTTAATTTTTTTTATATTCCAATAAATGACATGTTTGTAATTTAGAGTATGACTTAAGGGTAAAATCGTCCAAAAATGATTTCTCCTTAAGCCACACTTTAAGATAGTATAATAGTTTAAACTTCGATATTTAATCAACTAAAAAATTAATTTTTAATTAAAGAAAACAATATTATTTATTTATAATCTTTAATATTCATATATTATTTTAGTGTTTTTGTGTTGAACTTTGTTTTATTTTGATGTCTATATTTTCAAATGTCAAATTTGTATTCCAGACATTTTTAATAAAATGTAAGTTCTTAAGATTTTAATAATTTTTTAGGAGTACTTTTTTTAAATTATAATTATTGGTTAAATAATAATAACAATGACTACTTAAAAGAAGTTAATACAGAAAAAAAAAAAAAAAAAAAAAAAAAAAAAAAAAACGTTCCCCTGTCTTCGCTTTTGTTTTTCCTGTCTTGGTTTGCTTTCATTTTCCAGCAAAATTTGTTTTCAATTGGAAGTGAAGATTGAAAGAAAGGCAAAGGTAGAAGATGGAAATACTTCTTCTTTTTTAACGACAATTTTATCATTTCATTTCTTACTTAAACTAGATAAATAAAATTAATTACCACACTTATCAAATTTGAAAGGAGATAATGGATCAAATTAAAAATTTAGGATGTTATTGTGACAAAACTATAGATTTGAGGTGGTTTGTGCAAATTTTTCTTAATATAAAAAAACTACTATAAATCACCCATAAAAGACCATTTTTAAATTATCAATAATTTACATATATGAATTAAATTTACATAAAAGACCATTTTTAAATTATCAATAATTAACTTTCATATATTTACTTTATAAATTATTAATAATTTACGTACATTAAGTTTATATCTTATCGGATTGTTGTTATAAAAAAATTATCCAATTATAAAGATTAAATTACAATTTTTATTATTATAAAAACTAAGTTCTAATTTAATTAAAATACTATATTGGTATTTTAACTATCCTCTTTATTCCATTTTGGTACATAAATTTTCAAAAATTGAATTATAATCCCTCAACCTTGTCAAAAGCTTAAATATGGTCATTGAATTAAAAAAAAGTTATCTATAATTTAAAATTTGATGAGTGGCAAGAAAATAATAATAATAAAATTCAAATGATTCAGGTCATCTTCTTCCTTTTATCTTCTTCATTTTATCTATCATTTTTCAACCTTTTCCCCCCTCAACTTCTACTAATATTTTCTCAATTTCCCATTAAAAATATCTCTCATATTTTTTTAAATGACAATTTCTTCCATTTGTATAATTATTAATTTTTAACTATCGAAAAGAACTTAATTTAACCATTTATTTTAGGCCGTGTTTGATAACCATTTGATTTTTTGTTTTTGGTTTATAAATTTAAACTTATTTCTACTTAAATTTTCTAGCATGTGATCCGTCTTTTCTATAATGTATCCATATTTCCTTAAGAAAGTAGGCGTCGCTAATCAAATTTCAAAAACATAAACAAGCTTTTGAAAACTACTTTTTTTTGTTTACAAATTTTGGTTTTGTTTATTAAAATATAGGTAAGATGTAGATATCTAAATAAGGAAAAATGTATAGTAAGGTAGTTGTTGTAGGCTTAAATTTCATAAACAAAAAACGAAAAATAAAATGATTATCAAACGTGACCTTAACTATTCAAAATAACTTTTTATTTCAAATTCACATCCAAACGAGTTATTAACTCTTATTCCTCAACAAAAAAATTTATATCCAAACAAATTGTTGGCTATAACTTTCCATAAAAATCTACATCCAAATTATATATTACAAAAGAATCTCAATTTTCTATTATTGATACCAATGATAGAACTCAACCACCGATAGATCTCTATCAATTCTATAAGTGATAGAATTCAATTTCAATTTTCTACTACAAATAATTAGTTTTGATTTTGATGAAAAGTTTTTACACTTTTTTATCATACATCCAAAATCCCCAAAAATATTTAATTCTAGAATTTAAAAAAAAAGTTATTTTCAATGGAAGGGGTTAATTTAAGTCTTTCACCAAAAAAAAGTTCTCTTATTCATTTTTTCCCTTAAACCGGGATTCAATTGGACATCTATGTGAGGGCTCTCTATTTTTCTCTCTGAGCGGGGAGAAAATAGGGCAATCTGGTGTTGCATTTTGGGGAGAATAATTTCTTCAGAATAGGTCTTGATATGTGTGGTGAAAGTTAGCCATGGAAGATTTTGAGAATCAACTAGAAAGAATGAGGATTACAGAGGATGAAAGGGCATGTCGAGTGGAGATTGGGGATGACGATGTAGAGGAGGCAGACAAAGACCTTAAAAAATCGGCCTACTGTAAGTTGTTAATTAATAATAGGTCTTCCAATGCAGATTCATTCAGAAGATTAATGCCAAAAATTTGGGGCTTGGGCCACAGAGTGGAAATAGAGTCGCAGGGGAGGAATTTGTTTCAATGCCACTTTGTGGAGTTAGAGGACAAAATAAATATTATGGAAGGGGGTCCTTGGAGTTTTGATAATGGTCTGGTAGTGTTTGAAGATTCATTTGGGAAGGCTCTTCCAGAAGAATTAAGTTTCAAATACGCGTGCTTCTGGGTCCAGGTGAAGAAACTTTCGTCTATTTGTCTCTCTAGTAGGTGGGCAAAAGCGATTGGGATCATGATTGGGGAGTTCTTAGATGTTGATATTGATGAGAACAATAGATGTAGGGGCCGCACACTTCGAATTAAGGTGAAAATCGATATTTCGAAACCTCTGAAGAGAGGGGTGTATGTGAAGGTGGGCTCCATGGCAGAGGACCGCTGGGTCTGTCTAGCGTATGAAAAGCTACCAGAGTTTTGTTTTGGCTGTGGTAGAATCGGTCATGGTACTAAAGATTGCAAATCAGTGGAGGAAAGATGGGCTGGTTCTTTAGTTTACGGTGGTTGGTTGAGAGCTGAGGCTAGCAATCCAGGAGTTCGAAGCACATTGAATCAGGAAAAGGAAGGAGCTACTCGAAACAAGGAGGTCTCTAAGAGGGAGAAAGAAATATCTGAGAAGAGATGGGAGGACCACGAGATAGGAAGGAATGAAGAAACAAGGGGCTTGAGAGCCAGGTTTGGGAGAGGGAGGGGGCGGGTGGGATTGGGTCCAAGGAATGATTGGGGGAAAAACGCGAGGGACGAGCATGAGGGGTGGGGAATCTCAGAGCAGAAATCCTTCAGGGAAAGGGAAGAAGATGGAGTTAACTCGGAAGTTCGGAGTGTCGATCATCCAGAATGTGTTCATGAGCAGTCGGTGATTTCTAAAAAAGAAAATGGAGAAGTTCAACCGAATTTAGGTGATCGGAAGGGGAAATCGGTGGTCAGAGAGGAAGAGGTCGAATCACAACGGTCAACAGCTGGGAAGGCGGCTCAGTCGAGGCTGCAGAGTCGTACGATGGGGAAAGATAAGGGTCTGAAATCTGACTTTGTTGCAGGATTTCGGGAAGAAATGTCAGGAAAAGGAAAGATGTAGATGGTGAACTCGGGCCTAGGAGAGAGGTTGGGCTTTGTTGAGTCAGAGATGTTTCTTGGGCCAGAGGGGTTGGATCAACTTAAAAAAGAAAAGGAAAGGGGTATTAGGCTTGCATCTCCGATTGAACAAGTTGGTGAGGTGGAGGCAGAAGTAGAATTTCTTTTTTAGGCTAACAGTGAATTTCCAAAGGAAATGGGCCTGATGTTGGGCCAGGTTGGGTTGAACAAAGAAGAAAATTCCCTCAATTTGGGGCAGGAGTACTGGAAAAATTCTGGGATTAAAATTCCAGCCCACATTAGTTTGGTGGAAAAAGGGGAAAATCTAGCTGAGGGATTAAGGGAAAATATTACAGGGCTAAAGGGCAACATCAAAGGTGATTTTCAGAACATTTTTAAGATGGGAAGGCCTAATGATCCGGAGGAAAAGAAGGCAAGTAAGGGGGCAAAATGGAAGAGAAGAGCTAGAGGTGAGTCAAAAAGAGCAACATCAGAAAATGAAATGGACGAGGATGTGAATATTGAGGCTCAGTTTATTGGTAAAAAGCATGAGTTGGAAAAGACAGATGGAGAAAAAGGATAAAAAAAAATATGTAGTAGTTACGTCAGCAAGGCTGATGGGATATCGGTGGAGGCTGTAGAACAGCCCCACCGGATGCAATGAAACTCTTAAGTTGGAACGTTCGGGGGTTGGGGAGCTCCCGAGCAGTTCGGGCACTTTGTCATGAAGTGCAAAAGGCGACTCCCCTTTTAATCTTCCTTGTCGAAACTAAAGGCGGGGAGATTCTAGCAAGTAAAGTTAAAGCTGCTACTAAGTATGATAATTGCTTTTGTGTCCCTAGCATTGGTCTCAGTGGAGGCTTAATGCTATTATGGAATAATATGTCTGATGTTCGAGTGACTTCTTTCTCACTCGGGCATATTGATGTTTTGATACAAGATGTTGGAGGATTGTAGCGGTTTACAGGTTTTTATGGTAATCCCGAGGCAGGGAAAAGGAAAGACTCGTGGGTGCTTCTGAGAAGATTACACAAGATGATGAATGTTCCTTGGATCATTGGGGGAGATTTCAATGAAATTTTGGATGAGTCAGAATATATTAATGGTCATATGCGAAATGTTCAAGGGATTTGTAGGTTCCAAGAAGCCGTCAATGATTGCTCGCTTGTTGATCCGGGGCATTCGGGTGATAAGTTTACTTGGAGCAGGAACAGGAACTCCCCTTCGGCTACAAGGGTGCGACTCGACAGGTTCTTGGTTTCTTATTCTTTAATTTCGAAAGTTGACAAAATTATTGTACAGCACTTAAATTATCATTACTCTGACCATAGACCAATTTTGGCTTCTTTTAACTGGTATTCTCTTAATAGGAGTTTGTTTAGAGCTAAACATAAAATTCTGCGTTTTGAAAATTATTGGACTAACTTTGATGATTGTAGGATGATTATTAAAGACAGTTGGGATTCAGTTAAGGGATCCCCTATCTCTACTTTTCAGTTTAAAGTCAATGTGAAAAATAGTCTTCTCGGGCTATCCAGCTGGAATAAAAGAAGGCTAAAAAGTTCTATCAGAGAGGCCATTGCTAGAAAGGAGGCGGATTTGTTAAAGTTAAAGGCAAGCAGTTATGACAACTCTTTAAGTGATATAAGAGCCCTTGAGCGTCAAATTGATTCTCTTCTTGAGGAAGAAGAAGTTTACTGGAAGCAAAGATCCAGGGAGGATTGGCTGAGGTGGGGCGACCGAAACACAAAATGGTTTCATATGCAGGCCTCCCAACGGAAAAAACGGAGCATGATTGATAAGTTAAAAAATAAGGATGGCATATGGGTTGAAGATGAGGTTGGTATTTGCAAGGTAGTTCAAGAATATTTTTCTAATCTTTTCAAGAGCAAGCCAACCTCGGAGGAAGACATCAAGTTAGTTCTGGAAGGGGTGAAGAAGGTGGTGTCGGACCAAGATAATGTTCTTCTTACGCGGCCTTTTTCTAAGGCAGAGGTGGAAAACGCTTTAAAAAGCATGAATCCTTCCAAGGTTCCGGGCCCTAATGGGACTAATGCAATGTACTATAAAAAATATTGGGCTGAGTTGGGCGATGAAGTGGTTAAGATTTGCTTGAAAGTGCTTAATGAAAATGTTGATATCGCTCCTTTAAACAACACTTTCATAGCTCTTATTCCGAAGATCAAAATGCCTAGTAGAATGGAGGACTTTCGGCCAATCAGTCTATGCAATGTTGTTTACAAAATTATCGCTAAAATGTTAGCCAATAGGCTGAAATTAGTTCTTAACAAGGTTATTTCTCATAATCAAGCTACTTTTATCTCGGATAGACAAATTTTGGATAATATTGTTCTGGGATTCGAATGTATCCATTCCATTAATCAAAAGCGAAAGGGGAAGGAAGGGTTGGTGGCCCTTAAATTGGATATGAGCAAGGCCTATTATCGTGTCAGTTGGGAGTTCATTATAAGGATGATGGAAAAGTTGGGTTTTTGTGACCCTTGGATTCAAAAGATTCGGGCTTGTATTTCTTCTGTTCAATTTGCAACTTTAGTCAACGGTTACCCGTACAAGGACTTTTTTCTTGAGAGAGGTCTGAGGCAAGGAGATCCGCTTGCTCCGTACTTGTTTCTCATCTGTGCTGAAGGATTGAATGCTTTACTCAATAGGGGAGAATCTTTGAACCATTTCAAAGGACTAAAGATTAATAAGTATTGCCCTTCTATTTCTCATTTATTCTTTGCTGATGACAGTCTTTTTTTTTTCAGGGCCTCCGAGTCTGATTGTGAGCAAATCAAAAAAATCCTTGAGGTGTATGAAAGAGCGTCGGGTCAAGTTGTTAACTTGGAAAAATCTACTATGCTCTTTAGTAAGAATGTTAAAAAAGAAGCCAGGATCGGGTTAAGTAAACTTATCGGTGTAAGAATGGACAAGAATTTGGGAACTTATCTTGGTATGCCTTCTCAAAATAATAGAAGCAAGAACGCTCTCTTTGGCTCTGTGTTGTCAAGAGTTAAAAAGTGCCTTCATAACTGGAAGGGGAACCTGTTGTCGAAAGGGGGTAAAGAAATCCTCATAAAAGCTGTGGCTCAAGCAATTCCAACTTATACTATGTCCTGTTTTCGTCTACCAAAAGGGATATGTGAGAAGGTTGACAAGGCTTGCGCTGACTTCTGGTGGGGATTTGACAAGGATAAGAAAAGGCATCACTGGGCAAGCTGGTCAAAGCTAGGAAAGAGTAAGGATAGAGGCGGGCTGGGTTTTCAGAGTCTGAGCTTGTTCAACCAGGCGATGCTTGCCAAGCAAAGCTGGAGAATTATCCGTAATCCCGATACTTTACTTTTTAAGATTCTTAAGGGCAAGTATTTCAGGGATGGTGATTATATGAAAGCGCATCTCGGTAACTCCCCTTCTCTTGCCTGGCGAAGTATTTTATGGGGGCGAGATCTTTTTCAGAAAGGGTATAGATGGAAAGTTGGAAATGGAAAAAGAATTGCATAGGTAGAGACCCTTGGTTGGGCAAAGAGAACTTCTCTCTGGCCCTCAGCGTTAAGGATCCTTGGAAAGAGATGAAAGTTGCAAGTATTATTCATGAAGGTAATAAGTGGGATACAAATTTGATTAAGGCGATTTGCTCGAAAGAAGAGGCTGATGCTATTTGTGGCATCCCGTTGGGGTCAATGGATAGGCATGATGAAATTATTTGGAATGCAAATTCTAACGGTGTGTTCAGTGTGAAAAGTGCCTACCACTTAGCGATGGATTTATCTAGAGTTGGAGAAGCTTCTACCTCTGATAATTCGATGTCAACAAAGTTGTGGAATTCTTTCTGGAAGGTTGAGGCAGTTCCCAAGATTAAGTTGGGTGCTTGGAATATTTTGAAAAATATGATTCCGACAAGGGCCAACATTCAGTCGAAGGGAATTGATATTCGTAACTGTTGTACGTTATGTGGGATGCTGAATGAAACAAATTTGCATGTGATTAAGGATTGCAAGTATGCGGTCCATGTGTGGATGTCTATTTTTCCTGCATTAACTGACTTTATTTCTTTTTTCAGGAATGCTTACTCGGGGGAATTATTTTGGCAAGGAATTTGTGCAAAAATCCCTATTCAGGATCGGCCAAAAGCCGTAGTTATAATTTGGCAACTTTGGAACTTTCGAAATTCTGTGTTGCATAGTAATGCTAAGGCTAAAAAAGAGAGTATTATGACTGTCATTTTAAAGTCTCTTAATTCTTATGGGTTGAATATGGTTTCAGGGACCCAGATCTCAAAGAGAGTGATTAAGAGTCGCGATAGCATCGGATGGAGCCCACCTACTCAAGATTGTATTAAGCTCAATGTGGATGGCTCATGGATGGCAAATCGAGGCGAAGGAGGAGTGGGCTGGATGGCTCGTGATAGTGAGGGTAAGGTGATGTTGTGGGGCTCTAAAGGCGGCCTCAAAGCGTCATCAGCAATTGTCATGGAAGGAGTGGCTGTTCGGGAAGGTCTCAGGCATATGTTGGAGAGTGGCCTAGACCTCATCCCTCCTATCTTGGTGGAATCTAATTTTAAATTGCTTGTTAGTATTATTAATGACATTTCCCAAGATGTTACCGAAATCAGCAATGTCGTGGCTGATATTTGGGCTTTGATCCCGTTGTTTAGGGATATTTCCTTTTCTTTTTGTGGGAGAGATTGTAATCACGTGGCTGATATGCTTGCAAAGCTCTCCCCTTCCGAGGCTTTACTAAGTAGTTATTTTTTGGACGTCTCTGCTGTTCAGGACATAGATTATTTTTTGGATCGGGGGAATCTCCCCCCGGCGATTGCTGTTAGGGTTGTTCAGGAGCAAGTTTGCTCGGATTTGGCTGGCGGTTGATGAATATATTGTTTGTTTCAAAAAAAAAAAAAAAGTCTTTCACCAAAAACCTTATCCAAACACTACCCTAAACCTAACGCTCACACACACACACCTAACCAATGTGAATTTAATTGGAGAATAAAACGGTCATTTCCACTCACTCTGGCTTCAGCTTTTTCTTTATTACATTTCACCTTTTCCGTATTTACTCTTCAGACCCCCAAAACCTCTATCCCGGCCGCCGGAGTTCTTCTCGTCCGATGACCGGAGACTACCACCCGCCGGCGACGGAACCAGACACGACGGAGGAGGAGGAGGAGGAGATGGACGACGAAGAGGAACCCACTGTTCTTCTACGGAAGACATTTCGTCCACACGCCCAATCCAGCATCTCATCCTCTGACACCGACGAAATGTTCTCCCAAAACTCCGATGGACTCAAATTCATCGTTCCAGATGAACAAGAACAAATCCAAGGTGAGTTTCAGGCAAGCGATTCATCGCTCTTTCGATTTCTTTATTCTGTTCTTGTAATTCGAATTTGAGGCTGAGAAGCGTGGAACCGTCCGCCATTGTTGCGTTAAATGAAGAAGAAGAAGAGTGGATTTGACGTATAGTGAGAAACAAGCTTCTTCTTGACGTGTTGGGCGGAGGAAAAAAAGAGGGCCAGGGTTTGTCTACTTTTGTTTTAATTAATTATTAAATTCTCTTAATTACACTCTTAATTTTAATTCATCTTTTCTGTTCTAACACGTCATAATCGTTAATGATAATTAATTATTTATTTTCTGTAATTTTATAATTTTCAGTATTTTGGAAACTCACAAGTGCCCACAGTTTAGAACTGGGTCCGATTCAGTGGTACCAACGTGGCCATGCCAAACCCTATTTTTATTAGAAAAAAAAAAGTTTTTGTATGATTTTTATGAATTATGGGAAATTGTAAACTGGGTGCTTTTTCTTAGATCGAAAAGCCTTCCATCGATTTTTTCTTTTTTGAAACAAGGGTAATTATGTCCGTTCTTAGGCTAGACACGGAGAGAATCGAAGGAGGAATGTAACAGCTGAGTCTCGAACTTGGTTCCTCGAGGGGAACATACCCTCAAAACCCAAATCTTCAACCACTGTGCCACGAACAATTTCATCGAATTAATGAAGCTTTGAAAAGATTTAAGATTTGTTTTCTTTCAATTGAGCTCTTTAGGGATTGAGCGTTTGAGAATTTGAATTTTTACTGCATGGATTCTTTCCATAGGATTGGAAAATCGGGTTCTGTAACAAATTCAAGAACAGACCCCTCAGTAAATTTTATCTATCCTGTTGAATGATGGGAAATTTATTTTTCTTGTCATTGATCTGTGAGGAGAACTTGAATGAAATGTTCTGCCAATGTCATATATGGGTCTCAAATAAAAAACAGTGATAATCAAAATCGTGTTTTATGAATAGGGATTGCGAAATTGTCCAAAATTTGGGTTTTCATTTGGTAATCCGTCTTTTACATCCCGTTTCATGATTTCTTATTCTTGCTTTTGAATTGGGTGAATGTAAATCGTGTTTTGTGATCATGTCTTCAGGTACTGCATATTCCAACGAATCTTCTCAATTGGAAATCGATGGTAATAATCATGATATTCACAATGTAAACCCCATTGTTGAGATTGAAGATGCCAGCACAAGGAAAACAGGCGCCGAAAATGGTACCGCGGTCGAGTTACAACGAGATCCGATCCCTTTAGCTGTTTCTAAGCCACCATCCAATGGGGAAATTGAGGAGCAGGTTTCATATTATACTTCTCTGGATAATGGGATTTCTGGATATAAAAGAGTGGAGTTTAGGACAGAAAATGGCAATGAAGTGGCGGATTTATATCTTGAAAGGATATATGAAAAACCCAGTTCGCATAATTTCTACTGTCCTAATTGTCAGGCTTGTATCACGAAGGTGATTATACGTGACAGGGAGTGGGTAAATAATAATAATAATAATGTTTCTGAACCAATTCCTACTCCGGTTGATGGATTCAGATGCACCTCTTGCTTTAGCTTCCTCACCCCTATAGGTGCGTTTCTTGTTCTTATCTTGTGGAGGGATTAATATTTGTTGCAGTTTTTCTCTTGGTGTGTTTGGTTTTGGTAGAAAAGTCGTAATCAATCACTCTTCTAGAACTTCTTGTTTGTGTTTGGTGGTAAACAACCACCCTTAACTACCCATCAAACCCTTCATCAGATCTCACATCAAATTTATCACTCAACTACTACTAACACCAATTCTCTAACAAGTAGTTAATTATTCCAATCATTATTAACACTAATCCTCAAACAAGTACGTAATTACCCAAACCATTACAAACACCAACCACTTTTTTTTATATAGGAAACAAAAACTTTCATTTGCTGTATGAAAAGTTACATAAAAAAAAGTCCTATCAATCAAGAACTAATAAAAATTCTACAATGAGATTGATAATCCTTGAAAGGTGTAATAAAATGAGCCCATGCCATAGCTAGAAAATGATGGATTCGATAAGACTTCTTTCTTCAAACACCAATCTCCAAATGAGTAGTTAATTAACCCAACTACCACTAACCCTTCCACTCCACTCTACTCTTTTCTACCAAATCTAAATACACCCTTATAGGATGAATAACTCTACTTAGTTGTGAAAACTGTGGCCATTAATGGATTTTCAACTTACTGATATTGTAAGCAAAAACGTCCCTGTTAGTAGCCCAATAAGATACCAGTTGCACATGCTGATACAGGCTTAAAAAAGCAGAAACTTAAGAGTTAGACTCTTTCTTAAGTTACTTTGTTTTAAATATCTTTGCTTTGGTTAAGATTAATCATCAATTTGAAGATTATGCAGGAGTTGACTTCAAATCATGTAATTTTTTTCATCTTTGTTTGTCTAAGCCTTTGGAAACAATCATGATTAAATCTTGTTCCAGTTTAATTTATTCCCATGGATAGTTTTGCTAATTTTCTTACAAATGCAATTGTAAAATTATTTCACAAATGTGTATATGTATGTTGTCAAACTGGCGGTCTTATCAGGATTACCGAGTTCGACTTTTTTTCAATGAACAGGTGCATGGCTCTTTCCTCAATTGGCTTCTCCTGACCCTGAGGAAAAAGTTTCATTTGGACCAGGTATTTGATTTTGTACATGTTTGTGGTGCTTTATGTCAAGTTACCTTATTTTGTTTTGAACTTTTGAAGATTATCATATCATATGATGAACTTAGATGCAAATTAGAAAGATTGACATTTCCAATGATACTTGCTGTAAGATATTGCTAGTGAATCAATATTGATAGTTTCCTGACCATCAGCATGAAGCAGAAATCTCATGAACTTCTTCATTCATTGATCTAATTTTCCTCCATTCTTAGTTTCCTTCTGAAAACCAAAGTAAAAAAAAGAAAGATCTTTAATAATTCATTTTCACAGCTATTCTCCTGATCTCCTTCCCAAAAAGGGTGGAATAGTTAATGCTATAAAGGTTGGCAATGATTTGGATTATGTGTTTGGGGAGAAATTACTTTCTACCGTCTTTACAATGTTAAAGTAGAGCTTTATGTGTATATATGGTTGGGAGGAATATCATTGCCATAGCAGTAAGTTTAATATCATGGCGGTTTCCTACTAAATATGTATGCAGGAGATAATGTTGGAAACATAGGTATCAGAGAAAGAGAGACATTTCAAGCGTCGCAGGAAACAAGAGATCATCAAGAAAGTCCAGTCGATAGACCTCCAGTTCCGGCTCAGTCAGTTGGTTCTGCAGTAACAGTGGCTCGTCCTTCTCATAAAGCAACAAGTGGTGAGGGAATAAATGTACAAGTACAAGAAGACACATATTATGGCAAGAAAGGTGTGGTAAAGTCCATTATTTTCTATTATTTGAAACAACTAATATTTTCTTTTTGGTTGTTGCTTCTCCATTTTGAGTCCGTTTGGTTAGTTTGCATCTGTCTATGTCTGCTTTTACCTTCCAGATCATCTTCTCCTGTGATAGTGACTGGTCTTCTTCCGCTTTCTGTTCTCCTTTCGGTTTCTCTTGTGTTGAAACAAGGGTAACCATGCCCGTCCTTAAGCCAGACACCGAGAGACTTCGAAAGAGTAATGTCACAGCTGAGTCTCGAACCTAAAACCTTGAGGGGGGAGCATACCCTCAAAGTCCAAGTCTTCAACCGCTATGCCACCCCTTGGACTTTTGTTTCCCGTTTCAATGGTCTTATTATATCTTTTTCACATATGAATTAAAGTGTGTCGTTTCCACAAAAGCAACCTGAAATAACTCATGACTGTACTACGAGGGAGGAGCAGTTAAAGTTTTAGATGCCAGCAATGATTTAGTTTCTGGATGTAGGGGGAAACTTTTCTCGTTTCTACTGAACTTAAAAGTGTAGCTTTATGAGGATATACGTGTGGAGGAATATCGAAGTTGTAGCAGTAAGAGATATAATGCTATAATGCTGAGCCAAAGTATTCTTATGATCATTTCCTACTAAATATGCATGCAGGAAATTCGGTTGAAAACATAAGGATCGAAGAAACAGACACACTTCAAGAGTTAAAGAAAACAAGAGATCATCTAGACATTGAAGTTGATAGAGCTCGAGTTCCCAATCAGTCAATTGATTATGCAGTAACCGATAAAGTTGAAGGTAATCATCCTGAAACATTTGCTTCCCTTGGGGAATATCATCTTCCATTTCTTCCCAGTGAATGCCAATGATGAATCTAGTGGTTGGTGGTCTCTGATGGGATGTTAGCTGTATGTGTTGTATGTATATGTTTATATATAAATATATTCCAAAGATTGAAGTGTGCCAAATCCTCCGCTCCAAAATGTTGTTGAACTCAAAGATTGGAACATGTATTTAGATTATATAGGCCCTCTTTGATTACCATTTTGTTTTTTGTTTTTTGCTTTTGGTTTTTGATTTCTAGTTTTTGGTTTTAAAAAATGAAAACCATATATGTTTGATAACTATTTTTTGTTTTTCAAAAACTAAAAGCTAAATATATGTTTGATAATGGTTTTTGCTTTTTTAAAAATTCAAAATTTATCATTTTTAATATTTAATAAAATAAAATAGTTTTAGAATATTAATGATTTAATAAAACTTAAATTTGCGGGTTTGAACTTTATTTGAAGGGTGTTTTTATCACTTTTCTAGCATTTTCAAAGAAAAAAAAACAAAAACTGGTTTTTAAAAGCAACCTTTTTTTAGTTTTTAGAATTCCTTTAATATTTTAAAAACATTTTTAAAATTTTAAAAACAATTTAAAAATTTTAAAGACCAAAACCAAAATTGTTTATCAAACAAACATGTTTTTAAAATGTCAAAAACAAAAACAGAAAACCAAAAACAAAATGGTTATCAAACAGGGTTATAGTAATCTATGGTTCTTCAAGATTGGAAAGCTTTACTTCATTGATTCCCTTCTTTGGGAGGTGGTCCTCTCATTCCCGGCCACTAGGTCTTCTTGGTCGTCTTGCTTTTGTTGATTTATATTTTCCAAATCATTTTATGCCTCCCCCCCCGGCCCAAAAAAAAAAAAAGAGTTATCAACATTTCCACTTCAATAGAGTTCATAAACAATTATGTATTTCCTCTTAACTGTTAGTCTGTAATGCAATGCCCCAGTCTGTTTTCTACTAATTTGAATGTGATATGATCTAAGATCTAAATTAATATCAAAAGTAAAAGATACAAGATAAGCAAAGGTTTGATAGGTCGGTCTACCTTTTCTCTCAAGAGAATCTCTTGAGCCCTACAATAAATCACTCAATAACTCATTCAATAATTGGATGCCTAAACCCTAACCTAACCCACCCTATTTATAACAAAATCCTAACTGATTACTCTCCAAGTAATTGCTAACATAGAGCCCTAGGCTCAACCTTATCAGAATGGTATTACTATTTATTGTATTTTCATATTGCCACATACCAATACATTCTCTATGCCAAAAAAGCCTCTTAAC
This sequence comes from Sicyos edulis, assembly GCA_036507275.1. Taxonomy (NCBI): domain Eukaryota; kingdom Viridiplantae; phylum Streptophyta; class Magnoliopsida; order Cucurbitales; family Cucurbitaceae; genus Sicyos; species Sicyos edulis. The sequence continues at coordinate 32,321,511 of CM071854.1, read as the reverse complement.
TAGTACAGTGTTTTAAAAGGAGTGCCTTGTGTAAGCATAGCATCTCATCTTTTTAACTAAACTAGTCTATATACGAATGAACAAAAATTTATTTTCCCTAAAATTTAATAGTGTTATTTATTGTATATTCGTAGTGCAACGTACTAATTCATACTCTACATCAAATTTTAAATTTATGTAATTTGGCTATATCATTGTGCATCACATTAATATCTCAGTTTGGACGTCTCACTTTTAAATGGATAACAATGTAAGTTCTAAAGTGATTTGGACTATCACTCCTTGTTTCTCTTGAATCTCTATCTATTTAACATGAGTGACTTTAAATCATATTACAGATGATAGTTCATAAATTAAAATTTGATTCTTCTTGGCATTTTCTTACCTATCTATGATCCGTTTTATGCAGGAAATACAGTTGAGAATATTGTAGTTGGAATACCATACACGCCACATGAGTCAAATGGATCAGTGTTGGATGTAAATAATCAAACTTCAACAGTAAACAAACCGCAAATTCAGAATCCATCGAATGGATTTGCAGTATTACTGGAGCCTGAAATTGATACTAAAGCTAATTTGACACCAAGTCTTACTTCTCTTGAAGCAAAGATGGCTGAGACTGCAACAGATACATTGGATGACAAAAAGGGTATGGTACAGGTGTTATATCTTTATGTAAGATCTGGATTATATCTTTAAGTGAGATCTCCAAGTTTTTTTTTTGAATTATACTATCACTCACATTAAGAGTGGTCACCAAGAATGGCTTTGAACGTCTACAATTACTTCTTCAATACTCATATCAAAATATGATTTTGGAAATATGCACTCTGAAGTACTCTTAGAGAAGCATTCCATAAATTTCTTGGTCCAAGGAGCTACCAAGCTTTAGGGAAAGTGCTTAATAGATGTTCTGTTGAAATCCTGATTCAATTGGTATATGAGGAGATAGAAAATTTAATGTAGGAGTTGGAGAGATGTTGAATGATGCTATATTTCGCAAACTTCATGCTATTAAAATGTTATTCTTAAATCTTCATATGATAAACTAATATTTTTGTCCTGAAACAAATACCAAACATTTAAATACGTATAATAAAATATCAAATACTTGAATTTTTTTATATTCTCAAATATTAAAATGCTCTAAACTTAAACAACACATACAACAAACTATCGCAGAGACTTAAAAACTATTTTTGAGACATTGAAGACAGATTGTCAATTTCTTTTACACGCAGCACGTAAAAGTTTTATACATCTGTAATTTTCCTCTTCATTTTCTCGAAGCATTTTCCTTTTAAATGTTGCATAAATGTGGGTTTATGCAATTTAATACTATAGTATAATGCCATGTTTGTTATGGAAACCAGCTAGGCTTCTCAACTCTTCAAACTAGAATAAGATAGGCTGCTTCTCAACTATGAAAAAGATTTTCAACATGATTTAATTTGAGAGAGCTAGATGAAATTATAACTCGATACTTCCAATAGTTAATTTATAAAATGAAAACTCTGATGTCTATTTGTTATGATAAAATCTTTCTAAACTTTTATGCAGGTATGGATGTTGAAAATGTTGTGGTTGGAATTCCATACACATCCCCTGAGTCAAAGAGGAGTCTGCTTGATCGATTTAGCCGACCTGCATGGTTAAACAAAGCTCCCATTCCTAATCAGTTAGCCGGAGTTGTTAAAACAGAGATCCCCAAAACGCCAGAGCTTGTAGAAGCTACTGTGGGTGATTCTCCCAAAGTGTCTCCTTCCCTTGGAATGCCAACTGTCGAGAGAGTACCGGAAGATGCAGTGGGCAATCGTGAAGGTATCGTGAGCCTAAGAATGGACACTTTATTTTTGTTGGTTAATATAATTAAATTTACCCCAATCAATTAGTTTAGGCTTTTGGATTGATTGATGGTTTGACATAATTCAACAATTTTTAAAAACACACCGCTAGAAGTTAAGTTTTGACGCAAGTGCCCCCTGGTCAACTTGACACTGTTATGTGAAAGTTTTGATAAAAAATTGGCTTTGGTCTCTATTTTTTTTTTTTGATAGGATACAAAAACCTTCATTGATGATTGAAAAGTTACATCCTATCGAAACAGTTATAAAAAACTATGCCACCGAGAGATTAATGTGGTTAAGTCATAGTTACAAAAAGAAGAGATAGAGTGACACCAATACAAGACCAAGTAAATAATAAATTCAAGAAGATATTTATAATCCTTTTAGGTGTGGTCATTGTTAAAAAGTCTGCTATTTCGCTCCCTCTAAATACCCCAGAGAAAAGCATAAATAATACTGAGTTTCAATATCCCCTGTGAATGGATGCCCAATAATATATAGATATGTGATTAGATCTGGCTTTGGTCTCTAATTTTAATGTTCCATGTATTACAATGACAGAATTGTTTATTGAATTTTTCTCTTTTGATGTTGAATTTTTTCCATTGGTTTTGAGACTGATTTGATATTGTTTTATTAGTTGAAGCGGGACCTGTGGCAATAGCTATTGACGATCCTTTGGATGGACGAGCAGAACCTCGACCAAGTAGGTATAACAGGTGGGAATTTTTGAAAAGTATAGTTTATGGTGGCTTAGCTGAATCAATTACAAGCCTCGGCATTGTGGCATCTGCAGCAAGTGCCAATACTGCAACAGGTTATTATTTACTTTATCTTTTCCATCGTGGCATGTTGATTATGATTTAACCAAAATCAGTATGTCATTTTTATGCTTGTTTGTTACATATCAAATCAATAGTTATACAATTCTAATCCAGTATTCTCTCAAGTATTACTACTAAACTAACCAATGCCAAGAATATTTCTATAAATACACCGTATTAATGTTATTCACGTTAAATAGATTGATATGTCGATTTTATGCTTCTCTCTAGCATCTAAACTTTTCTGGTACAAGAAGCTTAAAACTTATTTTGTGGGAAAAAGTAACATTTTGAAATTCAGTTATTCGCAAACATTATTGAATCTTCAAGATATCCTAGAATACGCACATCTCAAGTTTCTGCTACGACACGAGATCTAAAATGATATCAAAAGTTCAAAAATATAAAGAAAGTACAAGATAAACCAAAATTTAGTAGGTGTTGAAACCTCCCATCAGAACACTTCTCTTGAGCCATTAAACCTCGACTCAATATTTTTGTATCCCTTCCTCACTCACCCTCCCATCTATTTATAATGGAAAACCATAACAAACTTCCTAACTAATTACACATATGCCCCTCTAATTGTATATAGGCCCTAATCGGATCAGTTTCACCATTATATAAAAGTCTATTTTTGAAACATGATATATCTTATATTTTAATTTCAAATCTAAACTTAATTACTTGTTCAAATCTATTTTCATGTCAATTTTTGCAGGCAACATTGTAGTTTTGGCGTTGGCAAACCTGATTAGTGGCCTTTTTATCCTTGGACATAATGTGAGTAACTCTGGCTTTCTGATAAGACCTAGGGGATGAATGTTTATTTAATTTAGGTTATAAATAATATTAAGAAATATATAGTAAACAGTGGAAGTAGTAAATATTCAGGAGACTTGTTTAACTTTGTTACTATGTTACGAAGCATTATGTGGAATTCTACCAATTCAATCCATAGTGACGACCTAACCTTACCTAAGTTTTAATATCCTATATGTTTTTTATCAACTAAATGTTCAGTCTGATGGTTGGCTGATGAGATTATTTGACCTAAGCTGGCCCGACACACTATTTAGCTTACATAGTAAACAGTTTCATCTTAGTGCATTTATTTTGTGTCACAGTAGTCCATTTAGAAAAGATTATTTATGATTTGACATGTGTGACAGTATATGAGGCAAATTCAAGCTGTTATTCAAATGTTTTAATGCACTTTCCATTAAGGCAGTCTATTTTCTTGAATCTCTGTTCATATCTTTATTGCTCTGTTCAAATGCCCATTGATTTTTGTTTGTTCAATCACAAGCTCTCTCATTAAACAAAATTTGTAGTTGAAAGGACTGAAGAGCGAGCAGTTCAGAAGGACATCTAATGAAACAGATGAACGCGAACATGTGGACCGATACGAAGTAGTATTGGGAAACCGAGGAAATTACCTTCTACATTGCACGCTTGTCATCTGCTCGTTCGTACTCTTCGGTCTAGTCCCTCCTCTTGTTTACGGTTTCTCATTCACCAATAGCAATGACAAGGATTTCAAGCTTGCAGCAGCGGCAGGAGCTTCCCTTTTATGCATCATATTGCTTGCTATAGGGAAGGCTTACATTAAAAGACCAAATAGGTGGGATGTGTACGTTAAAACGGTTGCGACTTACGTCGTTATAGCAGCGGGGGCGGGAGGCTTGTCATACTTGGCCGGTTATCTGCTCGATAAGCTCATAAAGAAGTATGGTTGGTTTGAGGAAAGTTCTGCATTCAATCTCTCTCAGCCTCTTCCTGTGATGGGTTTGGGAAAACCTGCATGGGAATCCTTTTGAAGTTAGATTATTTTTTTTTTAGTTTTTTAGTTTTTTGTCTGTGGTCTTGTTAAACTACTCTCATTGTTGACAATTTGTTCTTAAATCTTTTCTTGATCTTTGAAGCGATTTTCGTCTCTCCATCTCTTTTTTATTTCATGTCATGAATAGTTTTCCATTTAGAATAAAATCGAGATGAGCTTTAATCCTTGGTCTCGCAATTGGCCGATCGAATACAAAGCAAATAGTTCCACACATCAGTTGCTTTGGAGAAATTGTGTAGGTTCTATTTGATAATCATTTGATTTTTTGTTTATTTAAATTCATTTTTACTTAAATTTTCTATCGATGTTTTTCATATTTTTTACAATGTATTCCATCTTCCTTTAAAAAAGTAGGTGAACATTGAATACTAACCAAATTTGAAAAACAAAAAGAAAGTTTGGAAGTTATTTTTTTTTTTGTTTTTAAATTTTTTATTAATTTTTAAAAATATAGGTAAGATATAGATGTTAAGATAGTTGTTGTAGGCTAAATTTTTTTTAAAAATTGTTATTAAAGCCTAAATAAATAAATTTGTGTTTCCAATTCTCTAGGGTATGCATGTTTTTTGGATATGAGGAGCGGTTCCTCAAAAACCTCTCATTTGTTTTTTTTTTGTAATAAACTACTCTTAACCATTCTTTAACCCTTCTATCAAATTTCATATTAAATTTTATCAAACTTCACATCAAATTTATCATTCAACCACTATTAACTTAAATTCTCAAACAAGTAGTTGATTACTTTAATACTATTAACCTTGATCGTCGAACGAGTAGTTAACCACTTCAAACTACTACTAACCACTCTATTCCATTATACACCACTCCACTATTTTCTACCAAAAATCAACACACCCTAAAATAATAGACAACAACCTGGTGATAGCATAATTTATCTTTAAGGAGGTGTTTGGCTGCAGGTGAGATGAGATGAGATGAGATGTTGATAGCAGAAAACTTTGTTTAGGGTGAGATGTGATGACAAAATCTTGTTTGGGATGCAGAGAGATGAGATGAGATGACAGAAAAGCCTTGTTTGGGGGTGGAGGGAGAGGATATGAGATGTTAAGATATGTTAAAAAAAAAATTGTTCTTATATATTTTTTTAACAATAAAATTGTTCTTTAAAAAAAAAAATTATTCTCAAATATTTAGCTATTAATATAATAAATATGTAAATATAACTACTATCATAAATAAAATGTAAGTTGTATAAATTTAATATTAAACACCCTTAATCATATGAATTTTTTAATTAAAAAAACATAGTTTCAATGATATTATGTACAACATAATAACCATGAGGTTAAAAGTTTCTAATCTTTCATACTTAAATATTGTTTAATTCAAAAAAACATTATGAGAAATTTTTTTTTTCACACTACCAAAATAAAGTTTGACTAATCTAAAATATTTGTACATCGTTAATAACTTTTTTTAAAAGATTTGTTAGACTTAAATAATAAAAAAATTAAAAAAGACCAAGATTTTATTTATTAAAAAATAAAAATAAAACCATTTGGTTAAACTAGTCATTATAAAATATTAATAGCAATTTTTATTTTATTTTAAAAAAATTATTTTCTTATACCTTTTATACATTCATATTTATAGTTACGGAATGTGAAAGCATTGTTAATAAAATACACTAATTAATAGGTAATAATAAATTAAATATATTTATCTTATTAGTCATTGATACTTCTACGGAACCATAGACACCCTTAAAAAATTTTATTTATTATTTTTTTGTAGTTAAAAGGGAACACGGTCACATTCTGATAATAATTATTACATGGAAGTAATAAAATATCCCTCAAATTTTGGAATTTATTGTTTTTTTAATGACGTAGAATAGATCTCAATCCCTATGACTCATACAAGTCTTGAAATTTATAGTTGTTTTTTGTATATACAATCAAGACTTTCAAAATTATTTAAATTAATTTATTCTTTAAAAAAAAATATATCTACTCTTACCTATTATTTCAAAGTGCAATGGTGAATACAAGAGTATAAAATTTGAATCTCATTTTTTTAACAAACAAAATAAGTTTAATATTTTTAAGTTTATTGATAATAAGTTCATACTTTTAAATCTATTATAAACTACGAATAAAAATTCAATGTGTATAAATTATTTAAATTTAATTTTTATTTTAATAATAAATTGATATATTTATTGTTAATATTAAAAATAAACACATAACTTTTAATTATTAATTTTTAAATATGATATTTATAGTTTATCTCTAAACAATTGAAATTCTATAACTTTTTTTAGTTATCAAAGACGATTAAAAAATGAATAAAAATATGAAAATTTAACGTCATATATTAAGTGATAATATGTATCTATTTATTTTAATTTTTAAAATTCAAATATATTTAAATAAACATTTGATATAATAATAGTATAATTATATATTGATATATTAAAATAATGATATTATTATAAAAAATATATCGAACATAAAATAAGTAAATAAGTAAATATATATATAAATAAAAAGATGAAAAAATTTTAAATTTAAAAAAACAAAAGAGGAGAGAAGATGGAATGAGGTGAAGAACACATTGAGCCAAACAAGGTGTTGGACTTCAACACCTCACCTCGTCTCGCTTCCTCTTAAAACAAACACTCCTAAGGTTTTTGCATTACAATTTGTGTTGTGTTCAACACACCATGACTAAGTACTAACCTGTGAATTTGTCTTGTGTTCAACATTTAAAAATAGAAAAATTGGTTCAGAAAAGTACCAACCTGTGTGATTTGCTTTGACACTTGGGACAAGTCACTGAGGTAAAGGAAAAAAGAGAAATAGGTTCAGAAAAGTACTAATTTGTGTGGTTTTCTTTTCACACTTTTGGAGGTGCTTTGATGAACTTTTGGATCACAAGTGAATTTGAAGAGTTATTTTAATTTGTTAAAAATTGATATTTTTATAATAACTCATTTTCATATAAATTTGTATGGAGAAATTGCACCTAAAAACTCTTTTGGATATAATTTTTTTTTGGTAGAGGATTTAGAGGCATTTGAATAATTAAAAATGAGTGGTTAGAAATGAATGACTAAAAATGAGAAGTTGTGTTGAGTTGTTATAATAACTCGTTTGAATGTAATTTTTTTTAGAAGTAGTTAATTAGTGCTGGATGCAAATCATTTTTAAAATTAACAAACAAACCTCCCTTAAATTTAATATGAGTTTTGTTTAGGGTCTTTTTGGCTATTTCAATATTGAGCAAAATTTAAGGGAGGTTTGTTTATAATTTCTTCCAACAAGGGAAACCTGTGGGTAATGAGCAAAATTTCATCAGAAAACGGTAAGAATCTAATCTTGTGTACCCTTTCCTACCGTGACCTTACTGATTGATGCTAATATTTAAGTAATTGACCACATCTACCATTATTTTTAGAATATAGTCTATTAGTGCAACACACTCTTTAATATATGAGAAATATATATATTTTTTTCATTTCAAAGAAAAAATCAATAAAAAATCAATATATGCTAATATTTTTTTTCATTACAAAGGTTGGCTCTTTGTAGAGGGAACTTACTTTCTACTGTCTATATATGTTAAGTTGACCAGGAATCAGAGCTATGCTCCTCTTGACCAGGGGACCCTCGTGTCCATTCCAAGGCCCAAACATGAGAATCATCAAGAGATTTTACGATTAAGCACATTCGTGGGTTAACTTGAGACCTCCAATGGAGCATAACTTGTAGATTCCACAAGCCTCAACCATCCAGACCGCCCTTCGGGACCTTTATTTTCTATTATTTGAAACAAGTAATTTATTTTTTGGTTGTTGCTTCTCCATTTTAGGTCTTTTTGTAGAAACTAAATGCGATTAACGAATGCGAAATAATGAAATAATAAGCACAATCGCACAAGCTTTTTGCATTGCGGATCAGAGAGTCAAGGCACAACAAATTCTATACAAAGCCTCTCTTTATTTCTCTAAATTTCTCTCTACAACTTTCTCTTTATCTCTAGCACTTTCTCACCGCATATTACAATGAAATTGACAATTATAGCCTACAGTACTGGGTCTCCAAGACTCTTGGTCATAAATTCATATCCATTTTGGCATTTCATTTACCAAAAACGTTTCCCATTAATCTCCATAATTAAAGTCCCATTAATTCCATAGCCTTAATTACAACATTTAAACATATTAAGAAATTGCATTAAAGTTTATTCCAACAAAACTCCTCAATAAACTTAAATATTTATGTCATCCATCGTGTCAATCATCTTTTTGAATTTCTCGTACAATACTTTCAACAACGGCTTTGTAAAGATATCGGCAATCTGATTCTGGATTGCTACATGCAGCAATTCCACGCTTCCTTCCTTCACATGATCTCGAATAAAATGAAAACGAACATCAATATATTTGCTTCTTTCATGATTCACTGGATTTTTTGCTAACTCAATTGATAATCTGTTGTCAAATTTAATCACTGTCGCATCAAGTTGCTTTAGCACCATCTTGCTCAACAAATTTATCAGTCATATCAATGACATATGCACCAATAAGTTGCAACATATTCAGCTTCGCATGTCGAAAGTGTCATGATCGGTTGTTTCTTTGACAACCAAGTAAATGTTATATTGCCCCATAAAGAATGCATATCCCGAAGTGCTTTTCCAATCATCAATGTCTCCGCACCAATCACTGTCGGAGTAACCAATCAACTTGTAATCTTTCACTTGCGAATAAAACATAACAAAAGACATTGTTCCTTGGATGTATCGCAAAATTCACTTCAATGCCTTCCAATGCATATAAACTGGCTCCTCCATGAACCGACTCACAATGCTAACACTTAATGGGATATCTGGCTTTGTGTATGTGAGATAGCGAAGGCTTCCCACTAAACTGATGTATTTACTCGCATCCACGCGTTCTCTTTCATCAAACTTCATAAATTTCGTACCTGGTTTCATTAGAATTGAAACCGGGTTGCAATTTTTCATCTTGAACTTCTTCAAGATCTCCTTCGCATGTTGCTCCTACAATACAAAAATGTCTGTCTCTTCTAGTTTAACCTCTAAACCGAGGAATAACTTCAACAAGCCCAAATCTGTCATCTCAAATTCTCGCTTCATTGTGCTCTTAAACTCTATTATCATCGCATCACTGTTACCCATAAAGATAAGGTTATTAACATAAAGAACAACAAATATCGTATTACCTCCACTCTACTTTGTGTAAAGCGCATGCTCATAAAGGACACTTCTTGTATTCGTTCTCCTTGAAATAAGTATCAATGCAAGTATTCCACGCTCGTGGTGCTTGTTTTAACCTGTAAAGTACTTTCTTCAATTTTAACACTTTCTCCTCTTATCTAATTTTCATATATTCGGGTGGTTTCTCAATATACACTTCTTCTTCAAGCATACCATTCAAGAATTCCATCTCGACATCCATCTGAAAAATCAGCCATTTGAATTGAGTTGCTTGTGAAATAAGCAATCGAATTGTCTAAATTCTCGCACAAGAGCAAAAACTTCATCATAGTCAATTTCCGCTTTCTACTTGTATCCTTTTGCAACAAACCTCGCCTTGTAGCACTCTATCTTGCCTTGAGCATTCATCTTCTTCTTGAATATCCACTTCACACCAATGGGCTGACTTGCATTCGACAATTCTTTCAGCTTCCATGTATCATTGTGCTCAATCGCATTAATCTCCTCATCCATGGCACTTTACCACTTCTTATCTCACACGGCTTCTTCAAATCTAATATTTTCAGCATCTGCCAAAAGATATGTACCTCATTTGTCGCATTGTACAAATCTTGCAAACTCCACATTCTGGGTTGTTGAGGTTCATCTTCATTATCAGTTTTTTTAGATTCTCTTGGCATACTCGTTGATGCAATGAATGGTAATTGTCCAACTTTGATGTTGATTTCTATCTAATTGTTCTAGTCCCATTCGCTTTCTTTATTGACTTGCACATTGCGACTCACCATCACTTTCTTGCTTATTGGGTCAAGTAGCTTGTACCTTTTTGTTTTCTCATCATACCCGATGAAAACATACTTTTTGCTCTTGTCTTCAAGTTTCGTACCTCGCTGATTAGGGACGTGTGCATAAGCCACACTACCAAACACTCTAAGATGAAAACTGTCAACTTTTATCCGCTCCATGCTTCTTGTGGTGTATGATTTCCTAACTTCGCACGTGGACATCGATTTTGAAAATATATTGCACGAAAATCGAGTTAGAAGGTGTTTCCATACTTCTTTTGAAGTCGTACAATCAACTAATTCAGAGACTATCGAAGTAGCCATAGACCCTAAGAACCACATCGTGATGAGATTGTCTTGACGCTCCCAATGTTCGTATAAGGGATTGACAGTCCTTGCAATCGACGATTCATTTGTAGAAACTAGAAATTTTGGAGGGATTTCAATATCCTCATCAATGAATTTCTGCAAACCATGCCCTCGAATAGTAATGAGGACTTGAAACTTCCCCAACAGAAAGTTCTCTTCATTTAGTTGTAGAGTGGTGGATTTACTTCCAGGATTCACGAATTTGGGTATTGAGAAGTAAGATGACACAAAATCGGAGACACTTGCTTCAGATGAACCCATTTGGTAGTCAGCGAAAGCGAGAAAAAAAGAATCGCTCTGGTTGTTAAACCTTTTGAGCTCTGATACCAACTGAAAGTTTGAGAGAGAGGAAGAATGATCACAAAATGTAGATGTTTCTCATTATGGAGTGATCAAGGGCAGATAAGCTATTTTAGCTATCTGTAAAGAAAGGTAATTTACAAGAAAGGGCATTTAAAACTAATACAAGTAGAAGAATCAATGAGTTCTCTTAAAACATCTAATATTGCAAGAAGCACCAACATAACTAAACAATAGTCCCAACTAGCTATAAAAGTGCTGCTTGCTTATCCTCAAAATTGACTCACTGAGCCAAGTAAAAGAGATTGAATGTTTAAAGGCTAAGATTGAATCCCTTAGCTAAAGTACAAGGGATTGAATGTTCATGGCTAAAGTTGATCAAGCCAAGTATAAGGGCAGAAGATATTTTCATGGCTACATATTTATGTTTAAAGTAATTAAAAAAAAATTCATAGGACAAACTGACACACTATAAATACTTGAAGTATCTTATAAAATTGCCTAATTAATGTATATTTCTTACTCCAAAATTCCTAACCATCATTTCAGACTAACAATCACTCACTACTCTACTCCACAAGCTGCAAAAAGCAAGCAACCAATATCTAATTATCACTTGCCTAGTTGAATTATAACCTAAATTTCTATAAATCTAGACCGACACCAACAAGAATCGCAAGAGTCTTAGAACTTTGGTTATATAATTAAGTTTACTCTAATCTTTCTTAAATTTGTGAGTTGTCGACTTAACATAATTCAATATGATACCATAACAAGAAATCCTGAGTTCAAGGAGCTTTTGTTGACATAATTAAATTTATGTCAACTCATTAATTTAAACTTTTATATTTATTAGTAATTTAACATAATTTAACCGTCCATTGGTGGTTCGAGCCATGGCAGAGCCTTAGCTGAAAAAAATGCAGCTCCCCACTGTGCCACCCTTTAGAGACAATTTAAGTGATAGACTTCTCGGGATCAAACCTGTGACATTAGTGTTAAATTGATTTACAATTAAACAATGAAACTATTGCACCACTAACTCATTCGGTATGTTTATAAATTTATTATTGAATGAGGTGTAGATCGACATTTTCATTATATTATTGAAAAGTTAATTCAATATAACAATAATATCAATAGAATATCGTTAGCATAGACTTTTTTATACATCTTAAATAGGGGCTTCATATTAAAGAGAAATTTAAACTTATAAATAAATAATGAAAAAAAAAGATTCCTCCTAAAAAATTTAATGGATATTAAAGGCCGAAAAATAATTATAAATAAAATTAGTTTAACTTTTTTAATAAATACAATCATTTGGTATTTATGAATAATGTCACATACTTTCTTATGATATTAGTATTAATCAATATTAAAATGCAGCAGTAGTAGTAATTATGGTTGCAAATAATTTAAAATTTACCTATTTTTATAATTATTCTAAGAAAAAAGTCCCTCCAAATATTTCATAAATGGCCGAAAGAGTCGGTGGCTTAGTGGTTCAACGCCATGGTCACATGTTCGATCCGGTAATCGATATTTTTAATCCTTTTTCCTAACTTATATTCAAAAAAAAAAAAATGCATATATGGACATGTCATGGCATATGAGTAAGAAACTTTTCCCATCCTTCTCTATAAAATGTGGAGGTTGTTGCAATTGCAATTAAACCACAGTGCCATTCAAAATTGTTGCATTCAAGGGAGAAAGAAACAAAATTTATAAGAATAGAGTCAATTTTCTTAAAAAAAAAAAAAAAAAAAAAAACCAATTAGCTATGCATATCAGTCATCACTTCTCTTCATCATTGGATGGAACTTTCTCTTCATCATTGATTGGAACTTCCTCTTCATCATTGGATATTGGAACTGCAATGAAATTAGCCAGTATAAGAGAAAAACAAAATTAATAACAATAACAATATAGCCACTACCAAAATTAATAACAATAACAATATAGCCACTACCAAAATTAATAAATTCAACTAGTTAACAAAGGTAAGACATTTTTTCTTTTTGGTGATAATTCTTAGAAGTACTTTGTTTTTTTAGTACAGAGGTAAGACATTAATAAAATAATAACAATATACATAATCTGTTACTGGCAATAGTATTTATATGCATAATTCTATAAATTTAGCCCATGCTGCCTAACTATTTTGCTTTTTTTTAATTTTTTTTTATTCTTATAAAATGCTTATTTACCTTTTCTTTTCCTTTCTTTCTCAGTTTCTCTATCATATATCTATTTTTTGTCTCCCTACATGAAACATTGAGTTCCAAGCCTCTAATTTTAAAAACAAACCAAAATTTCGAAAACTATGTTTTTTTAGTTTTTAAAATATGGTTTTATTTTTAAAACATATGTACTTATATAGATACAATAAACTACATTTACTAATTTTTCTGAAAGTCACCATATTTATAATTTTTTTTCTATATTTAATGTTTGTAACTAGTCTCATAAATTTCCGTTTTAAATATTAGTATTTTAAACAAACTCTTGCAATGAAAAAAAAAAAAATTATTAGCGTAGTTACAAATATAGTAATTTTTTGAAGAAAAAAGAAATTTCATGCAAGAGTATGAGATTCTTAATTACCACTATGATCAAGAAGCCTTTCAATGTTATTGACATGTGACATGAGAATCTGCCTACAGCAATATCGTCTTAGGCCTAGACGATCTAGCACCACACTAAAACAAAATGTACAATAATGTTAATTAGGATACTAAAATTTAAACAAAGACAAAACATTATAACTTTGTTAATTTTCATAACAAAATATACGTCAATAAGTTAATATAATCATATCTATGACTATTTGTATTTATTACTACAGTATATGAAAAAAACAATAGACATTATTTATAGAGAATATTTGACATGTCTTTTAAAAATTTCTTAGGGAAGATTATTTGTTTTTTATATATGCAGAAAAAATGTATTGTTTGATTTTTTTTTTAACAATAATCAAATGTATTGTTTGGGTCTTTTTTCTTTCTTGAAAGTAAATGTGTATAGTTTAGTTTTTTTTAAAAGTGGGAAAAGATTAAAGTAATTTTTTTTTTTGAAAGAAAAGATTAAAGTATTTTAACCAACTTAAAGTTTTTTTTTTTAATTTTTAATTAAGTTTTCGATAATATGTAGTACTCTTAGAAATTTTAGATGCATGTAATTAGCTTGGTTCTAAAAGTGTTTAAAAATGTTTATTATTTCCAAAAATCATTATAAACTAAATAACCAGATTTACTTGATAAAAAAAAAATCAGAATTACCTCGATAAATAAACCATGAAAAATTAGAATGACCAACATTTTTATCAGAAGAATCACACATATATAAAAGTAAAATTATCTTTAATTTCATGTATCTACTAATAGTACCACAAAGAAATTTATATAAAAAAGAATAGAATTGACCGAAAAAGTAAGAAATAACCAAAAAGATTCATTATCCAATTTATTCAAAAAAAAAAAAAAAGTCTATTATTCAATGAATCAAAAGAATCCGAGAGGGTTTCCCTCTTTTCTTCTCAATATATTTAATTGCGACTATAATTTATGAAAAAACATAGTTTTTTTTTTTGAAAAAATGAAAAAACATAGTTAAGCACTTCTATTATTCAAATCGAATCTTAATATAAATTAAAATCTTGCATTATATTGAAAACCAAGAAAATAAAATAATACGAATATAGTAGTAGATTTTAAAAGAAAATAATAAATACCGTTCATCCACCCCATCTAGAATTAATTGAAGATATCTATCCCACAGATGTCCGAGAACCTGCAATAAATTTCCAAAAAGATTCACAGTTTCATAAGTTAAAATCTCAAAGATTCAAAAAAGATGAAGAACAAAATATAATAGAGAAATAATTAAAATGGTAAATATATGAAAGAATAAAGTTATTTGAAGAAATATTTGGACCTTGCCACAAGTAAAGCAACGAACTGGGATTATCATCTTCACTTATCTTTGCTCTTTTCTTCTTTCTCTGCTAATTTCTTATCTCTCTGAGATTTCTTTAACTTTGTGAGATTAAACAATTAAGATGATCAATTCATGTATTTATAGATTCTGATAAATAAGTGAAGTTAGTTTTGTTAATTTGTTAACCGTTGACAGTTGAGTTTGTTGTATGAATTAGTTTGGAACTAAAATATTAGTTTATTCAATGCATTTGTAATAAAGGATTACTATATTAATTTGAATGTTAAGAAAAATAATTGAAGAATAATGTTTTCCACAATCTTGATATCTTAATTTGTATTTTTGGATATAGACAAAGACTTTATAAAAATTAAAAGTATATTGAATAGAATTTGTTGTATTAGCACATTTGGGCACCATTTTTTTTCAAATTTGACCCCTTTTAAAAAATATTTCATATACATACCAAAATATTTCTATTTTAATTGGATTATTTTTAATTGATTGAAGTTACTACCTTCACTTGGTTGAAGCTACCCATTTGTATGCTAGAATATCGTGGGTGAAATGTATTTACCAATTTTTGCTATATTTGAATCAATTTGATTTTCTTTTTCCTAAAATTTTTATATTTTTAGTTGAGGTTTTGTTTTAATTTCAAATTGTTTAAGGACAGAATTCGGACCCTAATTTAAGTTTCTTCTCAAATTCGTTTTTTTTTTAAAATCCCATGAGGTTTTATTAACAAAATAATAGTCCACCTTGGCACATTTACTAATTAAACTGCAAGAAGCTATACTTGAACCATGAACAATTTACTTTTGGAGGGCCAATTACCACTACAACATCTTCTACTACTTTAGAAATTAAATGCAAATTGAAAAATAGTATAATAAAAATTCAAAATTTTGGTAGGACGATGACCCCTTAGTCTCAACTATGCTCCGCCATTGGATACTTACTGACCATATTTGTAAATATTTTCTAAATTTGACTATTCTGGCAAGTTTCCCTATATATATTATTATCTTACTGCATCAAAGTTACCCACCAAGCAAAGATGCAAAGCACAGCCAATTTTTGAAGTATTTTCCAAAAATCTTTCCTGCGCTTAGTACTCCTTTTCCATGAATCCTCTAAGCTCTACATGTTTCTTTGCTTAGAGTGAGTCCAATGACATTAATGTAGAATAAACAAGTAAAGCTCAATGGAGTAGAGTTAGCTTACTTGTTCTCTAGAGTTTTCCTTGTAGTTATCAATATATCTTCTATAAAAACTCATTGAAATAAGAATAAGAAAGTAAATAAGGTTGATTCAACATATTTGTTCTTTTTGTTTTTTTTTTAGCTCTTGTGATCAATCTGGTTCAAGCTCAACTTCCAAGTCAACCAGGTATGTATATTTATCTTACTTGGTGTAATATGATTTGCTTATTCGTTCAATTAACTTAAGCAAGAGAAAAAGGGTGAGGGGAGAGCATCTCTACTCCAGGAGCTTTTTAACTTTGTCCAATGACACATTTGTGTTGTATTGGTTATTCTCTGAGGTTTGTTGCTATTGTATTTTGAAGTTAGTGTGTTACACTAATTTTGTCAAAGGGGTGTCGTTGTCTAAGTGCTTTCCGTTAAGTGAGCAAGAGTGGGGGATAATGTTGAATAATATTAGAAAATTCTAGAACATTCACCTTTATCTTAAATGACCAAGGAAAGTTTTTGAACATACGCATATGTTCAAGATTTTTAAAGATGTTTCTAGAGCACACACCTTGTCCAAGATTGTTGAGGAGAGATCTAGATCGCACACAATTAATCTTGGATTGATAAAGAGAATTCTAGAACATCATTTGTCTAAGAATGGTGAATAATGATCTAGACAATTCACATAGTCCAAAGTAAAGTTGTGGCAAAATTGGAACCATAAGATTGACTTAGTTACCAATGCAAGATGTGATCAATTTATGCCCATAAGATTTACTTGGAGGGCAAGTTTATGTGCACTATAAATAGGTGTTGCCATTTGTTGGCAATCCATCCCAAAATCTCCCATGACATCCCACATCTAAGTGAGTGAGAGCGTGAAATAAAAATAGACAGAGTTTCTCCTTATAAGAGAGTTTGTTGCTACTTTGTAAGAGAGAAAGTTTGTAACTCCTATTTTTATAATGAAGTTGTTCTATCCTTGCCCGTGATTTTTACCCTAATTTGTTTAAGGGATTTCCACGTAAAATCACTGTGTCGTTCTTTCTCCTATTCCTCTTCGTTATTATTGTTATTCTTAATCTATTGTAGCTGCGACCCACTCTACTCTGCAAATAATCATAACAGATGACTCACCGAAAGGGTAGAGACGACTCACCGTAAGGGGATGACTCACCAAACAATTTTATTAAAGCATAGAGACTAAAGAAAAATCATAGAAACTAAATTCTATTTTCTACGAATCATGAGAGGGTTTTTTTTTTTTTTTGAAAACTGAAATCATGAAGGTTAAATTATAGTTTTTGAAACTAAAAATATTAAACTTTAACTTTTTTTCAAACCAATCTTATAATTAACTCTTAAAATGAATCGAAGCTTATAAATTAATTTAATTAAGACTAAGAATTCTAAAATTTAAGATTAAGAACTAAAGTAACTCAAGGTTATGAATTTTGTAGCTAGAAATTGAGATTTTTATATTAACCGATTTGAATGTGATTTTTTCTTTTATGTAGAGAAATTAGAGACAAAAATTTGTTTCGAAGTGATTTTTAAATATAAAACTATATTGAATAACTAAAAATGAATGATTAAAAAAAATGATTAAAAACGAATTATTTTGAATAGTTAAAATAAGAAATTGTTTTGAGTAGTGATAAAACTTCAGTTGTTTATTGAGCAAGATTTCATTAGAAAATGGAAAGAATCTAAACTTTGTACCTTTCAACTATGATGCTAATATTTAAGTAATTGGCCACAACAAAATTATTTTCACCATATAGTTTATTAGTGCAACCCACTCAATATATTTGGGTTTGGCAATGAACAGTGTTGCGATTGTAGCCGTTCTTGCATACTCGCTTTATTTAAAAACGGTGTTGCTGATAAATATTTAAAGTAAAATATAAAAAATATCAAATGGCACCAGTGGTCTAGTGGTAGAATAGTACCCTGCCACGGTACAGACCCGGGTTCGATTCCCGGCTGGTGCATTATTTTTTTGTTTTCCTCTTTATTTTGCAACGGTCAAAATAAATTTGGGAAGCCGGATTTTGAGCTTGCATTTATTTTATAAATCGGACCGTTGAAGTTGTTCTGTTCCACCTTATGAAACAAACCCTAATCCCTAATCCTCTTCACCTTTTTTCTCTTCGCATTCTCCGTTCAATGCCCCAAATTCCGACCACCGGCGAACCCGCCGGACGGTAAAAAACGAGAGATCAACAACCGGAGAAGCTCCATCCTCGCCGCCATTGATTGTTGCGAATCGCCGGATCTGGATTTAGGGTTTATCGTGTTTTAATTTCTCGCAATGGTGACGATGGTATGAACTTTCAACTTTGCTCATTTCCCCCATGCATTTAGGGTTTAGTTCCGTTTTGGTGCGATTGAGATTTAGGATTCTTAATTCAGGCATTCTTTTAGGAAATCGGTTCAATGATGTTAGTAATAGATCAAATGTGATTCATCATTCTTTGAATTAGGTGAATGTCATTGTGTTTTTACGACCATGTTAGTTCAAACTGTACTGCAACAGTTGTTTACTCATAGATGTGAAATTTGTTGCCAATGTATTTGCAACTTACTGATTTTGAAAGCAAAGCGCGTCCCTGTTATCATAGCCCAAGAGACTGGAAGTTTGGGGCGCTTTTAACGGCTTCCGTTGCACCTCGACATATCCATATTTTCAATCATCAACACCAACGGTCAGTCCTTCCCCACCCCCTACTGATTTTGTTTTAATTTTTACAACACAACCTAACGAACTGTTCACATTTTTCAATATCATTCAAATCTCTTATTTGCTGATTTGCCCCGAAATCAAGGGAAAAACTCGAACGCCAAACTTGATAATATGCATTTCTACGATCATCAATGCCAAGCTCTGTTTGAACACTATTCACATTAAATTTTTTTTTTTTTTAAATATCATTCAAAGTGTTTTTGCCACTGTCGATCCATGTTTTGCTTAGTCTTGTTGCTACTGGGTCCCATTGCCCCACTCAGGATCAGCTTCTGTCCTTTCTGAAATCGGAAAGAGTTAAACTCTTAAAAACAGAAACTAAGAGTTTTGACTCTTTCTTAAGTTACTTTATTTAAACCTCTTAGGCTTTGATAACAGTTTTTTTTTTTCGTTTTTTGTTTCCGAAATTAAGCCTACCACAACTTCTGCAACTTATAGTTTTCCCTACTTTGATATCTACCTTTTAACTATGTTTCTAAAAAAACGTAGTTATTCTGGTTTTTGTGGAATTTGGTCAAATATCTTCTCATTGAAGCCCTTAGCTTTTTGGTTAGATTAATTGTCAATTCCGAGATTATGCAGGAGTTGACTTCCAATCATGTATTTTTTTCGTCTTTGTTTTCCATGCATTCTTAACATTTAGTAGTAGAAAGAGACCTTTTGCATGTTTTCTATAAAAATCTTGTTCCAGTTTAATTTATTCCCATGGGTTGCTTAGGGGCTGTTATAGAATTACTAAGTAACTATTTTTCAATGAGGAGGGGCATGGCTCTTTCCTAAATTGGCTTCTCCTCACCCTGAGGAAAATGTTTCATTTGATTTGGTTCATGTTTGTGGTGCTTTATGTCAAGTTCACTTATTTTATTTAGTTGTTGAAGATTATCATATGATGATTTTAGATGCATAGTGGAAAGATTGACATTTCCTGTAATACTTACCGTAAGAATCTTGCTAGTGAATCAATGTTGATAATTTCCTGACGAAGTCCTCATCATCAGCATACCCTTTAAATCACAGCCCTTTATACTCAGGGGCAGTCATGCCTGTCCCAAGGCCAAGACTTGGAAGACATCAACGAATTTTACCTTGGAGGCCACAAGCCTCAACCAACCAACGAGGCCGCCCTTGGGGACTTTTATTTTCTATTATTGGAAAAAAATAATTTTCTTTTCTGGTTGTTGCTTCTCCATTATGGGTCATTTTGGTTAATAATGCATCTATCTATGTCTGCTCAATACCTTCCAGATCATTTCATTTTTTGGTTTCTCTTTTCTTTCTAGGCTTACTGTATCTTTTTTCATAAATGAATTGAAAATGTGTCATTTCCTATCCATTTTTTTCAAATAAAAAACAACCCGAAATAACTCAAGAACACAGGATAGATGCTAGCAATGTTTTAGTTTCTTTACGTTGGGGTAGGGGGTAGGGGGAAATAATTTCTCTTGTCTACTGAACTTAAAAGCATAGCTTTATGTGGATGTATGGTTGGAGAAATATCAAAGCAGTCAGAGATATATAATGCTAAGTCAGAGCATTCTTACGATCATTTCCTACTAAATATACATGCAGGTTGTGTTGAAAACATAAGGATCCAGATCTGGATCTCTCTTGTTACAACTGCTAATTCTACGCTTCCTCTGATTCTTAATGTGATTGCGATTTATGGTGATGATGGTATGAACTTTCAACTTTACTCATTTCTCCCATGCATTTAGGGTTTAGTTGCATTTTGGTGCGATTGAGATTTAGGAAATCGGTTCAATGATGTTAATAATAGATCAAATGTCATTCATCGTTCTTTTAACCCCATCAACTGTTCTGTTTCTCCTTGCTTTGTTTCATAAAACAACTTCTGATTAAGGACGTTGAACTATCTCCTTGGAAGATCTCCGGTGGTGTTCATCTATAACTTCCGGTGAGCTTTTTAATTCATTTTGAAATCAGTCTGCTATTTACTGATTTCTTGAACGAGGTGAATGCAATAGTGTTTTTACAACATGTTAGTTCAAGCTGTACTGCAACAGTTATTTACTTGTAGATGTGAAAATTGTTGCCAATGTATTTGCAACTTACTGATTTCGAAAGCAAAGCGTCCCTGTTAGTCGTAGCCCAAGAGACTGGTAGTTTGGGACCGTTTCAACGGCTTCCGTTGCACCTCGACATATGCATATTTTCAATCATCAACACCAACGGTCAGTCCTTCCCCCACTCCCTACTGATTTTGTTTTTAATTTTTACAACACAACCTAACGAAATGTTCACATTTTTTATTTTCAATATCATTCAAATCTCTTATTTGCTGATTTGCCCCGAAATCAAGGGAAAAACTCGAACGCCAAACTTGATAATATGCATTTCTACGATCATCAATGCCAAGCTCTGTTTGAAGCACTATTCACATTATTTTTATTTTTATTTTTTTTAATATCATTCAAAGTGTTTTTGCCATTGTCGATCCATGTTTTGCTTAGTCTTGTTGCTGCTGGGTCCCGTTGCCCCACTCGGGATCAGCTTCTGTCCTTTCTGAAATCGGAAAGAGTTAAACTCTTAAAAACAGAAACTAAGAGTTTTGACTCTTTCTTAAGTTACTTTATTCAAACATCTTAGGCTTTGATAACAGTTTTGTTTTTCGTTATTTGTTTTCGAAATTAAGCCTACCACAACTTCTGCAACTTATAGTTTTCCCTACTTTGATATCTACCTTTTAATTATGTTTCTAAAAACGTAGTTGTTCTGGTTTTTGTGAAATTTGGTCAAATATCTTCTCATTGAAGCCCTTAGCTTTTTGGTTAGATTAATTGTCAATTCCAAGATTATGCAGGAGTTGACTTCCAATCATGTATTTTTTTCGCCTTTGTTTGCGATGTATTCACAACATTTAGTAGTAGAAGCAGACTTTTGGCATATTTTCTAAACAAATCTTGTTCCAGTTTAATTTATTCCAAGCTAGGATCTTCCTCTCCATGGAAGATCTCCGGTGGTGTTCATCTATAACTTTCGGTGAGGTTGCGGTCGAAGAGAGAAAAATGTGGGGGGAGAGCATTTCTACTTTGTCCAATATGTTACTGTTGCCATTAATGTATTTGCAACTTTACTGATTTTGGAAACAAAGTGTCCCTGTTAGCCCAAGAGGCTGTTACACGCTTCAAAGCAGAAATTTAAAACTCCGTTTGATAACCATTTTGTTTTTTGTTTTTGGTTTTTGAAATTTAAGCCTATTCTTACTCAACTTTTCTATCATGTGTTCCACCTTTCCTATCATGTATCTACCTTTCCTACAAGAATGTATCCATCTTTCTTTAAGAAAGTAGGTGAATGCTAACTAACTTTTAAACATAACCAAATGGTTATCAAACGAGGCCTAAGTTACTTTAATTTAACGATCTTAACTTTTTGGTTAGATTAAATAATTGATTGTGAGTTCCAAAATAGGACCCTTGGCAATAGCTATTGAGAGGATCCTTTGAATGGATTGCAAAACCTCAACCAAGTAGGTATAACAATTGGGAAGTTGTGAAAAGTACAGTTTATGGTTGTTTAGCTGAACCAATTGCAAGTCTCGTCGGTATTGTGGTATTTGCAACAGGTTATTATTTACTCTATCTTTTCCATCCTGCTTATGACCAGTTGATTACTATTTAACCCATTAGTATGTCATTACAATCTAGTATTCTTTTCTCTTGTATTTCTACGAAACTAATTGAACTAACCAATATTAAGAATATTTTTATAGATACGTTGAATTATGTTATTCATGCTAAATAGATTGATATGTCGATTTTATGCTTGTCTCTCAAGCTTCGATGCTTAAAACATATTTTCTGGGAAAAAGTAACATTTTGAAATTCAGTTGTTTGCAAACATTATTGAATCTTCAAGAGAACCAAGAGTATGGTCATCTCAAGTTTCACCATAATATAGAAGTCTATTTTGAAACATGATATATCTTATAATTTAATTTCAAATCTAAACATAATAACTTGTTTCACTTATTCAAATCTATTTTCATGTCATTTTTTGCAGGCAACATTGTAGTTTTGCCATTGGCAAACCTGATTAGTGGCCCTTTTAGCCTTTGGACATAATGTGAGTAACTAACTACTCGCTTTCTGATAGACCTCTTGTATGAAGGCTTATTAAATTTAGGACAAATAATATAAAGAAATATATAGTAGACGGTAAGGGCAAATCCAAGTTGTCATTCAAATGTTGTAATACACTTTCCATTGATTAAGGCAGTCTATTTTCTTGAGTTTTTTGTCTTATCTTTACTGCTCTGTTCAAAAGTCCATTCCATTGATTAAGGAAATCATGCAAATTAGAAAGATTGACATTTCCATTGATACTTACAGTAAAAATATTGCAAGTGAACAATTGATAGTTTCGTGGCCAAGTCTCACCATTAGCATGATCTCATGATCTTCTTCATTCATCCATCTAATTTTTCTCCATCATAATTCATTTTCACAGCTATTCTTCTGATCTCCTTCATAAAAAGTGTGTTGTAGTTAAAGCTATAAAGGTTGGCAATGATTTGGATTATTTGTAGGGGGAAATTACTTTCTGCTATCTATACCTGGGAGCACCTGCGCCTGTTCCAAGTCTCAAACATAAGAGTCATCAAGCGATATTACAATTAAGCACACACTTGGGTTAACTTGAAGGCTGCCAAAGGAGCATACTTTGGAGGCCATAAGCCTCAATCAACAAAATCACCCTTGGTGACCTTTATTTTCTATTATTCGAAACAATTTTGGGTCTTTTTGGTTAGTATGCATATCTTTATGTTTGCTTGATGATGTACCTTCCCAATCATCTTCCCCTTTCCATGTTTTTCTTTTGTTTCAAGTTTTGATGGGCTATCATTTTCGTATATGAATGAAAATGTGTTGTTTCATTTCCAAAAAAAAAAAATAATTATTTTAAACCAAAACAACCAGAAGTAACTTAAGACTGTATTATGAGGGAGGAACAGTTAAAGTTATAAATGCTAGTAACGATTTAGTTTCTTTATGTAGGAGGAAATTACTTTCTCCTATCTACTGAACTTACAAGCATAGCTTTACAAGCATAGATTTAGTTTCTTTATAAATGATCGTTTTCTACTAAATATGCATGCAAGAAATTGTGCTGAAAACACAGGGATCAAAAAAGCAAAGACGCTTTGAGTATTACAAAAAACAAGAGGTCATCAAGAAAGTGATAAAGTTGAAGGTCATCTTGTAACTTTGGCTTGTCATTTACTTAACAAGTGATGACGAAATAATTGTACAAGAAAATACGTTGTATAGCAAGAAAAGTGTGGAAAATTCTTTTATGTTATTATTAATAAAAACTACCAGAAACAACTCAACAAGGCCGTTCATTTTGCAGAGTTGTACCTGATCAATTGTGCAGTATCTAATTCAAAGCCAATTAATCCTTCACTGAACATAAGGGAATGATGGCAAACAAGGTATGGGCAAAATTTTATTTATACTTGAATATTATACCTGTATTTGCTCAAGACTTTGGACTGCACTCCATTTTCATGGGATTTTTTTGGAGTAGAATTTTAAGTCATGCTTGGAAGTGGAGGTTATATATTTTGTATTTTTTTGCGATAACAGAATTAGGTTTTTGTTTCATGAACTATTTCTTTGATTTTTTTTTAATTGAGATTTGCAGCTCTACAACTTTACTTAGAATGAGTCAATGACATTAATGTAGAATAATCAAGTAAAGCTCAATGGTTATTTGTCAGGTACTAGCTTTAGAGGTATAGAGTATATAATGTATGGTTAGTGGTGTCATAGTAATAAGATAACGAATAGTTGGAGGGAGGTCATAAATAGTTGGGAGAGGCACATATGTATTTTGGTTAGGTTTGAGTTAGCTTACTTGTTGTAATTATCATCTTCTATAAAAACTCATTGAAATAAGAATAAGAAAGTAAGTATGGATGATTCAACATATTTGTTCTTTTTTTTTTTTTAGCTCTTGTGATCAATCTGGTTCTAGCTCAACTTCCAAGTCAATCAGGTATGCATATTTATCTTACTTGGTGTAATATGATTTGCTTATCGTTCTTCGTATTGTCAATCAATTAACTTAGCAAGAGAAAAAGGGTGAGGGGAGAACATCTCAACTCCAGGAGTTTTTTAACTTTGTCCAATGACACATTTGTGTTTGTTGCTCTTGTATTTAATGTGTTACAAATTATGGTTCTAGGAGGGTTAACCTAACCCCTTTGTAGGGTGGGGTGTTGTTGTCCAAGTGCTTTCGGTTAAGTGAGCAAGGGTGGGGGATGGCTCACCGAAAGGGTAGAGATGTCTTTTGTTAGTATAAGAATGGGTTGAAATGAGCGATGAAAGCGGGCGATGAAAAGGTGTGACATTTAGAATGGGGGTGGGGGTGGAATGAAATTTGGGTGTAACATCCCAACTCGACAATTGAATACACGATTGCCGAAACACCTTGCATGACTAAAATTACAAACAGTATATAAATCCAACGACTAGAAAGCATATCCAGGTGTTCTACACGTATAAATACAACAAACGAACAATAAATATCACAATCCTTTTACAACAAAACTAGGAGCACAAAAGAATTTTCAAATCCATCCCCTAAATTAAGATGCCAAAACCACATGTGAAACCTATCTGTCTGTCAAAGTAAGCATTCTATGGTATCTCTTTAAAGAGCACCTGCAAAAGAACATTTTCAGGAAGGAAAACGCAATGTCAATTAATTATGGTGGAACATTTGACCAATACTATTAACCTCAAAATCCCAATTAAATGTGTCACCTTATCTGTTTCAAACTCATTTCTTCTATACCCCACCCTCGTATCCTAATACGTTACCTTTATTTCCTTATAATCATTTGCACACCAGCCCAAAGTTACATAACTATCCTAAAACTCCAACGGAACTCACCACACATTGCTAAATGTAATATTCCTAACCACACAATTAGATTATAAACCTATATGTCAACCTAGGGCCCATTTGGTAACGATCTTGTTTTCTGTTTCTTGTTTCTTAGTTCTTGTTTCTTGATTTTTTTAGAACAAGAAACAAGAATGTGTTTGATAACTGTTTTTGTTTTTTGTTTCTTAAAAAAAGTAGGAAACAGAAACAAATATGTTTGATAACTGTTTCTTGTTTCTAATTTTTTTTCTTAAAAAGGTGTATATATATATATATTTAAAAATCATTGATCAAAAGTTTGTATTTTTTCGTTTTTTGTTTCCGAAATTAAGCCTACGGCAACTTCTGCAACTTATAGTTTTCCCTACTTTGATATCTACCTTTTAACTATGTTTCTAAAACCCAAACCAAAATTTGAAAACTAAAAAAAGTAGCTTCTAAAAATTTCTTCTGGTTTTTTGAAATTTGGTTAAATATCTTCTCATTGAAGCCCTTAGCTTTTTGGTTAGATTAATTGTCAATTCCAAGATTATGCCGGAGTTGACTTCCAATCATGCATTTTTTTCGTCTTTGTTTGCCATGTATTCACAACATTTAGTAGTAGAAACAGACCTTTTGCATATTTTCTAAACAAATCTTGTTCCAGTTTAATTTATTCCAAGCTAGGATCTTCCTCTCCATGGAAGATCTCCGGTGGTGTTCATCTATAACTTTCGGTGAGGTTGCGGTTGAAGAGAGAAAAATGTGAGGGGAGAGCATTTCTACTTTGTCCAATATGTTACTGTTGACATTAATGTATTTGCAACTTTACTGATTTTGGAAATAAAGTGTCCCTGTTAGTAGCCCAAGAGGCTGTTACACGCTTCAAAGCAGAAATTTAAGACACCATTTGACAACCATTTCGTTTTTTGATTTTGGTTTTTGAAATTTAAGCCTATTTTTACTCAAATTTTCTATCATGTGTTCCACCTTTCCTATCATGTATCTACCTTTCCTACAAGAATGTATCCATCTTTCTTTAAGAAAGTAGGTGAATGCTAACTAAGTTTTAAACATAACCAAATGGTTTTCAAACGAGGCCTAAGTTACTTTAATTTAACGATCTTAACTTTTTGGTTAGATTAAATAATTGATTGTGAGTTACAAACAGGACCCTTGGCAATAGCTATTGTGAGGATCCTTTGGATGGACGAGCAGAACCTCAACCAAGTAGGTATAACAACTAGGAAGTTGTGAAAAGTACAGTTTATGGTTGTTTAGCTGAACCAATTACAAACCTCGTCGGTATTGTGGTATTTGCAGCAAGTGCAAATTTGGCAACAGGTTATTATTTACTCTATCTTTTCCATCCTGCTTATGACCTGCTGATTACTATTTAACCCATCAGTATGTCATTACAATCCAGTATTCTCTCTTGTATTTCTACGAAACTAACTGAACTAACCAATATTAAGAATATTTTTATAGATACGTCGAATTATGTTCTTCATGCTAAATAGATTGATATGTCGATTTTATGCTTGTCTCTCAAGCATCGATGCTTAAAACTTATTTTCTGGGAAAAAGTAACATTTTGATATTCAGTTGTTTGCAAACATTATTGAATTTTCAATAGAATATGATCATCTCAAGTTTCACCATAATATGGAAGCCTATTTTGAAACATGATATATCTTATAATTTAATTTCAAATCTAAACATAATAACTTGTTTCACTTATTCAAATCTATTTTCATGTCAATTTTTGTAGGCAACATTGTAATTTTGCCATTGGCAAACCTGATTAGTGGCCCTTTTAGCCTGGGACATAATGTGAGTAACTAACTACTGGCTTTCTGATAGACCTCTTGTATGAATGCTTATTAAATTTAGGACAAATAATATAAAGAAATATATAGTAGACGGTAAGGGCAAATCCAAGTTGTCATTCAAATGTTGTAATACACTTTCCATTGATTAAGGCAGGCTATTTTCTTAAGTTTTTAGTCTTATCTTTACTGCTCGGTCCAAAAGTCCATTCCATTAATTAAGGAGATCATGCAAATTAGAAAGATTGACATTTCCATTGATACTTACTGTAAGAATATTGCAAGTGAACAATTGATAGTTTCGTGGCCAAGTCTCACCATTAGCATGAAGCATAAATCTCATGATCTTCTTCATTCATCCATCTAATTTTTCTCCATCATAATTCATTTTCACAGCTATTCTTCTGATCTCCTTCATAAAAAGTGTGGTGTAGTTAAAGCTATAAAGGTTGGCAATGATTTGGATTATTTGTAGGAGGAAATTACTTTCTGCTATCTATACCTTGGAGCACCTGCGCCTGTTCCAAGTCTCAAACATAAGAGTTATCAAGAGATATTACAATTAAGCACACACGTGGATCAACTTGAAGACCGCCAAAGGAGCATACTTTGGAGGCCATAAGCCTCAATCAACAAAATCGCCCTTGGCGACCTTTATTCTCTATTATTTGAAACAATTTTGGTTGTTGTGCTTCTCCATTTTGGGTCTTTTTGGTTAGTATGCATATCTTTATGTTTGCTTGATGATGTACCTTCCAGATCATCTTCCCCTTTCCGTGTTTTTCTTTTTTTCAAGTTTTGATGGGCTATCATTTTCATATATGAATGAAAATGTGTCGTTTCATATCCAAAAAAATAATAGTTATTTTGAACAAAAACAACCAGAAATAACTTTAGACTGTATTATGAGGGAGGAACAGTTAAAGTTATAAATGCTAGCAAACCATTTAGTTTCTTTATGTAGGAGGAAATTACTTTCTCCTATCTTCGAACTTACAAGCATAGCTTTATAAGAAATATAATGCTAAGGCAATATGATCGTTTTCTACTAAATATGCATGCAAGAAATTGTGTTGAAAACACAGGGATCAAAAAAGCAGAGACACTTTGAGTATTACAGAAAACAAGAGGTCATCAAGAAAGTGATAAAGTTGAAGGTAATCATCTTTTAACTTTGGCTTGTCATTTACTTAACAAGCGATGACAAAATAATTGTACAAGAAAAAAACGTTGTATAGCAAGAAAAGTGTGGAAAATTCTTTTATGTTATGTTATTATTAATAAAAACTACCAGAAATAACTCAACAAGGCCGTTCATTTGGCAGAGTTGTACCTGATCAATTGTGCAGTATCTAATTCAAAGCCAATTAATCCTTCACTGAACATAAGGGAATGAATGGCAAACAAGGTATGGGAAAAATTTTATTTATACTTGAATATTATACCTGTATTTGCTCAAGACTTTGGACTGCACTCCATTTTCATGGGATTTTTTTGGAGTAGAATTTTAAGTCATGCTTGGAAGTGGAGGTTATATATTTTGTATTTTTTTGCGATAACAGAATTAGGTTTTTGTTTCATGAACTATTTCTTTGATTTTTTTTTAATTGAGACTTGCAGCTCTACAACTTTACTTAGAATGAGTCAATGACATTAATGTAGAATAATCAAGTAAAGCTCAATGGTTATTTGTCAGGTACTAGCTTTAGAGGTATAGAGTATATAATGTATGGTTAGTGGTGTCATAGTAATATGATAACGAATAGTTGGAGGGAGGTCATAAATAGTTGGGAGAGGCACATATGTATTTTGGTTAGGTTTGAGTTAGCTTACTTGTTGTAATTATCATCTTCTATAAAAACTCATTGAAATAAGAATAAGAAAGTAAGTATGGATGATTCAACATATTTGTTCTTTTTTTTTAGCTCTTGTGATCAATCTGGTTCAAGCCCAACTTCCAAGTCAATCAGGTATGTATATTTATCTTACTTGGTGTAATATGATTTGCTTATCGTTCTTCATATTGTCAATCAATTAACTTAAGCAAGAGAAAAAGGGTGAGGGGAGAACATCTCAACTCCAGGAGTTTTTCAACTTTGTCAAATGACACATTTGTGTTTGTTGCTCTTGTATTTAATGTGTTACAAATTATGGTTCTAGGAGGGTTAACCCCTTTGTAGGGGGTGGGGTGTTGTTGTCCAAGTGCTTTCGGTTAAGTGAGCAAGGGTGGGGGATGGCTCACCGAAAGGGTAGAGATGTCTTTTGTTAGTATAAGAATGGGTTGAAATGAGCGATGAAAGCGGGTGATGAAAAGGTGTGACATTTAGAATGGGGGTGGGGGTGGAATGAAATTTGGGTGTAACATCCCAACTCGACAATTGAACACACGATTGCCGAAACACCTTGCATGACTAAAATTACAAACAGTATATAAATCCAACGACTAGAAAGCAAATCCAGGTGTTCTATACACACATATAAATACAACAAACAAACTATAAATATCACAATCCTTTTACAACAAAACTAGGAGCACAAAAGAATTTTCAAATCCATCCACTAAATTAAGATGCCAAAACCATATGTGAAACCTATCTGTCTGTCAAAGTAAGCATTCTATGGTATCTCTTTAAAGAGCACCTGCAAATGAACATTTTCAGGAAGGAAAACGCAATGTCAATTAATTATATGGTGGAACATTCGACCAATACTATTAACCTCAAAATCCCAATTAAATGTGTCACCTTATCTGTTTCAAACTCATTTCTTCTATACCCCACCTTCGTATCCTAATACGACCTTTATTTCCTTATAATCATTTGCACACCAGCCCAAAGTTACATAACTATCCTAAAACTCCAATGGAACTCACCACACATAGCTAAATGTAATATTCCTAACCACACAATGAGATTAATTATAAACCTATATGTCAACCTAGATGTCTCACCCTTTCCAAATAAAGCTTTAAAATTCTTATTAAATAAATAAAGGATCCCATACTCATCTTTCACTTCCGTACTGAAACCCCCTAGAGTTACCTTTCTCCATCGACAGCTTACTGTCATGTTATTAATGGGGGACCAACAGAAAGTCTCAATCAAACTTATCTCTCATATATTAAAGAAAAAATAATAATATTTTCACAACTAATTTGACCAAATATTTATTTTTATTATACATTTTCAATTCTACATGAACTTTTTAGTCCTTAAGGGATTTTGTTTTTGGGCAAACTTGGTAAATGTCTAGCAAATTATTTAAGAAAATGTCATGAGAAATATTTTAAATGCATGTCCAAAATTAGTTTTTTTAAATACAAAATTAATTAATTTTATATCCAATAGTCCAAAGTACTCCCATCCTAATTTCTTCCATTTTTTACAATTATTTTAAATACATACGGTTTTAACTAACATTAGAGATGATTTTTTTCTTAAAAAAAACAAGTAGATTAAAATAATAAAGTTACTTATTTGAAAATTTGAAAATCTTAAAAAAAAAAAAAAACTAGATTACGTAAATAAAAAAAAAACAAGTTTGGTTTTTTATTTTTATTTTTTTTTCATTCTTTTTTGCTTTTGAAAGGGCTAAAATATCAGGTACATCTCCTGTCCATTTCAGTAGATACGTAAATTGCGATACCGGGTGACTAGATACATAATAGAGAGAGGAATCATGTACAAATGAGGGTACGCCCTACCCCTACTTCGAAGTCTTAACCCTGAAGAGGCGGAATATTTCACGAGAGAAGTGCATGAAGGAGTATGTGGGAACCACTTCGAGACTCGATCCTTGGCTCAAAAAATAAACCGGCAAGGTTACTTCTGGCCAGCGTTAGTAGAGGATGCAAAACGATACACGCAAGCATGCGACAAATGTCAGCGTTTTGCGACAATCAAGCACTATCCACTAGAGAACCCTTACCAGCATGGTCGGACCATGGGCCTTCACCCAATGGGGGATCGACCTCATTGGACCGCTATCACAGGCTAAAGGTCAAGTAAAGTTTGTTGTTGTAGTGGTGGACTACTTCACCAAGTGGGTAGAGGCTGTGGCATTAGCCACCATCATAGAGAAAATAATTACTGACTTTTTTTGGAGATATATATAGGAGAACATTCACCACTTAAAGAAGTAAGTACGACAATGGGAAGAGAAGATAGAATCTAATACTCAGCTTCTTGTTTGGCAATTATGGACTCAAAAGAGAAGTAGGAAATGGTTTGGAGGCAACGATGCGTATGTCTCTCAATATTGTTTAATGACCCATATCACACCCTGCCGCATCACCTTATTCTCCACCTTTCTGGAAAAGCCTGGGTTCATACATCCCAACAGGATCCTACACTAGAAGGCATCACGATCAGCGAGGGAGGGTTTGGATGTGCCTTTTAAGATGGATGGTCAGAAGTCACCTCACTTTGCAGAGGGACCTGGGCCCTAGACGTGGCATCGTCATCAGAAAACATTGTATCCAGATCCACGTTCATAACAAAATTGATATTGTCTAGTCAAGAACATCAAAACTCCTAAAATCGACAATACTTAAAGAAAAGATTGGGAAAGAAACTCATGTCTGCATCATAAGGACAATGGTGACAACATTAAGACGATCCCTGATGACAACCAAACTGAAATAAGAAAAGACTAACTCACCCAGAAGAAGGTTGTGTCCAGCTAAAGATTCCTCAGTGACGTATTGCAAATTGTTTTTCACTCTGTCGTTTAAAGCGGTACACCAACCTAAGAAGTCATATACCTCAGGGCGAATGTTAACATACATGGCCTCTGCAAAAGAGCTGCCAATAAAGATTTGCTCATAAAAAAACATAAAGAGAAAAAAAAGACAAGCTACGAGATTGGTCAACATTGCCGTTTCCCGTTTATATGATCGGTTGTTCTAACTGCTTGAATAAGATAAATATTAATCTGAACGAATAAGATAATTAACAGGCAATGTTTCAAGCATTGAACATATTAATATGCAAGTATACGCAGTCAATTGCAATCAAGTGATAAGTTTACAAGTCATCATCTCCACAAGGACTGGTTTAATCTCTTGTTAAACGTTAATTGAAAAAGTCAAGAACAATGTTGGTGGTAGCCTATTTTTACTCAACCCTAATTTTAATAGCATAGGAATGCGACATAAATGCTAAAGACACGACTAAACTAACTAATTCAACTGCGACATGAGAAATGCTACTATCTTCAGACAGTAATTGACAGAACAAAATAATAGATAGCTAATGTGATAGAACCGATACAACAAGAAATGCTGGAAACAGTAGAAAATACTCCAATGAGATGACATGCTCGGGTTAAGGGAAAGTTGAGTGTAATTGATATGCATAAAAGGTGAGACTATGGTGAGAAGCAGACTTTGAGCTCTCGCACCTAAGCTCGAAGCTAAAAACGATGAAATGCGCACTAGCGAGGTGACTATCTCTAGCCCCTCCCTCTTTAACAAGTAGGAATTCCTAACATTGAACTTATGGATATGAATAGATTATCTCTAATCCTTCTCTCTCTCTCTCTCTCTCTCTCTCTCTCGAGATGAAAAGACAAGCAAACATGCATGTATGATCGGTCGAAACATGCTTTTCGTTAAAACGCCTATTATGTCTTAGCCTAACATCTCCTTGCTCACCCGAAATACATGTGTCACACACTCGTCCCTTATCCCTCTGGTTATGCTGCAAAGAACAGAAATAAAATGCTGGATGCTGTAAACATCATGCAACAGAAACTTGTAATCGAAAAGTAGCTTAACTAAACATCATAACAATAGAACAGTAAACAACCAGCTTAACTATAAACAAATGATAGTAGCTTCTCAGAACAACTAACAAGAAGATGAAAGAAACTTCAAAATGCATCAAGAACTACGATAAGCTAATAACGAACATTCAACAGATATTCTTGCTAAAAAACTACAATATAAAAGGTAGAACACGAAACTACAAAAGAAAGAAAGTAAAAGAAGAATGTTCTAAAGGAAATGTAGAAACATGGAAAACAATGCTGCAAACACTGATGTAGCCTTGTCATTTCCAGCAGCTCTCCAAATTCGGTCCTCTTCAAAATCCTAAAAAATGACTTTATGTACTTTCACACCCATACTGGATCAACGACTGAGATTTTAGGGCAAAATGGTGGCTTGCTCTCCACTCCAGGGCCCGACGGATCGGATCCGCAGTGAGGGGACCACGATGTGCTTTTTTGACACATTGCTGAGTGCGACTTTTTGCAGAAAGCGTTATTTCGGTCGGGTGAATGTCAGAGACATTGACGCTTACTTGGAAATGGCTTTTCTTTTCTTCAATTCCACTCCTCTAGTTTAGGGCTTGGCTTAGCATTCAAAAACCTGAAATGATAATAGAAAATTAACGAGACAGGGAGTTCTTGAAATGCAATAAAAAATGCTTCAAACATTAACATTTCGACACAAAAACTCACGATTTCTTAATATTTATAATCTTAGCCTCTTTTGCTACATGCAATGCATTTCAAGCTCAATTTCCTATTCATAAGTAGTTCTATGCATTGAAAATCGATAATAATGTCTGATTCTACGTTAGAACACCCTATTACAAGGGCTAAATACCTCTCTATTTGAGAGTTATCAAACCCCTAGACTTGAACCATTTCTTGTCCCGAGGAATGCTACAGACATCAAAATAGAGAATAACTTATAATGTTCTTAACATGCATGCTTTATCAATAAGGTCCATTCTTAGAGATCTCAGCATTGCGGTTCTGTCCTAGAAATTTTCGTCATAAACTAAAGCTCTCAGCTTTTGCAAATTACTTTTAGCCTTATGTGCTTTTGAAAATAATTTTTATCCCACATAACGATTTCTTCCCTGCTAAAATAAAAATTTATCTCTTGATCCTCCTAAGTTTAGCCAAAGCATCTAATTTAAGCATTTTTTTTCCACACACACCTTTTTAGCACTTTGAGCTCCCGCAGACCGACTACACCCAAATTCCATAGTTCTTAATATGGCATACTTGAGCAAAGCAGCGCACTTAAGCAGCGGAAAGAACCGAGGTTGAGGCGTTGGATGGAAGGCTTTGGAATGCTCTTCGCACTTTGGCTACTAGCCTTTAGTTCTTGAAGGCTTTTATTTCTTTGTACAACTTGGCTTTTTGCCTTATTACACACTTGACCACTAGCCTTTAGTTCTTGAAGGCTTTTATTTCTTTGTACAACTTGGCTTTTTGCCTTATTACACACTTGACCTTTAGCCTTATTCAACAACAACATATTCTTTTGAATGCTTGAAACATTGATTTTCTAACATTTTTCTCAAAGATACTTTTCGCATTTTTATTCACATAGCTAAATCAGAATGCTTTGATCTTTGTTTTGAATTTTAAAATTTTGCATCTTTTTCTCAAACATGGGCTTGCCCTCACCCAGGCTTGAAATCTTCATTGTCCTCAATGAAGGTGGGGCTTAGTTCCCCTAAACTTAAGATTTTGAAGATTTCTTGGAATAATATTTTTTAAGTTATTAGGTTTAGAATTTTAGGGCTCTCTTATTTCCTTGTTCCGATCAGGGATTAAATGACAATTAGGTTAGGATTATTTTTAAAAGAACACACATATAAAAGGTTGGAAATCGGCCAAGTCTTTATTTTGCTCGGGAAATTTTACAAACAAAACACATTGTTGAGAACATCAAGAACTTTCTTATTGGCAACAAAAATCTAACACAAGGAGGTAGGACATTTCATTGTATACGAAAATAACAACTTGCAAGCTTATGATATTTTCAATTCAGCCAGCACAAAACAAACTTAGGCCTAACAGAGACATCAAATGCTTTCAACAACAGAAAATAACAGCAGAATTAGGGAAAGAAGGACAGAGACTTCCATAAGATACGAGCATTGGAGCTTGAACCAACATGATCTTCAACATTTGGGTTTTCAGGGGATGGCGATGGTGGCATCCCAGAATGGATAAGCTCAACAGGGAACTCGGGCAGTTGAAGCTTTCATTTTAATTCTACATTCTGGCTCAGCATACAATCCTTCAGCTGAGCATACTTCCAAAAAGTTTGAAGCTGATTGGCTAGATGGCTGTAAAATTCTTCATGAGCTTTCTGCCTGGCCAGGATCTCCTCAATACCAGCTGCAATGCTAACCCTTTCCACAATGCACCACTTTTGAATGAGCCTTGAGAGGGAAATAAACGGATCTAATCTGGAGCAGCTCATCGTCATGCATAGGTTGAACTCCTTATCGCATACACAGACGGGTAATCAGATGGGGTAAAGTAGCTTGTCGTCCTCCTTGTTAATACACATTTTTATCCTCCAGCAATGATGCTACCGACATCGAGGCTCCAATCCTCCAGGATTGCATAAACTAGAAGGGCTCGACAATAAATCACTTTAGTACAGTGCGTCGTTGGCATAAGGCTTGTTCGCACGAAATTCATCCAACTGTGGGCTTCAGCGGTTAGGAAAGATGCGAGCATAATTGTTGTGTCTTTCTCGACTTTACAACTGGCACCTTCTCCACCGATCCTCTTAATGCATTCCTCTAACTGCTCATCAGATGAATTCTTGATAGCTTGGTTAAATTCCGCATTAGGATTATCCTCAAACCATAATAACTTGTTGATTGCTTCGACGCTCTAATCCACATCTCAACCCCACGCACTATGCTCTTGAACACAACCTCCTCATTGGTGTTACAGAAAAACTCCTTAACCCAGTCAGGCTTTGCTAGTTCTGAGGGCCTTACAAATGATTCCCAGCCATAGTGCTTGATTACCTCCTCTAGCTTGCTTTCGAGTCGTTTCTCAGCGAACCTTTGCTCCTGATGGCATTGTTTGCCCATCATATAACCAGCCCGCTCAACTGCCTTTTTACATACCAGAAATCCTCTGAAAGCGTATATGAACTCCTTCCACTTTTCATCTTCTCCAAACTCGCAATCATCAACTGCCGCAGTCGCTTTCCTCTTCTTTCCACCACCCTGAACCTGGGTTGCTTTAGCTTTCACAAATTCCTCATTTACAAGCGGGTCATCCCTATTCCCTTTAGCTTGCTGCTCGGGTCTCGCTATTGAGACTGGCTCGACACTCACTACCGTTTCAGTTTCTTCGGTGTTTCTCGCTTCGAACACATGCATGTCTCACACAATTTCTTTCCAAAGCTCGGTAGGCTCTACAACAACATTAACATTTACATCTATAGATGGTCGATCCTCCTCTGATAAATCTCTTTTCCACACAGAGACCTCAACAACCTGCTCTACTTCAACCACTGCCGCGACATTTTCTCTGACATCATCAGCATCTACATTTTCACGAACAGGACTGACTCTTAGATGTTGCGCCCTACTTCACACACTAAAGGGACTTCATCTTTAGAAAGGGACGAATCTGCGAACACCGTGAGTTTGTTAACCCCCTCTAGGCCCTTTCCCTGTACTTTGTTGGAACTGCAAGGGCTTCTTCACTCGCAAAGGGTTCGGGAAGAAGAAGAAAGAAGAGATTTGAATTGAATGCTTGAAATGGAAATGGCAGAACGCAAACAATAAATAGGTAGGCGAAGAGACGCAAAATGGGTAAACTACCCTTGCTTCAATCCCCATCGTTAATCGATGAACGGTCACAATGCTTCTTTCGAATACGCCCCAGCTTGCCACATGTCCTCGTTTTGTATTTCCCAACTACCCTAAACTTACCCTACTTAACTATGAAAGCAATAAACAGAATAAAGAAACAAAAAATGCAATAAATAAAAGGCGAACACAAATAAATGCATAATAAACCTCATTATCGGAAATATTAATGCGAAACACATGCTTGAAGCATAAAATAACGATATTGAACATTTCAATGCTCCAACCATCATAGGCTTCTATCCGTTGGCCCACAAAGATTTCCCCATTCTGAAATCTTCTCCCCAATAATGCTTTAAATGTTGTCTATTTACCATGAATTCTCTTCCATCTTCCTCATTCATCAGCTTGATGGCTACACTAGCATTTACCTTCAAAATTCGGAAAGGCCAAGACCATTAGATTTCAATTTTCCAGGAAATAATTTAAATCGTTGAATTATATAAAAGTACTCGTTGCCCAATATCAAATGCTTTAGGCTTTATCTTTTTGTTGTGCCAAGCCTTTGTCTTCTCCTTGTACATCTTCACATTTTCATATGCACATTATCTGTGTTCGTTCAGTTCGAGAAGCTGAATCATCCTCGTCGGCACATTGTCTGTGTTTCCTCCAACTCGAAAAGCTGAATCATCCTTGCTAGCCCAGTAGTTAGGTCAAAGTTCAACTTCTTCAGAGCCCAGAATGCTCTATGCTCCAGTTCAAGAGGCAAATGACATGACTTCCCAAAAATAAGTTGATACGGAGACATTCCTAAGGGCGTTTTGAATGCTGTTTTGCATGCCCATAACGAGTCTTCAAGCCGCATTGACCAGTCTTTTTCCTTGTTCGAAATTTCTGCCTGTTTATTCGACTGAGGGTGATATGGTGTAGCCACTCGATGCTTAATATTATACTTCATCAAAACATTGGCCATAGCTCGATTGATAAAATGCATCCCCTTGTCGCTCACCACTACCCTCGGCGTTCCAAATCGCGAGAAAATATTTTTATGCAAGAATCGAGTCACTGTTTTGGCATCATTTACTCGGCTGGCAATCGCTTCCACCCATTGCGAGACGTAATCCACCGCAACCAGAATGTAAAGATTACCCTTTGATGGAGGAAATGGACCCATGAAATTGATACCCCAAACGTCAAATAGCTCGACCTCAAAGATGCTTGTCATTGGCTTCTCGTCCCGTCACCCCAATATTCCCACGCCTTTGACATCTATCATATGTTTTAGCAAAATGGTGGCCATCCTTAAAGATTGAGGGCCAATACAACCCAGATTGAAAAATTTTGGCAGTAGTTCGCGTCCCTCCAAAGTTTCCACCGTAAAGCTATGACATCGCTTAAGGATTTCTTTCACTACACCTTCAGGCACACATCGTCTAATGATGTTTGTCAGCACATTGTCAAAACAAAAATGACCATCCCAAAAATAAAACTTCACATCTACATAAAACTTCTTAGTTTTTTTTCTTGTCAGGTCTGAAGGCAATATTCCACTAGCATGATAATTTGCATAATTGGCAAACCAAGGTCGATCTGCGACAAGTAATGTTGTAAACGCCAACAATCTCTCATCAGTGAAACTTTCCACAATTGGAATGTTTTTATCAACTTCATTTAATTGCTTTAACATTGACAAGTGATCTGCAACAACATTCTCGCTTCCCTTTTTATCCTTAACTTTCAATATCAAATTCTTGTAATAACATAATCATCTTATTAACCTCGACTTGGCATCATTTTTTATCCCACAAGGTAGGATCAGAACTTTTTCAGTGCGAATACTACAAGGTAATTAAGTTGGGTTGTATTTAACGTTTTTGCTTGCATAGTAAATCAGCTGAATTTACTTCTCTCCTAAGACAGCGCCCACAACGTAGTCGCTAGCATCGCACATTAACTCAAAATGGTTTATTCCAGTCTGGTGCGATAATGATCGATGTATGCTGAGAGCATTCTTTAAAGCATTGAAAGCCTTTAAACATCTCAGCTGAAATGGAACTCCCGATTTACTTCCAGCAATTCACACATGGGTTTTGAGATTTTCGAAAAATACTTGATGAATCTTCTATAAAACCCTGCGTGCCCTAGGAAGCTCTGAATGCCTTTAACATTAAAAGGAGGCTCCAATTTCTCAATGAATTCTATCTTCACCCGGTCGACTTCTATTCCGTCCTTGGAGATTCTATGGCCCAGGATAAGCCCCCCTTTACCATAAAGTGACACTTCTCCCAATTCAGCACCAATTGCGTTTCTTCATAGCGCTTCAAAACTCTTTCTAGATTCAATAAACAATTATCAAATGTTCTTTCGAATACCATAAAATCATCCATAAAAATCTCCACGATATCTTCAATCATGTCTAAGAAGATTGCCATAATGCAACGTTGGGACGTTGCTGGCGCATTGCATAATCCAAAAGGCATTCGCCTGAATGTGAAAATATCATACAGATAGGTAAAAGTAGTCTTTTCTTGGTCCCTGTGATCTATAGAGATTTGATTATAATCGGAATAACCGTCTCAGTCAATCTATCCAACATTTTATCAATATACAACAAAGTGAAAAGGTCCTTCTTCGTTGCCTTGTTAAGTTTCCTGTAATCCATACAAACTCTCCATCTAGTGACAGTTTTGCTCGGAATTAGCTCATTTGTCTCATTTTTTATTACTGTCAGACCACTTGTCTTCGAAAAGTATTACACCGGGCTCACCCAATTACTGTTACAAATGGGATAGATGATCCCGACATCCAGCAACTTGATAACCTCTTTCTTAATAACCTCATTCATTGCAGGATTTAGCCACCTTTGCTGCTCCATTGATTTGAATTGGCCCTCCTCGAGATTAATCTTTTGCATGCAATAGGATGGACTTATCCCCGTGATGTCTGCGACCATCCAACCAATCGCTTTTTTGTGCTGCCGCAATAGATCAAGCAATATTCCTTCATTCCTTCATTTCTCGGTGTGCTCGGCTCCTAGGTATGCATATTTTAAATGTTGTGGCAATGGCTTTAATTCCAGCAACAAAGTTTTTTCTATTGATGGCTACTTTGACTAGCGTTCCCCCAAATCTAGAGAATCAAACGGGTTCAGATTTAACAGCGCGCTACATACTTCCAACTCATTTATGCTCGGCGCCCCTAACATCTCCTCTAACGGGTTTGTTGTTCTGTCTTGCTTAGAAACTGTTTCAAGCACATCTTCGATTAAACTTAGGAATGAACAGTGCTCTATGTTGGAGGGATACTTCATGGAATTATTAGTGTTGAACTGCACCTCTTGATCATTCATCCTTAACATTATTGCGCCCTTGTAAACGTCAACTAATGTTTGGTCTGTCTTGAGGAAGGGTTTGTCTAGGATGATCGGTATGTCTTCGTCAGCTTCATAATCCAGTATAATAAAATCCGCGGGGAAGATAAATTTATCGACATGAACCAATATGTCTTCGATCTTCCCCTTAGGATGTGTGATCGAGCAATCGACGAACTAAATTGTTACGGTTATGGGTCGTGCTTTTCCAATACCAAACTTCTTATAAATAGATAGAGGCATAAAGTTAATGTTTGCTCATAAATCACACAGTGCTCGACCCAAATGTTGCCCGCCCATCGTTACTAGAATGGTGAAGGCACGCCTCATTACTGGAATGGTGAAGGCACTGAGGTCACTCTCTGTACTGGGAATCTTATTTCTAAGAATAACACTGCACTCCCGATTCAGTGAGACTACCTTAAATTCTTTAAACTTGCTTTTTTCTGATAAAGCATCTTTCAAGAACTTCGCACAGTTCGACATTTGCTTCAAGACATCAACTAACGATATATTTATATGAATCTGCTTCAAGATGTCCCAAAGTTTCTCAAAATGCGCTCCAACTTGCTTCTTCTTCTACGGCCTTAGCGGATACAGTGGTGGATGCGGTTTAAAAGCTGGAAATTGCTTTTTTACCTGGTTATTCATCTCTTTGTCCCGCCTATCATTATTGGAATGGTGAAGGCACACCTCATTACTGGAATGGTGAAGGCACTGAGGTCACTCCCTGTACTGGGAATCTTATTTCTAACAATAGCACTGCACTCCCTATTCAGTGAGACTACCTTAAATTCTTCAAACTTGCTTTTTTCTTATAAAGCATCTTTCAAGAACTTCGCACAGTTCGACATTTGCTTCAAGACATCAACTAACGATATATTTATACGAATCTGCTTCATATGTCCCAAAGTTTCTCAAAATGCGCTCCAACTTGCTTCTTCTTCTACGGCCTTAGCGGATACAGTGGAGGATGTGGTTTAAAAGCTGGCAATTGCTTTTTTACCTAGTTATTCGACTCTTTGTCCCACCCCACTGTGAGATCTTCCACAATTTGCTTTCCTTGCACTGGTTGACGTTGGCTCTTAACAGGCTTAGATGTTCTGTCTTCAGTATTTACCTCGGCTTGTTCATTTTTCCCCGATTTAACGTCTGCAGCATCAGGCTCTGCTAAGTTTTCTTCTTCTGGTATCTCTTCAAAGCTTGCTTTCCTTTCATGGTAAGCTTTGATCTTTGGGTCTTCTTTCAGCGACTTTCCACTTCTAAGTTCTATTGATTGCACTTGCTCCTTCTCATCCCTCTTTGAAGGTTCTGTATCAGGACAGCTTTCTTAGAGGCCTATTTCTTAATTCGAATGCTAGCTGACCTACTTGAATTTCTAAGTTTCTCATTGCTGCTTGCTGACACTACATACTTGCATCGCTCTCTAAAGAAATGCCTGGAATTTGTTGAGGATGATTTGGCTTTTAATAGCTCTAGCTGTTAAACTCTTGCGTATTTTGATTTACAAATCCAGTGGTTGTTGCATTTTTGCTTGCCCCGGCTGATTGTTCACCACATTACCTTGACCTCTCCAGGAGAAGTTCAGATGTTGTCGCTATCCTGGGTTGTAAGTGTTTGAATACGGATTGTTCGTTGGTCTTTGATTACTCACATTCCCCATGTACATCACTGAGGCAGGATTATGTTGACAAAATTCATGTGTGTCCCTCACCATAGTATACAAAATTCATGTGTGACAAAATTCATTTGATTGACAGGTGTAGCATTTGGTGTCTTGGCAGTATTCTCCATTCGCATATTCTTCATTTCATTGGCTATGCTTGCTAACTCAGCGCGCAATGCTGTCAACTCATCTACTTCTAAGTACCCTCCTTTCTTTATGATACATGTCTTGGCTGGGACCATTGGTTATTGTTCATTGAAAATGTTTCCAATATCTTATAAGCCTTGTTATATGTCTTCTTCATCAATGATCCATTAGCCGTCTTGTCGAGCATTATCTTGATGGGTTATCCAATCCGTTATAAAATTGCTCCATTTTAATTGGTTAAGATATACCACTCTGCGAACACCTTCGTAAAAATTCCTTACAATGTTCCTAAGCCTCACTCACTAATTCATCTTCATGCTGTCGAAATCTAGTGATTTCATGTCGAATATCCGCATTTTTAGTTGGCAGGAAGTACTTGATAAAAAAACTTTTCCACTAACTGATCCCAAGTTGTTATTGATCCTGCATGCAACTTGTTCAACCATGCTTTTGCTCCATCTCGCAACGAGTACGGGAATAATGTCAACCGCAAGTTGTCTTCTGTTACTTCTGGAACCTTAAATGAATTGGCGACTTCAAGAAATAAGCGTAGATGTAAGTGAGGATATTCAGATGCATGACCATAGAATTTTCTAATTGTTTGAAGCATCTGAAACATAACAGGTTTTTCGGTTCAAAGTTTCTAAATCTAATATCTGGTCTTACAATTCCAAGGTTAAGCCCATGTGCAGTATAATCAACACAATCTCTGATTGCAGCCCTTTCATCTATCGGTTGATTGGAATCAACATTTGGGGTAGCAGCATTAGAGTTATTGTCATTCGGGGATTATTACATCAATTGGATTCGGTCCCACGTTCTGAGCATTAAGATGAAGTGCATTCTCTAAATAATTTCCTTGCTGATTAGCCATTTTGGTTCTAGATTCTCTCTGATTTCTATGAAACGTTCTCTCGGGCTCAGGATCAAATTGAAATTCCAACTCAGGGAAATCACTCATGTAATGTCAAAACCTGCAACAACACAATGTTGTTAACATTTATCCAATTCAGCACCACTTCCCAAATAACACTTAAACAAAATTAATTAAAATGCCAATCCCCAGCAATGGCGCAAAAAACTTGATCGGTTGCTCTAACTGCTCGAATAAAGTAAATAATAATCTGAACAAATAACACAATGATACGATCCCGAGACCTCTGAAGGTCTACTTGAGGCGAAGCGCGAAGATAAAATAGTTTATTAGTATTTAATATTATTTGATCATTGTTCTATGAATTATATTAGCCTTTTATGCTTTACTAGAGATTATTACTAAATTAGGCTATTTCCTAGGTTTACTATAAATAGGATAAGTTAGGTCATTATTTCTCATTCAAGCAGTTGTTGTCTTTTGTACTCTGGCTTTTAGAGAGATCCTCTTTCGAGATTTATCGTTTTAATAGAAAAGTGTGATTGATTCAATCATTTTTGTATCAAAGTCGTTTATCAATCCGGGAATGGTGAGTACTAAGATGGAAACAAGGATGCAAGAATGCGAAGAAGGTTCAGCCGATTT
The DNA here is from genome assembly GCA_036507275.1 of Sicyos edulis. Lineage (NCBI taxonomy): Eukaryota > Viridiplantae > Streptophyta > Magnoliopsida > Cucurbitales > Cucurbitaceae > Sicyos > Sicyos edulis. The sequence goes on along the minus strand of CM071854.1, from coordinate 32,277,439 downwards.
GGCAAGAAGACTAAAGGACGTGGAAGCGAAGCTTGTATCGATTGAGGAATAATTAGCGAAAAAGATGGATTTGAAATTCGAACATCAAGATTTGAAGTTCGAGATGATCAACCGAAGTCTGCAGTTGTTAATGGAATCAAATAGAGCGGACAAGGGAAAGGGTTTAGTGGTTGAGGTTTCAGATGAGGGGTCCGAGGTGGCGGCTGCGGCTAGCGCAAAGGAAGGAGATGTGGCAGGCGTTGAAGGAACCGCAACCAGTGCGATAGAGGGTAGAACTAGTGGTGTCGGCAGGGTTTGGCGAGACGACGCGGGTGGCGGGCTTGCGAATGCGGATGTGGGGCTCGTGGGCGGGGGCCATGGGGTAGGTAGGTGCGGGGCCGGGCTGTGGGGGATGGGGCGGCTGTCGAGGTGTCGACTACGGGGGTCTTGGGTGTGTAGAGGGGCATGCCGGTGTGGGGTCGGAGGACACGGGCTGGGGCATTGGGGTGGGACGAGCGTGGGTGAGCGCAGGTGTGGGCAGAGATGGGTACGGCTTGGGCAGGGGTCCGAGTGTGGGTTGGTCGGGTTGGGGTGGGATGGCTGGGCTAGGACGATCTAGGCTAGTCGGGTTGGACTAGAGAGAGGGGTTTCAGGGAACCTTTGACGGGGAAAATTTGCCGGGGCATGAGTTCGATGAAGGGGAGATTTGAAGGTCAACGGGAGGGGTAATGGGTATCCGGAGGAGAGAAGGGTGCACACCGATTTTGATAGGCCGTTAGCGCATGATAGATGGAACAACCGAGGTTGGGATATCCGCAATCGAAAGGAGGATCGAGAGGATTGAGGGGGGCGAACAAAAGGTAGGAGAATACGGAAGCTCGAGATGCCAGTGTTCAAAGGGTTTACCGTTGAGGATCCAGACGGATGGTTGCGACGAGTGGAACGGTATTTCGGGGTAAATCGGCTGGTAGGACAGGAACGGGGTCGATGTTAAAAGCTTGAGTATGGAGGGTAAGGCTTTGGAATGGCTGCAGTATGGAGGGTAAGGCTTTGGAATGGCTGCAGTATGAGGAAGATCGATCCTCGATCGCTTCTTGGGAATAATTTTGAGAACTATTGTTGCACCGTTTCGAACCGACTATTTTTTTTGAAACAAGGTAACCACGCCCGTCCCTAGGACAGGCACCAGAGACATCGAAAGAGTACTGTCACAGGGAAGACTCGAACTCCCCTCTCGAGGGGAGCATACCCTCAATGCTCAAGTCTTCAAGCACTGTGCCACCCCTTGGGGACAATTTACATGTATGCCAATTTGATGAGTTTGCAACAGGTTGTAACTATTAAAGAGTATCGATGACTGTTTTAGAAGTATGCAAAAGGAATGCACGATATTAGTGCAAGTGAGTAAGAAGGGAAATGAAAGTGGTTTGAAGGAAGAAATTCAGAGTGAAATGAGAAAACTACGACCTGTTGGGATTTAGGATAAGAAATTTATGGCACAGGTCATTGAAGATGATCGTGCTTTTTGGGCTCAAGGGAAAGAAGTTGGTACTTTGTCAATAGCTAAGCCGAAGTGCGAGGGGCGATGCAGGAAGTTCAACTCTGAGAACTATAACTCTCTCTCCAAATAGACCTGCTACAACAAGCACAGTCTCCACGATGCCTTATAAACGTTTGACGGATAGTGAAATCTTTGTTCGAAAAGCAAAAGGACTGTGTTTTCGTTGTGATGAAAAATTTGTTCCGAGGAATCGGTGTAAAAAGAAAGAGCTCCAGACCTTAGAGATACTAGTAGTACGATATGCAATTAACCACGGGGACACATGAAAATGACGATACAAACACATATGAAAATACTGATGACTCGGAAGATACGCGGGATTTAGCAGCATTGTCCTTAAATTCGATGGCTGGGTTGAGCTCACCGAAGACATTGTGACAGTCACATGATTTGATTTAGGGACTTGAGATAGTAATTCTTATTGACTGTGGGGCCACACATAATTTTATATCTGATGTTACTGTGGTGAAGCTAAAACTACGAGTGGAACATTCAAATGATTATGACATTAGGTTGGGAATTGCCGAGCCTGTGAGGACAACTGAAATTTTTAAAAATGTAGAACTGCATTTGGTTGAACTGAAAGTAGTGAACAATTTCTTACCTTTTCCTCTAGGAAGCGTAAATGTGATTCTGGGAGTAGCGTGGCTGGATACTTTGAGAAAGATTGAATTTAATTTTTGCTCGCTACAAATGTGATTTGTGTTGGGTTCTTGGCTGATTGAGTTACAAGGGGATCTGGTGTTGGTTAAGGCACAAGTTTCATTGAAACATGATTGACGTGTCAGTACCTAAATGTGCACAGACTAATGTGATTGTGGTGAAGTTAAAACTACCAATGGAACCTTCAAATGATTATGACATTATGTTGGGGACCAGCGAGTCTGTGAGGACAGCTGGAATTTGTAAAAATGTAGAACTGCATTTGGTTGAACTGAAAGTAGTGAACGATTTCTTACCTTTGCCTCTAGGAAGCACTAATGTGATTCTTGGAGTACCGTGGCTGGATACTTTGGGAAAGATTGAATTTAATTTCTGCTCGCTGCAAATACGATTTGTGTTGGGTTTTTGGCAGGCTGAGTTACATGAGGATCCGAGGTTGGTTAAGGCAAAAGTCACATTGAAATCCATGATGAAGTCATTACGACCCGAGGACCAAGGCTTCTTGGTAGAGTTAAACATGATTGACGCATCAGTACTTAAACGTGTACAAATTGATATTTTTCCCAATTTATCTTAGGTACCTCAAGAACTACACTCTTCAATTGAATCTTTTTCACTTGTTTTTGAGTCCTTGATAGATTTACCACCATAAAGAAATTGTGACCATTCAGTACCAAAAGAATGAGATAGAAAAACTGGTACGGGAAATGCTGTTGGTAGGGGTAATCTGCCTTAGCACGAGCTCGTTTTCAAGTCTCGTGTTGCTGGTTAGAAAGAAAGATGGGAGTTGGCATTTTTGTGTTGACTACCAGGCGTTGAATCAAGCTACAATGTCTGATAAGTACCCAATACCGCTGGTGGATGAGCTTCTAGATAGACTTCATGGAGCGACGGTTTTGTCTAAAATTGATTTAAAGGTTCCTTATCATCAAACCCGTATAAAGCCGACCGATGTGCACAAAACAGCGTTCCGAACTCATGAGGGCCATTATGAGTTTGTGGCCATGCCGTTTGGATTGCAAAATGCTCCTACAACCTCCTAATTCGTGATGAATGATATTTTTGCGATCTTATCTGCGTAAGTTTGTGTTGGTATTTTTTGATGATATTCTTATTTACAGCATGACCATTTAGGAACACAGAGAGCATCTGGCTCAGGTCTTTGAGGTTTTACAGAATCATTTGGTGCTGAACTAGGAGAAGTGCCACTTTATGGTAAATGAAGGGATTGTCTTGGGCCATAGAATCTCCAAAGATGGAATAGAAGTTGACCAGGCGAAGATAGAAGTCATTGAGAAATTGGAGCCTCCTTCTAATGTTAATGGCATTCAGAGCTTCTTGGGCCTTAGAATCTCCAAAGATGGAATAGAAGTTGACCAGGCGAAGATAGAAGTCATTGAGAAATTGGAGTCTCCTTCTAATGTTAAAGGCATTCAGAGCTTCTTAGGGCACGCAGGATTTTATAGAAGATTCATCAAGGATTTTTCGAAAATCTCTAAACCCTGTGTGAATTGTTGGAAGCAAATCGGGAGTTCCATTTTAGAGAAAATTGTTTAAAGGCTTTCAATGCTTTGAAGAATGCTCTCAACGACGCACCTATCATTATCGCAACAGACTTGATTAAACCATTTGAGTTAATGTGCGACGCTATGCCGTGGGCGCTATCTTAGGACAAAAGGAGAAAATTTCATTCAGCTGATTTATTATGCGAGCAAAATGCTAAATGAAGCCTAACTTAATAACACTGACTGAGAAGGAAATAGTGACAGTGGTTTTCGCATTGGAAAAATTTTGATCCTGACCATGCCACAATTTGCTATCTAATGACCATGCCACAATTCACTATCTAATGAGTAAACCTGATGCCAAGTCGAGGTTAATAAGGTGGATTCTGTTATTACAAGAGTTTGATATTGAAGTTAAGGATAAAAGGGAAGTGAAAATGCTGTTGCAGATCATTTGTCAAGGTTAAAGCAATTAAATGAAGTTAACAAAAATATTCCAATTGTGGAAAGTTTCCCTGATGAGAGATTGTTGGCGTTTACAGCATTACTCGCCGCAGATCGACCTTGGTTTGCCGATTTTGCGAATGATCATGCTAGTGGAATATTGCCTTCAGACCTGAAAAGAGAACAAACTAAGAAGTTTTATGCAGATGTGAAGTTTTATTTTTGGGATGAGTCGTTTCTGTTTCGGTAATGTGCTGACAACATCATCAGACGATGTGTGTTTGATGGTGTAGTGAAAGAAATCCTTAAGCGATGTCATAGCGCTCCCCTTACGGTGGAAACTTTGGAGGGACGCGAACTGCTGCCAAAATTTTTCAATCTGGGTTGTATTGGCCCTCAGTCTTTAAGGATGGCCACCATTTTGCTAAAACATATGATAGATGTTAGAGGCGTGGGAATATTAGGGTGTGGGACGAGCAACCAATGACATGCATCTTTGAGGTCGAGCTATTTGACGTTTGGGGCATCAATTTCATGGGTCCATTTCCTCCATCAAAGGTAATCTTTACATTCTGGTTGCGGTGGATTTCGTCTCGAAATGGGTAGAAGCGATTGCCAGCCGAGTAAATGATGCCAAAACAGTGACTTGATTCTTGCATAAAAATATTTTCTCGCGATTTGGAACGTCGAGGGTAGTGGTGAGCGACAAGTGAATGCATTTTATCAATTGATGGCCAATGTTTTGATGAAGTATAATATTAAGCATCGAGTGGCTACACCATATCATCCTCAGTCAAATGGGCAGGCAGAAATTTCTAACAGGGAAATAAAAAGGATTCTGGAAAAAGCGTTGGGCCATCGAGCGTTTAAGGGTGCTTAAGTTCTTATTCTAGCTGGGAAGAAATCGTTTTGTGGGATAAAAATTATTTTCAAAAGTACATGAGGCTAAAAGTAATTTGTGAAAGCTGAGAGATTTAGTTTATGACAAAAATTTCTAGGACAGAACTGCAATGCTGAGATCTCTGAGAATGGACCTTATTGATTAAGCACGCATGTTAAGTGCATTATAAGATTTTCTCTATTTTGATGTCTATAGCATTGCTCGGGACGAGCAATGGTTCAAGTCTGGGGGTTTGATAACTCTAAAATAGAGAGTTATTTAGTTCTTCTAATAGGGTATTTTAACGTAGAATCACGCATTATTATAAATTTTCAATGCATATAACTACTTATGAATAGAGAATTGGGCTTAAAATGCATTGGATGTAGCAAATGATGCTAAGTTTTCGTGTCATAATGTTAATGTTTGAAGCATTTGTGATCGCATTTCAAGAACCCTTGTCTCTTTAATTTCTTGTTATCATTTCAGGTTTTTGAACACTAAGAATGCTGAGCCAGGCTGGAACCAGAGAAGTGGAATTGAAGAAAATAAAAGTCGTTTTCAAATGAGCGTCAATGTCTGCAGCATTCGCCTGACTGGACAAAACAGTTTTCAGCAAAAAGCTGCAGTTCTGAACAATGTTAGAAAAGCCTGTACGTGGTCCCCCTACCGTAGATTAGATCTTATCGGCCTTGGATTGGAGAGCAAGACACCCTTTTGCCCTAAAATCTTAGCCGTTGATCCATTTTGGGTGTAAGAGTATATAAAGTCATTTTTTAGGATTTTGAAGAGAGGTGAATTTGGAGAGCTACTAAAATTGACAAGGCTCCATATTATAGTTTTCCGTGTTTCTGCATCTCCTTTAGAGCAAGCTGGAAATGTTTGTAGCATTGTTTTTTCTGTTTCTGCATCTCTTTTAGAACATTCTTCTTTTACTTTCTTTCTTTTGTAGTTTCGTTATCTACCTCTATATTATAGTTTTCAAGCAAGGATTTCTGTTGAATGTTCGTTATTAGCTTATCGTAGTTCTTGATTCATTTTGAAGTTTCTTTCATCTTCTTGTGAGTTGTTCTGAGTAGCTACTGTCATTTTTAAGCTTGTTGGTTACTGTTCTATTGCTATTTTTCTTCATTTCACAAAAATCTCGATTACAAATTTCTGTTGCATGATGTTTACATCATTCCTACCTTCTGTTTTTGTTCTTTCCAGCATAACCATGAGCTAAAGTTTTATAGGTGAGAAGGGTTAAGGGGACGAGGGCGTGACACATGTATTTCGGGTGAGCAGGGAGATGTTAGGATAAGGCATAATATGCATTTTAACTAAAAGCATGTTTCGACCGATCATCCATTCATGTTTGCTTGTCTTTTCATCTCGAGAGAGAAAAGGATTAGAGATAATGTTGGGAACTTCTACTTGTTAAAGAGGGAGGCTAGAGATAGTCACCTCGCTAGTGCGCATTTCATCGTTTGTAGCTTCGAGTTTAGATGCGAGAGCTCAAGAGCATTTGATCACATGTTATGCGGAGTATGCTTCTCGCCATAATCTCACCCTTGGTGCATGTTAATCGCACTCAACCTACTGTTAACTCCCTGCCTTCTCATTGGAATATTTTCTACCGTTTCTAGCATTTCTTGTTGCATCGATTCTATTACATTAGCAATTTATTATTGTGTTCTAGCAATTACTGTCTGAAGTTAGTAGCATTTCTCATGTTGCAGTTGAATTAGTTAGTTTAGCAGTGTCTTTAGCATTTCTGTAGCATTTCCAAGTTATTAGAATTTGTGTTTAGTAAAAAATAGGCTACCACCAACATTTCATTTACTTTTCTATTCTAGACTTTTTAATTAACGCTTAACAAGAGATTAAATCTGTCCTTGTGGAGATGATTTGTAACTTATCACTTGATTGCAATTGAGTGTGTATACTTGCGTATTAATTTGTTCAATGCTTGAAACATTGCCTGTTAATTGTGTTATCCATTCAGATTAGTATTTACTTTATTCGAGCAGTTAGAACTAGGATATCAGTTGGGCCCTCAAATGATGGTCTAAAGACTAGATCGGTCCAGTAGAGTACGGTCCATAGAAGTCGACACCGATCCTAAATCGAGTATAGAAGTCACATCGGTGCTTTGATAGGCAAGTCGCAGGTCACTTAGGCCACACGAGGTCCAAGGCAAGAGTAAACGCCCAAGCAAGTACGCCACGTTTGCACCCAAGTAAGCAGGTCGCAGGCACTAAGGCGTGTGGGCTGCACAGGCCACAGGCCCGCATAAGCGAACGGGGGCACAGGCTTGCCTCAGCGCACGCGGGCTACATGCCCACGTCAGCACGCACTGGTTGAGTCAGGTCGGGTTGATGATACGACCAATTTTGGCTCATTTTCACCTTTTTAGGTATTTCTACTCGTTTGAGCTTTGTTTTGCGCACCATTTTTGCCCATATTCGTGATTTTTCCTTATTTGATGGCTAGACCCAAAAAGAAATATTTTTCTAAAATGAAAATATTCACCTAAAAAGGGGAATATTTCCCTCAATTAGAATGTATTTTTACCAAATGTGGTCTCCTACCCGCTCCTTATATATAAGTCAGTTAATTATGAAGTAAACAATTTCTGAAACATGACCTGGTCACCTACTCATCACTTTCAACCTAGACTGACTTTAGCATCGGAGGCAGCGTGGTCCACACCACACGGGTGTCCAGTTCTTGTTTGTTTTGTAGGTAATTTGTTGCCAATCGATTACATATCACTATTGATCTCGAAGACCAAATTTTTGCATAAAAAAGTATTCGGTGGTGTCGCTGGAGTTTTAGGTGACCCAAGCGACTTAGATGCGCCATGGGCAGCGTAGTGGCTTAATGATCTTCAAACTTTCCTCAACTCCTATAAATACCCTTCATTTTTTCCATTATTCATCCAAATCTTCTCATTTTCTATTGTTTCTAAGGTGAGCTTTTGGCTTTTCTCATAATTTTTTCAAACTTTTCGTTTCTTTTTGTTTCTGAATTTAACTATATTTTATTACGTCTTTCATCTTTGATTTTTCCTTTGTTTATTATACTAATTGCCTAATCGATCCAGACTATGTAATGAGGTTGAGATTCGAGCTGAATCTTCAAGAATTATACGATCTCGAAGGTTCTGTCACTGGGGATCGACCAGCGAATCGTAGTTTGTTCTGCTTCATTGTTGACTGAGCACGACTTAGACGAGATTCCATTGTCATTCCCAACTTTTTTTTTGTAAACTAGGAAATCAGAGCTTCGCTCCACTATACCTGGGGCACCACTGGCCCGTCCCCTAGACTGTGGCACTGGGATGCTTCGAAGGGTATTCTAGTTTAAGCACTTTCAAGCGGCCTCGAACCAGTGATCTCTCAAGGAAGCATGTCTTGAAGTCCTTAGCCTCAATCGCTAGACTGCCCCTTGGGGACATTGTCATTCCCAACTAAAAGCGTTCTCATCTGTACATCGTCCATTGGACATCCCTATAATCCTTCAGTATCTTTGTCTTTTCTTTGTGTGCCCCATCTTTATACAGTGAAATACTTATGACTTTTGAATCTTCGTCCAACCCCAAATTTCCTCAATAAACGATATCAGTAGGGATGGAGAGGTGTTGTATCTGATATCAATCACGATCGTATTGTAGTTTGAGTCAATATCTCCCTCATCCCAACTCCCAATAAGGACAACTGTAACCGATGTAGCATCCATTCACAATTAAAAAATGGAACCTTCCTGCCCTCCTTGAAATTTGACAGAGAAGAAGATAGAATGAGAATTGATGATGGAAATAAGAAATAGTGATATGAGGATTCGGTGCATCGCTAAAAATTGGTTGGTGGAAACTATGAAAAATGGTGAAAAATGAGACAATTCCAATGAGCAATGAACCTGGGAATTAGTGTTGAGAATCTGATATGCAGGTTCCCAATTCGATACAGACGAAAAGGAGATTATTGATTGGGGCAAAACTATATCCTAAATTGGTGGAGGTAATTTGTTTATTTGATTTAGAAGGGCCCCTAAAATGGTGGGGTGAAACTTATTCGTAAAATGGTGGTAGATTATTGGTTTTAATTTGTAAAATATGAATTAAGTGGGAATGACATAAATGGTAGTAATATTTTCTCCCTCCTCCCTTAAAATCAAAGTTAGACATCAATTTTAATACTTTCATATTTAGACATTTTCTTAAATAATTTGTGGAAAAAAGACAATTACTATGATTTTCTTTTTCTTTTCTTTTCTTTTTTAAATTTTGACACTTTTTAAAAAATATTTTATACATACAAAAATATTTCAATTTTTATTGTCTTCCATCATATTTACTCAATTGTTTTTAATTGATTGAATTTTCCACCTTCACTTGATTGAAGCTTTTTTCGTTTGTATGCTAGAATATCATGTGTGAAATGCATTTACCAATTTTTGCTATATTTGTATCAATTTGATTTTTTTTTTCCTAAAATTTTGATTCATAATTGAATGAATAAGTAATCTTCAATTCTATATTTAGTTGATGTTTTGTTTTAATATGTTTTAATTCAGACTCTAATTTAAGTTTCTTCTCAAATGACTGTCTTCAAATTCGCTTTTCTTTTATCCCATGAAGTTTTTTTCACAAAATACTAATCCACTTTATTTAAAATGTCTGGTCATTATATATTATAGTAATTTCTCCATTACAAACACCATATAAAGTAAGCTGCTATTTAGAATAAGGGGTTTTTGCATGTATATCAAAATAGTCCTAAATACATGTACAGTAGAATTTCAAAAGAATTTTTTTAGGGCTTTTTGCAGTATTGAGTTAAATTGAGGAAAAAATTGCATGCCTGTCCATATTTCTCAAATTTAGCAAATGTAATCTACGGCTTTAAAAGAGGAAAATTTGTTTTTCCATGAAATTACATAAATAACCTTTATTCATTAACCATTTAAAAAAAAATCTATCATTTTTTGTCGCTTTCCAAATCGTTAGGTCAATAGAGGTTTTTTCTTTTTTTTTTTAATTGAGTAGTTGTTTTGATTTTTTTCACATTCCTAAACTCTTTAATGTGTATTAATAAATGAAGTCTGGTTTTAAATAAATAAAATGTTTTAGATTAATGTTATTTTTGTGGTATTGAATATATTATGTATAAGTACTGTAAGTTACAAATATCGAATTAATAATTAACATATTTTACAAATAAAGTATATTTTTTTATTTATAAGTACTTATCTCACATATGAGTATTTATTAATAATATAAGCACTAATTATAAGCTTTAATACAATATTTCATTATAATAAATATAATATTTTATTATAATGATTTTTTAACTAATACAACATTTGTTTTATTAATACATATTTTTTTTTTATAAATAAGTAATTTTTTAATTAATACAGTATTGTTAAAAAATTAATTAGCTTTTTTTAGTTAAAACTGTATTTTTTAATTAATACCATTTTTAAATTAATACAGTTTTTTAAAATTAATACCATATTTTTTAATCAATATAATATTTTTAATTAAAATCTTTAATCATGTATTAATAAACCAATATAAGTTTTAAATAAATATGAATTTGTGAATATTATTTTAAGAAACTTACATGATTAGTCAAATTAAGAAAATAATTACACTTAGGTTATTTTAAAAAAATAGCAATCATAGTCATACGTATTAATAATAATACAATATTGATAATGTAATAATAGACAATATTATATTAATAATATGTAATACTGTTATACATAACACTGTATTAACAACTCTTCAAATGTATTAATAATAAAAAAAATTATATTAATAAGTTAATACAGTATTAAATCGTGTTTATCAGTATGATATACATATTTTCAAATTTAATTTCATTTGTAATTATTTTGTTAAAATAAACATCCATTATAATTTCTCAAAAAAGAAAACAATTAAAATTATTAAATTTGAAAAATGAATCAAACGTAATAAAAAAATTAATTGCTTATAAAAATAATAATAACGGGTTTAAAAAATGGAAGAAGTAAGATTGAAAACAAATCGTAACCATATTTGCCAGGTGGCCACCAACTAAATGAAATGCACAAACACAATTTGTAAAAAAAAAATTAAATGAAACAAAAAACAACATGCTAATTATTTGGCTTCCAAACGGTGGGTATAATTGGTATTATAAAAAAATATTATTAATTAAATTTAAAATAAAATATAGATTTACAAATACTTTAATATATGACTAGATTTGCAATTATTTTTCTAAAAGTGACTATTCATTACAATTTTCCTTTTTTTTTTTATAGTAGAAAATCATAACTGGCCCAATGAAATGACTAAAAAGCCCATTTCTAACAAGTGTGAATATCCCATTTCCGATTTGCACGATTCTTTCAATCACACACACAGACTCTTTCAATCACCAACATTGATCAAGCGTCATTAAACTTCCATTTGAGATTTTCTTCCTCCGATCATACGCATTTCTTTTTTCTTCTACATTTCGTCTTCCGACTCTCATTGTAACTCAATCGGTGAACTGAGCTGCCAAAACTTTTTTTATATCCTTCACTCTCTTTGATTTTTTACTTGTTTCCTCTATTCTTCATGTTTGAATTGAGCTATCGGCTTCTGACACTCAATCGAGAAGTGATTGAAGTTTTCAATCGTTTTGATTTTTGTGATTTAGGTTTCATGTGTTAGATTTGTGATTTATGTTTCATGTTTAGTTTTCACCCAATCAATGCATGTTTTGGGGTTTTGGAAATTGATGTTTGACATATCTGTTTAATGATGCGTCTTCTATTTCAACTCTCAATCAACTTCTGTTTCAACATAGACATTTCTATCACCTAGGAAGAAACATTATATCACCTAGGCAGAAATAGATGTATGACTTGAATGTGTTTAAGGTTTTTCAAATAATTGCGTTCCCCTTAGTATTGATGTGCTTACTGTTTGAAATAGATGTATGACTTCTGTTTGAAATTGACTTTTGAAATCTCTGTTTGTAACTTCACATATGTGTGCTTGTTTTCTTTGAGTCACACTAAACATTTTATCACTTATGCAGAAACAATCTATCACCTAGTAAAACAACATTCTATCAACCCAAGTAGAAATATTCTATCGATTTATGTTCTGTTTCTAACTCCATAATGTGCTTACTATTTTTCAAAGTCAATAGCAAAAAGTTTGATTAGTTTAATGTCAAACAGATGGAGAAAAGAAAATTAGGTGAAGGGAGAAACTTCTTATTCTAAGAAGATGAAACGTACAAAAGTAGAAGATTTCTATCATTGGACTAATTAATTTCTATCACTTGACTAATTGAATTCTATCACTTGATTGATTGTTGAACTCCTTCAATCTTCTTCTACATTTCGTCTCAATCGAAACACTTCGTATGTTCTTCACTCTTTTTTGTTTTTTTACTTTACTTTTCGCTCAATGATTTACGAATTTCTTGATTGAAGTAAATTTAGGAAGATTTTAGGGCTTGAGAATATGTTTTTAGTACTGATTTCGCTCGCAGTTTTATTTTCTATCAAACTAACTCATTTTGATTTTTTCAGTTTAAAAAATTGTTTATGAGAAATCGGAAGAACCTTTTGAGTTTTAGTAAGTGGAACATGTGAATCGATACTGTAATTTTGACTATCTAGATGAGTATCAGATTAAATTCAATCATTGCATGCTTAAGGTAGTTTGAAATAGATGTATGACTTCTATTTAAAAATGATATTTGAAATCTCTTAGTGTATGAATTTTGTTTCAACACTCAATCGTGTATGAAATTGATATTTAGGTTTCATTCTATCACCAAGTCAAAAATATTCTATCACCTAGTAAAAAATAGATATATAATTTAGGCATAAACCTTCTATCACCTATGCATAAACATTCTATCACATATGCATAAACTTTCTATCACCTATGCATAAGCATTCTATCACTTAGGCAGAAATCTTCTATCACATATGCATAAACATTATATCACCTATGCATAAGTCTTCTATTACTTAAGTATAAATCTTCTATCACCTATGCATAAGTCTTTTATCACTTAGGTAGAGACCTTCTATCACCTATGCATAAGTCTTCTATGACTTAGGTAGAAACCTTTTATCACCTCTGTATAAACCTTCTATGACTTAGGTAGAAACCTTCTATCACCTATGCATAAATATTCTATCACTTAGGCATAAACTTTCTATCACCTATGCATAATCCTTCTATCACCTAGGTAGAAACATTCTAGTATCTTCTGTAAAATGAGTTATATCGATATTTAACTTTTGTGTTATCAACTTAATGACAAAAAAGGGAAAAGGAAAAAATAAGGTAAGATTGACTTTTTCTCTATTAAATTCTTCAAGTGATTGAATTCTATATAATGATTGAGTTCTATTAATCTATCAATTTGCTTGTAATTGACTCCATCAGTTTGCTAGTGATTGACTCTATCAGTTTTCTAGTAATAGAATCTATCCGTTTCTTAGTGATTGAATCAATCATTTTTTGCTCTGGGTTTCAATCAATTTTTGTATTGGCTTCTATCACACACGTTATCTTTATGAATTTTAGTTCAACTGATATAACTTTTTTGATTGAAAACAATGAACTTGAGATTCGTATTTATGAAATTTTTTATTCGTTCTCATAACCTAGAATTACAATCTAGATTGAAAAAAGTAATCTGATTGAAGCAATCAATGACAGAGATTGAATTCAATCAGTTAAACGATGATAGAAATATTTTCCAATGACCTACGCCGCAATTTCAAATCCTTTGATTGCGTCTTTGACCTCCTTCATTTCATTTTCATAAAACATTTCCCTTATTTACATCAAGAAATTCAATTAATCATGAGGAATTAACAACGGTTAACAATAGACCCAATAATTTTCTATCAAATTCAATCCATTTCAACATGAATCAACAAAATGAAATGGTCAGCTAAAGAAACAAGCAGCTTCAAGAACATAGGAAAACCAAAATCTATGAACAAAACAGAGTAAAACCCAAAACAAAAATAAACCCATATTAGAAGCTTGAGATCAAACAAATACAATTATGGTAGAAACTTAATTTCAAGAATTAAACACATACGAGAAGAAGCAAAATAAGCAGCTTCAAGAATAGAGAGGAAGTCCCAAAAATCAAAGAACAAACAAGCAAATCAAAGAAAGAAGAGACGAAACTTTGGATCCGGCGGGATCTCCACGGCTAAAAGGGAATTTTGGTAGTGTTAGAATCAACACATGATTTCTTGCTCGAACCCTCAACTTGCATTACATGAGATGCGGAAATTGAGTTTCTAATCACCAACAAATAAGAAAGCAAGAGATTAATTGAAAAGGGGATATTAAGAAAAGGTAGTTTTGAAACTCATTTTTTGTCTCACATCCTATTTGCAGCTTTTATGATGAAATGAACGAGGCTCATTGCTAAGTGAAAGAAATCGTTGAAGAAGAAGAAAAACGAAAACCATGCTCAATCAAAAAAATCGAAGACAAAAGAGGAGATGAAACAAGAAAAATTCGGAGAAGAACACAAAAGGAAAAAAAATTAGGTTAATGTTTCATGCGTCTTTTTTAAAAAGAAAGGGCATAATAGGAATTTTAGAAAAACGAATTTAAAATCTGCTATTAATGAATAATTTTAGAAAACATGCTATAATTGTAATGGGCATGGTAAAAATTGCTATCGAAGGTAAATTCCCTTAGATTAATCTGCAACTTAATTATAATAATTCCAGAATGCACAATTTATAATTATTCAATTGACAACACCCTTGTTGTATAACGTAGTAACTATTAGTTAGGTTTACTTTAATAATTACACTAATAAAGGTAGCCTACTTTTGTGCTTTGACTCCAAATGGTTCAAAAATATGGAACTTTATTTTTTTTTTGTGAGAGGAAAAAAATGTAACTTAACTATATCATTAAACAACAAAGATTCTTCTTTTAATTTCTAGGATGTAATGGTTATACCCTCAATCAAATACATTTCCACAAAAATATTGAAAAACTGTGGTAATAAATATTGTAGGTCGTCCAAATATTGTTACATTTAAAAAAAAAAAACAAATTTGAGAAAAGAAATATGGTTACAATTTGGCTTGTCAGTTCTGAATGTGTCCCACCTAAAATAGTTAAGCTTTACATAAATTATACATTTGATACTATTGGAAGAGAGTTACATAGAATTTAGTATATATCATTAGAAAAAAATTAAAATTTAATCCTATAATTTTAAAAACTAAAACTACATGCTACGAAATCTAAAAATTAATCTTTGTATTCATAATTATCGGAAATTATATACATGAAAATTAGTTATTTATATGTAAATGATTATATTTAAATTTTATTAAAGCATGGAGACTAAAGAAAAATCATAAAAACTAAGGGATCTTTTTTTTTTTTTGAAAACTCAAATCATAAAAGTTAAATTATAGTTTTTGAAACTAAAAATATTAAATTCTAACTTTTTTTCAAACTACAAAGATCAAACTTATAATTAACTCTTAAAATGAATAGAAGCTTATAAATTAATTTATTTAAGACTAAGAATTCTAAAATTTAAGATTAAGAACTAAAGTAACTCAAGCTTATGAATTTTATAGCTAGAAATTGAAATTTTTATAGTAACCCATTTGAATGTGATTTTTTTCTTTTTTGTAGAGATATTAGAGACAATAATTTGTTTGGAAGTGATTTTGAAATATTAAACTATATTGAATAATTAAAAATGAATGATTAGAAAAAAGTGGTTAAAAACGAATTATTTTGAATAGTTAAAAATGAAGAGTTTTTTGAGTAGTTAAATAATAAAACTGCGGTTGGTTATTGAGCAAGATTTCATCAGAAAATGGAAAGAATCTAAACTTGTACCTTCCAACTATAGATGTCCATTTAAATCGTGGGTTCGGGCCCCGCGGGGACCCATCCCAAACGGGGCGGTGAATCCCGGATTTCATGGAGATGGGGGAGTGAGCGGAGAGAATAATTTCCCCGATGACTAAATGGAGATGGGAATTGGGAATGTGATCCCCATTCTCGTTTCCCCGGCCTCACCCCGATAATTCTTTAATTTTCTTATTTCTTTTAAAATTGTGTTAATATTGCTTCTGTTACTGAGAAGTTTCGGACAGTCATAGATCGCCACGTCATTATTCCAAATTTAATGATCAAAATTAAATTAAATTTTGAGAAAATATTTCTCAAAATTGATTTGAACCAAAAGTTGGGTTTTCTTGAATTTGGGTCAAAATTAAATTAGACCGAAGTTCGCTTAGTGAACCGAATCTAAAAGTCCAAATCCAAAGGACCAAGCTCAAGGCCATGGTTCATAAGAGCTCTATAAATAGAAGAGCTCTCCTTCATTTGAAGGGATAAAAAATTTGAAGCTCCAGAGAGAATTCTACCAAATCGAAGACTCTCCAAATTTTCAAGGATCAAATAGCCTTTCAAGTTCAAAATCACTTCAAAAGTCAAGTGATTCCACAAGAAAAGCAACCAAATACGAAGAACGTTCATCCAGAAAGAATCAGATTCCACAAGAAAAGCAACCAAATACGAAGAACGTTCATCCAGAAAGAATCAGAGAATCAAGCATAGAGATCTAACCACTTTCGCACAAAATCATCTCAAACTGAAGTTCAACTCCACGAATCTAAATTTCTCCGGAAATCTCGTGTGAACAGCTTCATTATACATGTTTTTTTTTAATATTGGGTGTATATTTTGACAAATTCTTAAGAAATATTGATATTAGAAAAAATAATACAGTAAATTTTTTAAAAAATACCACAGTACATTATCCATTTTTAGAGTTTTGGCATCTTAGAGTAATCTTTTTTTTTTTAAAATAACAGTATAGTAACCTTTTATAGTTTTTTTTCAAAGGGAATATGATTTAAGAAAAAAAAAATACAGTAGGTTATTGTTTTTTTTAAATAACAATATAGTAGTATTTTTAAAGTTTTTTACTTATCATATTACTTATTTAAAATAAAAGAAAACTATTATAATAAATATTAAAACAAAACTATTAAAAAATATATTTTAAAAAATAAATATATAGTGGCAAATTATCCTCGGGGAACCCGATCCCCGCAAGTCTTCGATGGAGAATCTCCACCCCGATCCCCAAAAAATAATACGGTGAATTTCGCGGGGATAGGGACGGTGAAGCCTTTCCCGTCCCACCCCGCCCGGTAGACATCTTTACTTCCAACCATGATGCTAATATTTAAGTAATTGGCCACAACAAAATTATTTTCACCATATAGTTTATTAGTGCAACCTACTCCTTAATATATTAATGGGTTTGGCAATGAACAGTGTTGCGATTGTAGCCGCCTGTTCTTGCATACTCGGTTTATTTAAAAACGGTTTTGATAATCAATGTATTGCGTAAAATGTAAATATTTCAAATAGCACCAGTGGTCTAGTGGTAGAATAGTACTCTTCCACGATACTCGGGTTCGATTCCCGGCCGGTGCATCTTTTGTAAACGTGAGAGATGAAAAGAAAACAAAGAGTGATTGGATAAACTCGATATATACATTTTTTCATAACTTTTTTTAATATCATTCAAAGTTTTTTTTCCATTGTTGATCCATGTTTTGGTTAGTCTTGTTGCTGCTGGGTCCCGTTGCCTCACTCGGGATCAGCTTCTGTCCTTTCTGAAATCAGAAAGGGTTAAACTCTTAAAAACAGAAATTAAGAGTTTTGACTCTTTCTTAAGTTACTTTTATTTATACATCTTAGTCTTTGATAATAGTTTTATTTTTCATTCTTTGTTTTCGAAAATTAAGCCTACCACAACTTCTGCAACTTATAGTTTTCCCTACTTTGAAATCTACCTTTTAACTATGTTTCTAAAAACCAAACCAAAATTTTAAAACTAAAACCAAGTAGCTTTTAAAAATTTATTTTGGTTTTTGTGAAATTTGGTTAAGATTCAAATATTTTCTCATTGAAGCCTTTAACTTTTTTGTTAGATTAATTAATTATCAATTCCAAGATTATGCAGGAGTTGACTTCCAATCATGTACTTTTTCGTCTTTGTTTTCCATGCGTTCACAACATTTAGTAGTAGAAAGAGACATTTTGCATATTTTCTAAACAAACCTTGTTCCAGTTTAATTTATTCCCATGGATTGCTTAGGGGCTGTTATAGAATTACTAATACCTGTTTGATAATTATTTGATTTTTTGTTTTTTGTTTTTGAAATTTAAGCTTATTTCTATTCAAATTTCCTACATTGTATTCATCTTTTCTTAAGAAAGTAGGTGAATACTAACTAGATTTAAAAAACAAAAAACAAGCTTTTAGAAGCTAATTTTTTTTGCTTCCAAATTTTGATTTTGTTTCTTAAAATATAGGTAAGATGTAGATATCCAAATAAGAAAAAAGCTATGATAATGTAGTTGTTGTAGGTTTAAATTTCAAAAACAAGAAACGAAAAATAAAATGGTTATCAAAACGAGGCCTAAGTAACTATTTGCAATGAGCAAGGGCATGGCTCTTTCCTAAATTGGCTTGTCCTGACCCTAAAGAAAGTGTGTCATTTGGACCAGGTATTTGATTTTGTTCAAGTTTGTGGTGCTATATTTACTCATTTGGACCTTTATACCCAGGGGTATTCATGCCTGTCCCAAGGCCAAGACTCGGAAGACGTCAAAGAATTTTAACTTGGAGGCCACCCATGGAGACCTATATTTTCTATTATTGGAAACAAATAATTATCTGTTTTGGTTGTTGCTTCTCTCCATTTTGGGTCATTTTGGTTAATATGCATCTATTTATGTCTGCTTTGATATACCTTCCAGATCATTTTCTCCTTTGATTATATATTTTTTCATATATGAATGAAAATGTGTCGTTTCCAATCCATTTTTTTCAAATAAAAAGCAACCCGAAATAACTCAAAAACTATCCATTTTTTTGTCGAATAAAAGGTAGGATCTTCCTCTCCATGGAAGATCTCCAGTGGTGTTCATCTATAACTTCCGGTAAGGTTGCGGTCGAAGAGAGAAAAATGTGAGGGAAGACCACAAATATGTGTTACTGTTGTCAGTAATGTATTTGCAACTTACTGATTGTGAAAACAAAGCATCCCTGTCAGTAGCCCAAGAGGCTGTTACACTCTTCAAAACAAAAATTTAAGTTACTTTAATTTAACCATCTTATGCCATGTTTGATAAACATTTGATTTGGTTTTTTGTTTTTGGATTTTGAAATTTACACTTATGTTTAGTCAAGTTTCCTAGAATGTGCTCAATCTTTCACACTATGTATTCATCTTTCTTTGAGAAAGTAGGTGAATGTTGACCAAATTTTAAAAACAAAAACAAGCTTTTGGAAGCTACTTTTTTTTGTTCTCAAATTTTGGTTTGGTTCCTTAAAATATAAGTAAGATGTAGATAGCCAAGTAAGAAAAAAACAATGATAAGATAGTTATTGTATGTTGAAATTTCAAAAACCAAAAACTAAAAACAATATAGTTTTCAAACGGGGCCTTAGCATTTTGGTTAGATTAATTAATTGATTGTAAGTTCCAAACAAGACCCTTGACAATAGCTATTGAGGGTCCTTTGAATGGATAAGCAGAACCTCAACCAAGTACGTATAACAACAAGTGGGAAGTTGTGAAAAGTATAGTTTATGGTTGGGTATAGCTTAACCTAGAATATGGTCATCTCAAGTTTCCCATTTAATTCGCTTTTACCTAAAACTGCTTAAAAATGTTTATTATATTCAAAACCCATTGTAAATTCAAAGTCTTGACCGGATTTACTTTATGAAAAATATCAGAATTACTTCGATAAATAAACAATGAAAATTTGAATACACAATTTTTTTCTTAGAAGATTCACACACACACACATAAGATGTTGATAGCCCAATAACAAAAAACCAATGAAAAGATAGTTGTTCTATGCTGAAATTTCAAAAACAAAAAACTAAATACAATATGGTTATGAAATGAGGCCTTAGCTTTATGGTTAGATTAATTTATTGATTCTAAGTTCCAAACAGGACCCTTGGCAATAGCTATGAGGATCCTTTGGATGGATGAGCAGAACCTCAACCAAGTAGGTATAAAAACAAGTGGGAAGTTGTGAAAAGTATAGTTTATGGTTGGGTCTAGCTTAACCTAGACTATGGCCATCTCAAGTTTCCCATTTAATTAGCTTTGACCTAAACGTGCTTAATTTTTTTTATTATTTTCAAACATGGGTCTAGGGACTAAAATTGGACAAACATGAAAGTCTGGGGACTAAAATTAAATATTTAAAAGTCAAGGGACCAAAATAGAACTTTGATGAAAGTCTAGGGACCAAAGTGGTATTTTAACCTATTTATATTTATCATTATCAAGTTAAGTTTTTTTTTTTTTTGAGATTACAACAAATGAATGGGAGAAACATAAATCTAAGACTTCTAGGTCATTAGTGTGCATTGATGCCAATAGAGCTTAGTACTTTTGTTGACATCAAGTTAAGATATTTTAAACGGTAAGTAAGACTATAAATTTTTAAGTAAAAATTTGGGAAAGGAGATGACAAAGACAAAATGATGCTATTACTTTCAAATAAATGAAAGCACAATATCTATTTTTGGAATTTAACCTAAATTTTTGTCATATTGTTGAAATTATTATAATACTTAACGATTAGACTTGTTAAAGTAAAAAAAGTAAAAAACTAAGATTTTGGAAATAAAACTTCATTGGATAAAAGAAAAAGGGAATTTGAAGGCAACAATGTGAGAAGACACATAAATTAGAGATCCCATTCCTATTCTTAAACAATTTGAAATTAGAAAAAAAAAACATATTAAAACAAAAACGTGCTTAAAATTTTTGCCTTCAAATTCCCTTTGACCTAAACGTGCTTAAAATTTTTATTATTTTCAAACATGGGTCTAGGGACTAAAATTAGACAAACATGAAAGTCCTGAGACTAAAATTAAATATTTAAAAGTCAAAGGACCAAAATAGAACTTTGATGAAAGTCTAGGGACATTTTAACCTATTTATATTTATCATTATCAAGTTAAGTTTTTTTTTTTTTTTTTTGAGATTACAACAAATGAATGGGAGAAACATAAATCTAAGACTTCTAGGTCATTAGTGTGCATTGATACCACTAGAGCTTAGTACTTTTGTTGACATCAAGTTAAGATATTTTAAACGGTAAGTAAGACTATAAATTTTTAAGTAAAAATTTGGAAAAGGAGATGACAAAGACAAAATGATGCTATTACTTTCAAATAAATGAAAGCACAATATCTATTTTTGAAATTTAACCTAAATTTTTGTCATATTGTTGAAATTATTATAATACTTAACGATTAGACTTGTTAAAGTAAAAAAGTAAAAACTAAGATTTTGGAAATAAAACTTCATTGGATAAAACAAAAAGGGAATTTGAAGGCAACAATGTGAGAAGACACATAAATTAGAGATCCCATTCCTATTCTTAAACAATTTGAAATTAGAAAAAAAAAACATATTAAAACAAAAACGTGCTTAAAATTTTTGCCTTCAAATTCCCTTTGACCTAAACGTGCTTAAATTTTTTATTATTTTCAAACATGGGTCTAGGGACTAAAATTAGACAAACATGAAAGTCCTGGGGACTAAAATTAAATATTTAAAAGTCAAGGGACCAAAATAGAACTTTGATGAAAGTCTAGGGACCAAAGTGGTATTTTAACCTATTTATATTTATCATTATCAAGTTAAGTTTTTTTTTTTTTTTTTGAGATTACAACAAATGAATGTGAGAAACATAAATCTAAGACTTCTAGGTCATTAGTGTGCATTGATGCCACTAGAGCTTAGTACTTTTGTTGACATCAAGTTAAGATATTTTAAACGGTAAGTAAGACTATAAATTTTTAAGTAAAAATTTGGGAAAGGAGATGACAAAGACAAAATGATGCTATTACTTTCAAATAAATGAAAGCACAATATCTATTTTTGGAATTTAACCTAAATTTTTGTCATATTGTTGAAATTATTATAATACTTAACGATTAGACTTGTTAAAGTAAAAAAAGTAAAAAACTAAGATTTTGGAAATAAAACTTCATTGGATAAAAGAAAAAGGGAATTTGAAGGCAACAATGTGAGAAAACACATAAATTAGAGATCCCATTCCTATTCTTAAACAATTTGAAATTAGAAAAAAAAAACATATTAAAACAAAAACGTGCTTAAAATTTTTGCCTTCAAATTCCCTTTGACCTAAACGTGCTTAAAATTTTTTATTATTTTCAAACATGGGTCTAGGGACTAAAATTAGACAAACATGAAAGTCTGGAGACTAAAATTAAATATTTAAAAGTCAAAGGACCAAAATAGAACTTTGATGAAAGTCTAGGGACATTTTAACCTATTTATATTTATCATTATCAAGTTAAGTTTTTTTTTTTTTTTTTGAGATTACAACAAATGAATGGGAGAAACATAAATCTAAGACTTCTTGGTCATTAGTGTGCATTGATACCACTAGAGCTTAGTACTTTTGTTGACATCAAGTTAAGATATTTTAAACGGTAAGTAAGACTATAAATTTTTAAGTAAAAATTTGGGAAAGGAGATGACAAAGACAAAATGATGCTATTACTTTCAAATAAATGAAAGCACAATATCTATTTTTGGAATTTAACCTAAATGTTTGTCATATTGTTGAAATTATTATAATACTTAACGATTAGACTTGTTAAAGTAAAAAAAGTAAAAAACTAAGATTTTGGAAATAAAACTTCATTGGATAAAAGAAAAAGGGAATTTGAAGGCAACAATGTGAGAAGACACATAAATTAGAGATCCCATTCCTATTCTTAAACAATTTGAAATTAGAAAAAAAAAACATATTAAAACAAAAACGTGCTTAAAATTTTTGCCTTCAAATTCCCTTTGACCTAAACGTGCTTAAATTTTTTTATTATTTTCAAACATGGGTCTAGGGACTAAAATTAGACAAACATGAAAGTCTGGAGACTAAAATTAAATATTTAAAAGTCAAAGGACCAAAATAGAACTTTGATGAAAGTCTAGGGACATTTTAACCTATTTATATTTATCATTATCAAGTTAAGTTTTTTTTTTTTTTGAGATTACAACAAATGAATGGGAGAAACATAAATCTAAGACTTCTAGGTCATTAGTGTGCATTGATACCACTAGAGCTTAGTACTTTTGTTGACATCAAGTTAAGATATTTTAAACGGTAAGTAAGACTAGAAATTTTTAAGTAAAAATTTGGAAAAGGAGATGACAAAGACAAAATGATGCTATTACTTTCAAATAAATGAAAGCACAATATCTATTTTTGAAATTTAACCTAAATTTTTGTCATATTTTTGAAATTATTATAATACTTAACGATTAGACTTGTTAAAGTAAAAAAAGTAAAAAACTAAGATTTTGGAAATAAAACTTCATTGGATAAAACAAAAAGGGAATTTGAAGGCAACAATGTGAGAAGACACATAAATTAGAGATCCCATTCCTATTCTTAAACAATTTGAAATTAGAAAAAAAAAACATATTAAAACAAAAACGTGCTTAAAATTTTTGCCTTCAAATTCCCTTTGACCTAAACGTGCTTAAATTTTTTTATTATTTTCAAACATGGGTCTAGGGACTAAAATTAGACAAACATGAAAGTCTGGAGACTAAAATTAAATATTTAAAAGTCAAAGGACCAAAATAGAACTTTGATGAAAGTCTAGGGACATTTTAACCTATTTATATTTATCATTATCAAGTTAAGTTTTTTTTTTTTTTTTGAGATTACAACAAATGAATGGGAGAAACATAAATCTAAGACTTCTAGGTCATTAGTGTGCATTGATACCACTAGAGCTTAGTACTTTTGTTGACATCAAGTTAAGATATTTTAAACGGTAAGTAAGACTATAAATTTTTAAGTAAAAATTTGGGAAAGGAGATGACAAAGACAAAATGATGCTATTACTTTCAAATAAATGAAAGCACAATATCTATTTTGGAATTTAACCTAAATTTTTGTCATATTGTTGAAATTATTATAATACTTAACGATTAGACTTGTTAAAGTAAAAAAGTAAAAACTAAGATTTTGGAAATAAAACTTCATTGGATAAAACAAAAAGGGAATTTGAAGGCAACAATGTGAGAAGACACATAAATTAGAGATCCCATTCCTATTCTTAAACAATTTGAAATTAGAAAAAAAAAAACATATTAAAACAAAAACGTGCTTAAAATTTTTGCCTTCAAATTCCCTTTGACCTAAACGTGCTTAAAATTTTTTATTATTTTCAAACATGGGTCTAGGGACTAAAATTAGACAAACATGAAAGTCTGGAGACTAAAATTAAATATTTAAAAGTCAAAGGACCAAAATAGAACTTTGATGAAAGTCTTGGGACATTTTAACCTATTTATATTTATCATTATCAAGTTAAGTTTTTTTTTTTTTTTGAGATTACAACAAATGAATGGGAGAAACATAAATCTAAGACTTCTAGGTCATTAGTGTGCATTGATACCACTAGAGCTTAGTACTTTTGTTGACATCAAGTTAAGATATTTTAAACGGTAAGTAAGACTATAAATTTTTAAGTAAAAATTTGGAAAAGGAGATGACAATGACAAAATGATGCTATTACTTTCAAATAAATGAAAGCACAATATCTATTTTTGAAATTTAACCTAAATTTTTGTCATATTGTTGAAATTATTATAATACTTAACGATTAGACTTGTTAAAGTAAAAAAAGTAAAAAACTAAGATTTTGGAAATAAAAATTCATTGGATAAAACAAAAAGGGAATTTGAAGGCAACAATGTGAGAAGACACATAAATTAGAGATCCCATTCCTATTCTTAAACAATTTGAAATTAGAAAAAAAAAACATATTAAAACAAAAACGTGCTTAAAATTTTTGCCTTCAAATTCCCTTTGACCTAAACGTGCTTAAAATTTTTTATTATTTTCAAACATGGGTCTAGGGACTAAAATTGGACAAACATGAAAGTCTGGGGACTAAAATTAAATATTTAAAAGTCAAGGGACCAAAATAGAACTTTGATGAAAGTCTAGGGACCAAAGTGGTATTTTAACCTATTTATATTTATCATTATCAAGTTATTTTTTTTTTTTTTTTTGAGATTACAACAAATGAATGGGAGAAACATAAATCTAAGACTTCTAGGTCATTAGTGTGCATTGATGCCACTAGAGCTTAGTACTTTTGTTGACATCAAGTTAAGATATTTTAAACGGTAAGTAAGACTATAAATTTTTAAGTAAAAATTTGGGAAAGGAGATGACAAAGACAAAATGATGCTATTACTTTCAAATAAATGAAAGCACAATATCTATTTTTGGAATTTAACCTAAATTTTTGTCATATTGTTGAAATTATTATAATACTTAACGATTAGACTTGTTAAAGTAAAAAAAGTAAAAAACTAAGATTTTGGAAATAAAACTTCATTGGATAAAACAAAAAGGGAATTTGAAGGAAACAATGTGAGAAGACACATAAATTAGAGATCCCATTCCTATTCTTAAACAATTTGAAATTAGAAAAAAAAAAAAAACATATTAAAACAAAAACGTGCTTAAAATTTTTGCCTTCATATTCCCTTTGACCTAAACGTGCTTAAAATTTTTTATTATTTTCAAACATGGGTCTAGGGACTAAAATTAGACAAACATGAAAGTCTGGAGACTAAAATTAAATATTTAAAAGTCAAAGGACCAAAATAGAACTTTGATGAAAGTCTTGGGACATTTTAACCTATTTATATTTATCATTATCAAGTTAAGTTTTTTTTTTTTTTTTTGAGATTACAACAAATGAATGGGAGAAACATAAATCTAAGACTTCTAGGTCATTAGTGTGCATTGATACCACTAGAGCTTAGTACTTTTGTTGACATCAAGTTAAGATATTTTAAACGGTAAGAAGTAAGACTATAAATTTTTAAGTAAAAATTTGGGAAAGGAGATGACAAAGACAAAATGATGCTATTACTTTCAAATAAATGAAAGCACAATATCTATTTTTGGAATTTAACCTAAATTTTTGTCATATTGTTGAAATTATTATAATACTTAACGATTAGACTTGTTAAAGTAAAAAAAGTAAAAAACTAAGATTTTGGAAATAAAACTTCATTGGATAAAACAAAAAGGAATTTGAAGGCAACAATGTGAGAAGACACATAAATTAGAGATCCCATTCCTATTCTTAAACAATTTGAAATTAGAAAAAAAAAAAACATATTAAAACAAAAACGTGCTTAAAATTTTTGCCTTCAAATTCCTTTGACCTAAACGTGCTTAAATTTTTTTATTATTTTCAAACATGGGTCTAGGGACTAAAATTAGACAAACATGAAAGTCTGGAGACTAAAATTAAATATTTAAAAGTCAAAGGACCAAAATAGAACTTTGATGAAAGTCTAGGACATTTTAACCTATTTATATTTATCATTATCAAGTTAAGTTTTTTTTTTTTTTTGACATTACAACAAATGAATGGGAGAAACATAAATCTAAGACTTCTAGGTCATTAGTGTGCATTGATACCACTAGAGCTTAGTACTTTTGTTGACATCAAGTTAAGATATTTTAAACGGTAAGTAAGACTATAAATTTTTAAGTAAAAATTTGGAAAAGGAGATGACAAAGACAAAATGATGCTATTACTTTCAAATAAATGAAAGCACAATATCTATTTTTGAATTTAACCTAAATTTTTGTCATATTTTTGAAATTATTATAATACTTAACGATTAGACTTGTTAAAGTAAAAAAGTAAAAACTAAGATTTTGGAAATAAAACTTCATTGGATAAAACAAAAAGGGAATTTGAAGGCAACAATGTGAGAAGACACATAAATTAGAGATCCCATTCCTATTCTTAAACAATTTGAAATTAGAAAAAAAAAACATATTAAAACAAAAACGTGCTTAAAATTTTTGCCTTCAAATTCCCTTTGACCTAAACGTGCTTTAAAATTTTTTTTATTATTTTCAAACATGGGTCTAGGGACTAAAATTAGACAAACATGAAAGTCTGGAGACTAAAATTAAATATTTAAAAGTCAAAGGACCAAAATAGAACTTTGATGAAAGTCTAGGGACATTTTAACCTATTTATATTTATCATTATCAAGTTAAGTTTTTTTTTTTTTTTGAGATTACAACAAATGAATGGGAGAAACATAAATCTAAGACTTCTAGGTCATTAGTGTGCATTGATACCACTAGAGCTTAGTACTTTTGTTGACATCAAGTTAAGATATTTTAAACGGTAAGTAAGACTATAAATTTTTAAGTAAAAATTTGGGAAAGGAGATGACAAAGACAAAATGATGCTATTACTTTCAAATAAATGAAAGCACAATATCTATTTTTGAAATTTAACCTAAATTTTTGTCATATTGTTGAAATTATTATAATACTTAACGATTAGACTTGTTAAAGTAAAAAAAGTAAAAAACTAAGATTTTGGAAATAAAACTTCATTGGATAAAACAAAAAGGGAATTTGAAGGCAACAATGTGAGAAGACACATAAATTAGAGATCCCATTCCTATTCTTAAACAATTTGAAATTAGAAAAAAAAAAACATATTAAAACAAAAACGTGCTTAAAATTTTTGCCTTCAAATTCCCTTTGACCTAAACGTGCTTAAAATTTTTTATTATTTTCAAACATGGGTCTAGGGACTAAAATTAGACAAACATGAAAGTCTGGAGACTAAAATTAAATATTTAAAAGTCAAAGGACCAAAATAGAACTTTGATGAAAGTCTTGGGACATTTTAACCTATTTATATTTATCATTATCAAGTTAAGTTTTTTTTTTTTTTTTTTGAGATTACAACAAATGAATGGGAGAAACATAAATCTAAGACTTCTAGGTCATTAGTGTGCATTGATACCACTAGAGCTTAGTACTTTTGTTGACATCAAGTTAAGATATTTTAAACGGTAAGTAAGACTATAAATTTTTAAGTAAAAATTTGGAAAAGGAGATGACAAAGACAAAATGATGCTATTACTTTCAAATAAATGAAAGCACAATATCTATTTTTGAAATTTAACCTAAATTTTTGTCATATTGTTGAAATTATTATAATACTTAACGATTAGACTTGTTAAAGTAAAAAAAGTAAAAAACTAAGATTTTGGAAATAAAACTTCATTGGATAAAACAAAAAGGGAATTTGAAGGCAACAATGTGAGAAGACACATAAATTAGAGATCCCATTCCTATTCTTAAACAATTTGAAATTAGAAAAAAAAAACATATTAAAACAAAAACGTGCTTAAAATTTTTGCCTTCAAATTCCCTTTGACCTAAACGTGCTTAAATTTTTTTATTATTTTCAAACATGGGTCTAGGGACTAAAATTAGACAAACATGAAAGTCTGGAGACTAAAATTAAATATTTAAAAGTCAAAGGACCAAAATAGAACTTTGATGAAAGTCTAGGGGGACATTTTAACCTATTTATATTTATCATTATCAAGTTAAGTTTTTTTTTTTTTTTGAGATTACAACAAATGAATGGGAGAAACATAAATCTAAGACTTCTAGGTCATTAGTGTGCATTGATACCACTAGAGCTTAGTACATTTGTTGACATCAAGTTAAGATATTTTAAACGGTAAGTAAGACTATAAATTTTTAAGTAAAAATTTGGAAAAGGAGATGACAAAGACAAAATGATGCTATTACTTTCAAATAAATGAAAGCACAATATCTATTTTTGAAATTTAACCTAAATTTTTGTCATATTTTTGAAATTATTATAATACTTAACGATTAGACTTGTTAAAGTAAAAAAAGTAAAAAACTAAGATTTTGGAAATAAAACTTCATTGGATAAAACAAAAAGGGAATTTGAAGGCAACAATGTGAGAAGACACATAAATTAGAGATCCCATTCCTATTCTTAAACAATTTGAAATTAGAAAAAAAAAAACATATTAAAACAAAAACGTGCTTAAAATTTTTGCCTTCAAATTCCCTTTGACCTAAACGTGCTTAAAATTTTTTATTATTTTCAAACATGGGTCTAGGGACTAAAATTAGACAAACATGAAAGTCTGGAGACTAAAATTAAATATTTAAAAGTCAAAGGACCAAAATAGAACTTTGATGAAAGTCTAGGGACATTTTAACCTATTTATATTTATCATTATCAAGTTAAGTTTTTTTTTTTTTTTTTTTGAGATTACAACAAATGAATGGGAGAAACATAAATCTAAGACTTCTAGGTCATTAGTGTGCATTGATACCACTAGAGCTTAGTACTTTTGTTGACATCAAGTTAAGATATTTTAAACGGTAAGTAAGACTATAAATTTTTAAGTAAAAATTTGGGAAAGGAGATGACAAAGACAAAATGATGCTATTACTTTCAAATAAATGAAAGCACAATATCTATTTTTGGAATTTAACCTAAATTTTTGTCATATTGTTGAAATTATTATAATACTTAACGATTAGACTTGTTAAAGTAAAAAAAGTAAAAAACTAAGATTTTGGAAATAAAACTTCATTGGATAAAACAAAAAGGGAATTTGAAGGCAACAATGTGAGAAGACACATAAATTAGAGATCCCATTCCTATTCTTAAACAATTTGAAATTAGAAAAAAAAAAAACATATTAAAACAAAAACGTGCTTAAAATTTTTGCCTTCAAATTCCCTTTGACCTAAACGTGCTTAAATTTTTTTATTATTTTCAAACATGGGTCTAGGGACTAAAATTAGACAAACATGAAAGTCTGGAGACTAAAATTAAATATTTAAAAGTCAAAGGACCAAAATAGAACTTTGATGAAAGTCTAGGGACATTTTAACCTATTTATATTTATCATTATCAAGTTAAGTTTTTTTTTTTTTTTTTGAGATTACAACAAATGAATGGGAGAAACATAAATCTAAGACTTCTAGGTCATTAGTGTGCATTGATACCACTAGAGCTTAGTACTTTTGTTGACATCAAGTTAAGATATTTTAAACGGTAAGTAAGACTATAAATTTTTAAGTAAAAATTTGGAAAAGGAGATGACAAAGACAAAATGATGCTATTACTTTCAAATAAATGAAAGCACAATATCTATTTTTGAAATTTAACCTAAATTTTTGTCATATTGTTGAAATTATTATAATACTTAACGATTAGACTTGTTAAAGTAAAAAAAGTAAAAAACTAAGATTTTGGAAATAAAACTTCATTGGATAAAACAAAAAGGGAATTTGAAGGCAACAATGTGAGAAGACACATAAATTAGAGATCCCATTCCTATTCTTAAACAATTTGAAATTAGAAAAAAAACATATTAAAACAAAAACGTGCTTAAAATTTTTGCCTTCAAATTCCTTTGACCTAAACGTGCTTAAATTTTTTTATTATTTTCAAACATGGGTCTAGGGACTAAAATTAGACAAACATGAAAGTCTGGAGACTAAAATTAAATATTTAAAAGTCAAAGGACCAAAATAGAACTTTGATGAAAGTCTAGGGACATTTTAACCTATTTATATTTATCATTATCAAGTTAAGTTTTTTTTTTTTTTTTTTGAGATTACAACAAATGAATGGGAGAAACATAAATCTAAGACTTCTAGGTCATTAGTGTGCATTGATACCACTAGAGCTTAGTACTTTTGTTGACATCAAGTTAAGATATTTTAAACGGTAAGTAAGACTATAAATTTTTAAGTAAAAATTTGGAAAAGGAGATGACAAAGACAAAATGATGCTATTACTTTCAAATAAATGAAAGCACAATATCTATTTTTGAAATTTAACCTAAATTTTTGTCATATTGTTGAAATTATTATAATACTTAACGATTAGACTTGTTAAAAAAAAAAAGTAAAAACTAAGATTTTGGAAATAAAACTTCATTGGATAAAACAAAAAGGGAATTTGAAGGAAACAATGTGAGAAGACACATAAATTAGAGATCCCATTCCTATTCTTAAACAATTTGAAATTAGAAAAAAAAAAAAACATATTAAAACAAAAACGTGCTTAAAATTTTTGCCTTCAAATTCCCTTTGACCTAAACGTGCTTAAATTTTTTTATTATTTTCAAACATGGGTCTAGGGACTAAAATTAGACAAACATGAAAGTCTGGAGACTAAAATTAAATATTTAAAAGTCAAAGGACCAAAATAGAACTTTGATGAAAGTCTAGGGACATTTTAACCTATTTATATTTATCATTATCAAGTTAAGTTTTTTTTTTTTTTTTTTTGAGATTACAACAAATGAATGGGAGAAACATAAATCTAAGACTTCTAGGTCATTAGTGTGCATTGATACCACTAGAGCTTAGTACTTTTGTTGACATCAAGTTAAGATATTTTAAACGGTAAGTAAGACTATAAATTTTTAAGTAAAAATTTGGAAAAGGAGATGACAAAGACAAAATGATGCTATTACTTTCAAATAAATGAAAGCACAATATCTATTTTTGGAATTTAACCTAAATTTTTGTCATATTGTTGAAATTATTATAATACTTAACGATTAGACTTGTTAAAGTAAAAAAAGTAAAAAACTAAGATTTTGGAAATAAAACTTCATTGGATAAAAGAAAAAGGGAATTTGAAGGCAACAATGTGAGAAGACACATAAATTAGAGATCCCATTCCTATTCTTAAACAATTTGAAATTAGAAAAAAAAAAACATATTAAAACAAAAACGTGCTTAAAATTTTTGCCTTCAAATTCCCTTTGACCTAAACGTGCTTAAAATTTTTTATTATTTTCAAACATGGGTCTAGGGACTAAAATTAGACAAACATGAAAGTCTGGAGACTAAAATTAAATATTTAAAAGTCAAAGGACCAAAATAGAACTTTGATGAAAGTCTAGGGGGACATTTTAACCTATTTATATTTATCATTATCAAGTTAAGTTTTTTTTTTTTTTTGAGATTACAACAAATGAATGGGAGAAACATAAATCTAAGACTTCTAGGTCATTAGTGTGCATTGATACCACTAGAGCTTAGTACTTTTGTTGACATCAAGTTAAGATATTTTAAACGGTAAGTAAGACTATAAATTTTTAAGTAAAAATTTGGAAAAGGAGATGACAAAGACAAAATGATGCTATTACTTTCAAATAAATGAAAGCACAATATCTATTTTTGAAATTTAACCTAAATTTTTGTCATATTGTTGAAATTATTATAATACTTAACGATTAGACTTGTTAAAGTAAAAAAAGTAAAAAACTAAGATTTTGGAAATAAAACTTCATTGGATAAAACAAAAAGGGAATTTGAAGGCAACAATGTGAGAAGACACATAAATTAGAGATCCCATTCCTATTCTTAAACAATTTGAAATTAGAAAAAAAAAACATATTAAAACAAAAACGTGCTTAAAATTTTTGCCTTCAAATTCCCTTTGACCTAAACGTGCTTAAAATTTTTTATTATTTTCAAACATGGGTCTAGGGACTAAAATTGGACAAACATGAAAGTCTGGGGACTAAAATTAAATATTTAAAAGTCAAGGGACCAAAATAGAACTTTGATGAAAGTCTAGGGACCAAAGTGGTATTTTAACCTATTTATATTTATCATTATCAAGTTAAGTTTTTTTTTTTTTTTGAGATTACAACAAATGAATGGGAGAAACATAAATCTAAGACTTCTAGGTCATTAGTGTGCATTGATGCCACTAGAGCTTAGTACTTTTGTTGACATCAAGTTAAGATATTTTAAACGGTAAGTAAGACTATAAATTTTTAAGTAAAAATTTGGGAAAGGAGATGACAAAGACAAAATGATGCTATTACTTTCAAATAAATGAAAGCACAATATCTATTTTTGGAATTTAACCTAAATTTTTGTCATATTGTTGAAATTATTATAATACTTAACGATTAGACTTGTTAAAGTAAAAAAAGTAAAAAACTAAGATTTTGGAAATAAAACTTCATTGGATAAAAGAAAAAGGGAATTTGAAGGCAACAATGTGAGAAGACACATAAATTAGAGATCCCATTCCTATTCTTAAACAATTTGAAATTAGAAAAAAAAAACATATTAAAACAAAAACGTGCTTAAAATTTTTGCCTTCAAATTCCCTTTGACCTAAACGTGCTTAAATTTTTTTATTATTTTCAAACATGGGTCTAGGGACTAAAATTAGACAAACATGAAAGTCTGGAGACTAAAATTAAATATTTAAAAGTCAAAGGACCAAAATAGAACTTTGATGAAAGTCTAGGGACATTTTAACCTATTTATATTTATCATTATCAAGTTAAGTTTTTTTTTTTTTTTTTGAGATTACAACAAATGAATGGGAGAAACATAAATCTAAGACTTCTAGGTCATTAGTGTGCATTGATACCACTAGAGCTTAGTACTTTTGTTGACATCAAGTTAAGATATTTTAAACGGTAAGTAAGACTATAAATTTTTAAGTAAAAATTTGGGAAAGGAGATGACAAAGACAAAATGATGCTATTACTTTCAAATAAATGAAAGCACAATATCTATTTTTGGAATTTAACCTAAATTTTTGTCATATTGTTGAAATTATTATAATACTTAACGATTAGACTTGTTAAAGTAAAAAAAGTAAAAAACTAAGATTTTGGAAATAAAACTTCATTGGATAAAACAAAAGGGAATTTGAAGGCAACAATGTGAGAAGACACATAAATTAGAGATCCCATTCCTATTCTTAAACAATTTGAAATTAGAAAAAAAACATATTAAAACAAAAACGTGCTTAAAATTTTTGCCTTCAAATTCCCTTTGACCTAAACGTGCTTTAAAATTTTTTATTATTTTCAAACATGGGTCTAGGGACTAAAATTAGACAAACATGAAAGTCCTGGGACTAAAATTAAATATTTAAAAGTCAAAGGACCAAAATAGAACTTTGATGAAAGTCTAGGGACATTTTAACCTATTTATATTTATCATTATCAAGTTAGTTTTTTTTTTTTTTTTTGAGATTACAACAAATGAATGGGAGAAACATAAATCTAAGACTTCTAGGTCATTAGTGTGCATTGATACCACTAGAGCTTAGTACTTTTGTTGACATCAAGTTAAGATATTTTAAAAGGTAAGTAAGACTATAAATGTTTAAGTAAAAATTTGGGAAAGGAGATGACAAAGACAAAATGATGCTATTACTTTCAAATAAATGAAAGCACAATATCTATTTTTGGAATTTAACCTAAATTTTTGTCATATTGTTGAAATTATTATAATACTTAACGATTAGACTTGTTAAAGTAAAAAAAGTAAAAAACTAAGATTATGGAAATAAAACTTCATTGGATAAAAGAAAAAGGGAATTTGAAGGCAACAATGTGAGAAGACACATAAATTAGAGATCCCATTCCTATTCTTAAACAATTTGAAATTAGAAAAAAAAAACATATTAAAACAAAAACGTGCTTAAAATTTTTGCCTTCAAATTCCCTTTGACCTAAACGTGCTTAAAATTTTTTATTATTTTCAAACATGGGTCTAGGGACTAAAATTAGACAAACATGAAAGTCTGGAGACTAAAATTAAATATTTAAAAGTCAAAGGACCAAAATAGAACTTTGATGAAAGTCTAGGGACATTTTAACCTATTTATATTTATCATTATCAAGTTAAGTTTTTTTTTTTTTTGAGATTACAACAAATGAATGGGAGAAACATAAATCTAAGACTTCTAGGTCATTAGTGTGCATTGATACCACTAGAGCTTAGTACTTTTGTTGACATCAAGTTAAGATATTTTAAACGGTAAGTAAGACTATAAATTTTTAAGTAAAAATTTGGGAAAGGAGATGACAAAGACAAAATGATGCTATTACTTTCAAATAAATGAAAGCACAATATCTATTTTTGGAATTTAACCTAAATTTTTGTCATATTGTTGAAATTATTATAATACTTAACGATTAGACTTGTTAAAGTAAAAAAAGTAAAAAACTAAGATTTTGGAAATAAAACTTCATTGGATAAAACAAAAAGGGAATTTGAAGGCAACAATGTGAGAAGACACATAAATTAGAGATCCCATTCCTATTCTTAAACAATTTGAAATTAGAAAAAAAAAACATATTAAAACAAAAACGTGCTTAAAATTTTTGCCTTCAAATTCCCTTTGACCTAAACGTGCTTAAATTTTTTTATTATTTTCAAACATGGGTCTAGGGACTAAAATTAGACAAACATGAAAGTCTGGAGACTAAAATTAAATATTTAAAAGTCAAAGGACCAAAATAGAACTTTGATGAAAGTCTAGGGACATTTTAACCTATTTATATTTATCATTATCAAGTTAAGTTTTTTTTTTTTTGAGATTACAACAAATGAATGGGAGAAACATAAATCTAAGACTTCTAGGTCATTAGTGTGCATTGATACCACTAGAGCTTAGTACTTTTATTGACATCAAGTTAAGATATTTTAAACGGTAAGTAAGACTATAAATTTTTAAGTAAAAATTTGGGAAAGGAGATGACAAAGACAAAATGATGCTATTACTTTCAAATAAATGAAAGCACAATATCTATTTTTGAAATTTAACCTAAATTTTTGTCATATTGTTGAAATTATTATAATACTTAACGATTAGACTTGTTAAAGTAAAAAAGTAAAAACTAAGATTTTGGAAATAAAACTTCATTGGATAAAACAAAAGGGAATTTGAAGGCAACAATGTGAGAAGACACATAAATTAGAGATCCCATTCCTATTCTTAAACAATTTGAAATTAGAAAAAAAAACATATTAAAACAAAAACGTGCTTAAAATTTTTGCCTTCAAATTCCCTTTGACCTAAACGTGCTTAAAATTTTTTATTATTTTCAAACATGGGTCTAGGGACTAAAATTAGACAAACATGAAAGTCTAGGGACTAAAATTAAATATTTAAAAGTCAAAGGACCAAAATAGAACTTTGATGAAAGTCTAGGGACATTTTAACCTATTTATATTTATCATTATCAAGTTAAGTTTTTTTTTTTTTTTTTGAGATTATAACAAATGAATGGGAGAAACATAAATCTAAGACTTCTAGGTCATTAGTGTGCATTGATACCACTAGAGCTTAGTACTTTTGTTGACATCAAGTTAAGATATTTTAAACGGTAAGTAAGACTATAAATTTTTAAGTAAAAATTTGGGAAAGGAGATGACAAAGACAAAATGATGCTATTACTTTCAAATAAATGAAAGCACAATATCTATTTTTGGAATTTAACCTAAATTTTTGTCATATTGTTGAAATTATTATAATACTTAACGATTAGACTTGTTAAAGTAAAAAAGTAAAAACTAAGATTTTGGAAATAAAACTTCATTGGATAAAACAAAAGGGAATTTGAAGGCAACAATGTGAGAAGACACATAAATTAGAGATCCCATTCCTATTCTTAAACAATTTGAAATTAGAAAAAAAAACATATTAAAACAAAAACGTGGTTAAAATTTTTGCCTTCAAATTCCCTTTGACCTAAACGTGCTTAAATTTTTTATTATTTTCAAACATGGGTCTAGGGACTAAAATTAGACAAACATGAAAGTCTGGGGACTAAAATTAAATATTTAAAAGTCAAAGGACCAAAATAGAACTTTGATGAAAGTCTAGGGACATTTTAACCTATTTATATTTATCATTATCAAGTTAAGTTTTTTTTTTTTTTTGAGATTACAACAAATGAATGGGAGAAACATAAATCTAAGACTTCTAGGTCATTAGTGTGCATTGATACCACTAGAGCTTAGTACTTTTGTTGACATCAAGTTAAGATATTTTAAACGGTAAGTAAGACTATAAATTTTTAAGTAAAAATTTGGGAAAGGAGATGACAAAGACAAAATGATGCTATTACTTTCAAATAAATGAAAGCACAATATCTATTTTTGGAATTTAACCTAAATTTTTGTCATATTGTTGAAATTATTATAATACTTAACGATTAGACTTGTTAAAGTAAAAAAGTAAAAACTAAGATTTTGAAATAAAACTTCATTGGATAAAACAAAAAGGGAATTTGAAGGCAACAATGTGAGAAGACACATAAATTAGAGATCCCATTCCTATTCTTAAACAATTTGAAATTAGAAAAAAAAAACATATTAAAACAAAAACGTGCTTAAAATTTTTGCCTTCAAATTCCCTTTGACCTAAACGTGCTTAAATTTTTTTATTATTTTCAAACATGGGTCTAGGGACTAAAATTAGACAAACATGAAAGTCTGGGGACTAAAATTAAATATTTAAAAGTCAAAGGACCAAAATAGAACTTTGATGAAAGTCTAGGACATTTTAACCTATTTATATTTATCATTATCAAGTTAAGTTTTTTTTTTTTTGAGATTACAACAAATGAATGGGAGAAACATAAATCTAAGACTTCTAGGTCATTAGTGTGCATTGATACCACTAGAGCTTAGTACTTTTGTTGACATCAAGTTAAGATATTTTAAACGGTAAGTAAGACTATAAATTTTTAAGTAAAAATTTGGGAAAGGAGATGACAAAGACAAAATGATGCTATTACTTTCAAATAAATGAAAGCACAATATCTATTTTTGGAATTTAACCTAAATTTTTGTCATATTGTTGAAATTTATAAATTATTATAATAAAAAGTAAAAAACTAAGATTAGACATTGATTAAAGTGAAGGCAAAAAAGTAAAAAACTAAGATTTTGGAAATAAAACATTCATTGGATAAAACAAAAGGGAATTTGATTCCAATTAAAACAAAACATTGAAAATAACCCCTTTAACAACTGACATTTTGAGAAGACACATAAATTAGAGTTTACTCGATCGAGATTTACTAAAAGCCATTAAATCATCACACGATCCAATACATAAGTCGCCCTATACGAGAAACAAGTCCCGCCTCGGCACATCTATCGTCGGCGAAAGGTACACCGCTCACAATCCCGAGGAGCTCTCGATCGGCGCTGTAATGGCGTAAGCATGCACCGCGTGCTCACTGCAGACTATGGGGTTGCTGCGCGTCGGAGGCAAGCGCCCATATCCGATCACCACGCCTAACTAAATCTTTGGATCGGTGTCACCGACATAGGGGTGAGAGACTGGACACGTAAACTATGTCGATGCGAACCACCGCACACAGGGCCAAGGAATGGTCGTGGTAGGCTTACACCCAGAAGCGCCTTGCCTTAACAGTGGCAATCGGGGGCTACCGCCAAACATGCCGAGGACATGCCGGGTGCCGGGGAAGAGGCAATGTCAAGTCATCATCCCGACCGTTGGGGCATTTAACGATCGCCACCCTCACCCAAGATTACAGGCCTACCGCCGGGTTAGCTAATCCTCACGGGGTCCGGGGGACGGAATGACTTGCTCGACGTCCCGCCATGGATGCAAGGTTCTTTATGCATCAGCCCGGATGATGCTATCTACCGCAATTCTAACTCGCCCTAGCAAGCGAGCAAACAATTCCATAAAATCCAATACGTGCTCAATAAGAATACAATGAGCCTAGCATGATACTATGAAGCAAGGAGCAGATCACGAGCATGCGAGTAAAGGAACAACCTAGCATGGATTAACATGAGAATTAACCAAGAAATCATGCTAACAGGAATTCAGATTGAAGCACCTAGCTACACATGTCAATAATCACAAACAAGCAATCAATCAACAATCACATATAATATCGCGAGGTCCACACAACCCCGATGAAATCCTTACCTTGGTCGGGACGGTTTGGCACGAAATCCTAAGTCGCGAACAATCTCGATCTAGCTACGGAACCTATCAATCATCACAATAATCACACAATAGGCCTAAATACAATAAAATAAATGAGGCTCGGCTCGGGAGCAACTCACGAGGCACGCACGAATGCACGAATGAGCCGATTGCACGAACGGGCAAAGCAACGGGGGCTCGATGGGCTACTGGGCGCAGAAATGGGCGAGCTGGGCGTGTTGCGCGCGCACGTTGGCGAGGCGCTGGGCCATGTAAGACGCCGCGGCGGCCTGCTGTGATGATGCAAAGCGAACAGAAGTTTCGGTTGGGGCGCTCGCTGGCACGACTTCGGCAAGCGAGGGCTCGGCGGCGCGTTGCGGAGCAAGCGGAAGCAGCTTGTGAGACGGACGGCTGCGTTGGCGAGCTCGACGAAGCAGGGCTCTGCTTTTTTCGCGCGAAGCAGGCGAACAAAAGACACAAAACCAAGCGATCCATGGGGATTCGACGCCGATTCTTTGAAGAAGAACTCCCTACACTAATTTGCACAAAACCCATACTTCAAATCGCCTCAACTCGGCCGATGAACGGAAACGAAACTAGGGAGATGGAATCGGAATTCTTTTTGAAAGAAAAGAGAAAAAGAAGCTTACCAGCTGCTCGGGGATGGAAGACGACCTCAAATTGGAGGCAAGGCTTGGTCGAACGGAGCTGGAGAAGGAAGAGGATCGAGAGAAATTGGTCGCATCGGTCGGGGTGATCGCGAGGAAGAAGAAGAAGAAAAATGGGGCGAAACTCGGGCGAGCTGCCTTTTAAATCAAAACAGGGGACGAGCAGACTTATATAATAGAACGCGCGTTTAGATTAACAAACGCGCGCGGTGGCTCTACCTGGTGTGCCTCTACCTAGCATGCGACACATACACTGGTTCGATTCTCGCCGACGCGCGCTATTTAATTCCCTATTTAATTTTACTTTTTCCCAAGCCCAAATACCTTCACCAAAAATCCCGATCCTATTCAAATTGACTCGTAATTATTCCGGCAATTTTAAATTTCAAAACCGGCCCGACCCAAAATTACAAAAATGCCCCTGGGCCTCCCGGGAAGGCCGGGATGAAAATTTCGGGCCGTTACACATTCCTATTCTTAAACAATTTGAAATTAGAAAAAAAAAAAACATATTAAAACAAAAACGTGCTTAAAATTTTTGCCTTCAAATTCCCTTTGACCTAAACGTGCTTAAAATTTTTATTATTTTCAAACATGGGTCTAGGGACTAAAATTAGACAAACATGATAGTTTGGAGACTAAAATTAAATATTTAAAAGTCAAAGGACCAAAATAGAACTTTGATGAAAGTCTAGGGACATTTTAACCTATTTATATTTATCATTATCAAGTTAAGTTTTTTTTTTTTTTTTTGAGATTACAACAAGTGAATGGGAGAAACATAAATCTAAGACTTCTAGGTCATTAGTGTGCATTGATACCACTAGAGCTTAGTACTTTTGTTGACATCAAGTCAAGATATTTTAAACGGTAAGTAAGACTATAAATTTTTAAGTAAAAATTTGGGAAAGGAGATGACAAAGACAAAATGATGCTAT
Source organism: Sicyos edulis (assembly GCA_036507275.1). Classification (NCBI taxonomy): domain Eukaryota; kingdom Viridiplantae; phylum Streptophyta; class Magnoliopsida; order Cucurbitales; family Cucurbitaceae; genus Sicyos; species Sicyos edulis. The sequence goes on along the minus strand of CM071854.1, from coordinate 32,237,031 downwards.
TACTTTCAAATAAATGAAAGCACAATATCTATTTTTGGAATTTAACCTAAATTTTTGTCATATTGTTGAAATTATTATAATACTTAACGATTAGTCTTGTTAAAGTAAAAAAAGTAAAAAACTAAGATTTTGGAAATAAAACTTCATTGGATAAAAGAAAAAGGGAATTTGAAGGCAACAATGTGAGAAGACACATAAATTAGAGATCCCATTCCTATTCTTAAACAATTTGAAATTAGAAAAAAAAAAACATATTAAAACAAAAACTCAACTAAGAATTTAATTGGAGGTACACAATGGGCCAGTGGCGTAATGGTTGTAGTCTTTGGGTTGTAAACCGATTCAACACCAAAGATTCTGAGTTCTCATAATGCGTTATAATTAACATCATTTACGAAGAAATTCTCTATTCTAAATTAGTAAGGTTCTTAATTTTTATAAAATCTTTGTCAATAACAATATTTATTGATACTAGAACTTTGGAACGTGCCTTGCACGAGATATTTTTTCTGGCATGTGTTATTATATTTTTATTTATTAAAATACTTATAAATAATATATATATATATATATATATATATATATATATATATATATATATAAATTTTAAACGAGTAAGTAAAATATTTATTATCTACTTTATTTTAAAATCTCATACAACATAATTCAAAATAAAAGTGAAATAAAAAAAAATATACATATCATAATTTTTAAAGAAAATTATGAAATAAATTAAACTTCTTTAAGAAATAAGTTTTCGTCATGCTAAAATCTTACTTTGTACCCAATATTTTTTTTTCATTCATTTATTATTTTAGTTTAATCTATGAACATCGAAGCCATCTTTTCAAAAAAAAAACAAAAAACCTCAAAACCATCCCCTCTCTAAAATCTTAAAAATCATATTTGTGCTTTCTTATTTCATCTTATATTTTATAAATAATAAAAAATAAAGAAAATGTTTAAAAAAAAGATTAAAAAAACTGATAAAATCTATTATCTACCTCTTCTACGAATTTTGATGAAACATAAGTTTTTTAAATATTAATTAAAACATAATATTATATTAAATCTATTGTTCTCTACAATAATAATAATGGTGTATAGATTTATATTTAAATTTTAAAAAATATATAATTAGTAAAATTGATCAAATTTAAGTAGCTTCATATATAAAAATATGAGTAGTACTTCAATGACATCACGTATTAGAGAATAAGCAACAAATTACATGTTAAGTCATATTTATTATAATAAAAAATAATAATAATAATAATAATATGAAAAAAATAATAATTATAAAAAAATTAACTTTCTTTAATGGAAGAATGTGATAAACACTTCTTCAAAATTTTAAATACTCCATAAATTTAAAAGAAAATTATAAATTAAAGTTGAAGCATAAAATAAATAGAATTACACAGAAAACATAATAAAAATAAAAATAAATGAAGAAGAAGAAGAAAATGTTATGTACAACGAATTAAATACAGATTGAAAAAATTGTTCTTTACCTTCGACGACAACCGTTCCCACGAACACAACTCACTGCACCAATGCTAAGACTCTCAACCCGAACAAAATCTGTACATCTATGTAACATCAAAAGAATTATTAGTAATTTGAAGTTTGAAGAACAATAATTTTGTGTTATTTATAGAAAAAGTTGGAACCCAAGATCTTTTTTAAATTTGAAAAAAACAAATTCAATATCTTCATTTGATTTTATACTTATTTAGTTTGAAGATACTAAATTTTAATAATTAATAATAATAATAATAAGTCACATTTTAAGTAGTAAAGATACAGATAAAGAATATTACGCGGATTCTCTTATCTTCTAACTTAATTTATGAGATTTGCTAAAAATATATTAGGTTCTAGATGATGAAAAATCTAAATATCTAAATAATCTAAATAATATTATAAATATATTTGCATTTTTTTTTTATATATTTGAATAGAAGATTATGCATGTTTGTAATTTAGGGTGTGGTTTAAGGGTAAAATCTGTCCAAAAATGATTTTTCTCTTAAGCCACACTTTATATGATATCAAAAAAAAAAAAAAAAAAAAAAAACTAAAATCCCAATGTATAAATGCATATAAGAATTGAATCATCTTGTTTAATCTTAGAGAGTTAAAGAAATTAGTAGAAAGAAGAAAAGAGCAGAGATAAGTAAATGTGATAATTCCAGTTGCTTTACTTGCGGCAAGGTCCTAATATTTTTTCTAATAACTTTTTCTTTCATTTATTTACCATTCTATTTCTCTATTATATTTTGTTGATTAAAATACCATTTTGGTCCTTTGACTTTTAAATGTTTAATTTTAGTCCCCAGACTTTCATGTTTGTCCAATTTTAGTCCCTAAACTTTTATGTTTGGCCAAATTTGGTCCCTTAACTTTCATATGTCCAATTATGATCTTTTAACTTACCAAAAAGTTTGAAAATAGTCTTTATGAATAAAAAATAATAATAATACAGTCTCTCATCTGCTTCTTACCTTTGTGTCTGTTTTTTATTTTTTTATTTTTTAATTGTTTAGAGGGAAAAAAAGTGGAAAAAATCATGTGAACTTCTTTAATCAACATAAATACCTTGAACTCCATCCTTTTTGGGCTGCCATTCATGCTATGCTCGGATTTTTTTTATTTATGCATATATATGTTGATATACTGATGCAAACTACTTGAGCACTTCTTGACATTTTTATGGACAATACTATCTTAATCCTTAATTTTTTGTGTTTCATTGACTTTTGGGACATTTCAATCTCTCCCCCAACCACCTTCACCTCTACAGCTGCCGCCACATCCTCCACCGTCATTACTGCCGCCACCAAGTTCAACACCATAGTTCATCTACGACAAACTTCCAGAATAATGACTTGAAAGTTTAAAAAAGAAATTGTCATTCCCACGACACCAAATTCCTATTGGATATAGAATGAAACTTTTTTTCGTTGGTTTTTTGTTGCTTAAAAAATCCGAGTAAAAAATAATTTAGATGGCAAAAGAGGAAGGAGTTCAAGGTATTTATGTTGCTTAAAGAAGTTCAAATAGTTTTTTCCTCACTTTTGGCTGACTTCTTCTCCTCTAAACAATTAAAAAATAAAAAAAACAAAGCATAGAGGAAATAAGAAGATGAATTGTATAATTATTATTTGCAATTTTAATTATTATTTTTTATTTACAAGGACTATTTTTAAACTTTTTGGTAAGTTACAGGATCATAATTGGACACATGAAAGTTAAGGGATCAAATTTGGACAAACATAAAAGTCGAAGGACTAAAATTGGACAAACATGAAAGTCTGAGAACTAAAATTAAACATTTGAAAGTCAACTTTGATGAAAGTCTAGGGACCAAAATGGTATTTTAACCATATAAACACTAGTTATGTTTTCTTTAATAATTATACTATTAAATGTAGCCTCCTTTGTGCGTTGAGTCAAAATCGTTCAAAAACTATGAAACTTAACTATAGCATTAAATAAGGAAGATTCTTCTTTTTCTTTTCTAGGTTGTAACGATATGCCTTTATACCCTCAGTTAAATACATTTCCACATACACAAAAAAAGAAAAACTGTGGTGATAATTAATTTTATTTTTGAAATAAAGTAACCACACTCGTCCTTAGGTTAGACACAGAAAAATATCATAAAGGTAATGTTACAGTTGAGTCTCGAATCTAAGAACTTTGAGGGAAACATTCTCAAAGTCCAAGTCTTCAATTACTATACCATACCTCTGGGACTCTGTGGTGATAATTAATCGAGTAATAAATAATCGACGTTGTCCAACCACTTTAAGAGGAAATATGGTTACAATTTATTTTCTGGAAAAGAAATATGGTTTTGATTTTACCTTCGGAAATTATATATATATATATATAGTTACGATTTGGCTGCTCAATTCTTAGATGTTTCCCGCCGAAAATGGTTAAATTTAATTGCAGCTTATAAATTAATATAATTCAGACTAAAAATTCTGTATTTTAAAATTATGAATTAATGTAACTAAAGCTAATAAATTGTAATGGGTGAATTATGTTTAACTTGGGTTAATTAACGGTTAGTTTACTAAAAATGAGAGATTAATATTAGTGCTTCTATATAAAGTACTTAGCCACCTTTGAGAGCCCTTATGTAACGAGTTAATCAAATAAACTCAATAGATTCATAATGATGGTGTAGGGGACGTTCCCGAACCATTATAAATATTGGTGTGTTTTGTCTCTCTTCCCCATTATCTTTTTTTTTATTTGTTACAATTTCATCCCTATTTGGTATTTGATTTGATTTTGGTTTAGATCTATCATTTGAAATTGATTTAGAGTATTAGATGTAGCATTTTGTTGTTACAATTTGGTAGGAGAGCTTTGCTGTTGATCTTGCTGAGTTTGTGTTGCTATCTTGAAGTTTTGTTATTCAATTTGGTATCTGCTGATTTTCGATTTGGACAATTGGCGATTTAGCGATTTCATTTGATTGCAGCAATCGGTGGCTGGTTTTAAAATCGTTTTGAAATTTGAATAAGGATATTACTTGCTCTCTTGAGGCGGTGAATTAAATTTGATATTTCAGGCAGCTTGTGAAATTAATTCAATTTCACATTTGTATTGGAGCATTGATTTCTAACAAGTTCAATTGAAATTGAGTTTAACCTTTTATTTGAAATTTAATTTGTGATTGGTCAATTGAAATTGAGTTTCACTTTTTATTTGAAATTTAATTTGTGATGGGTCAATTCTAGCGGTGAATATCAAGGGGTGTTGCATAAATTGCAGTGTGGTTTTGACAATTTCATTGTGAAATTGATTTCACATATCAATTGTTGCTACTTTTGGGACATCTTGAATGGCAATTTCAATTTGGAATTGAAACTCCAGCTTAAAATTGAGGTATCATTTAGTTTTGGCATGCTATATGATTTTTTGAGCTACTATTTTGAGCAAATTCGATATGGCTTTGATTGATTATGAACATCCAATATGATATTTGCTTGGGAATTTTGTGCCAAAGTTTGGTAAATTTTGCTGCTGGAATTTGATTTTGATCTATTAGACTGCATTATTGTGATTTTGAACGGCTGTTTTGAGAAATTCGAGCTGGATATTGTTTTGGCATGCTAAATTTATGCTATTTGGCTACAAATTGGTAATTAAGATTCTAGCTAGAAAATTTGTTCAGATTTGTTTCTTTCGAATTGTAAATTGAAATTGTTATGAGCATGCTATTATTTTGAACATTTTGAGCTGGATATTTGAAATTGATCTAAGAATGATTATTGTAATAGCTGCTTTGTGATCAGTTTGGGTAATTTTGATTTGTTGAAATTGTAGTTTTCTGGGTTGAGGCTTGCATCCTCTGAATACTCTGCTTTCCTTATTTGTGATCATATGAATATGTCAAAGAAATTTTCCATTGATAATTTTAATGGGAAAGGAGACTTTAATTTATGGGAGAGGAAGATGAAAGCCTTGTTCGTGGAACAGAAAGTTGCAAATTGCCTTAGATGATCTTCTAAGGATTTGGAAGAAAATATTAACAAATTCAATAAAATTTTGTTGTGACCTGGCCAATTCTGAAGAGGGGAAATTAGATGGTGAAAACCAAGTTATGATGCTCCTCGTTTTGTTACCCAAAAATTACAAAGTTTTGAAATCAGTCATTTGGTATGACAGAGATTTGTTAGCCCTAAAATTAGTTTTTGACTATTTGAGATTCTTAGGCCTTGTTCGCTAAGATGAAGTCTTCTAAAGGTCAAGGTAGTTTGTTAAGTAAATTGAGCTCCAATTCTACAAAGAGGAAATGACCATTAGAGTAGAAAACATTTACTTGCAATTAGTGCAGGGAAGAAAGTCATACGAAATATGATTGTCCTATTCTGAAGAGGAAAGGTAAGTTACATGTTAGGATAGTTGATGATTCAGCTAACTTCCTAGAAGATTCTGATTCGGGCGAGGTGCTCTTGACCGAAAATCCTGAAAATTTGGACCCTTCTGATAATTTGTAGATCATAGACTCTAGTTGTTCTTTCCACATGTCCCCTTTTGAGCACAATTTTGAATATTTGGAAATTCTGAAAAATGGCAATGTTGCTAACAGACCTAAAATTTGTTCCAGGTCTTCAGCAAAACCTTATCTCGTTAGGTGTTTTGGATACTGCTAGTTATGACTACTCATCTCGAAATAGCTTACTTCATGTGAGTAAAAATGAGAAAATCAAGTGTCTGGAAAGCTTTCCAATGGTTTATACATTCTGCAAGGCAAAGCTTTTCAGCGCGAGATGAGTGTTGCTTTTGATAAATTTGTTAAGACTCCATTTGAAAATTTGTTAGGTTTTTCACTAGAAGTTAATTGTATTGTTGATTCTGCTTATGCATCTGAAAATTCGTTTATTGAGCCTTCAGTGCTTGTCAGTGACAGTGTACGTTCAGATCCTATCTTAGTTGCTCTTGAACCCAAGGATGTTCCTGATGGTTTTGAGTGCAACGTTCAGTTGTTTAATATGGGAGTTGGCTCGTTTGTTGGTTTTTTCTTGTAGGATGTTTGTGGTGAGGCCTATAATTTGTTTGCTCAGTGTCTGCTATTGCTGGTTTGTGATTAAGTCCAATTTAGAGGGTATTGTCTACTCTCATTCTGATGCAGATTCGTTTGCTTTCGGTTACATACATGAAGAGGGGATAGTTGTTCTTTCTCCGTTTGTGTTCTTATATGTATCCTCACTATTGGGCTTTGATTGCATTGATCAGTTTTGGTTGCAGTGTTTTGAGCAGTTTATCTCTTCCATGATTGTCTACTCGTTTGCAAGAAATCTGTTTTGATTATGGCTTTCCAAGAGATCGTTTTGCTCATTATGTTTTTAACGAGACTTTTAGTGCTAGTTAGGGGTGTTCGTCGGTCGGTCGGGGTCATTTTTTGGAGAAAACCGATATCGATAAACGACATCGATTTTCTAATAATAAAAACAGAAAAAAAATTTGAGTCGAGAATTCCGACCGACGGTCGATCGGGTCGGTCGGTTAAGGTTTTTTTTTTTAAATCTAAATATTTTTCATTGGAAAACCATGGATGTTAGTCTTATAATTTAATTCACCTATTTTTCATTGGAAAACCATGGCGAATTCTGAGCCAAGAGAGTTTGGCATTTTGAGCCAAGATAGTTTGGTATTTTTTTCTAAGTTGTTTTTCTTTGGTAGCATTCTGAACCAGGTGAGTCTGACATTTTGTTATGATTGCTCAGTTCGAACAAGTTTTGATCCGATTTAGTCCGAAATTCTGATTGCCATTTTGTTTTATGATATGTACTTCAAGAGGGTATTTTGTAATAGGTGAATTACACATCATTTGGAATTGGTGAATTCTGATTGCCATTAGCTCAATTGGCGAGTTAATGTTTAACTTTGGTTAATTAAGGGTTAGTTTACTAAACACGAGAGATGTGTATTAGTGCTCTTATATAAAACACTTTGGAGGTTTACTTCATCTTTAAGAGTGAGAGTAGAAACCCTAGCCACCTTTGAGAGTCATTGTACAATCTATCAATGAAATTATGATGGTGTATCGAATAAGCTCAATCGATCCATAATGAAGGAGTAGAGACGCTCCTGAGCCACCATAAATCTAGTGTGCTTTGTCTTTCTTCTCAATTATCCTTATTTATTTGTTACAATTTCATCTCTATTTGGTATTTGATTTGATTTTGGTTTAGATCTATCATTTGGAATTGATTTAAAGTATAGATCTAGCATTTTGTTGTTACATAAACTAATGCAGATAAGAATAATAAATCAATCATATCAATAGATATTGTAAATCATTGTATTTTAACTAGTTTAGTGGAACCTTTGGGTTAATTATGAAATTAGGTTAACTAATTAATTGTGGGTGTGTAAATGTAATAACCCAAGTTTGGTTATTTAAAAGATTAAGAGTAAAGTAAGGAAGGAAAATGAATTTTTGTGGTTAAGCTCAAGTGGAGGGGCAATTTGGTCTTTATCCCTAGATATTTAAGTTCAATTTTGAAAATGGGAACCCTAGGTTTGGTGTGTACTGTTCACCCTCCACCTTCTTCTTCATCAGCTGTGCTGCTGTGTCTGCAAATCGAGCCATCGTGGGAGTTGGTCGTCGTCTGTGTGCGGTTCCGCCGCGAGGGTTTTGAAGGTAGCAGCGCCGTGAGTTCTCTTCCTTGCACAACTGGGTCGTTTCGGGTGAAGTTTGTCCACTGGGGTGGGTTCGTCTCAGTCAGCTGCATCGTCGGCGTGGAGTTGCTAAAGCCGCCATGTTCCAATAGATCGCGAGTGAGTAGTGGTGCGCAACTGTTTCGAGTTTGCAAGCTCGCTGGTGCTGGTTCTCTGTGTTGGGTTCGTGTGGTTTCGCCGCTGCAGACCGCCAGTGTTGCTGCTCGCCATTATGAGCTTCAGCCGTCGTCGATTATGAGCCGCTGTCGCCGCCGGAGTGAAGGTGAGGTTCTCACTCTTCTGTTTTAGGGTTTAGGTTGGTTGAGTTCTAAATGAAGAAGAAGAGTGATGTTTGTTTCCATGTTTAAGGTTGTTTGGGCTTGGATTAAAGTTCTTTTAATGAGGAATAGAGAGTGTTTGGCTATTAGTGTTGAGATATTTAAATGGAGGATTAAACATGTTTGTTTGTTGGGTTATGGTCATTCAAATGTAGTTTAAGGGTTGTTTGTTTGCAGGTTTATGGCTATTCAATTGGTGGATTAAAGCTGTTTGTTTCTTGGGTTACGAGTATTCAAGTAATGGATTAATGTTGTTTGGCTACTAGTTTAAAGTTAGTTAAAGTGTGGATTATGCTTGTTTGGTTTATGGCTTAAAACCATTCAAGTAGTGAGTTATGCTTGTTTGGCTAGTGCTTTAAAATCATCAAGTAATGGATTAAAGGTGTTTGGTTTGAGGTTTAAATACTTTTTAAGTGTGGCTGATGGATGTTTGGATTGCGGGTTAAATGAAAAGTAATTGACCCATTGACTTTCTGTTGATCAGATTTGACCCAAGCTATTCTTCGTTCATCGAGCCGAGGTTGTGCGGCATGTGTAGCCGTCGGGTGTCTCCGGGACATGTTTTTCGAGGTTCTTCCCTATTTAGTAAATTTGATATTCTAGATCCAGTTTCGATGATCTAAGGTGCTAGATTTGACCGCTTTGTTCGCTTTGTGGCTCGGAGTTGTATTTGACTGGTTGAAGCTTCTAGTGGATTCATGGGGAGCTGTTAGTGAATTGGCCAAGGTAAAGGACCATTTACCCCTTCTCGAGGACCTGTGGTTAATACATGTGCCGGTTTACTTGCATTAGTTGATTTGTCTGATTGTAGCATAACCATGTGCATCGTATGTTGCATTTGATTGCATCGAGAGCATATACATTTCATGCTTGTCTCTTGTATGACTAGTGATGCATGAATCATGTATGTCTACCTGATATGGTCGAGTTGCATGTGGTTGCATGATTGTCCTGATATGGACTTGCACATCTGTCCTGATATGGGCTTGCGTGATGTTTGATGCACAACTTGATGCCTTGTTTGGACTCAAACGAGTCATGGAGACTGGATAGAGGAGACTAGTAGGTGGGTGTGGACGATGATATTCGGGCGCACACCCTAGCTTGAGGTGATATTCTCTCGCTTCGCAGGACTTCTGTGGATGGTTGGTCGGCCGTGCTCACTACCGGATGGTTTCTACTAGTAGCCTAGGCTCTCTCCAAGTAGGTGGTATGGGCCTGATATGGTTCCTTGGTGATTGGTGTGGCACCACCTCTAGCCATGAGTACGATGCCTGGGGCCAACAGGTTGCTCGGCTCACCGGTTCCCTCTAGAGTAGGATGCTAGATTGCTCTCGAGTCAGAGGACTCTTGTGAGCTTTTGGTCATGAAGTCTACGATCTTTAGACCGCTCTGCGAGGTGCTCGTCAGGGACGAGGTTTCTTGACCTAGCACCCAGGAGCTTGGGTTCTGCAGACACCCCTGCTATGTTGCCGATCATACTTGTTTGCTAATGTTTGTATCCTTGTGCATGTGTCTGTCCCAGAAGTGGGAAGCCTTATTGAGTTTGCGAAAACTCACCCTTTCCACTGTGGAATCCCCACAGGTACTACTAGACTGTACCGAGATGGATGATCAATGGAGCTGGAGACGACCATGGGACCTGCTGTATTACTTTGTGTAGAGTCCTTTTAATTTATTCTTTCTGCATGAACTATTTAGGGGCATGATAAGAGGAACATGTTATATCGAGCTTTTATGTTTTGATTTTTGGGTACCCTATAACTGTTTTAATGAATTTATGATTTTATGAACTTGTTCTTCTTAGTTGTTTGAAAGAAGTTTTGTTTTAAATTTACATGTCCGAGATGTCAAGTACTATTTTCATGCATTTAGAGTTAAGGACTCAGGTTCAGACCCTAATTTGGGTCGGGTCCTTACAGTAAAATTGTTCTATATATAAACATCGTGGGATTTTCTTCTATCTTTGAAAGCGAGAAACCTTGGATACCAAATTGAGAACTCTTGATAGTCACCAATGACAATTATAAATGAGAGAATCTCCCCCTTTAATCTGGTGTGCCATCTCTCCTCCATTGTCTTCTTTATTTGTTTTGATTTTCATCTTCGGTTTAGTATATTTAAATATGAAATTTGAGCATTAGATTGGGATTATTTCAACATATATCAATAAATTAAGAGATTACGAATTTTGATTCCTCATCTTATTGTTAACTTAAAAAAAGAAGAAAAGAAAAACATATGTATTGATTTAATTCAATTTTAATATCCAAAAAAAAAAACAATCTTATGACTTTGTTAACGGAATTTTCTCGAGAAAGAAAATATTGATACTAATCTTGTTTTTCCTATACCCATGCGTAGTAGAGAAACTTAATGTTGAAGCAAGCTTGACATCAGCCACTTGACATCAGCTTCTCCGTACATCTCATTTTGATTATTATTGTACTTGCTCTCTTGTTTGGTTACTTGTTAGTCTTTTCTTCTTCTTCTTCTTTTGCCTATCTTTAACTGTCGATAAATAGGGTAGGTGGTTCTCCATCAGTGTAATAACTCAAGCAAATATTCAATACTAGGAATACCTTTCCAGCAAGTTCTTCTCTTTCTTTGCTTCTAAAAATTAAGTTGGTATCAGAGCCTTCTCATGGCTAACACCTTCAATCCTAAGATAGAAACAACACCTTCTGAAACTTCACCTGAAGTTCACTCTACTCAAGAAATTAGCATTGTTGTTACTCCAATGCTTCAAATGGCTACTGCTGAAGCTGCTAAACCATAGTGTACTCACTCCACTAACACCTCCGTTGTCAATCTGATCAATCAGATGACATCTATCAAGCTGGAAAGAAATAACTTCCTCCTTTGGCAAAGCATTATCCTCCATGTTCTTAGAAGCTACAAGATGGATAGTCATCTTGATGGAAAGACGACTGCTCCACCACATTTCATCACCAAAGATCCTAGAACAGAGAAACCAAATGGAGAAGTCATGATCGATCCTGAGTTTAATTCCTGGAACATGGCTAACTAGTTGTTGGTTGGTTGGTTGTACTATTCGATGAACCCTGAAATAGTTGCTCAAGTAATGGGGCACAACATAGCTCAACCTCCGTGGGAAGTAATTGGTGAATACTTTGGAGCTCATCCATATGGATATTTGGGGGCCTGCACCGGTTCAATCTCTTAATAATTTTTCTTATTACTTGGCATTCCTAGATGATTTCAGTAGATATGTTTGGCTTTACCCACTCAAACACAAAAGTGAAGCATGTCTCTCGTTTGAACACTTTAAAATCTTGGTGGAAAAACAATATGAAACCTCTATTAAAACCATAAAATGTGACGGTGGAGGTGAGTTCAAACCAATACTTAACCTTGCTACAAAACAAGGGATAATGAGCCAAGTATCCTGCCCTCACACTTCTCCTCAAAATGGAAGAGTAGAAAGAAAACACAGACACATTGCTGAAACTAGTCTTACTCTTCTAGCTCAAGCAAAAATGCCACTTTCCTATTGATGGGAAGCCTTTAACACTACAGTTTACCTCATTAATCGTATGCCTTCTCCAACTATTGCCAACAAATGCCCTTTCCTCCTTCTAAAGAAAACTAAACCCGATTATACTATCATTAGAGCATTCGGCTCGCCCTACTACTCTTATCTTCGACCTTATCAAGAACACAAAATTAACTTTCATACAATTACTTGCATTTTACTTGGGTATCATGATCACTACAAGGGATACATGTGTCTCAGTTCTAATGGTAGAATTTACATCTCAAGGCATGTTGAGTTCAATGAACAAAAATATCCATACTCAAAATTATTTTCAACTCAATGGACAAGTTCTGCTGCCACTACCACAAAACATTCTTGGTTGCTTCTTTACCCCTTATTGTGCCTACTCCATCCACAATCATAAGCTCCAATCCTCATTCCCTTTACCTTCTAATATAGCCCTTGCTCCTTCTGAACCTTCCTCAAAACACTCTTTCAGATTTATCTCATGCCTCACCTCTTACCCATCCTACTGTCTCACCAGAACCTACCAACCCTTTATCTCCAATACCATTTAATCTTACCCCACCTCCTACACTTAATATTCACCCCATGACCACAAGAGCTAAAGCCAGAATTCATAAGCCTAAACAGTTCTTTGGAGGTTTGACTATAAAGAAAAATCTTCCTAACTAGAATGGAAGTAGAACCTACCAAATTCATTGATGCTAATACCTCTCAAGTTTGGAAAAAGGCCATGGATGAAGAATCTCGGGCACTTCAGAAGAACGACACTTGGTATCTTGTTCCCCCACACCCCTCTCCACATTTGGTTGGCACTAAGTGGGTCTACAAAATTAAGAGAGATTTAGTCAGTAACATATCAAGTCATAAGGCTAAATTAGTAGCCAAAGGGTACCTTCAAGCTACATGGATCGATTATGGAGAAACATATAGTCCAATGGTAAAAACTGCCAGTATTCGCATGGTTTTAACATTAGCTCTTACATGGAAATGGCATGCCAGACAATTGGACATTTGCAATGCGTTCCTTCACGGTCGCTTAAAAGAAACTGTCGATACCACTCAACCTCTCGGATATGAAGATCCTACTCATCCCAACTATGTATGCAAGCTCTACAAAGCGTTATATGGACTTAAACAACCCCTTGTGTTTGGTATGAGGAGTTAAGACATCATTTGCTATCCTAAAACTTTATACAATCCAAGGCTGACAGCTCTCTTTTTGTTCTACACTCTCCTATAGGTGATATTTTTATCATAATCTATGTGGATGATCTAATTATCACATGCTCTACTACCAGTATTGTGCAGTCAAAAACTAAACGACTCTACTTAACATTTTCTATTAAGGATCTTGGGAACTTACATTACTTCTTGGGGATTCAAGTTATCCACCATGAAGGCCAAATATTGTTATCTCAGGCTCAATACATTAGTGATCTACTTCACCGCATCAACCTTAATCATCTAAAGCCTGCTCCAACTCCAATGGTTTCTGGTGTTCAACTATCCCAATTTGATGGTGACTTAATGATTGACCCTATGTTTTACCGAAGCACCTTGGGTTCCTTGCAATGTTGGAAATGATTTAATTTTCAATTTATTAATTTATCTTCTCTATTTGTGATCCATTATCACAATAACCACCCATCATTTAGTAACCACCCCACCCACTTTTTAAGCTTTTATTTTTATGATTAAATTTCTTAATGGTGGAGATTTATCGATAGACTTTTCATAACAAAAATACAAAGAAAAACCAGATCATTTTACGTAACTCTTCTCTGTATTTTCTTCATCTGTTGTTGGTCCCTATACCCACTCTCCCTTCATAAAAAATACACCATTTGAGTTAGGAAGAGTAAGGGTGTAGAAGAACCAAGAAGTTCCGGTCCGATGTGTTTGTTGTTGTGCTCGTGTTGCAGCTTTTTGTGATGCACATTGATTTTTATCTCTGTTACCAAAAACAATGGCGGGAGGTATATACTTTATTTTTAATTACATTTTCTCTGCAGGTGATTAAATTTATTAATCACATTTTTATTTTTGGTGTTAGAAATCTCTAACATGCAATACTTACAACATACAAGACTCGACATTGCTTTTGCGGTCAATAAATTGAGCCAATTTTGGCATATGCCTCAGACTCCATTGGCCAAGCTCTCAAACGAATTCTCGGATATCTCCAAGGCACTCATAATCTATGTCTCACCTTATCCCTTGCCAATACCTTCATTCTTACAGGTTTCACCGATGCCGATTGGGCATCGCCTCCAAATGATCGCAAATCCGCTGGAGCCTATTCTTTCTTCTTTGGATCATCCCTTATTTTGTGGACCTCAAAGAAACAAGCCGTTATAGCAAGATCCAGCACTGAATCAGAATATCGGGCATTATCGCACTATCGGGCATTATCGCACGCCGCTTGTGAGCTCATCTGGTTACAATCTCTCTTGACCGATCTTCATGTGTCTCTTCGATATTGCCCGATCATTTGGTGCAACAATATCTCTGCTACAGCTCTTGCACGCAATCCAATCTTCCATCCGCGTACATAACATATAGAAATTGATGCACACTTCATACGAGATCAAGTTTTGTCACAACGAATCGACTTACGCCATGTACGAACTTCTGATCAGGTGGCTGATTCACTAACAAAACCGTTATGTACACCACTATTTCCGGCAATGCGCAATAAACTCGTGCTTCAATTTTGATCTTCGCCTCGTTTGATGGGGGTTGTTGAAGCAAACTTGGCATCAGCCCCTTGACATCAGCTTCTCCATACATCTCAATTTGATTATTGTTGTACTTGCTCCCTGGTTTGGTTACTTGTTAGTCTTTTCTTCTTCTTCTTTTGCCTATCTTTAATTCTCAATAAATAGGTTAGGTGGTTCTCCATGAGTGTAATAACTCAAGCAAATATTCAATACTAAGAATACCTTTCCAGCAAGTTCTTCTCTTTCTTTTCTTCTAAAAATTAAGTCTTAATTCTTTATCTATTAGGAACTAGGAAGGATTAGGGATAGCTAAAGAAAAGTGATTAGAAGTTTTTTATCATGTAATTTGAAGTGTAGAACTTTAGAAATGTTTCTTGAGGAGAATTGGTTAGATGAACAGCAACAAGCACAAGGATTGCAAGTCTCCATTGTTGAAAGTTCAATGTGAACACCTCTTTGATAGCATAGTTCGAGAATGGAAGAATAGCTTATGAAATTAAAAGAAAAAAAAACAACAAAAAAGAACACAAGAATTTACGTGAAAAAAATTTAAATCGAAGAAAAAATATAGATAAAATAAATTTATATTAAACTCTTTCCTTACCCCAATTAATTAGAATTAGTATAGAGAATTTATAATCTTTCTAATTGAGATGTTTTGAAACTAAAGTCTTCATATACTTCTTTTATAGTTTAGAGGCACACTACTTTCTTATCTATCTTCTTTTAATATTTGCAAAAACTCAGGGCCCAAGCAAAGTTCCAAAGTGTAATGGCACCTCCTCCTTTGGATCTTGAAAGAATTCCATATGTCAGAAAGTTTTAATAATGATTCTGAAGATCATTCATAATTTAACAATATTTCTATTGATATTGAAAGACATGATTCCTACTCTTGAAATGTTTCTTTTCTCATTATTATAGAGTAATATTAGAACTATTAATAATTTGTATTTGGTCTTTTTTTTTTTTTTTTGAAAAATATGTATTTGGTCTTTTAAATATGGTAAGTTAGTATTATGTTTTACAAATTACAACAAAATATTTATCTCAAAAAAAAAAAAATTACAAGAAAATATCAATATATCTTTGGCTCGGACAGCATGGCCTCCCAAATTTTTGAGTTTGCTGCGAAGGGTTGGAATCCCAGATTGTTATTATTTTATCTTACCTCTACCTCTCTTTTGTTTATTTATTTACATTGGAATTATAACCTTGTGATTTGTGTAGGGTGGTTTATTTGAAACCCATTCTTACTTTTTATTTTTGTTTATTTATTTATTTTTTTGTTTTAGAAATAGCCATTCTTTACTTTTTTTTACCATTGTTTTTTTTTCTTCTTATTTTCTATTTACTTTTTTTTTACATGTATTATGCACATATGTTTATTTCTTATGAAAAAAAATCTTCTATATTTTCTATACTTTTTTATCCATATTTTATATAAATATTATTTCTTTTAATTATATATATTCATTTTTTTACCTCAATACATTAAAAAAAGTATTAAATTAATAATCTCATATTATTAATGTAAATATGAGATTCCACTAAAACTCCTCTTTTTATGGATAGAACTCGATTTTCTTAGTCAACAGAGACGGAGATCTTTATTAACAAGGGAGGTCACCCAACTAGAAGGACTCAATGTCCACACAACAATGCCAATATTATTCAAAGCCAAAATCGACAAGTCATGAGCAACTCTATTTGCTGACCGATAAACAAAACAAAATCAAACCACTTTCATGGTACGAAAATTCGTGTTAACTATTATATATATTTCTTTACTCTTTTCTATTAGACTTTTGTATTGGTTGTATAGTTTTTTGTTTTTTTATTTCTTGTTTATATATAATTTTTTAAATTTTTATAAACACGTTTCTTACATTTTTTTTTCTTTTTCTTTCATTTATAAATTTTTTATAATTTTTCTTTTCATTTTTATTGTTTGATATACATAATATACCCAATCATAGATTAATATCAACTGCATCTATAGTCACGAAGTTTCATTGTTTGATTGAAATCCAACTAATATTATGGTTACGGATTCAATCCCGAAAATCAGTATTTATTCTCATTTATTTGAGAGTAGTACTACCCTCTTTATGGATTAAAAGTGAAGATTATTGAATGTCAAAGATATAAAACTATATAATTTTAAAATATAGGGATAATTTAAAACTAATTTCCTCAACTCCACACATTGTTATAACCTCTCCACTGCTTTCCAAAAAATATATGCATATATATATAACCTCCCACTGCAATGATTCATAAACCTATAACTAATTCTGCCCACAAGGACCCAAGTTCTAAGATTAGACTTATAGTTAGATTATAATTACTCATGTTTAGACCATTAATTATAATATCTTGGTTTCAACTATAATAATCTTCTAATCTTATTACAATAACCTTTGTTATGATAAAATTTTATGTTATAATAATTCATTAATTTCATTCAAACACAAACCATATGATAATTCCTGTTATAATAATGATATTTCAAATATAGATTATTTTAACTCTTGTGATTAGTCCCTAGAATTGTGGTCCAGTTTTAATTACGATTCTTATATTTCAAAATTAAATATTTTTACCATTTCAATTATGTTTACTTTTAGTCTCCAAGATAATAAAATTGTTAATTACATAACATAATGACGATTAAAATAATGATTATACTAATTTTAAATTTCAGTTGATAAAGTGCTTATGCTTTTCACTTGAATTTAATTATTTTTAAAAAATAAATATAAAAATAAACAAAAAAATACATAAGAACTAAAAGTGAGCATTATTGAAATATTAGAAGTAAAAATGTTTAATTTTAAAATCTAAGACCAAATTGAAACTACATCACAAATCTAGAGATTAAGAAGGTAATATTTTTTTTATTAAAAAAGAGTCGTTTAGAGAAAACATTGCAAAAAAAATTTGTTTGGAAAAAGAATGTATATTTGGGAAGGGTTTGGGCAAGGGGTTGAAATCTAGGCTAAAAATATTTCTTTTTCTAATGGATTTTACCTGCATAGCAAAAAGTAAAAAATAAAAATAAAAAAATAAACAATATTCTTGAAAATAATGTTTATATAATAGAAAAAGGGTGCAATATTTGTAAAATAACTAAAATATCTACGATTCAATTAGGTTTTAGCTAATAACCTTTCAATCAATTTTTAGATGATAGCATTAATTGAGTTCATTGATAAATTTAATTAATTCATCGAAGACCTTCCATGAATCACGGATAATTGTTAATTAATTTGATGATAGATTCAACCAGTTTGTTAAAAGAGAATAAAATGAGAATTTTAAAAATGAAATCATAATCTAGTTGAAATGAAATTTTTTAAAAAATATTATAATTATACTATATAGATTAAAAGTTGGTATCCATAACCATTTTCTTTTTTTCTATCGAAACAAACATGTGATAAATCTTAAATCATATTCCTTGCTCCAACTTCCCCATCCATCCCCTAAAACTTATCAAAGAAATTTATTATGGTCATAAATAAGGGAGGGTGCCGCCCAACCAACACTTTTTAGCAGAAAATCAGTAAGGGTAATGTTTGGAACGAGGTTGTTAATAAATACGCCCCCTAATTTTGATCATGAAATGTGTGATGCTTAACAAGTATAAATACACGATATGCCATAATATAAAACTTCATCCATAGCAAAAAAGAAAAGAAAAAAAAAGAAAAAAGTAATGGAAGCTTCAAAAGAAGAAGCTAAGAACATGGTGAAGTCTCCTCCAAGGTTGTATAGGAGAAAAAGTGGACCAATTTGGATAAACATATTGCCTTTTCCCTTTCCTTTTGCATCTTCTTTGCATTTTTGCACCCTTTTGTTTCACTTGGCCTCGTCTTTGCTCGCCTTTGTATTAGCACATCTACCCGGTATGGCTATTAGTGTTTCAGTATCATAGAAATCTTGCACATCGAAGCTTTCAACTTCCCAAATGGCTTGAGTATTCGCCGCTTATTGTGCAGCTCATGCACTTCAGGTTTGATTTTTAAATCTTTACTATGCTAGTTCATGGACTAAGCTAAGGATGAATATAAATCGTAGTTTTATATGCAAGTTGTATGGATATTCTTGTTTTTCAATATAAATTATTAGTTATAACTATCTTATTTAATAAACTCCATAACTAACTAAGTTACACATTTTGAAAAAAAATAGTCTTTTAAGCTTTATGTATTGGTTGTTTTCTAAATTGCAGGGTGATCCACTTGATTGGGTGAGCACACACAGATGTCATCATCGATACGTCGACACAGAAAGGGATCCACATAGCCCTATATATGGATTTTGGTTTAGTCAAATGACTTGGTTTTTTGATTCATACAACTTGACAAAAAAAGTGTGTCCAAACTATTTTAACAATTTTGAAAAGATAGAAAGAAACAAGTTTGTGTTATTCTTGAAGCATGGATATCCAGACAATGTCAATGACATGGAGAGACAAGCCTTCTATAGGTTTATGCATAAAACATATTTTATCCATCCACTTGCTCTCTCACTATTGTTGTATGCCATTGGAGGACTTCCATTTATCATCTGGGGATTGGTAAAATTAAATTACTCTTTTTTTTTCCTTTTAAATATTACGCTATGCTTCACATTATATCAATTATTGTGTCAATTCATGTATGTATAGACTAAGTATATGGTTCATATCTAGTGTTTAAAATACATCTTTTGTAATAACAACTCTATTTTTGTTTACCATTTGGTGGTGTGTAGATATTTTTCTGCCATCATCTATAAATTTTTCACAACCCTAAGAGAGAAATTAGAAAGTTGAATTATTTGAAGGCTTAATAACTTTTTAGCTTTAATTTTAAAAAGTTCAGGATATAAGTTCTATTTTTGTGTTATCTACCTTTAATATAGGTTTATATATATAACAAAAAAAAGACAGGTTTTGAAAACCATATAAAAGTAATTTAAAAAATTTACTTTTATTTTGGTGCTTATGAATTAATTACTAATACATATTAATATAAAATCAAATATGATTTTATAACATGGTTACTTTTTTTTTATATTTGTGAGTGTCACGGTAAATTTATGCATTTCAGAATTACTTTCACGAGACATACTATTTGATCATACGACATTTAGATGTCAAAGAAAGTTTTAAAAACTAATTTTTTAGTAGTTGGCACCATGCATTGTACCCTCAATGGCTTAGGCCCCGTTTGATAATTATTTGATTTTTTTTTAAATTTTTTAAATTTAAATTTATTTTTATTCATATTTTCTACAATGTACTCTATCTTTTCTATAATGTATCTAATTTTTCTAAAGAAAGTATGTAAATCCTAACCAAATTTCAAAAACAAAACAAACTTTTGGAAACTATTTTTTTTATTTCCAAATTTTTGTTTAATTTCTACAAATATAGGTAAGATGTAGATATCCATGTAGAAGAAAACATATAATATGATAACTGTCGTAGGCTTAAATTTTAAAAACCAAAATTAAAAACAAAATGGTTATCGAATAGAGCCATAGTTTTTCAAGACATTTTTTACCATTAAATTATCTTCGGTTACATTTCTCTCTTGATTGTTAGAAATTTAATGGCGCGTTATACTTATATGCTAAGTATGTAACCAATATTGTTATTCTAGATTTATTTCCACCATGGGACATGTTTATGATGTACTAATTTTGGAAATTCCTTCTATAAAATATTGTACTAACAAAAGTCTTTTTTTTTAATGTTTTTTTTTTAACTATTCATAGTGTGTGAGGTTCGTATATAGCTTTCATATGACATCTATGGTAAATTCAGTATGCCATAATTGGGGAGAGCGACCATGGAAAACTGCTGATTTGTCTACAAACAATTGGTAACAAATTTCTCCCCCTCTTTTATTCCTTCTTATTTGCAAGTGATCAAAGATTATTATGATTAGTTTCAAGAAAAGAAAATCAAATATTATTATTTTAGTCGTACATAAATTTTCATATTTATATTTTATATATTTTCAAATGTTTTACTTAAGTTCTGTCAAAAAAAAAATGTTTTACTTAAGTCATTAAATTTAATACAAAACAAACCCTTTTAGTTTTCACCATTAGCCAAGTTAATTATTTCTTTTCGGATGAAAAAATTGGAAGAAAAGTTCAAGAACCGAATCATATTAAGGATCTAAAGGTTTTGCTTCATGACCATTTAGAACCCGTTTGATAACCATTTTGTTTTTGTTTTTAGTTTTTCATTTTTTGATTTTGGTTTTTTGTTTTAAAAAATAAAAATCGTATATGTTTGATAACTCATTTTATTTTTCTATTTTTTAAAATTAAAAACCAAAAAACATGTTTGATAACTATTTTTTGTTTTCAAACATTACTTTTTGTTTAATATTTTTTTAGTTTTTATACTACTTATTCTTGATTGTTTCAAGTTTTTTAAAAAATAAAAACAAAAATATGTTTTTGAAAACTACTTTTTTTAATTTTTAGAATTTCTTTAATATTTTTTTAATATTTTTAAAATTTTAAAAACAAAAACCAAAATTGATTGCCAAAAAAATATGTCTTCAAAATATTAAAAAAAACCAAAATCCAAAAACCAAAAACGAAATGGTTATCAAAACGAGCTTAACTTTTTATTTTTGTTTTTAAAATTATATTTATTTTCTCTCAATTTATCTACCATAATTTTTGTCTCCCAACATGATTGTATTTGAATTTGTAACCAAATTTCAAAAATAAAAATAATAATTTTTAAAGGTATTTTTATTTATAAATATGGCACTAAGCCGATAACACAACAAGGAAATTCATTTTTGAAAGTTGCATTTATAGGTATGATTTTCAAATTTTTTTAAAAAGGCATAATTTTCAAAAGCAAAAATTTTAATTGTTATAAAATGAGGCCTAAATTTTGTATTTGTGTGTCTAATAAAACATTAACTTATTAGACCTTTTTTAATTCATGAACATGCTAGGAATAAAGCAACAAGTATAGGCTTATAATTAGACATAAATTTCAATTTTGTATCCAATAAATTTGTTTTTTTTAATGAAATATTGAATATGTTTGAGATTCTATTAGCCACACACAAGAAAATTTCCTGTACATATTAGAAATTGAAATTTAAAAAACTGGGATCAACTGGACACAAATTACCTCATAGTGTAGATACATTTTTCCAATAACTTTATTACATTAATATCAATTAAAAATTTACTTTTACATAAGTTTAGAAATTTTCGAAAAGAGTATAAATTTAAAATATAAATTAATTAAAAAATGGGGATTTTGCATGTATAACAAAAAAAGGCAAAATATTTCCATCTATAGCACAAAATCTAAAATAATTTCATTTGTAGCAGAAAATTCAAATTGACTTCTATCACTTGTTGAGTTCTACTAGTGATAGAATTCAATCAATGATAGACTCATTCTATCACTCCTTAAGTTTTCTATCGCTGATAGAAATCTAAATTGAGTTCTATCACTAGGTGAGTGATAGACTATCACTAGGTCGATGATAGAAATAAATATGCTATAGATGAATTATTTTTAAAATTATGCTACAAATATAATACAAGAGGTAGAATGTGTCATTGATGGTAAATTCTCTTAAAAATACTAAAAAATTCAAGGTAAGAACAAATATGAAATTTCATTAAATTTAATTATTATTTGTGTTTTAGGATGGTGGCTTTACTTACCTTTGGAGAAGGATGGCACAATAATCACCATGCTTTTGAATATTCAGCCAGGCTTGGCCATGAATGGTGGCAGGTTGATTTTGGTTGGTACTTTATTAAGTTTCTTCAACTCATTGGATTGGCCACTAATGTCAAATTACCTTCTCACAAGCACAAGCAAAAGATGGCTGCTTTGGACAAATCAAAATCTACCTTGCTTAAGCCTATCTTTGATAAAGATTACAATAATTATTGTTGCTTCTAAGATAGTTTGATCCAAATATTGTATTAAAGAAATATCATATTATAGTATGTTTTATGTGTACTTGTTTCCATTAATATATCTTTTATGTTAATTTACAACAACACTTTCGGATTTATAACAATTTAGTCATCAATATGTTACAAGTTAGTGTTTGGTAAATATTAAACGTGGTCTCTAGAAAAATAATAATCATAACTAAATGACAATTTTATAATTTTAATGATTTTGACTTTATAATATACAAATATATTGGATTCTTTATTGGTTAATTGATCTACCTATATAAAAATAGGAGGCTTTTTGCATGTATATTACAAAATTGATAAAATATTACATGAATAGCACAATAATGAAAAATATTTACACATATAGTAAAAATTGTAAATTGATAGACTTCATATTGATAGATTTTTTCGATAAAGGGTGATAGAATCAATTACTAATAAATAAAGTAAATCGATAGACTTCCATCGATTCTATCAAGAGTCTATCAATAAGAACCGATAGAATCAATCATCGATAAAATTGATAGATTTCCATCACTAGAGAATGATAGATTCTATCAAGGTCTTCTATCAAAAAGGAAAATAATTTTTTTTTTTTAAAATGATGTAATTTGCTATAAAAGAATTATTTTAAAAATGTGCTATAATTGTAAATCGTGGTAAAAAGTTGTTATACACCACAAATTTCTAAAAACATATATATATATATATATATGTGTGTGTATATTTTTAATTTAAAATATATATAGGCTAAATTGTCATATAATTGTAAATATAAAGCTAGATCAAGTGGTTAAATAGTTGTTTGACGGATGTCACTTTTTTTTGCCAAAAACATATGATAACGAGAATTGTGTGTCGTCAAAGGTCCAACAATAGAAGCATAGATGTTAGGGGTCCGTCCTATATTTTTGCCATTTAATGTTGGGTTTGCCAACCATTAAAAAGTTGAATTTTTACTAGTAGTTATTTAATGATTCTTTTTGTATTAAAGTTCTTATTTAAGGTTCCTTAGTATTTAAGTTTTTTGTTTCAAAAAAAAAAAAAAGTATTTAAGTTTTTAATTTCTTTACATTCAAGACGATATTGACGTTCTTTGAATAGGTGGGTAGAATATGTAGATAGTATAGTTCCTACTAATCAATCTTATTGTGTCGTTTAGTGTAAATGTAGTGAGAAAGGAATTGTGTTATGAATTATACCTTTGTGTATATTTCTAAATTGTAAATCTTATTTTTGTATAATGTACGTTAGTAGCTATTGATCAAAATGTGTTATATATTGGGATTACGAAATTAAGTTGTTATAGAGCCAAAATTTCGATTGCACATAATAACTATTAATGCAAGTCACTGTGGATGTTGGAATAAATTTCAATGTATATTTAGAATATGGATTAATTAATTTAGGAATTATTGGGTAGACAATTAAGGAATAAATGAATTATTAATTTAGGAGAGCAATTAAGGAATTAATAGATTTTATTGTTTCAGCAATTAGTGGGAAATACTCCTAGAAAGAACTTAGAGACTAAGTTTGTAATAGGCTATAAATAAAGAGTTCCTTCATTATGAATTGTAGAGACAATCATAGAGAAAAAGACATAGTAAGTGCTAGAGGGAGAGTTTTAGAGGAATAAAGAAAAGTATTATAAAGAAAGTTTGTGTGCATTGTCTCTCCAATCCAAGCTAAAAGCTTAAAGCGATTGTTTAATTGTGTTTATTGTTTTGTTATTCGAATCTAGATCTAGATCTAGATTGAGTCGGTAATGAAGGCCGATGGTAGTATTTTCATGCAACTTCCGAGGGCTCTTCTGCACAAGTCGCAAGAGTTGTGTTTTAAAAGATGATATTATTGACTTTTGCAATATGAAAGAAGTAAAAACATTATCCTTGATGACTTATATGACGTAAGCAATTTATTCTTTCTTTTGTTTATCATATTAAATTAATATCATTTGGTCAATATCTTTTATTTATCGTATTAAACTAATATCTTTGTAGGTATTTGTACTCATATTGCGTTGATTCAGAGCTTAGCTCATAAGTATATTTTGTGTATCCATCTTTAATATCGCTTTGGTCAATACACACCAAAATTCGAGCACGTAATCTTTGTTCGAGACTGATGACTGCAACAAAAGATCAATTGGTTGTTGCTCCATATAATCCTAGGTGAGTAAAAGTTTATTCATTTCAAACAAAGTTTATCACTTAATTACTTTTAGTTTAATAATTTAACACTTTTTGTATTTTTATTTAGTAGTCATTGGTCACCGCTCATTGTGAATCCGCTCGAGGATATCGTTTATCGTGTAGACTCATTACGCATAAGTTCAAAAGTAGATATCAAGTTTATAACAAACACGTAAGTTATGTTTCTCTTTGAATATGTTTTCTATTCACTTTGTATATGCTATTTCTTTCCTTTTTTCATATGTTATGTATGTATACGTGGCACTTGCAATATTTTGAGATCGTAAGAAAATAAAATTGATTCGACAAAAGACATTATGGAAATCATAAGGCAAGTATAATTTTTTTTTCTTAATTTATTTTCGTTGTTGCTATCTCGCTTTTTTGTTGAGTTAAATTGGTGTTTTGTTGCTTTGGAATGTTGTTTATAGTTGAATAATTTTGTTGCTTGTGAATTCAAATGTTTCGCATTTTATATTTAATTTGTTTGTCTGTGATGTGTTTGTCTCGCTTTTTTTTTTAATGTGTTGTGAAAATAAAAGTGTTCTCTTTTTTTTTGTAATGCCATTACAATCAAGTACAGTGGAATGTGGATATTATGTAATGAGATGTATGAAGGACATAATAACTAAAGATATCACCATCATCACAGATATGGTATATTACATATAAATTTATAGCATACAATATTATCTTATTTAACATAAGCAAGACTAAATTGTATTTCTTATTCTTAGGTTGACACGAGGAGCTCATACACAAAAGTCGAGTTAGATGAAGTGCGAGTGGAATGGGGGAACTTTCTTGGACGATATTATTAACTATTTCAGTAGTTCATGAAACTTTTAGATCACTTTATTATTCTATGCACATATTATTTTTGGAAAGATGGGTATAGGTTTTAAGTTAGTTATATGCAATAGTAGGTTTTTTTTTTGGAAGGATACAACAATAGGTTCTTTTTGTACGCATGAAACACGATTACTTCAGATATTCCAAGTTGGGTTGGTTAGTTATTTGGAGGTTCTTTTTGTGTACATGGAACAAAAATGTTCATTTATCCTCATATTTTTTCTCATGGTACATGAAACAATTGATTGATGAAATATATATGTTATTATTCGTTTTTGAAATTCTCAGTAAATATTTGAGTTTGAAGAATATTTTTAGGTTTACAGTGATATGAATATTTTAAATTAAAAAAATAATTAAAAATACACACTAGTAGAAAATCGAGCATCAATGATGGCATATGTCGCCATTATATAACAAAGAATGGCGAACGCGAGGCCGCTTATCAATATCGCTGACATCGAAACACAACGATGGCTCATGGACAAAAATCGTCATTAAATCATTTCCATGGCGCGCGTTTTCCCGCTTATCAATAATCTTCCACGCGCCACCCGCCATGTTGTTAACTTTACAATGGCATGCATCCCGCCCGCTACGAATTCTTTTGTGTTTTTTAAAAAAACCCCGTAAAAATGGTCCAGGTTATTTGTTTTGAAAAAATTATTTTGAAATATGGTTCTCTGCTTTGTGCCCGCTTTCCCGCTTATCAATAATCTTCCATCGCGCTACCACCCGCCATGTAAACCTTACAAGTTTTCGATACATGCGTGGATGTGTTGTATATCATCTTCCGCATGAACAGTTGGACGAGAATCCACATAATATTGTTCCACTACCTTGTTCATGGCACTAGTGAAACAAAATAGTTACATACTTAATTAGTATGATACATATATATAAATAATAATGACAATAAATGACCAATAAATTATTAAAAGAATATGGAATCAAGTTTACCTTCACAATTTTCCATTTTAATTTTACTTGTCTTCGACTTTGTGTCTAAATTGCCATACTCAGAGGCACTATATTAATGAAGTTGAAAGTTGTAATTCAAATTGATAAAATAAATTCTAAGTTCTAAAGTTCATTAATTTAGAAACTTACTCGATTGATGGTACGAACTAAAGTCTCGTTGAATGGATTTTGACTGAGCGAGTTAAATACATACTATGTATTTTCATTTGGAATTATAACGGTCAAAATCTAAAGTAGTTCTGTGACAATTTAACTAATATTTAAACATCGTATAGACATAATTAATATTGGGTATAAAAATGCAAAATTTGGAAACACGTGACCATTATTGAAGGAGAAAGAAAACTCGTTGATTAAGATTAGCCAACTCGCCTAACCTATTGGCTATAATTGAAACTCGGGCTTCTTCATTCTTATTACTAAAAAGTCTATGCAAAATCACTACCATCTATTAGTAAGTAGTTATCGAGCGTCTCTTCATCAGACGTGGACCATAAGTAACTGAAATCGATTGTTTAGACGTTATTAAACTAGACAAACAAATAATAGTAGCAAAAAACAATGGGAACTTACTAGATGTAACAGAATCACGTGGAGCATAGCCTATTTCTTCCATACTACAATATTCCAAAATGTCATCTTGAGGAAGAAAACAAAGACTCTGACACTCCACTACCTAACATTTTTCTGGAATTGGTATACAAGTTATGCCACCAACATCCAGTTTAGTTTCAATATAAGTATGTAACATCTTGATGATGTTTGGAACTAGTATACAAGCTTTGCCACCAACACCCAATAGAAGGAAACTTTGAATCAAGCTACAATACAAATTGTGCATTTGTTGTTTTCTATAGCCATTTTCATTACAAGTGTCAACCAATACTTATATTTGATGCTCATAACATGTCAACTATATCTTATACTTGATGGTCCAAATCATAACTATTGCACTATACTTGACACTTTAAAAATGTCAATGATGCGACTTGGCTTTGACGCTTTCCAACCGCCAACCTACCTATGTAAATGACAAGAATTGAATGTCAACTATATATGTAGTTGATGGTTAAATAACCATCAAGTAAAGATACATTACTTAACACTAGTATAGTTGACATTTCAAGAACCGTCAAGTAACTTCTATGTGACATTCACTCAAAGCGCCAAGTATTATCTTTTTCTAGTAGTGTCTTACAAATTGGTATTAGAGTTGATGGAGAACATGACGGATCAATTATCAGCACGCCATGATTGAAGAAGGAAAATTACGAGAATTGGAGCATTTAGATGAAAGCGCTACTTGGAACTCATGATGCATGTGAAGTGGTCGGGAAGAAGGCTTCATAGAACTAGAGAATACCGCTGGTTATACTTCGATGGCTCAAACCAAAAGAGTTGAAAGAGACGCGATCGAAGGATAAACAACATTGTATATGATGTTCCTAGTAGTGGATGAATCGAGCTTTGAGAAAATTATGAGTGCAACTATTTCAAAAGAAGCGTGAGACACATTAGAGAAAGTGTTCGGAGGAGCCGATCGAGTGAAGCAAGTGCGCCTCCAGGACTCTTTCGCGCGAGTTGAGAGCATAATGATGAGCGGAGTCGTAAAGCATATCCGACTACATCACGCATGTGCAGATAGTGATGAATCAACTCAATCGCAATGGTGAAAAGCTAATGATGCCTCGAGTTGTTGAAAACATTTTGAGATCGCCTCACAGATAATTTTGAGAACGTGGTGTGCGCAATAGAAGAGTTAAAGGACCTTGCGACGCTCACTGTTGACTAGCTTGCTGGTTCTCTTGAGGCACACGAGCAACGCAAGAAAAAGAAGAAAGAGGAAATGCTAGAGCAAGCACTTCAAACCAATGCATCGATTGAAGATGAAGAGGTACTCTATTCTAAATAATTTTAAAGTAGAAGTCACGAACGTGGAGGTCGTGGATATGGTCATGATAGTCAAAGCTAAAATTATTATGTGGAGAAGGAACATACTTAAATCAAGCGAATTGGCGTAAAAAGATGACACTGATCCAGAATAGGCGATAGATCGAATCAGTCAAATATTGAATGTTACAAGTGCTAGAGAGAAAGAGAGAGAATTGTAGAGAGAGTTTTAGAGAAATAAAGAAAAGTATTGTAAAGAATGTTTGTTTGTATTGTCTCTTCAATTCCGAAGCGAAAAGCCTGCGCGATTGTTTAATTGTGTTTATTGTTTTTGTTATTGAATCTTGATCTTACAAATTGGTATCGTAGTTTTATGTAGTTTTGACAATGGATATAGATTTTAAATTATGTGTTTGTTTTCATCTTTAATTGATTATAGTAAGCTAATATTATAGAAATAAAAAGTTGTTCGTGGATTTACCTTTAGCAAATCAACGACCATGTTTTTTGGATAAAATTAAAATGTATTTTCATGTCATATATTTAAAATGCTAGAAAACAAATATCAAATAAAATTATTGTTTAACTCATCGAACATATAATGATGGGTGACCATCATTAGATACAATTGATTACATGCACTTTCTATGTGTCGAATAAATGATAATCAACATCTTTTATTGTTGGGAACAAGGTATGCACAAGCAACAAAAGAGACAAAGATTGATAGTTGAATATAGATAATTTTCAATTTTAGTTGATTAATCAAATTAATCTACATGCAATATCCTAAGTAACATTTGTTCATCATAAAACATTCAAGACTTACATTGAATGACGCCTCTAATCTAATCTTTGGGTCTTTATCTCTAGTCTCCAGGATGAGAGCGATTTCTCCAAGACATTCTTGAATGATCTCCATAAGTCTTCTAGACTATTTTCTTCACCAACTCAAATCACCCGTGGGAGACCTTATTGAGAGGGAAGGGAGAGAGCTCTTGAGAAAGCCTCACCAATAGTATTGAAGTGAGGAGTCTAAAGACCAAGGGTCTTTACTTATAGACTAATCTTCCTTCTCGCAAAATATTTATCAACGTCTTTTAAAAGAAATTATTCAAACGGATCAAATATTTCATGTCCCACATAAAACTCTTTTGCATAGGCACCTCCACTAACATGTCTTAATATGAACAAATCAGGATCAAGTTGTTTGTAACTATTGCAAAGCAAGTCTTTCCAATAGTGTCACTAAGATGAGCACCTAGTCTTAGTCCACTACTACAAATTTGACTTTCCATGATGATTAACTAAATTAATAAATAAGTAAAAGTTAAAAATCATTATAAAACAAAAACATACGTGTTTGTAGAGAAAAGATTGATGATTTTAAGTTATAAAAATTTCATGACAATTAATAATTGTCATAAAAAATTCATTGGATTTCAAAATCCATAAACATTTTTAAGTTGTGAATTAATTGCTTTTATTGGGTTTAAAAATGTGTACTTGGGTTTAGTTAAAATATAGTATATAATTTAATAAAAATATGAGAGGGAGTTTAGAAAAAGAAGAGAGAAAAGAAGAGGGAAAAAGTAGTAAAAAAGAGTTAAAAAGGTAAAAAAAAAATCTTTTTTTTCTTTTCT